>OX335797.1:12522500-13752783 GCA_946896805.1 Scutellaria galericulata
CTTTTCTTTAGTTGAGATATAATTATTTTGACGATAGTAGTGAACTAAATTATTGAAGTTAGAAAAATGTGTTCAAAGTAAAAGTTATATTTAAAAATTTACAAATAAAAAATAAGACGTCAATAAAAAATTACAAATTAGAATAATAATAATAATAATAATAATAATAATAATAATAATAATAATTTTAAGGATAAATATCCAAAAAAAAAAAAAAAATCAATCCTTTAGGGGTTTTTGCTATTTTGGCAAATTGTTATAATTTTGTCAATTTATCCATGATTTTATTCATTAATTGCAATTTTAGCACATTTTAAATTTCAATCAAAATTAAGTAATTTATAAATGATGTGGCACACACATAAACATAATTTATGACACATCACCAAATATAATTAAACCAAAGTTAAGTTCCTCAAAACTATCATTCTCTTTCAAATATTGATTTAAGAGCCTACATGTTTGTGAAATTAGACCTTTCATCGAAAAACCTATTTTTTTTCGGCAAGTAGTGTTGATAAGATCGAAATAATTAATTGTGATCAGATCGAGAAAATCTTTAATAAAGTATAATTAATTAGCTAGACCTGTTCTTCTTCATCATTGTGAATATAAAATTAAAAGGGTGCGAATCCGGGCTAAACCCGACCCGTGCACTTCCATTTACATGGATCTAGATCCGTGCACCTGATTCACAAGGACACCACTCTTTATTTTATGTTGCGTGGACATAACTTGTTATTCAAAGTTGAATGAATGAAGGTTGTTATAGGAATTGTAGAAAACAATTAAAAAAATTTGGTATAATAACTTTATGTTGCGTGGACATAACTTGTTATTCAAAATTGAATGAATGAAAGTAGTTATTAGGAATTGTAGAAAACAATTAAAAAATGGCAAAAACTTTTGTGCACAAGGTGCACGGATCCAAATCTGTGCACAACAATACTGTTATATTATATGAAGTAATACTGTTATATTATATGAGTGATACTGTTAATATGAAGTAATACTGTTATATTATATGAGTGATACTGTTATATTATATGAAGTGATACTGTTATATTAATATAACAGTATCACTTCATATAATATAACAGTATTGTTGCACCTTGTGCACATGAGTGTCACTCTTAAAAAATTTGGTATGATAATATGATTTTGTAAATCTAAATCCAAATGTAATCTGAAGTGTATCAATCCAAGATCAAGATGGATGAAGCTAATACATAACAAATATCCCCTTTATCACTGGAAAAAAAAAAAAAGAAAAAAAAAGTAGATATCTTTATCATATATAATCTCCTAAGAATGGAAACCATCATCAAGTTTATGCTTAGGAGGCCTGCATATATTTTTGAGACAACCCATCATACAGTTCTCAATGGCGGGTCTTGCCTTGCAAAAATCATCACATTCTTCAACACAAGACTCGTTAAATGCTTTCATTTCCACTTTTTCTGCAAAACAAATCCCACAAATTGCCATCATTATGAACAAAACCAATGCACTTTTCCTCTCCATTTTTTTTTTTTTTTTGCTTTTGATTCTAATTGCTACTTAATTTCTTTGATGTGATTCCCAGAGGGTATTCTTATATATACACACTATTAATTATTGTTTCATTTTAGAAATTAATAGGAAGATCATGTGTTATTGATCATGTGAATTAATACTACCCCAAAATGTAGAAGTAATTAATATTTTTCTGTGGATTTTTTTTGTCGTATTCTTGATTTTAACTCAATTACCAATTAAAATAGCACATTGTATTGAAACGACGTAATTAACTTTAATTACAGAATATTTGTTATATCTTTGGCTCATTAATAATGAAACCTATCCACAGTACCGAAACAAAGTAAATACTTTTAATTACATGAATATTTCTTATATCTTTGACTAATTATGATTTTAATTAATTGGAACAGATTTTTATTATATATATATTATGAAACAATTAGTATATTAGTATATTAGTAAATTGATTTAGTATATTAGTATATTATGAATCAGTTATGATTAACTATATTCTTAATTGTGGTATTCTTGATTAGTTTAACTCAATTAATAAAATACCAAATTTGTGGTTCACAGTATCGAAACGAAGTAATTAGTTTTAATGACATGAATATTTGTTTTATCTTTGACTAAATCAGATTTTTAATGATTAGAACGGATAATAGAATAACACGAAATATTCTTGAATACTCAATAGTATTTTTAATGAATAGGTTGGTATGTTTCAAGGAATGGGAAAAAGAATGTGAATGATAGTAGTGAGGAATTGAATGAATATTCTCTTTAAATTTGTGTTGTTTGGTTTACCAAAATTCTTTAGAAATGGAATCGACTTTTATTATTATTATTATTATTATTGTTGTTGTTGTTGTTAGTATTATTATTATTATTAAAAGTATTATTATTATTAGTATCATTATTATTATTATTATTGTTTAAGAAAATAGAGTTGTGGAATGAAAGTCATTCTTTAGGAAAACCTGAGGAATGAAAATCACACATTTGATTCCTTAGTAAAGTACTGTAGCAGGAATCAAATGTGTGTACCAAACACTTCTTTTTCATTCTCTTTCAATTGCTTGATATGAAAAGTTGCATAACAAGCATGCCCTAATATTCAGCAGGTGGAATGCAATATTATAATTTATAAGTTAAAATTTTAATTTATTTTATTTAATACAAAAAAAATTTACTAATACAAATATTAATCATGAAAATAGTGTTAAAACATCTGCAACTAAAGCTTGAAAAACAACTGCACAAATTACAAATTTCTACAATTACTATATAATATAAACGGGTAGCTAGTATCCAAGGCTACACGAACCTTGTCCGAACCTTAATGAAATAGTTTTATCATTTCCAAACCGATCTCAATCTCATTTAAAACTATATGTATCAATTCTATTAGAATGTAGACAAGTAGAATACCCACTTTTTTTCCACGAAACTGTCATCCCTACTTTAGTCAACCATCTCTTTGCATAGACAAATGAGTAAAACTTTCGCAACATAAAAGTTTGATCTTTTCTAAAAAAAAAATTAGAATCAAAATATGAAATAAATATCAGGTGAAATGATTATCAAAAAACAGGGGTGCAACTATCAAATAGCTTCATCTCTCAATTAAAAAAAAATTGGTATAATATCCTTTTATACCACAAATTCAAATATAATCAACTCTTCTAGTATATAATATATTATATAATTTGTTACATTTCTATCATAATTTATGTGAAAATTTTAAAATTATTATACTCACATGTGTATAATACAAAATTGAATAATGTGATGAGAGATATTATTTATATTTTATCAAAAAAAATAAAATTATCATTTTTTTTATATTTATGATTGAAAAAAATATTATTTATTATGGCAGAAATGTAATTTATTATCTTTATGGTAAAATCGGTCTTGTCCCAAAATAAAAATATAAGATAGATGGATCCATTCTCCTCCAAAAGAATAAGATACAGAGCCCAGCCCAATTTTATATGGGCCGGAAAAGCCCAATAAAAGCTAAACCCCTTATTATGAACTCGCCATCTCCGGCTGCCGCTCCTCCGAAGAATACACAGAGAGATGCCGCGAACAACCACTGTCGCCGCCGCTGGCTGCCCTCCACTCCGAGCCCTAACCTTCGATACTCTTGGCCTCGTCAAAGGTATAATCAAACACAATCAGATTCATTTTACAAGTTAATTGAAGAAATTTTAGCATACTTGGTGCTTTTTTTTTTAATGCCGTCCATGGTTGGGCAAAAATTTCAAACAGTTATTGAGGCACGTCATGATCAGAATGGAGGTGCTGCAACGATGGTTAAAAAATGGGGCGACCCGAATGCATCAAATTGCGTGCTTTCGGCTTCACTTATTGACAGAGAAACCGACCCGGTATTCCAACTTCGAGTTCGAAGCTATAAGCTGATTATATCCAGTGGTTTTTTGATATTTTATGTTAATTTACATGCATATTTACTTTTATGGTGGATGCTTTCATGTATATATTGCTTATTTTGTGGGTATTAGGTATACATGGCTTCCAATTTGGAGTCTATTTTTAAAGTTATGTGATATGATTCAATCAAGCTGGGGATTTGATAACCCACAGCTGTTGAGGTTATTGAGATTAACTTTGTTTTTAGGTCTTAATGGTTTGCTCAAAATCTTATGAGTTATGAATATTGCTTCAATAAAGTCTCTTGAATATTGTTTCTTTATTGTGGCTTGACCTTTTGTCTCTTTTTCTGCATGGACATGTGTGAATCTTGCAGGTAGTCGCAGTTGCAAGAAAATGTGGTTCGGTAAGTCTATTTTCTTGCGTGCAAAATTCCATGTGTGCATGGATTTTTGTGTTGTGTATAGAGTTTTTTTTTTTTTGCATTGACAGACATTACTAACAGTATTCTGTCATGCAGGTTGATGTAATTAGTGCTCTTCACGGGGATGTTCGTGCTCACATTCCGGAATTATGTCAACCTACAGGCAGTCCTGAGGATGATGCCATTGTGGGGGTGCATTTGTTGCGTAAACATGAGCCGGAATATTCTGAGTATGAAAAATAGAAATGTTTGCATTTGGAATCTTTAGATGGTTTGCTGTAGAAAAGAATTAGGGATGGGATTAGAAATTGGCAATACCTTTGTGCTGTTGATTGTGAATGGTGAAGAAACCCTACTTTTTGTACCTTAACAAGTAAAGATTAAGGGTAATGATTATAGAATTGTTGGCCTAAAATTGATTACATAATGGTAATCAGAAGAATTTTTAATTTATGGGTGCTGTCTTGTTCATTATGAGGTCAATTTCCCCCCAAGATACTTGTCTTGGTTAAAGCTGTAATTGCATCAAAACACTCTGCGCTGAAATTCTTTCATCTGCTTATCACATCCTTTTCTTAGACTTCCTAATTATTATGCTTCATTAGATGTAGCAATTGTAAATTCATTTGGTCATATTGGTTTCTAATTTCTTAATTTAGGTTATGTACACTGCTTACCACCACAGCGAAAGGGTATGTGAGGATGGAGTCTCTGGGGACTCTGGACTCTACTCATAAGTTTGTTCGTGATCCTTCTCCAACAGTGTGGAATGTATGTGAATCGGGTGAAATTTTGTGTTCAAAAGTGGATGAAGAGGAAAATTATGCCTTGTTTGGAGGGTAAGCTTCTGCATGTTTTAAATTAGAAAATCATGTAATCGATTCTGTGCTGATGGTGTCCTTTGCTATAACACAGGAAGCGTGTTGAAGTAAATGTATGGGATCTTCATAAGTGTGTTAAGATCTGGACTTCAAAATCTGTGAGCAATAAGTTTCTCCATGTTTACTTCATTTTGTTGATACACAATTGTTTCAACTGCTTGCTTAAGCATATGTTTTCTGAAATTTTCTTTGTGTAGCCCCCTAAAAACAGTCTTGGAATATTCACCCCGACTTGTTTTACATCTGCCACCTTTTTGAGTAGGTATGATCACCGGAAATTTGTTGCTGGGACAGACTCTCATCAGGTAATGCACTGAAAAATTCTTATAATTTCGATATGATACTTAAGAAGGTTATTGTATAATGAAGAGTATGTTGAGGAAAAATAATCAAATAGTGTTAAGCACTTTCTTGTTCAGTTGTGGGCCAAAGATTTTAATGTAGCAGGAATGTGATTCCTACAGGAATAAGATTAATCTATGTTCAGCAATCCTTTAGCCATTTTTTCAAAAATCACAGATGAGATGTTTGCAAATACCTTACTATGTGCTGGAATATACAACTGATGAAATAGCTTACTAAGATGTACATGAGCTATAATTTTTCTTTTCCGACACTGTAGAATTTTCATATTTGATTGGAGTAATTGTCTTTTGCGACTGTATAAAATTTTATATTTTGGTAATTTGTTACTGAAAAAGTAAATGCCTTATGTATGTGTTTTGATATTATAATTTTGCCCAAAACCAAAGTTTAATTCCTTTGAGGCATGAGAAAGGCAGAGCTTTTGTTGTTACCTGACCTAATCCTATAAATCTGGTAGGTTCGTCTCTATGATATATCTGCTCAGAGAAGACCTGTCATGTCAATTCATTTTAGAGAGACCCCCATTAAGGCTGTTGCAGAAGATAATGACGGACATACAGTATATATTGGAAATGGCTCAGGGGACCTTGCTTCTATTGACATGCGCACAGGTATTTATCTTATAGTGATATGAACAATGAGTTCATGTTTTCATTCTTCTTTATCAGTGACATTTTTTTTTCTTTTAGGATGATATTTATAGGAATACTGTGCATGAGGTTTAGAATTTACACAATCACTTGTAGATCTATAATTTGTTTTAATTTCATAATAACCTGGATATGTAGTCCATATTTGATCACCATGGCACTGACATGACACAACAGTGAATTCCAATCCTTGAAAAGCAGACACGACCCTTTAACACTTGATACAAGTTCAAGTTTCGCATGACCACAAGTAACTAACCATATCAAAAGATATCCCCTCTTCCTCTTGCGCCCAATGTATAAATCATGCCATACTCATGATTTCATTTCTCCCGTTAATTTGAGAGGTCAAAATTATGTAATACATGTTTGTGCATCCTTAAATTAGGTAATTGATGATGGGATCTCAGAACTTATGTCCAATAGAATTTTGACTTTGAATGTCTTCAATTGGTTTAAAACTATTCCCTTCTTATATGTTGTAGGGAAAGTCTTGGGATGCTTTATAGGAAAATGTTCTGGAAGTATAAGATCCATAGCCAGGCATCCAGAACTCCCTGTGATTGCTTCGTGTGGTGAGTATTATAACATGATTTGTTGCGCATCATCTGTACAGCTTCTAATTACATAGGTTTCTCGTTTTAATTTATAGTGTATATCAGTATATGACTATTATTGTAAGGGCCCGGCTATCCGCACCCCATAAATTGCTAAACACACCCCATTTTTTTTAAAAATGATTTAAAAAATTCAAAAAATAACAAAATTACAATTTTACCTTTATGCAAAGAAGTGTGTTCGACCATCGGTCGAACACAGAGAGGTGTGTTCGATTTGTGTTCAACTGATGGTCGAACGATGGTCGAACACACTTCTTTGCATAAGGGTAAAATTGTAATTTTGTTATTTTTTAAATAAAAAAAAAAGGGGTGTGTTTAGCAATTTTTGGGGTGCGGTTAGCCGGGCCCTTATTGTATAGCAATGCATGTGCTTTTGTGTGGGGACTAAGGCAATGTTTATTTTATTTTCTCTGTATGCTTGCATTCATTCTAGACAAAAACACATTTTGTTTCTCATTCTCTCAGAGACTCCCTGCTGTTCCATAATCAAGCATTCTCTTTCCTACTTTTTAAAACACCTTTAAATCAAATAAAAAATATTTTTCCCTGTTTACTTAATAAAAAAAGTACTCATCTCATATCACAATAACTTTTCTCTCTTATCAACACAATGCCAGAAGATTAATTTAATATATTTTCTTTCCAGTTCACTTATCTATATTAAATATGAAATACAATAAACATAAGAAGTTATATTGCAGCCTACTAATCCAACGAAAAAGAATTGATCTGATATCTACATTAATTTTTGTCCTCCACCGTAACAGAACAAATATTACTTTCATCCTTCTGAAAGACAAAAGACAAAAACAATAACGAGAACAAACTTGGCCTAAATTTAGCTTTAGCTCTAGGAATAATATCCTAGAGTGTACAGCCATAAAGTTGTCATACGTTTTTTTCTTCTCTTTTTTTTTGATATCCTTTTTCAAAACTAGTCTGAGGCCTCAGATGTCATTTATTCCACCTTTCCTGCATATGATTGATCTAAATAAAAGAGTTATTGCACTCACGGTAGCATACAATTTTGAGCTGATTGCTGACCTGGAGACTTGGCTTTTGTATTAGGGCTTGACAGCTACTTACGCATTTGGGACATAAAGTCGCGGCAACTTCTGTCAGCGGTACGTTTATATAATTGAATTTATAGTCAAAGAGTTCCTTTATGCATGGCAAAGTTACAATTATCAATCTAAATGGGTGGTTATTCTGTGGATAAAAGTTTCTAATTTTATTGTTATGTCTAGTGTCTGACTTTCCATTTTGTGAAGTGCAACTGTCAGTGATTGATGGTAGAGAAGACAATTTTTGAGACATGCCACCATCATTCTTGTTCCTTTTTTGTCTTTCTTCTTTCTTCACAGTTCACTAGTCATTGCTTTTTAATAACTTTGTTCACGTGGATCTTATATTTCGACTTCTATTGTTTGTGAGACTAACAGTGTCATCAATCTCTCATTTGGTGATGCTGATTCTAAATCGTGTGCAGGTTTTCTTGAAACAACATCTCACCGCTGTTGTCTTTGATACCTACTTTGAATATGAAGGTTTACTTACATTCACTCTTTTAACTTTCAGTGATGCCTTTCTAATGTGTGTGTGTGTGTTGTAGTTGTTCGGTTTGTCTTATGTTGTTTTAGCTGACACTTGAGGATACTATGTAGGTATTGAATTATATGGTAGAGAATATGTTGATTCTCCTAGTTCTGAGCCACAAGATGCAAACACAGCAGTAGTAGATGATGTAGAAGCTGCGCCTCCTGCTAAACGGAAAAAGGTGTCGAAAAAAGAGCATGGGAGTAAGAAATCCAAATCTAAGAAAAGTAGAAAGAAATTAGAAGATGAAGATGATTGACACCTTAAAGAAAAGAGGTGGTTCCATTTAGCTATGTATCGATTGAGAAAGTTGTGTGGCAGAATTAGATTTTTACATTTTAGACTGTGTATCTATCTATGATTAATATATAGATATATCTCTATGTTCAACAACTATAATAGAAAGGAAAAAGAAAACTACTTTTGGGTATTTTATTTTATGTATTTTGCTCTTCTCTATGTATGTTAACCACTATTATGAAAACGAGACTTTTATCTGTGATGGTCGCTTGAAATCACAAGTTAGTTTCAGAATTTCAGTATACTATCAGTGAATAAAATTGTTTTCAATAAATGTAATATCATTGTTAACAACAATATAGTAATGAACTTCTATTGTAACGTTGAGAAATGTTTATATAATTTATTATCTATATATCTGTCATAAATACTTGATATCTCAAGTTAGATTATGTCTTTAATAACAGTCTCTAAAGCTCACTCAAATTCCAAATTTTAATGAAAATTTCATCTGTCACCTCCATCCTTCCATATCTTAGTTAAAAAAAAGACATAACTCTACCAATATCTATATTTTCAACCTGCATTGATATAAGCACATCAAATGATAATTATGGAGAGACGAGCAAGTCAATCTCTGATTTAGGCTCTTAACACATCAAATTACACATTGACAAGAAAAGAAATTGTTGCCCTAATGAATGACAAAGAAATTATATCCTCGTACACTTGCCATTTTTACAAATGGATGGTAAGCTTCAATCTCAGCTTCCAATAGAAAACAATAGGCATAACAACTAGTGTTGCCTTTACTGAGACGACGGCGCCTCTTCTTTCTTCTCTCCCAAGTACCTATCGACATAACTCAACATTAGCTGCACTTCTCATATAGACATGTTCATCACAGCCATTAATTCACTAGAAATCTTTGCAGTTCTATTGATGATCATAAACATGATGCAATGGGCAATCGGCATTTCAGTTTTTTGTTAATATGCTTAGAAAGAGCAAAGGTAAATCAGCCAAATCCTGTAAAATTGAAATCTTGTTAGTGAGGTGAGCTTACCCTTGGCTTTTGGCCCAGCGGGATAATTGATAGAGTTGGACTGACTCATTTGAAGCATGGCAAACGAGTAAGAGATAGTTGCGGGGCTGTACCATCCAAGCAAACCTCATGAACAACCCAGAATACACACACATTGCTGCATATTTCCATCAAGAAAATGTTAAATGTACCGCATACTAAATTATGAGTTATTGAAATCTAATAACTCTGAATCAACCTGCAGTCATGTTGCCAGAAATCATCTCTGGAGGTTTTTTCATGTCCACTAGTCCCTGCAAGTAAGAAACTAGCTGTTTTTACATTTTTTTTTTTTTTTTTGATGGCTCATAATCAATTGCAATTGAAAATTTATCATCTCAGCTCAGATGAAGGAGAAGCTTACAGCAATAACAAAGCCCCAGTTAGCAATGGGACCCCAAAAGTGAGTTGTTTTTGGTCCAACAGGACTGTTCAAAAATGTTTTGAAGGAAGCCATATACGAGGAGTCACCAACTAAACAACCCTGTTGTTTATAAGATAATGTCACACCTCTATACAGAAAGTTGATCGAATATGAACATGGAGAGAACAAGCAAACAGCCAAGAAAAATATGAAGTACATTGATTAAAGATGCACAAATATTTTGGCTTTTAAGAAGCTTCAAGGTGAGTCAGAAATAAAAACAACAATGATGCATACTACAATTGTAAAAAAACCACCTCACTTGTCAGAAAAGAAAACATGAAGCCCCAAACAAACTTGTCATTGTTACACTGCTACAACTTTGTCCATCAAATGCAAAAGAAACAGATGAAACATCAATGCTACAATTTTATTTATTTATTTATTTATTTTACAAATTCAAAGTCTTTTTACATAGGTATGGTGTAGTATTCGAAACCCCAACCTCGTCTCAGAAAAAGAATGCTCAATACCACTTCACCTAATATTACACATTACAAGGAAACATATTTCAACATCAATGATTCTTGTGTCTTGTTGCAGATTTATCTACACACCAAATAAGATTCAAATTCTAATCAGAAGAATCATATCCATCCAGCTCAAGAAGGGGGATCGCATGGGAATTTCTGCAGGGACTCTTACAAGTAGAGATTTTTGTCATCCAACTAAAGTTACTAATTATCCTTACCTAACAACCCATTCATTAAAAAGAGGAGCATTGATCTTCAGAAACACTATGAACATGAGCAACAAAATTAGAACTAAGCAACTAAGGACTATCAAATAACACAAGCAAGAGTGAAGAAAACCATTTAATCTAAGCAAATCATATCACAAAGTTCAGCTAACAACACTCAAATAGAATCCCAAATATAAGCAATAAACCATAATCAACCCATTAAAAAACAAAAGTTCAATTGACTTTGTAACCAAGCTAGAATCAATACATAAAGCAAATTCCTATGAATGTTTCAAGCTCAAACTTTAATATCACAGAAAACCCAACAAAATATTTCATATCTATGAAATTCAAAGATTTAGACAAGATTGACGAGAGAAAACTCAAACCCATGATAAATGGAGATTGCCCAACAATCAAACCTATATGAAGAAATACATACATATAATTTCAGCGCGAATTAATGGGGTGAAGGTCTTACCTTCAGGCTTCAGAGGAGATTTTTCAGTGTGTTGAAACTTGAAAGAGGTATGAAATAAAATTGTAGGAAAAAGACTGTAATAAATTTATAATATAAGAAATAAAAATAGAAGCAATCGTATACATGAGGGGCCACGTAAACAGTGTACTCCCGTTGGTCCCCATTGGCTCAATTGATTTGGGAAAATAATCTTTTCTATCCATTTTCGGTATAAGTTATGTTATTTTATTTTATTCCAAATTTCAAAATAATTACAGACCCATGAAATTGTTGAATATTAAAATCACTTGAAAACAATAGTAATTGTCTAATTAAGTTCAAAGGTAAATTAACTCTACAAAATGAACAAAAGCAGAGTAGAATTTTTTATTTTTTTTTAAAACCTTAGTAATGTAGTAGTAAAAAATACAAATGTTTGTGCTTGTTAAAATACACAATTTTCAAGATTTTGTATTCTAGATATAGAGATTTGAACTCAGAATGTTCAAAGATAAATTAACAGATAACTATGATGAATGGACCAAGTCACTGGCCAATGACAGCATAACTTTATAAATTTTTTAATTATGCAAATCCCTATAAAGATCAAAACGTGGGAATTGGAATCAAGATTATGGTATAAACACGTATATATTCTATTCGGAATGCAAATATATTTACATTAGTCAATTTGTATATTTATCAATCTCATAAAATTAGATTAGCAAGATGTTAACTTATATTATAGTCTAAGTGCATTCATTTTGAGTTATATGGTTGCTCTTTAGTGAATTTGATATGGATTTAATGCATAGGGGAATAATCAATCACCTACATATTGTGGGTACTTGTATATTTATCATAGATGTGTTAAAATTTTATTCATAGATATTAGATAACACGATTAATTTTTCTACTATCATCTTGACATATTAATATTGAGTATATAAACACGTTGTTCTTCTAACTTACTCACCGTGAACACATGTTAATATTATCATTGTTGATGTGTCACATATTTAACATATCTATTAATCACATCACAATTTAAGAGAATGTAATCATTATACATAATCAGTGAACATATTAAGAGTTTTCACGATGGGTATTGGATCATTTTCTTAAGAACACATACCCATTAGATATACATTAGATCTATTGTTATGTTAATTTTATTTTTTTATTTCAAAATACGATTAAAGCATGTAGGTAGTTAATTAAATTAAATCCTACAAGCACGCACTATAAGTCTATAATACAATTAAAAAAAAAAAAAAAGAAGAGGTATAGCATAGATATAGGGATTTGATGAGTCGTCATACCCTTATACTTTCAAAATTGATTTTTTTATTTTCAATTATGGGAACAATATTTATCCAACTATATATTATATTTTAAAGTTTTTTTGGTCCCTAATCTATTATAATGAGTGGCTTTACCCGACTAATCCTAATTAGACCCAAAATGGCAAAATCAACATAAGTTAATTTTGGTCAAATCAGATCATTATTACGATGGAATATACATTTTATCTTCAGATATTTTCGACTGAAATCAGCATTAGTTGTATAAATTTTGATTACAAACTTACAAGATGAGGACCTTTTTGTGTGTGTGTGTGTGTGGCAAATATAGGAAATATATAAGGGCTAAAAAAGCTCAATAAACTAGCATAGATGATTAAAAATAAATAAATATACTCAAAGTCAATTACAAAGTAAGTTCATAATTCATAAATCTTTTAACTTCGCTGCTTCTTATTCCTCTTTAGATTTCCAAAAAAAAAAAAAAAAAAACAATTATGGGCAAATTATATAAAATTAAAAAATACCATCTATGTATACGAATTCATATCGACTTCATAAAAAATATACTATATACTCGCACCATTTTTAAAGATCGAAGCTCAGTTCAAGCACTGATAAGGTGATGGGCCAAATGGGAAAAAAAAATTCATTTTCCTTTTGATCTCTTAAGTCTATACAAAAAGCAGTATTTCTGAGAATACAACAACACAAAAATCTCATTCAATGTCATCGTTTACACATGCACTCAGGCACAGGATATGCCAAAACATCTCTATCAAACTTCTTGTTCCTCATATCAGGCTGCCCCATTGAGTACTTATGGAGCCTCTGCATGGTCCTACTGAACTCTTCCTCTGATACCGATTCATCTTCGAGCAATGGAAGCATCATCCTCTTGTTAGGCTTTATGTATTTCCTATGTCCGGTGTATGCACGATGGCCCTGCATTGCTCTCCCCATATTGCCCCCATGTGAGGCCACAAACACATCACTACTAAGACACACTATGTAGTCTATGGCTGCAAGAATCGAGGGCCTGTCGAGGTACGGAGTGAGCTCTCCCTCTCTAGACAACGTCCCTTTTGTCGCCACATTTGGGAACTCGTTCAAGAGTGGCTGCAATGCACGTTTGCCTCCAAATGGCTCGCCTCCTGCTATGTACAAACGAGCGCTGCCTGGTGCTCCTAAGCCCTTCAAAAGCCTGCCATTTTCCAATGTGGGAATGATGAGCCATTGGATTGAATCATGAGAGTGAGTTTGGTTTTTTACCTTGCTACTTCTAGTGCATTGAGAGGGCAAAGCCCGGCTAGTCTTCTTGCAGATTCTGATATGTTTAGTTTGTCGGTTAGGAAATCGGGGCTGGACTCTCGATCATTGGCTATGATTGTGTCGTATTCGTGTCCTAAACCGGTGAGGCATCCTGTTCTAATCCACACATCCTTTTCCACTCTTAGATGAAGTGCTATGTAAGGCCCTTCAATCCACATTCTTTTAGCTATTTGGTTGCCTAGTTCTTGGATTGGAGTTGCAAATTTCAGAGCATGAAATGCTACCTATGTTTCACACAAAAGCAGAATCAGAGAGAGAAACACAGAGAGAGAGAGAGAGAGAGAGAGAGAGGATGCCATATATTACCTTACATCTCAGCTTCTGAAGATCAGGACTAAGATTCTTGGAGAGCCTGGAATCCAGCCCTTTCAATATGAGAAGCCCTTCTTCATTTAGCTAAAAAAATTATCAGTTCAATCACAGTTAATGTAAGCTAAAAATGGTTAAAGCCAATGGGAAACACACTCAAATTTCACTTTCTTACTTGGTGAAGAAATCTTGCACGAATCCACAAAGGTGAAACATGAAACGGAATTTGGTTTTCAATCGATTGTTTTGCAACCAAATGAGTCGAAGGAAGAGACGATACGACACGAATATCGGCTTGTAAAGTCCTCTTGAAATGTTCCAAGTCAAATATATCAGAAAATTCACTGCAAAAATCACAACACCGCAATCTCATCTCTACACATTACTAAAAACATCACATAACAGTTATGATTATTTCTACCTTTCATCTCCCCAAATTCGATTAACCTGCAAAACAGGCACAACCAACGCAGCTTCGAGAATCCTTGCAATCACAACCGCATCAACGATCTGATTCCTCTGCTGATTCAATCCTCCAGAAACCACCACCACCAGGAACTTCTTCCTCTCCTTTGAAATCTTAGCCGATGATTTTCGATAATCGAGGCTGAAATCGAGACAAGGCAGATATCCCTTTCCATCGGGCTGTCTCCAGAACTCCATTTCAACTGGAGAGATATTAGGGCTTTCAGCTACGCCGTGGGCGGGCAAAGGCACCATCACACTATGAGACAATGTCGGCTCTCTGTGATTTGAAATTGAGGAGAGAGAGGCTAATAGGAGAGGAGACAGGGGTGATGAAGGTGTGAGCGAAGAGCAGGGAATGGAGGACTGAGAAACCGTGTAGAATGTGAGAATGCAGATTCCTAAGAAAGATGTGAGAATGAAGAGAGAGAGGTAGAAGAGTAGAGCGAGAGAGTGAGAGGGCGTTCTCAAGCTCTTCTTTGGGGTTGAAAATGGCGATGCAGAAAGCAATTGCATGAAAAACGATGGGTTCAGAGTGATGCATGAACTATGGATAAAGTGTCGTGTTGCTTTCGCCATGGAACAGCTTCTGATTTGCAGAGATTTTTTTTTAATTGTTTTTTCTGCTTCTGATTAGGTGGATTTTATGAATCAAGATAAAGAATTTCGGTTTGTTTAGCAGAAAGGAAAAAACGGAATCAGTTGCCGCTCAAAATATTATTCCAGATTTACCCTTCAACTTATTGAATAATAATTGCATCACCATGAGTAAACTGAGAAATTATCTGAAGGGTCAAAATCGGCAATTCACTATGGTTGGAGATTGCGCTTATTTTCCCGCCAAAGAAAGTGCTTGTGATTGTAGACAACTTAGGTAAAATAAAAAATGGATCTTTTTTTTTTAATTATAATTTACTTCCAATTTTTAAAATTTAACAAAATAAATCATCATCTTTTTTAAAATTACAATCTAATCCCAACTTAAAAAAATTAGAGAAAAAATCAAGACTTTAACAAACTATTGCAATTCAAATCACATTTTATTCTTTTGAGATTACAACTTTAACATTTACATAAAAATTAGGAGTTTAACACAATATTGCAGTTCGACATTAACATGATTTTGACAGTTGACATGTGAACTCAAATCATTGAAGAATACAATTGTGCTTCGAATTGTCATATCTTGTTAAAGTCGTGATTTTTTATTTTAAATTCAAAAGATCATGATTAAATTGCAAGTTTGTAAAAAGGTAGTATTTTGTTTTTTTTTTTCTTTCTAAATTTTAAAATTTGAGATTAAATTGCAATCTTGGAAGATGTGATTTTTATTTTTTTTCAAATATACCTTGTAGAAATGTCTATTCCTTCTTTGTTGGTTTTTTATTTTATTTTGGAATTTTTCTGAGCAAAGATTTTGTCATAAATTATTCATGAGACGGTATTAACATTCATAGAAATATCAAAAATTCCAAGAAGATTCGATTATGAAATCTTGTTGAAAGCATAGAGTTATTTGGATCTCATTTCTTGGAAAATGGAGCGATGTGCCGGTGTTGAATCCTGGACAGAAGAACATATCATAACTTTTTAAACCCATAACTCTAAAATTTCACAATCATTTTATCCAATTATGTTTTCACTTTCACACAAAAACCAATTCAACTTTTATGGGAACTAAAAATAGGAACAAACATCTAGATTGAGCACAAAAGAGTACAACCTAAGAAATTGCGACAAACAGCAGCTCAATTTATTCAAAGGAGAAGGCAAAATGGTGCATCCATCTCCCAATATCATATATTCATAGCATACTAGGAACAAAACCAACATCAAAGGGATACATGGTATAACTAAGTCTAGCCTCTGCAGAAGATAAAGCTGTAAATTATTTAGCACTCTGTTCAAACAAAACTAAAAGCTAATGCCGATTACTGCTTCAACTCAACAAAACAAACAGTCCAGGAGCCCCTCATGATTAGTCGAACAATGTATCCGAATAAAATGACCATAAACTTGAATGTTTATTGTATAGCGGACAAAAAAAACCAAATGGCAGGCTTCGATCATGAGAGTACCTTCTTCACCTCTGCCGTCACCTCTGGAGGAGGTTTCTCTGCTGGGAGGGTGGCAACAAGGCCCTTCTTGTTGTAGTAGTCAATAACCTGTGCAGTTGAAAAACACCACAGAATTATAGGAATTTTTCAGTTAAGCTTTCCAAATTCTTTGTTCGAATAGGGTCTCTATATTTTGTTTAGTGACCTATATTTAAAAATGAAAGTTTATAGACCCAATTCAAACAAAATTAGAAGTATATGGACCAAATGTTTACAAATTAAAGTACATGAACCCAATTCAACAGAGAAATAAACAGTCATAAACTGAAGGATGGTATGTTATAACTTGCATTTCCTCATACTCAAAGAAATTGATATCCCCAGATCTCAAAGGTCATCCAACCGGAATAGCATCAACAGCTTTTGGTCAATTAATAGCCAATTGAAGTAGTACAAGTGGATATTACATTTTGTGCATGCTAAAGCCTCAACTTATTGATTATACAACCCGAAGCTTAAAATTTTCAACACTAAATTATAGAGAGAGCAAACCTTTAAGATTGAGGAAGAGGTACCAAAACAACTCCATTAAATTCAACCAAAAGAGAATCTGAATTTTCTCTTTATTGACTCACTTTAGACCTCCAAGGGACCAAGAGTAGCTTATGTTTATTAAACCCTCAGATACAATCATTTCACTGTAATTCCAGAAGGCAACAAATATCAATCTTTTTTTTTCCCTGCCTGTATTTTCATTCTATACATATAATGAAACTTTCAGACAATCAAGTCAAAAGTATTCTCGCCTATTTCTTGCATATATATCAAAACTTGGTAAATATACTATTTCACAAGAAACCACCACATCCCACTCCGAACTCCAAGTCTCCTATCATTTCTATAGGCACATAACCCAAGAAGCATAAATAATGGAGTGGTAAACAAGTGTGTATTTCTTCCAAATACAAACACTAAAGTTATGTCCAGAACAACATTCCTACCATGGAAATATTGGATATAATCATATAAGCTTCGAAGCTTTTTATTTCATTTTTTTGGGTTTATCTATTTATCTCCCTAATTTCACTAACAGGAGAAGAGGAAAAAGATGCAAGATTAGCCAACAGCAAGTGTATTTGGTATAAATCAAATCACAACCGATGTAGGAAAACACATACCGGCTCAGTCTGCTTATGAAAAGCTTCAAGCCTCGACTTGAGAACAGCAGCAGTGTCATCTTTACGTTGAATTAAAGGTTCCCCAGTCACCTACACATGATTGCAATAGAATTAGCTCCTCAGGGGTAAAGATTATTACACAAAATAACCAGGGAAGTGAATATTGAAGACCAGATAATTATCCTTCTTTAGATAAACAATAGTTTACATCTTTCTTCACGTCCAAAAATAAGTGAAACAGATAACAATTCTACAGGATGCAGGAAAGACCGTGCAAAGTTAACATTCAGCAACATGAGGAAAAGATGACATGACTCATTACATCATCAGCACCGGGAGTTTTTGGAGGTGCAAATTTAGTGTGGTATGTACGTCCACTTGAAGGATGAATCCAGCGACCAGTGATCCTCTCCTCTAAGATAGCATCATCAATTGCAAAGTTAAGAACTTTGTCAACGTTGACTCCACGTTTTCCAAGCATCTCATCAAGCTGAATACAAGGAACATATGACATTAGATCAAGTTTTTGTAAACTAACCAAAAAAGTGGCATTGTAAATAGATGACCTTTTGTGCCTGGGCAACTGTTCTTGGAAATCCATCAAGAATGAAACCTTTCTGACATGAGGGCTTCTTCAACGCTTCATCAATTATCCCAACAACCAAATCATCAGAAACAAGTTCTCCCTGAAAAATCATAAGAAGATAATATTGGTTAAAAGTGTTTAGGTCATTTAAGGTGGCAGTATAACAGATGATGGAGAATACCTTGTCCATGGCCTCTTTGGCCTTAACTCCAAGGGGAGTCTTGGCAGAAACAGCAGCTCTAAGCATATCTCCGGTGGCAAGATGGCATAAGCAGTATTCATCCTTAATTATCGGTGACTGAGTACCTTTTCCTGATCCTGGTGGACCTGTAAAATTACATTAAGGATACAAAGCATCAGAACAACCGACTAGTAGCGGAGTTGTAAAAGTACCATAGTTTGCTTGGAGACTAATGCGTGAAAGATTATACAGGATAGGCCTACAGATCACTGTCCTAGTTTAACGAAGGACAAGTCTTTTCTTGCATGCATTATAAAGAAAATTTATAAATCCTACATTCAGAATCCCAGATACACCAGATCATTAAGTGTTAACACTCAACTTTATGAACATAATACTTTAATAACAACTATGAGTCAGTCCTCATAACAGCAAGATAATTTCCTCCAGAATTCTGAGCTTCCAAAACTACAATCAATGTATTAATTACCAAAAATAATTGAAATCTTGTAATCGAAATTTTGTCCAACAACCACACCCTTACATGCCCATATAGGCTATATCCCATCCTACAATTCTAGGCAATCTTCATGATTTTCCAATGACAAAAAAGCCGATAAAACACGATACTCAAACGTCTTATTAACTGGTCAATTACCTGTATATTATCTTAAATCAGCTAATCCTTTGATTTCAAGTCTCAGAAACTATTGCCAACAAAAACTATGTATATCTAATTTAATAAGCTACCAGTTCCAATAAGACAAAACATTTCCACATGTATATTTCTGTGCAAACCCACATAATATCACATCTGCAAACAAAATGAACTTCCACAACACAAAACCGGCAGAAAGACATCACAATTACCCAAAAAATAGTAAAAATTGTGTAAGTCAAAAGGTCATCAACTACTAGACAATGCATCCCTCTCAATTCACCAATGAAGATTCTGACACCCAGCATAAGCATTCATCCAAATCAAAAGTCAATCAAACACAAGCATAACACAGCAACAGCTCAAGAACCCTAAACCCGTTAAGAAAACACAGAACGGAGCCAAATGGAAGAATCATGAGGCATAGAGAGAGGGAGAGAGCGGACCAACGAGGATGAGGCGCTTGTCGGGTTTGTTAGCACATTTCATACGGCGGAGGAGCTCCGTCATGAGATCGACCGAAGGCACATCCTCCAGATCCGCCGCCGCGGTCGCCGCCATTCTCTCTCACTAGCTTTCTCTCTCTGTGGTTGGTGGTGGGTGAGAAAATCTCAAGGACCGTTTGTAGTTTGTACAGTCTTTTTTGTCTGATACAATATTTTTTGGTTATTTATTGGGAGATGAGAATTCGGACCTTCCAATGCTTCATTTTCAAGCAGGCGCAGGGTCTCTCATCTACTTTTTTAATGACGCTTTTGCCCCTCACCCTTTATTTCTTTCTATCTTTATTATTTTTATTAATTGATACTTGTCTGAAAATCACAATATTTGCTCGACTTGTTATTTTAACAAAAAATTTCAATATAATAGTATGATTTTTTTTATCTCGATCGATTTTGAAATAAAAAAAAAAATTTACACATTTACTTTTTATGAAAATATAAAAAAATTCTCGAAGTTGAATTCCGTAAAATTGTTGTATATGGCGGCTAACGTGTCCAGGTAGCTAGATACATCGGGATTTTTTTTTTCTTTTTTCGAAACTGACAAAAGTTTAAAGAATAATAAATATATAAGGTTAAAGTTATATTATTTTGACCAATAATAAAAATTTTGATTAAAATGATAATTAGAGTAAAAATTGTGATTCAAGCTTTCTAAACTACTTTAATATAAATCACAAAATGTGATTTAATGATTAGATTTCATATTAAATCTACTGATATTACTATCAAATTTCGCATTACAATTTCACAATATGAATATTGAACAAATAGGTTGGTGTAGTTTGACTAGTGCTTTTAATAAAGGAAAATTGTCTATTTTGCCTACACTCAGAATTTTTCTGACTTTTACTTTCTATACTTTATTTGACTAATGTAATTATTTGTTAATTATTGCTCGTTTACTCTTTATTTTCAATTTCAAATATAAACTCATAACTGTATTTGAATAAACTATCCTTCAGTTAAGTTATAACAAGATTAAGAAAAAGATATACTTCAAAAAAAAAAAAATAATAATAATAGTAAAACGTTTTACTGGTTTTGCACGTAAAGCATATTGTATTGGTGCTTTTTAAGAAGGATTCTTACATTATTAAAACACTATAGAAAAAATTGCCAATGAGATGAAAGCTAAACTTTGGAGTTGGATTTATGTAAAATAGGTAGATTGTACTGGATTTTCATTTAGAGATTGGTCTAATAATTTGAGACTAGTCATAGGATGTTAGTTTGTTGTGTGATGTTCTGTATTTAAGTATTTCTTATACCATTCATGTGGTTCTAATAAAAAAAAAAGTTCTATTTGATCGATAAAAAAAATATTTGTCTACCGTACCCTAAAATGTGTGAGTAGCATGAAATAATTTATTAAATACATAAAAACTTTTATATATTTGGTATCTGTGCAATTTGATTTGATCTGTCTCGCATCAGCACCCATCAATGATCATAATTTGAATTTTAGTAAAATGTATTACTCGAAATCTATAAGGTATTATATATATATATCAACTCAAATATAAGAAAATATTTAGCACACTAATAACTAACTCGTGGAAATAAGATTACATCATTACATGTAAAATATGAAGCTTAAATACATAAATACATGAATTTCGATGAAATTGTAATTTCAACACCAACTTTCAAATTTAGCATGATAAATTATAAATTTAACATTATTTTACAAATTGAATCTCATTATTTTTCGGTGAAAACTTGTATACATGTTAAACATAATAAAAATAAACTAAAAGTAAACAAAATGACGTCGTTCCATTCTATTATCCGTACGACACTATAAATTCGAATACAGAATAAAATGTCTATTAACATCAAAATAAAAAATAAATTCACAAAACAAGTTTTGTCACATTTTAATTTTTTAATTTTATATTATTTGGCCGACAGTGTGACAGCCGATAAGTTAATAGGATATGTCACAAAATTAAGTTGGAACATCAATGGTGAATCGAATTATAAAATTAGATTAAATTTGAGTTCATTTTGTTAAATAACAAATTTATTGTCAAATTATAATTTCATAAAAGTGTATATTTTATCTTATAATTAAGCCTAAATCAAATGTAAATATATAAAAACATAGTATCGGATCCACAGAGCAACTCTCAATTGCACAAACGTGGGCTTCTTATAGTATGGGTTTTGTGGGCTTTTCCATCACGAGCATTGGACTATACATCAAATAAGTTTCTAACACCATTCAAACAAATAAATCGATGGTCCAACAAAAATAGCCCACACAAATTATTTATTTAACTGACTCAATGATAATAAATGAAAATGTAGTAATCTTAACAATGTGTATATACATCTATGTGTTATTGTCATTGAAAAATATTACAATTGTAGTTTCAAATCGGACATATCCAGTCCTTAGGCAAAACCTTTTTTCATTAGTTTCTTTTGAAAATTTTCGAAGTAATTTTGTTTCCTTTTTTAAAAACTCTTTAGACAGAATATGGTTTTTAGTTCGTAATTGTTTTCTTCTCCAAAAGTTTCATTTGTTTTTTTCTTTATATTTTTAGTGTTATTAAATATTATAGATTTATTTACGTCACAATTAAACTATCAGAAATTAATATTAAAGTTAAAGTAATTATATGTGATTAACATGTTAAATAATATGATATGCTATTTGAATAATAATAATAAATTATGATTATTTCAATGTACTTTCAAATTTAAAATATACATATAAATTATAAAGATTAATAAAATTGAATGTTATATTTAAACATTAAAATTAAATTACGATAACGATAAAAAATACATAAAATAATAAAATGAAAAACTACTGATAAAATAAAACCCAAAAAATAATAATTATAAAAAAATATTATGGAAAATACATTTTTGGTGCAAAAAATAGGGCAAACTGCTGAAGATGAGTTGAAATTTGCTCTAGAATAATGTGTTATGCTGCCGAAATACAAGTTACAATACAATACCTAACTGCTTTCTACTTTAAATAGATTGTTTAATTAATTAATTTATTTGTGTATGATTAAACAAGTGTTTGTTTTGTTTAAGTGTTATAGGAAAAATAATTACAAAAATGCAACTCGTATAGTGAAATTAACCTTATCAAAAATCAATATACAACCCAAATATATAGACCAAAAAAGAGAAGTCAAGATGATACTTTGCAAGAAAGTCAAGATATAAATTAAAACTCAATTATTTGAGAGACACATCATTCTCATTCATTGTCACTATGAAAGTAACATTCAGAAGTGTCTGTCCATTTCGCGTCGGTGAATTGGAAAAATATGAAAATCATAATAAATTAAATACTATTACGTACTTTTCTGCAAATTCATCTGTATTCTTTAATGCTCTTCTACTATACAAACGTAAAATTTGATACCTAAATTAAATTTGCCCTCAATTTGGGCTCTATGTTTGCGTTTTCTGGTCATAGGTGCCGACACATAAATCTCTAATACATGTCAACTACAATTAAAATATAGAATGCTAAAGAGTTGATTAAATTTCAGGTCAGATCTTTTATTATAATTGGTGTTTTAGAAACATAAAATTTCTGATCAAAAAGTCATAGGCATAAAATCATTTTTGCAACTATATATGGTGACAATCGAGTAGTCATTTATAGCTAGTCAAACAAAATAAAAGAATTGTGAACACAATGTAATCACTTGTGTGTTTTGACTTTGGACTCATGTAGGTTGATAATTTTGTGTTTGTTTTGAAATTTTATTGAATAATATTATAGTTAAAACACCGTTAATATATCGAGAATTATAGAAAAAATGTTTTTATTGAGAATTCTATAAAATCTATATATTTTTATTGGGAATTGGTGAAAAAAAAGGATAGAATCATAGGATTTGAATCCATCAACATTTGTAATAAACAATAGTGATTGTGGATTATGTTCTAATAAGAATTTTTTACTATTTTTTTGTTGTCACTGATATTATTATCACAATTAATCCTTTTTATGGTGAGGTTATTTAAAGTCCATTAAAAAAAAAACATAAACTGATTGTTCCTGCAGCAAGCACAATTCGTGTCAAATTTTGATTTAATATAGAAACTAATTTTAACTCATCCTAAAAATTGAATACACTAAAAATCTAAAATTTAAAACATCACATTTAAATTGCCCCTTTTACATATGAGCTCAACTTTAAAATAAAATCCAACAAACTTATGTTACGATAAACCCTGAATAGCACCACCAAAAAATTAAATGCATTCAACGAAAATGATTTTAAAATGAGTTTGTCCAGTAATAAAAATAGAAACCTAGAACTAATTAAATTGATATGGCCTACTATATTATATATAGACATACAGATAATGATTGTGAATGTTGCAACTTGTTCCATTGAAAATATAGGTAAAATGATAGTGGTGTAGAATCTATGGGTACCATATGATGAATATATTATTCGAATTTCAATATGCCATAATTATTTTACAACTCTTAATTATCATTCTCAGCTTTTTCCAAAGGCCCTCAAATGTATTCACTTCATTCTAAATGATTCAAAATTTCTAAAAATATAAATAAATTAAATCCAATATAGTTCGGTGTTGCTGACCCTTATAGAAACCTTTTCATCAACATATTTGAGAATATATTATAATTTTTTATTTGAGTGATGAAGTGGTAGTAAAACGATTAATGTGTTTGTTGAAAAGGTGAAATAACTGGTCGAGTAGAGATCAAATTTTAAATCTAACCCTAACAATAAACACAGACCCACAAGTATTTGAATTGGATTTTGAGAATCAATACATACTACAATTTTGTTCTTGTAATTAAATCCTTTACAAATTACCTTAATCTACACACTTTAGGTCATGGGTAGAGATAGATACCATTCCAAATCAAGTAATTTGTAGCAAGGAATTAGATGCCCAAACGACAAAGTATGGGCATTGGGCAGAGAGGACTGGACCTTTTATATTGGAAAGAAGCTTTTCCAAAAAGATTAAAAAAAGAAAAGAAAAGAAAATCAAACTAGAATCTGATTCAAATTGCAGTACATACCAGCTCATATTTAAGGGGGCAGAATTACTAAAATAAGAAGAAAAAAAAAGGTTCAAATATTAATTGTTCCATATAATATGCACTTTTGATGTAATATACTTTAATGACGTTCGTGTAATTAATATTAATTAATGACGTATATGATAATTTTTTCATGTTGTTATGTTTTCCCAATAAAATCTTGATGAATACAAATCAATACAATAATTTGCAAAGCATATTCAACCCACAACAATCTCTCCTTCTCATGCTGACAAAATGAGAGAAAATAGCACAAAAATAATTAGAAAAATGTAAGTAACAATAAAACACAAATATTTATACATTTTACATAATAAAAATGTTACCTAAAACGTGTATAACATAGCTGAACAAAGATCCCACAATTCAATTCACCAGGTCTCATGTTAGAGTCCTAATAGACAGGGGTGGAGCCTCAAGGTGTGGTACGGGGCTTTAGTCCCCCTAAAAATTCTAAAAAATTTAATTATCTATATATACTTTTTGGATTTTGTTCGATTTTTAGTGTTAAAATATTGATTTTATAATAATTTAGCCCCCAAAACCCCTCGATATTTTTGATCTAGCTCCGCCCCTAAGAGTAAAATACAATTAAGTTCAAGACAGAACTAAGTTAGTCAACAAGTAATATAATCAAAATTTTAACTGGCAAATCTATCAAAACATATTTACAATAGAGTCTTGATAATTACTGATAGAGACGCATACTCATATCCTATCAAATATGTAAATTTAAGACATGTCATATGAGTCATCACATGCACATTACATCCATATTAG
Organism: Scutellaria galericulata; assembly: GCA_946896805.1. Taxonomy (NCBI): domain Eukaryota; kingdom Viridiplantae; phylum Streptophyta; class Magnoliopsida; order Lamiales; family Lamiaceae; genus Scutellaria; species Scutellaria galericulata. The sequence continues at coordinate 12,548,270 of OX335797.1, forward strand.
TGTTTTTTTTTGTTGTTGTGATAATGCTAATTTCATTTGGTCGTAAATTAAACTAGGTCGCATCACTTGAAGACACATGTATAACTATTTTAAATTGATTTAGATCAATTACCAAGATTTAGGACATTCATGAGTCATGGGGCCACTTCCCAAATCTCAATCCAGCCAACTATAAATAAATAAATAAAATCCATCAATTGAAAAGTTCAAAATATTCCCATTTAAATATTCCTCATTGACGTCTTTGACCTCATCATATCTTCACTCACCACATTCAGTGTAGATAGAGTAAGATCTCTCCCATGCACAAAAATATGGTGTGAATCAGTTGAAATTTTGTGCTACCATCTCTGATAATATAATAATATTATCGAAGTTTGATATAATATAAAAACTAATATAAAACTTTAAAAGTTTGATATAATATACAAATTTAAAAGAAAATGACATTTTTTATACATAATTGTAATTTAATCCTCAAGTTTTAAATTTAGCAGGAAAAAAAAATCACCATTTTTATCAAAATTGTAATTGAATCTCAACTTAAAAAATTAGCAAAAAATTCACGACTTTAACAAATTATTGCAATTCAACTTTAACAAGTTACAGATGAACATGAATTGTTGTAAAATACAATTGTGATTTGAATTGCATAAGCCAACTAAAGGGTTTTTTTTTTTTTTTTTTTTTTTTTTTTCAAAACTCAAAAAAATTAGGATTAAATTACAATTAAAAGAATGTATATTTGCAATTAAGCCCTTTTTTTCGTCATAATTTGATGACACTGTGTATGTTTTATGCAAAGCAGAAGATCATAAGACACTGAAACAAACGACATGGTTCCAATGGCAGCAATAAAGAACATCAACCTCCAACCAGATATGACTGAATTATTGCCCATCACCATCTTCCTTCTCTCAAGAAAATACACCACGTGCCTCCACCATTACTATACTCCTTTACCTTTATCCCTTTCTCATTCCCAGCATTAATCGCCCATTTGTTTTTGCTTTACCCAATCCTGCTCTCAATCTTTACTGCAACTTTCATGCTCGTGTTCCATTTACCATTCTAGCAACTCCCTTTTGATTATTCTTCAAAACAAACCGTCGTTTTCATGCAACATCAATGAACTGATCGCATCAATGGAGTTTTCGAAATTCTTTCTGCTACTCTGCTTTTCATGGAGTTTCTCTCTCTACACCACGCATCAACTGCAATCCTCGCAAACGCAGGTGCTTTTGCAGCTGAGAAAGCAGTTGGAGTACCCCAAGCCCTTGGATTATTGGGCGAATCGAGGGATTGATCTCTGCTTCGCATCTTCGCCGCAAGTGAATATCACATGCGAAAACGACGTCGTCTCCGGGATCAGAATATTCGGCGATATGCAAACACGGCCGGCGAGCTTCAACGGCGTTCCGGTTTCCGGCCAGACATTGTCGGGGAATTTCTCCATGGATTCGCTGTTAGCGACCTTGTCGAGGCTGAATAGGTTGAGAGCTCTCACTCTGGTTTCTCTCGGCATTTGGGGTCCCTTTCCTGAAAAAATTCACAGGCTGCAATCGCTTGAGTTTCTCGATTTGAGCTGGAATTTTCTCCATGGCTCGATTCCTCACACTGTTCCGAGGCTTGTGAATCTTCATGTGCTTAAGGTTGATGGGAATTTCTTGAATGGTACTTTTCCTGACTGGGTTGACTCGTTTTTGAATCTCACGAGTTTGAGTTTGAGTTACAACCGATTTAGTGGTGCATTGCCTGCTTCTTTGCAGAGAGTTTCATCATTGATTGATATTAATCTGTCTAACAATTTGATCTCTGGGAAATTGATTGATCTCAGTGGATTATCGAGCTTACGTTGGCTCGATTTGAGCAACAACGAGCTCGATTCTACTCTTCCAACTATGCCTAGAGGTGTAGCTGTTGTTCTTCTGAGGAACAATTCTTTCTCAGGGAGAATCCCTGAGCAATATGGAAAGCTGGATCAGCTTCAACAGCTTGATCTCTCTTTCAATGCTCTTAAAGAGACCATTCCATCTCGGCTTTTCGTGTTGCCTAATATTAGTTCTATTAATCTGGGATCGAATATGTTGAGTGGATCACTTTCAGCACTGCATTTGAGCTGTGGTAGAAAGCTTCAGTTGGTTGATATCTCGAATAATAGGTTGAGTGGCCTTTTGCCACCTTGTTTGAGCTCTAATGTACAGAATAGAGTGGTAAAGTATGGTGGGAATTGCTTGTTGATTGATCAAAAGGATCAGCATTCCAAGACGTATTGTACGGATATCCCCCAAGAAACGAAGGAGAAGCCTCGAGGGAGGAATGTGGGGGTATTGATAGGTGTCATTGGTGGCATTGTTGTGGTTATGGTGGTTTTGGCAGTTGGGTTTCTTGTGTTGTGTAGACAATATTGCCCTCGAGGGTCGTCGGAGCAACACTTACTGCACAAAGCAGTGGTGGATAACTCCGTCACAGGATACACATCGGAGTTTCTAATGAATGCTAGTATGTTTGTTGATGTTAATCCCCCTTTATGATCAATCTTTTTTGTCCTGTGAGTTGTTTGGTATTGGTGAAGCAATGTGGTTTGATTTACAGGGTATATTTCTGAGGCGGCAAAGCTTGGATCGCAGGGTACGCCACCTCACCGTACGTTCTTGCTCGATGAGTTGAAGGATGCTACCAACAACTTCGACAACTCGGCCTTGATGGGTGAAGGTTCAACGGGAAAGGTGGTAACTCTTGTATCTTTGATGCTTGATCAATTTGTGTTAATTATTCTCTGAATTGATGATATTTCAGCATGTGATTATTAGTTGTTTCAATGTTCTAAGCATCAATAAGAATTAGTTGTGTGTAGGTTTCTCTTAAATATGAAAACCTGATATGTGAACTTGTTTCTTCTTAGATATACAAAGGAAGATTAGATAATGGAACCTTGGTAGCGATTCGGTGCCTCACAGTTTTGAGAAAATATACAATCCGGAATCTCAAACTGAGGCTCGATTTATTGGCTAAGCTTCGGCATCCTCATCTTGTTTGCTTCTTGGGACACTGTATTGAGAATCAAGGAAAAGACGAGGCGGGTGCTAACAAGGTCTATCTTATTTACGAATATGTACCAAATGGCAATTATCGATCTCATCTTTCCGGTGAGTGTCACATAAACAAACTCCTGACTATCTTTAATCAGAAATGAATCTATAATCTGTCTTTTTTGGATTAATAACGGGATTCCTTATAACCATTATCTTGTTGCATCAATCTCCCAGAAACAAATCCAGAGAAGGTGCTCAAATGGGCTGATAGACTGGCTATTCTAATTGGCATTGCCAAGGCTGTTCATTTTCTGCACACTGGAATTATTCCTGGTTTTTATAGCAATCGGTTGAAGGCAAACAACATTTTGATAAACGAGCATCAAATAGGAAAGCTTAGTGATTACGGATTGTCTGTTGTAGCTCAGGAGATTGAAAAAGACAAGGTATATAATATATATGCTTTATGCACATGTTCTTACTTGGTTTACGATATTATAATATCGTATATCACTGATTTTTCTCTGTTTTTTCTGGGTGCCAGGAAGAAGATGGCCTGAAATCATGGTAAGAATTCACTTTGATTGAAAATTCAACACAATAAAGAGTAATCATTAGAATCTTTACCAGCAATTAAGATGTTTGACCCAAACATGATAAACTGTTATCTTTTCTTTTGCCATTTGCAGGCAAATGAAGAGCCTAGAAGATGATATTTACAGCTTTGGGTTCATATTACTCGAGTCGCTTATTGGGCCGTCATTTCGTTCAAGAAAAGAGTCATTTCTACTCAATGAAATGGTATATAAACTTAGAAAACAAGAACACTGATTTCCGCTAGTATGGATTCGTAGCTCGTCTCTAGTAACTTGTTTTTGCCATTTACAGGTTTCCTTGGGCAATCCAGAGGGGCAGAGGCGAATAGTTGACCCAACAGTGCTGGCATCGAGCTCTCAAGAATCACTATCAATCGTGATATCTCTAACGATCAATTGCATATCACCAGAGTCATCGACTCGTCCTTCTTTCGAAGACGTGCTTTGGAACATGCAGTATGCAGCCCAAGTTCAAGGTACATCAAATGGTGATAATCAGAGAACTGGGAAAACACCATTATCCCCATGACCTATTTTCTTCTGAATATCAATGTTGTATATTTGTGAGTTGGGATATCTGGATCTTAGTCTTAGGGATCTAGAAATTATTTTTGATCAGTATAAAATGGCTTTGACACCTTTGTCAACTGTAAATTATGTTTGCCTGCAACTCTGCTATCTTTTTGTTTCAGTAAATTAAATTATTTTTATTTCATCAAATTATCTAGTGATTGAGCAATTGGTTTTATCATTTAAAAATCTGTTCTGGTATTTTTCTAATTTTCTTTTTAATTTGAATTTTTTTCCTGCTACAGCCCAATTTTACACAATTCCACTTTCAGACATTTGATTTTAGTAAATAAAAGAAAAAAAGAAAAAGAGAAGATGATTAATATGCTAACTAATGAATTACATTAGATAATTATCTAGGATTAAAATCATTTTTCACCCATAACTATATATTTTTTTTATTATTGTCTCATAATTATCATAATTTTCAATTTAATTCCATAATTTAAAAAGATGTTCGATTTCAATCCAATTTTTATTGAAAAATTCGAATTTCATTGGAAATGTCATGCAGCATGTGACCCTCAAGTTGGGGCTTTCCAGTGACCAAAGTATGACGTGACAATACATGTAAAATTCTTATTAGTTGATCTTAATTAAAAAAATTCAAAGAAAAAAGTACAAATTTCCATGTCATTGAAATTCCTATTTAAGAAATGGAAAAAAAATCCACATCATTATAGCTTTAAAAAAAAATTCGAAAAACTGAAAATTCCCAAATAAAATCTAACTCAACCCAATTAATCCAATTCTAGAATCGAAACCCCCAAATCACCAAGAACCCTAGAGTGCTAAGATTCTTGGATGAAATATTGATTTTTTTGAATGAAATAATAGATTCGAGAAAAATGATTTGGAGCATTGCCAATCCGAGCATAGAAAATCTAATTCAGAAACGATTTCTTTTTCTTCTTCTTTTCAACTAAAGAACATTATTTCATATATAATTAAAAATAAATATTTATATTCACGAGGACAATAAAACGTTGAACAAACGCACTCCACTAAAGACGCATTTTAGTCTAAAAGTCGCATTTCTCAGGAGAAGGCGTGTCACTCCAGAAATCTAATCTCTTTTATGTAGTGTTGATAAGCGAAGGATATTTTTTCCCTTCAGTATATCCCCCACTCACTCTTCTCTTAAACCCTGCAACTCCACCCAACACACACACACACACACACACACACACACACACTCTTAGAACACATTTTCTTCTGTGTTTGGAAGTTTTTTCTCTATTTTTTTATTTTTATTTTTTTCCTTTCAGAATTATTTTTCTCAAACATATACTAGTACATAGATTTGCAGTAATATTGTTTAAAAATGGCGACTTTCAGTGCAATTTCAGTATGTCCTCACAAGCTCTTTTGGTATCAGCCGAAGCCCAGAAAACGCTTCATTTCTTGTTGTGTTTCTATCCCTTCAGTAAAAGGTTCGCATACATTTCAGTACATGAAGCAAGCTGGTAGTTTGAAATTTTAAAATTGATTATTTTTGCTTTGTGTGATTGTGTAGTTTATAAGGACAGAGGAATGTATAAAGATGAATTTGTTATCATTGAATAGCAGCCGCTGCCATAATTTCTTTAAAATAAATTATGTTTTGGGATCAAATTGTCACTATGTTGCGTGTTTGTGGATTATCTTGTTTGCTTCGAAAGTAGAACAAATATTTCAACTTTTTTCATGAAGAGCAAATGTTTTTTTTTTTTTTTTGGCAAATCACTTTTTAGGTGTACTTTTGAAGCAGGGAAATCCAAAAAACGTGGTTGATTATTGTTTGTATCTCTAGGTACACGTAGCTCCAAAATCCCTCGTAGGAGATCCGGGAGAACAGAAGGAGCTGGAAGGAGTATGGAGGATTCAGTTAAACGCAAAATGGAGCAATTTTATGAAGGCTCTGATGGACCACCTTTACGCATACTACCAATTGGTGGCTTAGGGGAAATCGGGATGAACTGCATGCTAGTAGGGAATTATGATCGATATATTTTGATTGATGCTGGTGTAATGTTCCCAGAGTAAGTTTTAGCAAACCAAGAGTACTGTATCTGAAAGTAAGAGGATTGCTTGAGGATGATAGGGTGCTCCATGAGGAAATACATCTAGTGTTCTTGTCTATTTCTTTGTAGAGATTGTTGCTCTTATGAGTGTTAAGATTGTGCTGTTTTATAATGTGAAAACTTCTAGCAAAGAACGAATCCTTCATCTTGGTTGAGCAAGTCGTGTCAAAAACTGAAACGTTCATTTCTTTTATCACACTGGCACAAACTTTTTGGATTTTGGATCAAACCACTAGAAATTCCTTGTGCTGCTAGATGCACCAATTTTACTTAATTTACTCTTTAAAAGGTCTTTTTTTTTTTTGAGTAGTTCTGTTTTCCTATCTTATGATTGTCGGGTTATTCTCTGCGTATGATTTTCAGCTGCGATGAACTTGGTGTCCAGAAGATTATACCTGATACCACATTTATTAAAAAATGGAGCCACAAAATTGAAGCTGTTGTTATTACTCATGGGCATGAAGACCACATTGGTGCGTTGCCTTGGGTAAAGTTTCTATTTCTGCTTCTTGGAACATATTTTTTCAAAAGAGTAGATTAGATCATCACAGGTTAGACAGCACATTGAACTGAATTTTATAACTAGGAAAATGTTCATATATAAACATTTTCCGGAGGCACATTGAAATGGATGAAACTGAGATTTAATATTTGGTGGTACGCCATATCTATTTTCAGTCCAACAGAGAGATGTATGTATATTTATCTTTTGCTTGAGCAATTTCTTTGCTTTAAACAATACCCTAAGGAGAGTGCATTTCTATGCTAGTTCAAGTTCATATATATGTTAATTTTGCTTTTAATTACGAATTAATGTTACATTTGTTATGCCTATCTGATCAGGTTATTCCAGCTTTGGATCCCAACACACCAATATTTGCTTCATCCTTCACTATGGAGGTTTGTGTGATTAAATTATGAATGATTTGAATTCAGCTTACTCAATGTCGACATGATAATGATGTACTGAATATGCTATAATTTCAAAGTAGTGCTGTCACTCTTATCAATCAAATAGTTCTAAATCTGAATAAAGTATCCATGTTCTTGTAAGGCCCATTAGAATTTTGAAATTTCAACTGCGTGGTTGCTACAAACATTTTAGAATTTCATCCTTCACTTCTCCATGGTAAAGTATATCTTGAATAAGTCATGGGCAAGAAATTGGTTGGGGATAACTGTTAATTGATAAATGTCACAAATAATGCAAAAAATTGGACACATTGCTCAGATACTCATGATGAATTTTCTTTTCTTTTTAAACAGCTTATTAAAAAGCGTTTAAAGGAGTTTGGGATCTTTGTTCCATCTAGACTTAAGGTATTCAAGACAAAGAGGAGATTTGTTGCTGGGCCTTTTGAAGTTGAGCCTATCAGGGTTACACATTCTATCCCAGATTGTTCTGGGTTAGTTTTCCGGTGTGCTGATGGTACTATTCTTCACACAGGAGATTGGAAGGTGCTTTTGTGCATAATTTTTTTTCTTTTCTTCCTTTATGGTGTTTGTGAACATTTAGTTTTTTCTATTAGTTTCCATTTTCAATATTAACAAATAATTTCAGATAGATGAATCACCATTGGATGGGAAAGTATTTGACCGTGAGGCTCTAGAAGAACTCGGGAAAGAAGGAGTTACCTTGGTGAGCAATATATTCTGTCAAAATAATAAATATTAATACACATGATTTCTAAATGAATTTTTGCAATGTGGAGTTTACATAGCCATTATGGATGCTTTTGAATCTGTGAATCTGAGAAATTAATATGGTTAGAGGCTTAAATGTGTGGTTTTCATAACTATTAATCTGGTTAATTTCATACTATTATGGATGCTGATCACCATAGATTTATTACTGAAAGAAGAGACATAAAATGCAATTCTTACTCTGTTTTCTTGCTTTGTAGATGATGAGTGATTCAACAAATGTCCTTTCACCGGGAAGAACTCTAAGTGAGACAGTTGTGGCAGATTCTTTGTTGAGGCACATCTCAGCTGCCACAGGTCGGGTTATCACCACTCAATTTGCTTCAAACATTCATCGGCTTGGTAGTGTAAAAGCTGCTGCTGATTTGACTGGAAGGAAGTTGGTATGTGCTTCACCTTTTATCTTTTTGATGTTCTAGTCTTCTTTAGAAATCTATGATTGGAATTTCTGAGACAGATAACATGGCCATTCGTATTTTAGGTATTTGTTGGTATGTCCTTGAGGACTTACCTTGAGGCTGCATGGAAAGATGGAAAGGCACCCATTGATCCTTCAACTCTGGTAATGGATTCATACATTCGATTTCATGTCTTTCATAATCGAACCAAGTTCTTAAGTGCATTGCTCATCCATACTATTCTATTATTTTACCAAGTATGATGATTTCTACGTGTACAAACATACATTTTGGTGAATGTGCTCTTGTTAACTATAAACAGAATGCTCGATTTAAATGACAAAGGTAGTTTCAAATTAGGTTTTTTTTTTTGCTACCCTTTTCTTACCCAACCACGTACTTCATAGGCGATTTTACCTATCAATTATTAGATACAATGGCTCTACAGTGTTTACTGGACAGATTTCAGCCCTAGCCTAGGGAACCAGAGTCCTATCTTAAATTTCTTTGTTTTGTCCGTTTCTCATATGGTACTTATTAATCAATTTCTCAGATGAAGTAATACCTTTAACATAAGATGTTCAAAAAGACCAATTACTAAGTTAAGGAAACCCTGATTAGTGGTATAAACTCAGTCAGCATTAACCTTATTAAAAGTTTGTGTGTATCAAGTGTTTTGCTAGTATTGTGAAAATATTTATCATGCTATCCTGTTCCAGTTTTGCACATGTTGTAGTGTACAACCGGCTAACACTCTTTTAAATTATATCTAAAATAGAAAAAAAAGGTTGCTACATTGTAGCTCTTATATCCCTGTATATTCAGATACATATTTATATGTAGTAGCCCTAAATTTGACTGAATAATTTATCATGGGAGATTGGCGATTGCATTATGTTTTTTGTTTCTGTTCCATATTTTGCACTTCTTTCTCATTGTATTGTACTTTTGTCTCAACACTTCCTTATTTAGCTATAATGTACAGGTGAAAGTGGAAGATATTGATACTTATTCCCCAAAAGATTTGCTAATAGTCACCACTGGTTCTCAAGTAGGTTCCTCTAGCAATTTCTGCTAATGCTGGGTTATAATGTCTACCGGCATGTCATGTAATCTTCTACTTTGTCAGGCAGAACCACGTGCAGCACTAAATCTTGCATCACAAGGAAGTAGCCATTCCCTCAAGTTGAAGAAAGAAGACCTGGTTTTATATTCTGCAAAGGTATGAATGTTCAAGTCAATTTAACTTTGACCAACCGGATGATAGTAAAAATGTGATCTCTATCAAGAGATGTTGGATGGTCATTCATTATTACAGAATAATTTTCCAACTCACTTTACAGTGTCTCATTATAACTATTATATATATATGAAACATTGAAGACTTATTAGGACTAATAAAAATATTGTATTTATATGTTTTGTGTTGGACATTTCACTATATAAATATGCCTCCTTATTATGCATTTTTCGACTCTCTGCGACTTGCAGTATTGATCTATGCATATGTGTGTGTGCGTGAATATATTGCTCCAATTGAAACTTATAACTTTTAATTCCTATTTAGATGCATCTTTGGTGGAGAAAATGTTATTCTAGAAGTTTGATAAATTTGAATGGTATGGTTACATAAAATAAGGATTTTGAATCTATTTATTTTCATCAAAAATCACCGACCTTATACTTACAACTGTACTTTCTAACATAGAACTATGATGTCGAAATGAAAAAAACTCATGGTCTGGACACAAAGAATGTGGTTCTCAGGGAAAAAAGAATTGTATCAAACCACCATGGTGGAGAAATTACAAACAAGGAAACCTATACATTAGTGGTTTAGGATGATATGCAAATCAAATGGAGAAAATGGAGAATTGAAGCTGCCATTACTCCCATTCATTTAATGCTGCAATGCAGTGTAACAAAAGTAATTGGATTTTGAAGAACTGAATTGGGTTCTGCCTAGCTGGTGAATTTTGAGCCAACTTATGATGTTATAAAGCTGATGTGCAAAAGGTTGTAGTTTTGTAAATGATGCATGCCACCGAATAAGGTGTCTTTTAATGCCTCGTTTTGTAGATTACACTGCTCCTTGCAAGCTTTTTAACTCCCATTTCAATGAAGACCCCATAGAAGCTGGAAATCAGGAACTCATATAAGTAACCCATGGTTTAGTTGTACCCTTTCTCAAAGTACATTGTTGCCTTTTATTTGAGTTCAACCCTTTTCATCAATTCTCCCGAGTAAGCATATTAATAACATTAATGTGGATTGTTTTTAAAGATTCCAGATCTCACATTTTTGGTGAAAACATAGCTTCTTAGAATTTGTAGTTTCCTGATTGTTGATTGCATATTCATAAATCTTGTTTCTAGCAGTCTCCACCAAGAGATAAAATCACTTATAAACTCTACATTATAGGTAATCCCAGGTAATGAGACGAGAGTCATGAAAATGCTAAACCGAATTTCAGATATCGGATCAACAATAGTTATGGGGAAGAATGAACTGCTGCATACATCCGGCCATGCCCATCGTGAAGAACTGGTAAGATATCTGATTCTTTTAAAGGATCCTTGGGATGTGCTAATTCATGCAGTGGTGACGTACAAATGATTACTGTTTCACTGCTCTTCTAAGTTTTAGAAGCAATCATTTACCTGCATCTAGTTGTGCTATAATTCTATGGACAGCATGTGAAATCTTCTTCCCTTTTGCATGCTGAACTATTGTTTCAATTTTCTCCTAATGGAGCACATGCTCTTTAAGAAGTGAAATCTTCAATAGTTTTATCTTGTATGGGGACTAAGTGTATTTTTAGTTTGTGTGGATGCCAAATGGTGTTATGGATCCTTGTCACTGTTTTTTTTTTTGGGCCATAACTGCATAGCATATCTTAGTAGGTATTATGAGCAAACTGGATCTTTTTCCTCCCATATGGAGAGCCCGTCTACCTTTAGGGTAAAATATTCTACTAGTTTCTCTGCCATTTTCTGATAGTGCTTTTTCTTCACTTGATTTATGTATAATGTTGTTATGACTTCCATTATAATAACTACTTTGTCAATTTGATATGATGGAATTTCATATTATTCTTTTTTGAAGGATGAAGTGCTAAAAATTGTTAAACCTCAACACTTCTTACCTATTCATGGAGAACTCTTATTCTTGAAAGAGCATGAAATGCTGGGAAAGTCAACTGGCATTCATCATACGACAGTGAGTAGTTTGATGCTTTTTCTTTCTTCCTTTCTTTTTTCTTCAGTCTGATGAGACCATATTCTATATCTCATTAGTTTGCATTCTTAATTTTGATTGAGACACACCAATCCTCAATGTTTCTGCTTCCTCTGATGTATCAAATTCTTACATTTCGTGGCATAAAATATGTAACTTGCTTTCTGATTCCAGGTTATAAAGAATGGTGAGATGCTAGGGGTGTCACATTTAAGAAATAGAAGAGTTTTATCAAATGGATTCATTTCCCTTGGTAAAGAGAATCTTCAGGTTATCTCTCTCTCTCTCTCTCTCTCTCTGTGTGTGTGTTTCACATGCCCGCATAAGAGAACATACACCCTTGTACAAAATGTATAGCTAAAAAGATGTCCTACTGATTAAGTTTGAATACCTCAGTTGATGTACAGTGATGGTGACAAAGCATTTGGCACAGCAACTGAACTATGTGTTGATGAGAGAATGAGGATTGCATCGGATGGTATTATAGTTATTAGGTACGTCATCTAGAAATCCTAAACATATTGTTTTCTAGACTTTGCTTATTTGCTACTGCATGATTACAGTCTCACCCGTCATGCAGCATGGAAATTTCGCGTCCAGATGGATCAGTTGAGAAGGCTATAAAAGGTAAAATAAGAATTACTACACGATGCTTATGGCTTGATAAAGGAAAACTTTTGGATGCACTCCATAAGGCAGCACATGCTGCATTGTCGAGCTGTCCTGTAAATTGTCCTCTGGCCCACATGGAAAGAACTGTGGCTGAAGTTTTAAGAAAAATGGTAAGAAAGTACAGCAGTAAAAGACCCGAAATTATAGCTGTTGCTATTGAGAATCCAGCTGCAGTGCTTGCTGATGAGATCAATGGAAAACTATCTGGAAAGTTGCATATCAGTTCTCAGATCTCAGCATTGAGGAAAGCAGTTGATGGGCATGAAAAGAAGAGACAACCAATTTCTACACCCAAGGAAGATGGCAATGATCTTGCACTTCCAAGAAGTACCTCAGAACAAGAAGTAGAAGGTTAGTACCCTTGCTAAATACTGCTTTAAGAACACCGCCTTGTTGTATTCTATCAAAAGAGAACTTTTCGGTCTTCAATTGTTTTATGTGAGGGTTTTGTATACATACCCATTCAAGACAACTGCTTGTGGTGTGTGTTGGTTGTTTGTTAACATGTAAAATTGTGTTTGTTTGAGAACCTCTCTAAGCATGTATAGACCAAAGAGACAAGAAGAATTTAAAATAATAGGTTCAACAAGCATGAGTTTTCTCAAAGCCAGATATAATGTAGGGCTGAAAACTCCCTTAAACAGCAATCACATTTGCTTCAAATATTTGGTCATTTTAACTGATTCTTCTATTATAAATGGAATATAGTACTTGTATTTGGAAGGTTTATGCTTGTATTGGGTGGGCTGTTTACTCCAAATTTGTGATACAATGTAGATTATATATCTTGAATACTACTTGTTTTTCTATCATCTTAACTCAAATATGTAATTATTTAAATAGTATAAATGGTATAAATTAATGGATTTTGTGTGACATCTTTCCAACATAATCATTAATATTTTAGAAATCGATTTTCCATGATTTGCCAATTTCATTTCACCAACCCGCCCCTTTCTTTCAGATCTCGATGCAGATCAGGACTATGATGAGAGAGTTCAAAGTGAAGAAGCAGTCGCATCAAATTCCAGATCTCCAGATAGAGCTCCAGACAATGATGAATCAGATGGCTTTTGGAAGTCATTTGTATCCTCATTGTCACCCAATCAATCAGAAGGAGACAGTAATTTGTTACCAGAAACAGAACAGAGAGAGAATGACGAAGAAGAAAGCAGTGAACCAGATTCTGAGGTACCAAAATCTCAACTAAAATCATCCAAGACTGCAAAAAGGAACAAATGGAAACCTGAAGAGATCAAGAAACTGATTGAAATGCGTGGGGAACTCCACAGTAGATTCCAAGTTCTTAAAGGGCGAATGGCTCTCTGGGAAGAAATATCAGCAAATTTATTGGCAAATGGAATTAGTAGAAGTCCCGGACAATGCAAATCTCTTTGGGCATCCCTAGTTCAGAAATATGAGGTTCGTTTCACTATCCATAGTTTAGATGTATCAAAACTATCATTCATGTCTTTGAATTTGACTGCATTTCGAATCACGTAGAAAGATCTGCTATGCATGCTAGAATGATTTTTCCATAGCCTTTCAACTTTTAACAAACAAGAGCTTTAATTTTCTACTCTGATGAGCATCCTCTGATGAGTTGAATTACTGAAGAACCATAGTTTGAAAGGCAACCGTTATACTATTGCTTTTACAATGCTTAAAAAAAGTCCATTTGTATGTGGATTGACACTTTGTTTGAAATATTTAGGCCATCCCTATGATTTTTACTTATTGTTGCCTGAGGTTCGGAGATGATAAACGGATGTGTATTTTTATTACTTCGTGTGACTAAATTTGATTCCGTTTTCTACTTTAAACAGGAAAGTAAGGATGATACAAAAGCCCAAAAGAGCTGGGCACACTTCGAGGATGTGCACAAGATTTTATCAAACTTGGGAGAAGTTAATATGACCAAATAATTCAAAATGCATTCCTCCCACTGATTCTTGAAGCAAAAAACATATGATGGTGGTGTACAACAATGGAAAACACAGCTTACTTGGGGATAAAATCTTGAATGTGCAGCTACATAATTTAGGTTCGAAGTTTAATGCCATCGTTCTAAGAATAGACAGGACGGATATGTAAAAGAATCGATTTTTGTAGCATAGTGTTTCTATTGAAGTTGCTCTATCAATATAGAATGGGTAGTTAGTTGAAGCATTCTTCTTGAGTAGTTCATAATGTTGACGCATCTGATCAATTAAAGAACTCATTAGATGCATTGTAATGATTGATGCCAAGTGATTCGTTTTCCTTTTTTTATAATCCACTTTCGTTTTTCTCTAGTCCCTCAAGATGATGTATATATCATCTTCTTCCTGATCAAAAGCTCTAGCATGCTTGGTCGAAGCTGTGACATATATGATGATTCTTGTCAAGAAATGTAATACATTAAAACAACACTTTTCTTAGTGTTTCCTGAAGCATAACGAAGGCGCTTGGCAAGTTGAAACTCGAACCAGGAATATCTTGCAGTTTCATCTTTAGTTGGTTAATGAGTATCCTGGTTCAAATCACAGAATAGTGAGATGAAGTTAGAAAAGCATTAACATGTGATGAGATCAAATGAGTTGAGTTGTATACCTTTTAATGCCAGCCAAAGAAGAGTTGGGGAATATGAGAGATGTAGTGCCAGTCCTCTCCACTTCCTCTCTTGCATCTCCTTTCCACTTCTGGGCATTCACTAATTGTGAGGCTTTGGAGATTCGACATTCCTCGAATACTTGCTGGAAGCGATGCTAACTTTGGGCAGGAATGAATGTACAAAGTTTGGAGAGATGTTAGTTCCTCCAACCAGTGTGGGAGTGAATCTAGTTGATGAAGAATTTTTATAGATAGATGCTTGAGTGAGGATATGTGGCGTACGGCTTTGGGTAGACACACCATCTTATCAACTCTAAAGAGCTCAAGAGTCTCAAGGTACTCAAGCTCTTTAATCTCCTCTGGTAGCTCTACCAATTCTGTGCAGTTGTGTATACCTAAAAACTTGAGAGCAGTGAAGTGTCGCAACCACCCTACTGGTAAACATCTCAGTGTTTTACTACTTGCTACGACGAACCTTGTTAGAGATTTTAAGGCTCGTAGTCCTTCTTCCGGTAGAGACTCCTCTTCTACTGCAACAACCATCAGTGTCTTCAGGTTACTGAGTTTTTGCAGCGTCTCCATTGGAAAACTTTTCGTTCTCCCTCCAAATCCTACTGTAAGATTAGTAAGAGCATTGGGCTTAGCAAATGAAGTCGACGTTAAGCCAACACAATTCCACATCGTCAAGCCTTGGAGAGATGAGAGTTCTGGCCCTGCCAAAACCAGTGAGGAGCAAGAGTGAATTGTTAGATTTCTAAGATTTGGGAATACTTGTGTGTTGACTTGCTTCTTCAATAAACTTTTGAGATCGGGGAGAGACCACAACTCTAGTAGTTTTAGAGATGGGAACAACGTATCTACGACGTTTTCATCTTCAATGATGTACTCCACCTCCACATCTTCCATTCTCAAGACTTCCAGATGAGGTAGCTTTCCCAGTTGTGGAAGATGCAAACAATGTCGGCAATTCTCTATCTCCATACGAACTAAATTTTTCAGAATTGAAACTGTCATCCAAACTGGAAAGCACCTGCCACTGAAGCCTGTTATAGTTAAAGTTTGAAGATTGGGGTGAGGTTGAAGTGCTTCCAACACCTTTTCATCAACATTTGTCCTTGATTAGGCAGTTGAACTGCAGCTTTCCCATTCAAACCTCAAATGATGGTCTTTTTTCTCAGAAAGGTTAGCTTTCTTTGCATCCATATAACTTTCCACTCTCTCCAAATTCCGAATCCTAAGCTTACCACCAAGGTTCAAAGATTGCAATTCTTCAAGTTGATTATCTCTATTGTTACCTACTATATATAGATTCAATGTTTTGAGACAAGTTAGTTCTCCAAGTTTTGAGGGCATCTCTCTCAGTGAAATACAATGCTCCAAACAACGATGACGGAGATTTTTCAAGTATCTCATGTTCCTAGGTAATGCCACAAGCAACTGGCATTTATCCAAGTTCAAAATTTGCAGATTCCAAAGATTGCATAATGAGTTGGGCAGAGTAAGAATTTCAGATCCAGATAAATTTAAGAATCTCAAATGTTTGAGGTTACCCACGGTAGAAGGTAAATCTTTTATTCTTCCACTATTTGCATTTAATACTCTCAAACGACTAAACTTGGTTAAGATGGAAGATATATCCATATCATGTTGAGTGCTTGGTTTCAAATTTACCTGACGAATATTGTTACAATTAGATGTGCTTGAAACTTGTCTTTCTACTCGTACCCAAAGAACTTTGTTTTCCATGATTAATTGTGCGAGATCATGAACCAGATCGTGCATCATGATTCTCCCATCTCTACTTATCCGTGGATCATATTGCAAAAGGGATCTAAGAACTAAGTCGTTGCATATTTGATCACCAACATCCTCCACTTCCAATATTTCCTTTGATGATATATATCCTTGAGCCATCCAGTGAACGATCAAATCTTCTTTCTCGATACTGAAGTCCTTTGGAAAGACTGCAAAATAGCAAAACATTGTCTCAACTCGAGAGGAAGATGATGAAAACTCAGTCTCAAAGCTGGGAGTATAAAAGTTTGCTCTTGCGGCAAACTCCACAGTTCACTTTCTTTGACATAAATCCATTCCTTCTCAGTCCTCTTGAATCGTAGCAGACCCCCAAGTGCCTTTGCAGCCATGGGCACACCCGCGCACTTCTTCACTATTTGTTTCCCAATGACTTCAAGGTTAGGATATTTCTCTTCCTCGTCTTCAGCGAACGCACGTTCCCTCATCAGCATCCAACAATGCTCTTCCGAGAGTCCCTCCAAGCAATGTGGTGGAAGTGTTCCCATTATGTCAGCAACTATCCTGAGGCGTGTGTTGACGATGATAGAAGTCCCATTTGAACCACACAACAAAACATTTTTCAACATATACCACTTTTCTTGGTCTTCACTCCAAACATCGTCCAACACCAACAAATATCTTTTCCCACTCAACAGCTTTTGGAGGCGTTGCTGTAAAGCATCCAACTGCTTTAAATCCGAACCACTTCCATCAGTCGTTGCAGATTCAATCATGGCCTTGATTAAAGTCTCTAGATCAAAATTATCGGAAACACAGACCCAAAGTCTTTTCTCAAAATGCTCAACCACTCGTTGATCGTTGTAAACTGATTGAGCAAGAGTGGTCTTGCCAAGGCCTCCAACACCAATTATAGGCAAAACGGAGATTCGTTGATTCTCCATCACACCATGCAGCAAAATATCGACGATCTTCTCTTTATCTTCGTCCCTACCATAAATCTGATGAGACTCATTCAGAACTGAACTGGTTGCACGAGTGACATCAACTTCTCTGGATCTCTCTACGGCTGAGATCTCACGCAGATGAAACTTTATACGCTCATCAGCAACATCGTCGATCTTTTCTGCAATATTTTTGATCCTCCTTGCGATCTTGAATCGGAAAAGTAGTTTCTTTGGGCTCAGTTTTGTATTCTTGAGCCTGAGTTTGGAGACTTGAGTGGCACACTCATCAAGTATGTCATCAATCTCATAAGCAAGGTCTTTGAGCTTGCACAGCCAATTTTCCAATGCCTTGTTTTTCTCTTTCTTGAGTTGAGCATCTTCTAACACAGCTTGGATGGTGGTGAAGGTACTGAAAAGCTTCTTCATCTCCTCATCTACACCCATAATCAATCCGATCTCATCTTTGATGTGGGAGCTCAGATTTTCCAGGATTATTTGGAGGAAAGCTTCTGCCATATTAGTAGAAACTAGTTTGAAAAAAATTGGATTGTAAAATTTGAGGTAGCAGATGATGAATGATTGATTGTGTGGAGGTGCAGAGAAGATAAGAAATTCCAAGTTTTTAAAAAGTAGAAAAGTAGAAAGTAGAAAAAGCTTCGCCAATTTTAACTTCGTAAGATATTCTTTTTTTAAAGGTTTAAGTAAATAAATAGTAAATCCCAATAATCAGTTAAATCAACAAAAAAAAAAAAAAAGATGGGAGGACTAGAGGCACCCACCAAATTTAAAAAAAAAAAAAAAAAATATCAATTTTACCCTTAGGTTTGTTCTACTAGTTTCGTTCGGTTATTATGGCCGAACGTACTTCTTCATGTTACGTGTTTCTATTTGTTCGGCCAACCAGGACCGAACGAAACTGCTCGGGTTAGATTGTATTTTTATATTTATACAGAGATAAAACTCATCTTTTCGTGTCACTATAAAAAAAACATAATATTTATACAAAAACGAACAATATTATCAATTCAAAATACTTAGGGGGTGTTTGGACTGGACTTGACCAATCCGGATTTTGGATGAGTTGAGTCCAGTCCATGTTTGGACAAGGATTTGCAAAATCCTACAATTCTACCTTACTTTTCCTATTTTTTCTACAATTCCCAATAAAAACATTTACTTTTTACAATTCTCAATAAAAACATCTACTTTTTCTACAACTCCTAACAAAAAAAACATCTACTTTTTCTACAATTCTCTATGTGAAACTGACATCTTAACTATAATTTTACTCAAAATTCAAACTCACAAAATCCTTCTCAAGCCAAAATTCAGATTTGCAAAAACCACCTTAAGTCCAGTCCAAACACCCCCTTAAGTATTATAATTAAAATGAAAATATAGATGAATGTTACATGTCTAAATTTCG
Organism: Scutellaria galericulata; assembly: GCA_946896805.1. NCBI lineage: Eukaryota > Viridiplantae > Streptophyta > Magnoliopsida > Lamiales > Lamiaceae > Scutellaria > Scutellaria galericulata. The sequence goes on from OX335797.1 coordinate 12,567,262, forward strand.
TGTAAAGTGAGTCCAAATGTTATCATATTCAATTTTTACAAGGTGTATAACAGTGAACAATTATATTAAAGCCTATATTTGTTTAACAATAATAAGGTGTAAAACATTGAACAATAATATTCGTTTAACCTATATTAATGACATTAAAATTCATTTAACCTATATAAAATAAGAAAATTCGTTTAACCTATATTAAGGGCATTAAAATTAAACTTCGTTTAACATAGATGAACCTCGAAAATTCGTTTAACCTATATAAAACAAGAAAATTCGTTTAACCTATATTAAGGGAATTAAAATTCGTTTAACCTATCATCTGGGATCATGAAAATTCGTTTAACCTATATAGCATAAAAAATTCGTTTAATAAATGACATTACAAATTCGTCTAGCATTAAAAATTCAAGAAAGAGTTTTATTCGTTTAACGTATATGAAAAATTCATTTAACCTATATGCACATTATTTTTCGTTTAAGCCACAAATTTTCGTGTAAGTATTTTACAAAAACACGTATAATACAGTTTACAACATTAAAACTTAAAAGTGCACTTTTTTTTTCGTTTAACAACTTATTCAACCAACAAATAAAATTTACACGTTTACACGACAAATAATATTAGCATAAAATAAGAATTGCATAGCATAAAATAATATTAGCATAAAATAAGAATTGCATAGCATATAATATACACATTTACACGACAAATTGGCATTGTTTCACTACACTTGAAAATGATATACATACCTTATTCGTGGAAAAATTATTCACCTCAAGCTCCCCACCTCTGCTTTTTAGTATTTTTTATCAACTAAAAAAAATGAAAGAGGAATGTAAATATATTCCTGTATATTGGTGTTTTTAAATAGAGGAGGAAATAACCAAATTACCAAACCACCAAATAATTTCAAATTAAAGTAAAGTTATGCAGGCTTCCAACCCATCTTCACTTGTGAAACACTGCAATTTATGACGTGCAAGGCTTAAACGATTCATAAATCACTGAATAAAGTAACAAACTTCCATCCCATCATACAATTTATGACATGTGCAAGCTAAATTTGCAAATTTGCACTACAAAAAAAATGTAAATAGTGTTGAAACAGTGTAATAATGTTTTGAGACCTATAAATTGTTAAACGAAAATATAGGCTATAATTAATGTTTAAACGAAATCAAGAAAATATTATTAATTAAACGAAAATAACTATGTTTCAACAAAAACATATTAATGTTTGGAGACATTGTTTAAACGAAAATCTTAAATATTAATGTGTCTTTTAATATTGTCATTCAACATTTTCGTTTAACATTAAAATTGAAGAATTGCACTTCTTAAATTTTTGTTTAAACAATGTCTCAAAATATTAATATTTTCGTTTAAACAATGTTATTTTCGTCTAAACATTAATATTTTCTTGATTTCGTTTAAACATTAATATTTTCGTTTAATAATTCATATGTCTCGAAACACTACACATTTTCGTTTAACAACCTATATTTTCAATTCGTTTAACACTACAATTATTAAAAATCCATTTAACAATGTTCAAAATTCGGCTCACAATACATAAGTGCTACGATAATTTTTCGTTTAACAATTCATAAATACTATGGCAATGTTCGTGTAACTATAAACAATTGAACAATAAGGAATAAATCCAAAATAAACCCATATCATTAATCATCTTTTTTAGAAACACATGGAAGGTTTTCAAAAGTCATGATCAAATAATAGCAAATCAATCCAAATCATCATACTGAACGGTGTCACCATATGCGGAGTGCTTGTACAAGGCCAGTGCCACCTGTCGTCTCATCTCAAAGATGCCAAGAGTGATCCGGTCGGGGAAAAATGCAGCTTATACAGCTCTCAATCGCCTTCAGTGCGTAAATGGCACACGAAGTAAGATCGTCTTGCCTATAACAAAGGCGTGACTCCGCAGACTTTAGGGAGAACATCGTTGGACGAAATTGATGGTAGTCTAACTTCTCATAATGACCAACATGCTCCAACACACGGGGTAATACCCGTCTAAGGGGTAGGGTCGCTAGCCTCCTGGACTCTTCCACCTCCGGAGTCCACTCTAATCTTTTAGAATCGAACAGTGTCAAACTCATCTCCCATAGATGGATCTCACCAACCACCTAATGACCGCCCACATTTAGATTCAAAAATACCTATTCACAAATCAAAAGGAATTTAAATGAGAAGGTGATGTCGTATGTGAACAATTCACAATAAATTACTCCTAATAGTCGTTCATTATCTTCAAACATACCTTTTTTAGGTTTTGGCACCAAGGTTTGATACCCTTCCACCTTGGTGTTCCACCGTTTATATACCCGACAAGTCGATCCAGCTCCAAGGGGTCAAACTCCTCACGAACTTCTTCTCTGTAACGTACACTAGGAGGATCATGTGCATGCTTTTTCATCCAAATATCCTTGCACGTTTCCTGGAAAGTCAATTCGTTTCAAACCAATTAAAGCTAACGTCGAAGTACGGTAATATATAAAATATTGTTTTAATACTTACATCAAACATGCAATCAATAATTTGGATCTTGCCCTTCAAATCTAAATCCACTTCAACATCAAATTCTTCTGGACTGCTTTGTAGCACCTTCAGATATGCATCGAGGACCTATATTAGAAAATAATTTCACAATTTAAGTGGGTAAATTTATAACTTGTGCTGGTGTTTAAGGACATAATAGCTGATCAGACTAGTACCTCTCTATCAATTTCTTTAAGTGGATCCATAATTGGCTCGAAGAATGTAGATCCAACTGGATAACCGATGCCAACGTTGCACCTGTCAGATACAACATATGGGTTAAAAAAAAAAACAACATGAAGCAAGCAGTGTCAAATAAATTATCAAAATTGAAACATGTAAAACTTACAGATCAGCTTCTTTCCCAAGCTTCATCACAGTTCGAAATCCTCCATGCTATGATCACGCCTTCTAGGCCAAGGTCCCATGAACGGACTTCGTAAATAACAAGACAGATCTCTCCGTCGAACCTGACGGACTCCGACACTCGTATCAGGAATTTCATATCTAGCTGTGCCAGATGTCGAGCCTGTAACGAATCCGGGATCACCTAACCATGTCTGAAAAATGGATGTCTGTGGTGTACTCATCTCGGCTGGTGTGCCGGCATGGGAAGATGGTCACAAGAGTGATCACTCCACTGATAAGGAATAATAGTTGTGATCGGCTCTGCGGTATAGGCCTGATAAGTGTCCTGATAATGATCTGAATGCTCAAAACCCGAAGCATTCCAAGTAGAGCGATGATGGTCCTCCTCAGGCCAAGGTGCCCAAGGTCTCGATGAGCGAGGCGAGTACTGAGTACCATAGTATGATCTCAGCTGATCTTGAATAAGCGATGGAATCTGACGCTCCAAACGCTTACTCTCATCTCTAATGGCCTGCTCCATCCGGTCAAACCTGCTATCTATGTAATTCTGCATCACACTGAACCGATCATCTACCACGCGCTCAAAACGTTCGAACACGCGGTCGTACACGCTATCGTGATTGCTCCTTCCTGGATCAGGCTGAGGAACTTCGGTCGACGAAGACGACACAACTTGTGCACGCCTTCGCGCTCTCCTAGGAGCGGCTACAGGTGTATCAGCGCTATCAGATGCATGCTGGGCCGAGGAACGATGCTGGTGTGCATAAGCCTGATTGGGCATGTGAACTGGAGATGCACGTTCCGACACGCTAATGTGATCTGGTATGCTTGGGCGGCTCGTCCCACGTGTCGACTGACGTGTAGTTGATCGGATGGACCGAGATGTGGGAACACGAGTCGACGGACCTGGATTTCTGGTAGCCCTCCCACCACGACTAGTCCCACGAGGCTGAACTCCGGATGAGAGGTCATCATCTATATTCTGCCAATAAATCTGTCTTGCCTCTTCGGGACTCGGCTCAAGACTCTTATTTACTTCAACCTACACAAAGTAGTCAAATAGATTAAGGTTAGGAATAGTACATAAAGCAAATCATCCGGTTTCTTAAACTGAAACAAAAAAGGAACAAATTTCATACCTGCTCGCTAAGTATATTAGTGATATCAGTTGTGGCCCTCTGAGTAGACCACTTCAAACATCTCGGTAATCGTTGCGGGACATTAACTAGTGGACGACCGACAATCGTACCAGTCACAGGAATGGCCTCGTAAGCCCATATCTAGACAATGAAGTTATAATATTAGTATTCAAGATTACAAATAAGTTAATACACGCTAAATCCATATTACTTAAAAAATACTCACCAGTAGAACAGTTGAAAAACCGTAAAAGTGGTAAGTGAGTGGTCGAACACCCGAAGGTGGCATAGTGGTGGGGAGCTTGTCCATATGTCGCAACAGGTTGAGATAGGAGAACTTCCCCCATGGGAAGTTCTCCCAGAGCTCCTTCTGCTCCACTAAAACCCAGACCCACTTATCTACTTTCGTCTTCCCGACGTCGACCCCTAGTATAATACAGTAGAGGATAAGAATCTTAGCGATCTTAATTGTATCCTCGATACTTTCACGCCACTCCCCAGCAACAAATCGGTGACGTATATGCAAAACAGTGACAGATTCATGTCCGGCAACCACTCTCTGGTATAATCCACCTTTAGGTGGTGTATGTCGTGCATGGGGATCGAAGTCTGAATCTCCAAAACGCAGACCCGTGATGAGAGCAAACTCCTTCCTCGAGAACCGACAAAGACGATCTCGCCCGATAAGAAACCATCTCTCGTACTCCTCATTGCCACTAATTCGAGAAACCTCACGAGACATGAGAATATGGAGAAAGACCTTGCATGACTCGTGATCAGTGAACCACAAAATAAAATGCCCGAAACATGATCGTCGAAATTGCTTCATGCAGTTTATACCAACTTTGTTTAACTCTATCTTTATGTCATCCAATATACTAAGACGCGTGTATCCGTTAATATAAGATGACCGACCCTGAAGATCCTTTCGCACCCATACACGATCCAACTAAAATGTGTACAGGAATCGTAAATAATATTAACTACTTCCCAAATACATTAAAAAAATGCAAATAAAAAAAATGGAAATTTTTCGTGTGAAAATTAGAAATTTTCGTTTAACGGCAATTTTTTGTTTAACAATAAATAAGGGTTAATCCAGATTTTCGTTTAAGACAAGCATCAGATTTTCGTTTAACTAGTTGTCTCAAGATTTTCATTTAAGTATACAAGCATGAAGAAATGACAGATTTTCGTTTAACTATAGAAAACAAGCCAAATTTTTTTTGTTTAACTATAGAAATCCATATTTTCGTTTAACTATACAAACACCAGATTTTCGTTTAACTATACAAACCCAACCTAATTATTGTTTAGCTATACAACCTAACTACGGCAAATTTCAATTAACTATACAAACCAATTTCGTTTAACTATACAAACACAAACCTAATTATACAAACCCAATTTAACAATGAAACGAAAAATAAATCTACGGCAGTTCATAAATCCAATTATACAAACCCAATTTATGAAATCCAAAATAAACACACATTTTCCTTTAACAGTTCAAATATCTACGGCAGTTTAACCATACAAAACACCCCACAATATTACACGAAGAAGAAGATTTATCAATATACGAAACATGCTAAACGAAACACCCCAAATTTATCAATATTACACCCAAATTTCGTAATGAAGTGCATACATAACCCATATTTCGACAAAATGAAACATGCTTCAACGAAATTTAGGGATTTAGGAAACTAACCTGGTTCTCCATGGATTGTTCTTCTTCCACGAAAATCTGTCCAAGTTCGTCTGCCCGATTCCACGAAAACAATTTCGCTCAAATTTCAGAAACTTTCTACGAATTTCACCCCTCCCTCAAAAAATGGTGTTTCAAAATAAGCTATGGCTTGCAGTTCGAAAAATAAGAGTATAAGCCAATTGTGTTTAAAAGAAAAAATTCTTCATACAAGAATGTAACATGAACGGCGGCTGTGTTGAAGAATCTAGGGTTAACAATAGCCAAGAATGGTAGTGGGAGAGAAGACAAAAATAAAGAGGGGTATATGAGCTCAAACGAAATTGCATGAGTTAAACGAAATACCTTCTTAAAAGAAAAACCCAAATTCGTTGAACAATTCATTTGGTGAATTCGTTTAACAATTTTAATTTGTTAGACAATTCATTTTGGCAAATTCGTTTTAACCCAAATTTGGAGAAATTTTAATTTTTAACAAATTAGTTTAACTATTCGTTTAACAATTCATTTAAAAATAGTGCAAATTTTCATTTAATGCCTATAATAATGTTTAAAAAAATTAAACATAATTCGTGTAACAATTGAAAAGTAAAAACATTACAAATTGTTACACGAATTTTTTTTAAACGAAATTGGCATTAAACGAAAATTTGTAAATTTGCACTACTAATCAAAAATATAATAGTGTTGAAACACTGCATACTATTAAACGAAATTTTACATTAAATGAATAATGTAACAATATTAAACGAATAATAGTGTAATAATGTTGCACTATTAAACGAATTCAGGATCAAATTAAACGAATTCATGTAACAAAGTTTAATTGTTATAAAAATTCGTTTAATCATTAATAGTTATAAAAATTGGTTTAATAGTTATAATAATGTTTGGTGAATTCATTTAATAGTTATAACAAAGTTTAATCGTTATTAAATTTCGTTTAATAGTTAATAGTTATAACAAAGTGTTACACAAATTTTTAAACATTTTTTAAAACATTATTATAGGCATTAATCGAAAATTTGCCTAAAGTATGTAATTTTCAAATTTTCGTTTAATAGTGCAAATTGAGCAAATATTCATTTAATGTGCTAATTTTCGTTTAATAGTGGTAGGTATTTGCACTATTAAACGAAAATTTGCCTACAATTGCAAATTTTTGTTTAATAGTGCAAGTTGAGCAAATATTCGTTTAATGTGCATTATTTGCAAATTTTCGTTTAATACCCTCAAAGTGATTTGATTGTTAGTTGGCCCAATAGAAATTCAATCTCATCAGCTCACTATTCATATTAGGACCGATAAAAAATTATGGTATTTTTATAATTTTATTATATTTTGTGGTATTTCGATCAAATCATTATATTTTATGGTAAATTTGTTATCAATTATATATTTTGTGGTACAGTGTGCTAAGACCCAAAATGGACCCAAAATAGAATTCTGCCAAAACTAAATCAACACACCTGACCAGCAATAAATTAGCTGCAAAAAGTAGCCCTAGAGAGAGTTAAAAATATATATTTACTAAAATACCCTTTGATTATTTGTCAAAAAGGTATAATCATATTTTATATATATATATATATATATATAAAATTCATGCTTCGACACAACTTGAAAATCAAATTGAGCCTTTATTATAATATAATAAAATATTATTTTTATTAATTTTGTAGACTAAAATTACATATATAAGGTTATGATTTTATAAGATAATGAAATAGGACTGTAGATAAATTTAGAAAATACAGATTTATAGGATTTTTTTATTAAGATTCTAATATATAATTATTGAAATATAAAATACTATATTACTATTATGTTAAATAATAATCTAAGAATATATTAAGTAATTCATATTTTGTTAGAAACATCCGTACTTTTATAATAGATGTCTACGAGTTAGTTTCCAGTTTGCTCACAATATTATATATTTTTCCTAAATTAATTCAACTCTATCTTCACAACTTCCTTACCAGAAACTGTTTCCATCGGAAGTCATGTTTGCTTCTTGGATTAATGATGGAATACCAAAATCAATAACTTATTTCTAAGTACAAAAATGAAGTAGTTATATGCATAAAGCTTAAAGATAAAATCACAATATACTGTTTATGGTGGGTGCCTTTCAGAAACAGCAAACTAGACAACATATGTAGCTTCAAAAACTTTAATTGGTGAAAAGAAAAAAAAATACATTCCATAAAATGATTCTACTCTGAAAAATATATCTAAGCCGTTTTGTCTATGCCTCCTCTGTCTGCTAATTGAGATCACCAGCAGCATATTTTCAGATAAAATGCACACCTTTTGTTACATCACGATCGTTGGCAAAATTCCAATCTAGAAGTTTATAGTGTTTTGCCTGTCCGAAGGGGCAACACACTGCCACAAGGAACGGTATGATGGAATAGTAGTAGCATCAACCCCAAGGGAGGCAAGGTTACGCCCGTATTCCTAATCAACAAAATCAAGTCTCGAATGAGCCAAACAGAACCAGGTTCAATCATTTTTACAAAATGCTGTGTGAGTATTATTACCTGAATATCAAGAAATAACTGCATACAGATCTTATCTGTATCAGATATGTTGCTGTCTGAGACATCTGAACTTGCTCCAGCTCGCCTTTGCGCACCTAAACGTATTTTTTGAAGCGAGGACTCGGTTTTCCTTGCCTGTCAATGAGTGTCAGGTTTTCAATGTTCTTTCAGAAATATACAGAAAACCACATATTCCATTGCCTATCTTGAGCAAGATTGGAACTAAATTCATTACAATTTAAGGAAAGTACAGTAAAAAAATCTCCTCATTCACATATTTGGCAACACCAAGGAAGGAATCAATATAGAAGTATAGAAACAAATGGCCTCAAATTCATGAGTAATATCAAAAATCCTATGCTTGTGTTTCAGTCATTCTTAAATTGGTATTTAGAATAACCACAAGAAATACTTCAATATAGCTGTGTTATTATGCCATAATATGGCATTTATTTATTAGATTCCACTACACCTGATGATAGTTAAATTCCATACCTATTCTGATGAAAGAAATCTAGTTTCTGTTTTATTGTTTTTCCTTTTGATATCATGTGATGAATTCTGGAAACTCTTAATTCAAAAGGAGCACAAGAGATGTGCGTATTATGACACCACAGAACACCTAAAAACAAAATCCTGAAATGAATGAAACACCTTTGAGTAGAAAATGCATAGTGCAATTGAAGTGCTCACAAGAATGAACCATTAATTAGATACTGCAAGTATCAATGGCAGTATTGGGACAAAGAGCACCTAGAAGAGCTCTTTAAATTATTAGAAGTTGATCACTACAAAAAGAAGCTCTGTGATAATCAACATACCACACTGACGACGTCAGAAGCTAATTCATAATATCGACGAGTAATCTCAGAAGTAGCACCCTGTAAGAGTTCCTTTCTGAGCTCTGTGGTTAAGTATGTAGCAGCTTGCTCTCCTTCTAGAAAAGCCTGCAAAAGGTGGGCAGTTGAACATAATATTTTACCTCAAATCAGTGATATTTCTTGGAGACGTGCACTCTGACCAGAAAAGTTAATACAAAAGAATGCATGTAGATTACAAACAACAATTCTCAAAGTGTCCCTACACCCCATTACCACATTGACGAAATTGTAGATTAGCAATCAACTGAGAGGCATAGCATGCACAGAAAATTGGATATTTGTACCTAGGTAGGTTGCTTATGTTGGTGTGCAGAAAGAAAGTGGGAACGAAAGACAAGAAAATCATAGAAATCCAATTTGCGTTGGAGTTTGTATAAATACAGAATCCTTCCTATTTTTCACCCCGAAATAACAAAAGCAAACTTCAGAACAAGATAATAAAGGTTTTGGAACCTTATTTCTAGTATCTTAAAAGGACCAATGTCTGATGTCACAAAGATTGGTTTGTTCAATTATGCAGTGCCTTAAGTAAGAAAGAATTTAAGAAGCATTCTATTACTGTTGGGTCCACAACTAAACCTACAGATCCTTATGATTGGTACATTTGTTATACATTCTGTAATTTTCCTCAATCAAGTGAGGTATCACAAATGTAGATTCCCTAAAGATCAACTTAAAGACGATTGTGCCACTTTGATATTTTGGTATCATCACCATAAAGCATGATGGGATCTTTTCATGCAAACTCTCGATTGAAAGGCTGTAAAATGAGGACTAGTGTTTACAGTCATTTAGGTGGAGAAATAGAAGGCTGGGATGACAATAATGTCTGCCAGAAGTAATTGTTGCAAGGGCAGAATGGTAGTTTCTTACCCCAAAGATCAGAAACAATATAGCAGAGACGTGTGGACATTTGGGTGGAGAAATAGAAGGCTGAGGGAAGACAATCATGTACGCAGAGGTAATCATTTTAAGGGCAAAACGACAGTTTCTTACCCCCACATCAGAAACAACATAGCAGAGACATGAGGAAATTGGCAACCAATATGACCCTCTCCTCTCATGGCCGAAGACTTTGACACTTGAGTAAGCAAGAGTGCAGACTCTATTGATTTAGGGATCCACTTGGGTGTCGGATAAGCAGTTTCTTACCCCCCCCCCCCCCCCGATAAGAAACAATATAGCAGAGATGTGTGGAAATTGGCAACAGAATCGGATAACAGATATTTAGCGATGGCAAAAAAATGAACTAGAATTTTTCCCACATCCATCTCATTTGGAGCACGCATTATATTATTGTCAGGTAGCGAGTTTTCTATGTAAACAGAAACTCATTCCTTGTCATGTTTATGTATGTTCATTTTGTTTCATAGCTCATTCTTCTATCCAAAAATGTTTGAAATTGTCACAAATAGTAAATTCCAATTAGAACTAATTTGGCTATACCAAAGATCTTAAGTTTCAGTCAAACAAGGAAACATAAAATTCAACAGAAGCTATGTGTTAATTGTTTCCAGAAATTAAAACTCACTGATAAGCATAAAGCTAAAGAAATCATGTACCTTTAGAGGACGCAACACCCCAGATACATATGGTGAATGCCGAACAGGAAGAGGTTTATTTGTCATTCTATATGTTGCTGTAATTCCTTTGATATGTCGCAAATCCTACACAAAACATGCTCACATAAGTCAAGAATAAATTCCTGATGAAGTAGATCATTCATATCAGTTCAACAAATAACCTACAATTGAGAATACAACCTGAGAAAGCATTTTAATGTGAAGAAAAATTAGGCACCTATTCAACTGAAGAATAATTTGAAGATGAAATTTGAAAAGATAACTAACCTCCACAGACTTCTCAACAAAAATTTCTACAATGGAATTAATTACATGAGGCTGAAGAACTTTTAGGGAATTGCCACCCTGTAAGATACTCTGCTTTACAAGATCAAGTACTTCAGAAGAACATGGCTTCAGAAGCCCAAGTACATGTCCAAGGTGATTACCACAAACTTCCTCCATGAGGCAATTTAAATCATGAATTATCTGCAACGGAAAAGTTAATTCACTTATCTTTGCAACAGACAACAAAATTGCAACTCTAGCCTTCAGTTAAATCGACATGCTGAAGTAACTACAAACTCATAGCTCTAATATTTAGGAATTTTTGATAAAACAATCCATCACATTAGGTTTCTTGAGAAATTCACAAACGTACAATACAATATACTTTACATTTTTCTAGGCTAATACCTCTGAGCATTTTGATTAACATTCATTTACAGGAAAAATGACTTAGAAATTTCATGATCTTATTGCAGATCCGTATCTATGAATATTACCCAGGAGAGGAGTAGGGTTAGGGAGTTCAGAGGCAGGCAGCAAAAAGACAAGTGAAACTCGAAAAAAGAGAGATAACTGTTGCAACAAATTACGAAATCAAGGAATAAATGCAAATCTCCAGGTCCAGGTCGAGAGTTGTGACTATACCAAAACAGTCCATCGCACAAGTGATGGATGATTATCCTCAACTAGGAATGTGAAGAAACTCACAGATTATAAGGGAAGCAGATAGGAATAAGGCATTCAAAAAATCATTTTGCACATAAGTATCACATATAATATAATTGATGAGATACATACGTAGAGAAAATCATCTGGAGTAGCAGATATGGCCCATTCAGATCCAGAAATGGCAGTAGCATTACCAGCTTTGCGAGCACTCAGTCCAGCTGACAACCAGTTCGAGTATCTACGTACATAAGAGGATTTTTTTCCATGCCAGCATGTTTAATTCATGTTGAGATCATAATCATCAAACGTAGAAAATTTCTCACACAGACCATAAAAGCAAACTGACCTTGAAAGAAGTTGCAAAAACAAGCGTAGAAACTTGTCAGAGGAAGAAAGCAGTAGAACATCATCTCTCCAGCATGATCTCAAACAATCCATAAGAGAAATACTTTGCTTCAAAACTAAACTTTGAGAATACTCTACATTTGAGAATTTTTGAGAGTGTACAAGTGTGGCAGTCATAAGTGCAGAATCCAAAGCCCCAGCTATTTCCTGAAACCTGAGGTAGTGAAACCAAGTTGTGTTCTTCCATATTTAGATGTATCACCTTTCAAAGATTGGGGAGGCCTGGCACAGAGTAAAAGAAAAGAATAGCAATAAACTGTCAATCATACCTCAATGAGAAATAAACTCCAGTATTCCATTGCTTCATGAACTCAATATAGACTGCCTCTTCCCGTAATTTAGCAACAGCAGATCTAGAAGGACAGTAACCTAGAACAAACAAACAAAACACATGAGACGAAAGTGTTGCAGAGGGAAAATGTTCTCAGCAAATAGAAAGTTAAGAAGTTCCTCCACCACCTTCTAGATACTCCAAGAAACCTAGGCTTGATTTATAGTTTTTGAGGAACTCTGTGGGCCTTCCAGGAGAGAAAGCACCAGGTTTTCCTTTCTGGATGGCTGATAAAACCTCCTTGAGGATAGAATTTGCCAGAAAGCTAAAAACATGAAGACCTGAATTTTCTGCATGATTTGAAATCGTAAACAATCAGCACGGATAACAAAATTTCATAGTCCTGTTGATTACACCATAAAAGAAATAAATAACTAATTAGCAATAATAAAGTATGCATGTGCGTGCATACAGCACAAAGTTCTCGTACAAATAGAATATAAAATATAATAATGCAGAGCTGTTCTGCAATTCATTTATTTAACTCAAACCTACTAATGATATTAGCAAAAGCAACTAAGAAAGACAAATAAGTTAACTGAGAAAGTTTTTAGCTTAATTGACTTTGTTCGGCAAGATAATTGCAGGACAAAAAAGGAAGTATATTTTATTCTGACAAAATAACAAGCACACCTGTAAAAGATATTTCCAACAAAAATTTACAATCATCTTCAATGTGCCGTTTGATTTTTTCATAGTCTTGCTCAAGCTCATCTCCTGAGGACCCACCAACCATTCCAGACGAGCCATGAGGGATAACTTTCTGTACAAATTGAGCAACAGTTGAGCGAAAAATTTCTTCTGCACTATTGGTATTATCAGTAGCAGCATAAGCACGTAAACAATTGTATATTGCAGTTGCATCCCTGTGCTCCAGCCCATCCACAAAACAGTGTCCCAAGCTTGTATCCAGTAACAAGCTAGCACTCTGAATTCTCTTCACCATGTTCTCTATGAAGGGCATGTTCTGTACTGCCATCATATAGAAAATCAGGATCAATATTCCAGAAGTCCAATTTTATATGCAAGGTAATTACTTTACAGGGAAAAATATGGAAGTTGTCAAGGCTACAAATGGTATGACCAGACATGGAACCATATCTCAGCTTACCAGGGTATGAGCTTCTTTTCATTATACATTACTTTCAACAAGAAGCAAAGACTATGCAAAAATAATTACACACAGTGCCAACTCTGAGAATGTATGTAAAAACAGTATGTAAATGAGATAGGCGATAACAACTCCTTGTCAATTGAAACCCAAACCAGATCATATAAGGTAATATATACATTATTTTAAAATTTTGGACTCTAAAGATATTTTTTCCGTAAAAAAATTTTGGGTCCACATCCACAGCAGATTCTGTCTTTCGCTTAATAAAAGGTTCAGACCTGGTTATGTAAGGTGTAAATGTTCCACTTACTCTGCCTAATCTGATTTCAAGTATATTCAAGAATTTAGTCACTAACTCTTGTTAGGGGAGTTAGTACATAGCTTCTCTATTAGAGAGGACGTGGGGGTTCAAATCATTTCCCACCCATCCACCCCTACTTCCCACTCATAAAGGTTCAAGTAAAAAAGAAACGAAACAAAAAAAGTTAAAAAACATAAAAAGATAAAAAAGAAAAAATCAGTTTTTTCAATGAGCAATCAATAGACATGATGCTGTCATCCTTCCTTTATATAGAACCTTCAATTTAATGTTTCTTTAAAATTTTGAAAATTTTGTTTCTTTTCCATTCTAGTATAATCTAACAGCCAACCAGCATTCAAAGTATTGAAAAGCTAAGCTTTTCAGAGCTTTATGTAGGGGTGGCGTGTTTCATGTTGACAAAATGACAATGACCCATTTTTTAGTGTCGTGTCAAAAATTGCCACCACCAGCCACACGCATCAAGAAGATGATGCTGCCAGTGAAGGAAGAAAACTACCCAATGGATGCGATAAATTAACTGAATGTGATTCTCAAGTTCCTCTAATTTAGCAAGTCTCCTGGAGAAATTCCCACGGAACAATCAGTAAGGTACTTGCAGGACAAAACTGACAAGGATAATTTCCAATACCATACTACAGCACTTAGAAAATAAATTCAATGCATATGCAGAAGGATATAAGCCTCTGTACAGGGATGGAGCAAGATAGACCTGTGCATGAGCGATGTAGAACTTTAGCCGATTCATTTCACTAGCAATTCTCTCCAGAAGCATGCTCTGTGTTTCCCTGAGGTTCGTTCCATTTTCTGCATGTTGGAAGGAAATACTATTGCTTATTTGACTCTTCTCAATAGAGTTGACAGTACCATTGGGCCAATCAGCTTGAACACTAGGCAGCTCCTTTATTAATTTTTCAACCTGACCAACATAACATAAACTTTAATCACATATAGCAATATAGAGCACTAACCGAAGAAGAAATCGTGCGATGCAAAGAAAAACCATGTGGTGATCAACGGGCGAAAGATAATAAAGAAGCTCATATTCTCTAGAGAAACTAACTCTTATTTCTACTGCTGTAAAGAGCCAATGTATCATGAGAAACTAATTCTTCCACTTCTATGTAGAGATAGATATAATTTTAAAAGGACACTATTAATGGTAGGTATTTGACAGTAAAATATGAAATAAATCTCACTGGAAAAGAATTAACCTGTGACCAATTGATTTTAGTGTCGAAAGGAATTTCCCCTCGTTCTAAATAAGCTGACACAGAAGAATTACAAGAGTTCTCTCTCTTTTCCATATCCTTGCAAGATATAATTTTATCAGATTTTCATACACTCTGTCCTTCTAGCTTCTATTTTGGCTCTTAAATTTGCATCCAACACCTACGAAACTAAGTCTCATTTCAAATTCAACTGTACAGATCTGTGAATAATTCACTTTTCATGGCTCTCGCATGAGCTGGACATTCATACTTCTCTATTGTAGCTCAAAGAATCCAAGGAGAAAAAGCCCGTCCTACATTTTTTCTGTCAATATATCTTGTGATTGTTTCATTGTCTTACGAGTATACATCTTTGGACCTCTCCTTTGTACCTCATTCATGTAGAACAAGTGCATCAAGATACAATAGATTGGTAAAATATAACATGCTGAATGCTTGCTAGCAAACATGATGACTAGCCCTTAGAACTACAATTATTTGTACCATTAAGCTCCCTCAGACTCAGATACTAACTTAACCCAACTTCATAGTCATCTAAGTGCAAAAGTAGAATAATTATCTAAGACTATACAGGTTGATTTGTTGTACCTGAGTCGTTAAGACTGTACAAAAACTACAGAAATAATACACAGACTAATTTCTTATGATTTGGGGTGAAGTTGTGGACTAAAATGAAACAATTTTTTATCTGTTTCTGAACCAATTCACAGAACAAGATATTTCTAATAAAAGATTCAGCACAATTAGCAGCATAGATAGCTAAAATATGGAACATCACACAAGGTCAAAATCAATTTCCTCGAGATTCAACATCAATCAACATAGTTTATGCTATTTCTCAATCCAAATACAGATATGCCACACAACCACATTTCTTCAAACTCCCAGTACAAAAATTTAAGGGCTAAACGATTAAGATTATTGGAAATTAAGAGAATCAGATCTATGAAATAATGTTTGGCGTGCATTGCTACTACGATTCTAATTCGAAATGAACTGGATATCACATACCTTAGAAACGACATGAAAAGTGTCGAGCAACAATTCCAAGACCTCCCTAGTGTCATTGGCTTGAGAGCGCTGCTTTAGTCGGCTCTGCAATGCTGCCAACGATCTGTCAACGGAGCCGCGAAAGGACAAGATCTTCTCCTTGATCTCGAGGAGCGGAGCCCGCATTCGCACCACGACGGCGTCCACATCGACGAGCTTCGTGCTGAGGCTAACGAAGTCGGCGTAATCACGGTTGATTAGCTCAACTAGCTCGTGCTTCAGAGCACCTAAATGAGATCGGAGCTCTGAACGGAGCGTGTCGAAGGGGACGAAGGTGCGGAGATCAGTGATATACGACTCCGGATCGAATTCCGCGTCGGCGAACTTGGAGGGGTTCAGCCATAATGGATGGGAATCCTCAATCGGGTCGCCGAATAAATCCGTCGCCGATCTGGGCAAGGGAGAATGCAGATCTGTGGCCATCGGAGGAATTTTGCGGTGAGAGAGAGAGATTTGAGAGGGGTTTTATTGCGATTGATTTGTCTGTAAAATTTGCAGGATGACGTCAACTGCACATTTTCTTCAGTTTCTGTGTGTGTAAAGGCAACTCTATCGTCTGTTACTTTTTTTTTATTCAAATTTAAAATAAATATTAATATTAATTTTTTAAAATAAATTAAAAACTAATTTTAATATAAATCAATGTTAAATTTATATTTTAATTTAAAGTAAATTAACATTAATAATACAATTTTTATTGTAATTTTAATTTATTTCAATATAAATCAATATTATATTTTTAAATTAATTTTAAAATATATTAAATTAATATTAATTTTTTAACTTTGACTTATTGATTCTGAAACCAACGAAAAAACATATATAGAATACTAAATATTTAAAATATGTTTCTATAACTTTATTTTTGTTTTCATCCCTTTCATACTCCCTAACTTAAATTGAAACCAATTCATCTCCCTCCTTTTTTCCCCTTTTTATTTCGTGATAATTTTATATTTTGTAAAAATAATATTATGAGTTGTGCTCTTTAACTTTAAGTTGTACATTTTTTTTTATTGTAATTTGTATATTAATTGTAAGTTATAACTTCTTAGATATGTAGTTTGTATTTTTTAAGTTATATTTAATCTCTAACTTGTATATAATTTTTTTAATTTTTAAAAATGGTAAATTCTAAATCTTTAACTTATAACAATTTAATTATTGCAAACTCTAATTCTTCTTTCAATTTCTTAATTCAAACAATCATTATTTAGTGTAATATATCATCATTATATCATTAAAAAAAACCATCAGAATTAGAACCCTAAACCATACTGATCGGTTTCAAACCGAACCAAAACCATATATAACACGATTCTGTTACAACTTATAATTCCACACTAGCGATTCCCCAAATAGACACATCAGTCCTGCTATCCTACCCACCGTGATGTGTCAAAAATCCAAAATACCAATTAATTACACTTTTCATATAACAAGGGATGAGATCATTATACGTCATTGATGGATATATTAAGAGTTGCCCACGGTGGGCATTTTAGCATTTTCTAGACACATATATATCTCATTATATATATATATAAGACCCTCATATTATAAACTTGATTCCATTCACCACTCTCACCACCTTGCCCACCCCACCCCACCCCCGCCCCTCTTGTCTTGGTGTCATATTATCTCTGAATGGAAGAAGGCCATAAAGAAATGCAGCTACTTTCCTGCAAATCTCCACATGCTGCATCACACCAGCCCCAATCCTGGCCGTTGGATCAGTTCAAAGGCACTCCATCCCTCGATCTCCAACTCTCCATAAGTGTGTCATCATCAGAGCCACCCTCAGACTGTGTCCTAATAAGGAAAGTGAGGAAGTACAAAGACCACCATGTGAAGATGGATTCGAGCTGCGTGGAGGCCCTCAAATGGGAAGCAGCAGAGCAGATTCGGCTCGCAGCAATGGAGAAAGCGTATGCGGAGCGCGTGAGAGAGCTGACGAGGCGCGAGATGGAGTTGGCGCAGTCTGAATTCGCGCGTGCCAGACACATGTGGGAGAGAGCCAGAGAGGAGGTTGAGAGAGCTGAGAGAATGAAGGAGAGAGCCACTGAGAAGATAGTATTGGATGATTCTTCTTCAGATCATTGCATGGAGATTACTTGTCATTCTTGCAGGCACAAGTTCCAAATTTAATGTCTTTTGTTGTTGTTGTTCTGTGTAATCAAGATGATCTATTTGGAAAAGGGTTCCATTTTCAAGGATCAAATATGCATATATGAAAGTTTCTTTTATATAATTTGTTTTTTTAGGGTTGATGATGGAATGATGATTTAGATTTTTATAGCTTAGTTTCAATGGTGTAATGAGTGTGTCTTTGAAGCATTAATGGAGTACAAAATGCATGATGAGGCTAATAATGCACCACATCATTTATCATGAAGAAATATGATCAATTTTGATATTTTTCATATATATGTATTAAAAAAAAACTCTTTGATAAGGGTTTTTTTTTTTTTTCACCAATTAAAGCATTTGCTTTTAATTCTTTCTTTCATCAAGAATTGATAGTAACTCAAATGGCAAAAAAAACCAAACTCTAAATTTGACATTTTCATTTTGTTACCTTATCTGTATGTATAGATCTAGTTAAAACAATTAAGACCCTTTATGTTATAAATAGTATTTGGTTTCATCATCTTTCGATGCTTTTAAGATATCATATGAATATATTATTGATGATATTATCTTATACACATGAAATCGAAATATGGGATGTCGTATATATGGACCGAAAGTGGAGAGATAGAGTAGTATAGTCTAGTCAAAGAGTGCCAGTTAGGGTGGTCCTTTCACTTCATTTGGATCCACTTTCTAAAGTTAGGCATATTAATTAATGATACAGTGAATTTCTGGAATGAGATGAATCTTCTATTTCTAGTTATCTCTGCCTTCATCTTTGTTTTTCCATACTTAGACTTATAATTTAATAGCCACATAATAATACAATAATTAATGACATATGTTGAAAGGATACACAAAGGCAGGCTGTCAAGTACAATGTTTGTAAAAATGGACCGAATCAATCAATTCGATTGGTTTAACTGGAAACCGCTCATTGGTCCAATCCGGTGAAGGAAAAAACTGGACGTCCGGTTGAGTCGGAAAAAAATTGAACCGAACTAAGAAGAATCGGAATTTTATATAAGAACTGCATAAGTATTTTTTTTTAGATTCTAAAAAGAGAGTTTATTTTGCAGCTCTTAGGTTTCTATCATTTTTCGGTACTATGTAGAAAATATAATACATTTATCATAAAACTGTCAACTAAAAGAGCAAAAAAAAGTTATTTTTAGGCTTAATAGCAAAATATTAAAAAATAAAAATCATATTTTCCAAAATTACAATTAAATCCGATTTTTAAAAAAATTAGCAAAAAGAAAAAAAAATCACTACTTTAATAAATTACTGCAATTTGAACCACATTAAAATTGTTGGAGATCACAACAACTTTAACATTAACAGGACTTTAACACAGTACTATTGCAATTCAATTTTAACATGATATTTTACTTGACATGTGAATTCAAATTGTCGGAGAATACAATTATATTTCAAATTATAATAGTGGTTTAAAACCATGATTGTTTTTGTTGAATTAAAAAAGTTGGGGATTAAATACATTTTCTATAATTTTAGAAAATGTAGTGATTTTTGTCACAAAATTCAAAAAGTTGAATCAAAATACGATTTTGGAAAAAGTGACAATTCATTTACAATTAAGCCAATTTTTATATATTTAGTTCAACCAATTCGACCAATTTAACTGTGCATGACAGATAGATTCCTCAAACACTGGGTGTACATGCACACCACAACAACTACTGGAGCAATAGTAATTGTATGTGGACCATAGTATGGGAGACTTGATTAGTGTTGTTGACTTTAATTACTCACTTTAAACGTTGATAGTATTTTTGGGGTAGGGTTCGAGTATGATCATGATTTTGTAATGCAAGTAGATAAGTGTATTATATATCATAGTCATATATAGATATATAACTAATAACTTAACGTGATCCAAATTAAATTAGCCACAAAAGTATGATCATGTTAGGTTCATTTAACTTCTTTAATTATTAATTATGTCACTTACAATACATTGATTGTTTAAAGTACTTTATAACATGTTTAAGGTAGAGTTTGGATTGAATTTAAAGAATGAATTGAAATTTATCATAATTACAAGTTCATTGAAGATGTTTTGATTCATTTATATGAATTCGAAATTCTTTACTTTTGTTTAATTTGAACTAATTTTTTATCAATTTGAAAGGATTTTGAATAACCTCTCATTTAGCTGGATTTAAAAATATATATCAATTTTACATCTCTCAAATCAAACATAACCTCGAAGTTTATAAACTTTTTAAAAATGGTCGATAATATTTGGAGCTTATAAAGTGTTCTCCAGAAAATAATAAGAGAACTCCAACTTATTTTGAAAATAAGATCTTATTTTCACAAATTCCTCCACATTAATTATTATTTAAGTTATATAATTGTCACTAGACACTACTTGTATGTTTTATAAGTCGATCCAAAAACTGCTTCAATAACTTTTTTTTTTTTTAAAAATCTAAGATTTTTACATGAGACCTAATATAAGACGTTCAAATTAAGTTCTATGCCAAACACCCTCTTAAAAATATTATCTTGTAATATTTTTAAAACTCAATACTCAAGGAAGCCTCCATGGGCACCCACTGAAGCAATAATTTGTAGAGTAAGGTTAATTACATGAAAAATCATCATCTTTAACATCAACAATTGGAGTCGGAAATGACTTAATTATACATTGATTTGGTAAAAAAAAAAATTGAAGTTGATGATTTATGATCACGATAAAGTCGAAAGTTCATATTATAAATGAAAACAAAATTAAAAGATGGTGTTTCACCATGTAATTTATGTCTATCTCTACACATACATACATGTAAATTATGTGGAATGTTAGTCGGTGGTGAATTGGATAGATGTTAATGATTAATGAAGGTGATATATAATTAAATAGATGTTCCCAATTAGTTGATGAAGAGGTGAGAACCTTGTAGAGTATGGAAAAGGCAAATGAAAGAGAACAAAAAGGGAACCAATTGATGGAGAAGAATACAACATGTGTATACACATAGAGGTAGCTAGCTGTATGCATTTGTATTCAACTTCTTAACTTTTCTTCACCCAAAAAACCAAACACCCACCATGGATGTCTATAAAGAAACAAACATTTTAGGATAAGATCATCACACTCTTCCACCGACTCATAATCCTCTAGCAACGGAACTGAATCCTCTATTCTAATTTTGTGTTGCATACTATATTCAGTTGTCTTTATTACACGTAATATATTAATTAATAATATTAAATTGGTTATTTTGAAAGATTAGATAAAACACGCAAATGGAATAGAACTCCTCGTACACCTAGCAACCTCCACACTTTGCAGTATAGCTGCCCATTATTAATTCAATTTTTTCAACCAACAATTAATTACTCTAATTACACACTGACTATTATAATCATTATGTGTTTTCATACAATAGATAGCCTTCAACATGAGATATATCTCTTACATTTTTCAAATTAAGTTCTGGATTTTTTTTATTTTTTTGTTCTTTCTTCT
This sequence comes from Scutellaria galericulata, assembly GCA_946896805.1. Lineage (NCBI taxonomy): Eukaryota > Viridiplantae > Streptophyta > Magnoliopsida > Lamiales > Lamiaceae > Scutellaria > Scutellaria galericulata. The sequence goes on from OX335797.1 coordinate 12,589,073, forward strand.
AGACGAGATATATATCTATCAATTGAGAAAAAGAAGAAGGGATTTCGACAATAGAAAGCAATTTAGGTATTAATAAAAAATAAAAGGTAAATTTAGAATAATGGTGACCCGAACGTTCATATTGGAAGAAATAGCATGCCACGTGGACCATTAATTTGTGCCACATAATCATCGTATATGACCAAAATAAAATAAAAAAACAAAAACATTTTTGTAATTCGAAAAAGAACAAAACAAAGATACTTTTAAATAAATCACATAATATTTAAAAATAACCAAAATATATAAAAATATTTCAAGTAAATGAGAAAATATACAAAAATCGTAGAAAAATACATATAAATTTAACTAGACTAATAAAAAAAAGTTTGAAAATCATCAAAAAAATATCCTTAGTAAATCAGAAAATATTAAATAAATTGAAAAACTAAAAATCAAATAATAACAATGAAAATTCATCAAATGTATAAAAAATTTTGCAGAAAATTGAGTTTTGTTTTTCCTTCAAATTTTCACCTTTAAATTAATTGCAGACATCATTTATAGCATTATTAAAACAAATTTTATTTAAATAAATAAAATTTGAGTTTTTATCATTTTTATTTTTACCCTTATATCTATCTCAGATATTATAATCATATTGGTTAATTTGAATTTTTAAAGTAATCTCAAATATTATTAAATAAATTTTTATTTAAATATTTTTCGTTGTTATTTTAAAATTTCTAATTTATTGACTATATATATAGATGATATTTCAAATTTAAATTTTCATTAATTTTTGTTATTTTCTTATCTTGCCAAGCAGAACGATTATATGGAAAGATGATATTCCATAAGGATATGGGATGACATGTCAGCTATTTCAGTCAAAATATAAATGTTCGGGTAGAAATTATTCTAACTTTTTTTTTTTTAATTCTAATGTCACCATATATTTTTATATTGTATTCTAAAATATCAGTCCGAAAATTAGTGACGAAAATATCTAATCCCCTAAATTAAAATTAGGAAAAATGGGTAAAAATCTCTAATAAAATGAGTCATTTTATATTTGAGTAATTAATTATTTCACAATGACCAACACATCGAGTATACTAACACTGGTCTCAGATTGTCATATTGCCGTGCATGAGTATGAAAATTAGTGATTCTCATCAGCAAGAAACCCATATATATAGAAAATTTTCAATTTAGTCCTATAACTTTAGTTTTCTTTATATTTTAACCACTAATTTTACGAGCTGTAATGAATATTTCTTCATTCTGGTTTCATTTCATTGTAGAAACCAATTCCACATCTAACATGTTCAATATTGTTTTCCCCTCAATTTTTAGCCGATATGAGAGTAAATAAGCAACTTTCTTTAACATTTACCTTTTATATTACATTTCATCATTCTTTCCTTGAGATTCATTTCGATCTAAAATTAAACCAAATCGACACATATTATTCTCTTCCTCGACCCGATCGGATTGGTCGAACCGTGAACTGATGGATAAGATGAACCCGTGCCCGGTTCGGTCCTGACTAGACTAGTACTAGCAAGAGGGTATGCAAACAAAAAGGCCTAGTGTTGTAGATGCACTATGTCAAAATTTGCAGGTGATGAGTAGTGCTGAATCCAATGCAGAATCTGATAAATGTATTTGCATTTTACCAACCGTTATCAATATCAATCAAAATAAAAGTACACACAGGAAAATACATGTAGTAGGCCCATGCTCTTGTGTGATCATCAACCACAGTAATTATGACAAATCCTTAACATTTGTCTTTTCAAATTGTCAGCATGTGTTGCACTGTAACTAGGCTTCTGTGTTTTTACATAAACCAAACAACTTATATCCATTGGCTTGATAACAAAATTGTGATGTTAATCAGTGAAAAAATTCCTAAGCTATTCCCTTATCAAATCACAATTTGGAGACTATTTGATTAAATAATTGAGAGAATTACGTATACTACCCTCGAGGTTTGGTCAGACTACTAAACTGATCCTGAATTTTGTGAAAATTATAACTACACCATTTCAACGGTCAATATTTTAACATATGGCCCACTTAAACTTAAGTATGATAATACAGTATGTATTGCCAGAATGAGAGAGTTTAAGTCAAATTTTAAACCTACTGATCAAACATTTTGAAACACCGCACAAGTTTTTTAGTTTTTTCATAGTTAAAAGAATTTGTTTGTTATCTTCACAAACCCTAGTGGTTATTTGGGAATTTAACCAAACGTCGAGGGTGGTAAATACAATTCATACTAACAAACTAACTTTTGAGCCAATTCAAAGTAGTAGTTGAAAGAACATGGAAGGCATGACTTTAATTTTGAAGGTGAGCAAGTTTTCATTTTCTGTGGGACTCAAAAACTGACAAAATGGAAATGTAGGTAACACTATAGCATTGCAGTGGAAATTAGCAAGAGAGAGAGAGAGAAAGAATTGTTTATGCTTTATTATTGGAAACAATAAAGTTAAAATCATAAAGTGGTTCATGATTGATTCTTAGTCTTGAATTACATATAGTTGGCATCAAGTGAGGTGAATGAAGTTGATCAAATTTGGTCCATTCATGTTTCTTAGAAACTAGCTCTTGTAATATCTACACCATGCATGTACAAGTCTTCTTACTTGTGAAGGAGAATTTCACACTTTATTCATTTCAATTATATGTATTTGACACATATATATGTAGTTACTCAATTATTATCATACATATATATAGTTGAGTGTTACCATAAGCTCATACAATAATTGATCATCTTTTTTCTATTTTAGGTCTTCATATTTCTTGCATTTCAAAGAGTAGGGTTAGTCCGGCCTTGGCAGATCGAACCAAAACCCAAATAATTTGAAACCTATTAATGTTCATGTCACTAATCATGATATTTACTTCTTCTTTAATAGTTTTTGATTTTTTATATTCGCTTTTGACATGTTTAGAACCACTCGACTCTTCAAGTTTTATTGTTACAACAGATAATGTAAACATGTAATCTTACCAAAATAAGGTAATCTAATAAATTTATCGACCAATGAATTTTTTTTTAAATGTTAATGCTTTCATATCCTCGATCTTTCCTCACCATTTCACCCAAAAAAGAAAAAAGAAAACAATTTTTTTTTTTTGAAAGGAGTAAATTGTAGAAGACTTTAAAACAATATTTTTTGGGATTAGTTAGGGGTACCAAAAATGCAACCACAACACTATATATGAAATCAGAAAATAAGTCCTATGCAATATTTAAAAGGCCTGATCACATTAAAATTACCACATTTTTCTAAATTGTTATTGAAACCCGATTTTTTTTTTTAGAAAAAAAAAAAATTTGAAAACAAATCATGACTTCACTTAGCATTGTTGTTCAATATACCAAAATTTCCAACCATCGGAGTCCACGTATCCGACAAAATAATCACACCATTCACTTCTCCCTTTTCAAAGGAAATCAAACTGTTATCATTTTGTTGGTGACTTTTCAATCTTCAAACACAAATAAATAAGTGATTGAACTTCTTATTCAGAATCAGCTTTAATTTCGGATGATGTAGACTACATTTGAACTAAAAAAGAAGAGGTTTCATCTTCTCAAGTTAAAACTAATTATAAGGCCCTCCATTAGAAAAAGGAAAGATACGATGAGATCTCAAATTGGAGTTTGTCTTTGAGTAGTTAACATCAGACTTCTATTAGTGATTTTGACGACATGTATCCACCCAAATCAACCAGCTAGATAAATCACCTTTGTCTCTTTAAAACCATAATTATTGTAGATCATATTCACACACACAAAGTAGCAACTGTTGATTGAGATAATATATTAGGGGAAATTTTGATTTTGATCAAAATTGAAGTGTAGTCAAAGTGTGACCACATGAGTTTTACTGTTAATTCGAAGGACTAAACTTGAGCCGTTATGATTAATCTACATTAAACAGATGAACATTGTGCATTTTAGATCTCAAACCCAATTTTTGTGAATAAGAAATCAATGAACAAAATGTGTGGATTGCAGAGAGTTTTCTACTAGCCCAAGTAAATTGCAAAGAGTTTTCCAATACAATCGATGTATTGGAAATTTGATTGTGGTAGGTAATGATTTTATATAAGTTCATCTCAAGTTGAAAGTTTAGCCTTTTATATTCTTCTATATTAGTTTATATTTTTTCAACTCATTTCAAAATTAAAGGTGGACCAAGTGCTAAAACTTATAAGTCATACATGCACTTGGTTTGACCTTGACTAGAGTTCAAAATCTTATCAATTGGATTTTGGGTTGTGCTTGAACGATTTAGGCGGTCTTGGATCAGGCAGATCACTAAAATGTATATCCTTTTTCCAGTTGAAAATGGCCAACTTAGCTCATTAGTTGGTGACCCATTGTTCATGTGACCCAATTTGCAGCTCGACCCGAACCGTTTCCGTGGCCCGTGAGACTCCCTGTGTGGTGGTGGTGGTTGGTCCATGATGGAAGACCCTCTCCTCAAGTAATGAAGTGGACTTGTGGTTCCTCGAATGGTGCATGTGTGTCCTCATGATTCACACAAAAATGGAATGAAGTGTATAGAATATGTTCCATTTGAATAAAAACTCACCATTCGAAAATTGCACTTTGGAAAGTATCCCAAAATTCTTTTTTCAGAACATTTTATTTTCGAATTGCATTTGCCTTTTGATATAGTCCAAAGAATCTAGTCCTTCTCCATTTCAAGTTCTTCCTTGGAACAAGTTGAATCTTGTGTTTTTGATAATCTATTCTTAAAGTTTTTTATAAGATTCAAAAAATATTATACGTTGGCATTGGCATTCAGTGGTCGAAATTCTCAAATTAGAGGTTACATCTTTAAATTGCCAAAATAAAACCAATGTATATTATATTAGTTTTTTTTTTTTTTCTATAATAAGATACAAAATTAATAACTTTTTTTTAACCTAAAATACAACCCTCCAAGCATATATCAAAGGTAATTTGCAATTGCTGTTGAAATTAAATTTCTGAACCATAAGGTGGTTAATTGTAATATTGTGTGGTTATTTGCACTTCCCACCTAATATTATATTTAAAAAAAAAAGGAAAAACAAAGTTTTTTACTCATCTAAGTATAAGGTACGCATGATTCATTAGTTTTTTTTTTTCATATTTTTATCTTTTACCTTTTGGTTTTTTAATCCCCTATGTTTAAAAGATTAATTTTTTAATTCACTTAATTGCTACAGCATCTAAATGTTTTTTTATTTTTCGGTGAATTACATTCATTATCATTGATATTTGATCAAATTGTCAAATAAACCCCAAAATTTGTGGAAATTACAACCAAACTTTTTAACTACGAAAAAACAAAACAAAAAAAACTCAGTACAATACTTTAATTTCTAAGAATAGTTTGATTCCAACTCACTTATTTTTGTTAATATTATGTTATTTTATAATACATTAACTTTTAAGGAGATAATATATTTAAAATTTAATAAAAAAAATAGATCATTTCAACATACAGTACTGAAAAGTGAAAAATTAAAAATAAATAACGAAAATTCCAATAAGCTTGGATAGTAATCTAATATTTAAAAACAATGGCGGAAGCAGAATCGACATTTTGTGAGAGGAAATTTGATTGAGAGAGAAAATGGCGTATGGAAATCACAGCATGTGGGGTCATTTGCCGCTTCTGGTGAGAGCGAGCTCCAAAGAATCGGTGGAGTATATTCTCCAAGCCCTCTGGCGGACCCGCCGCACCGGCCTCGACGCCGCCGACCGCAAAATCTTCCGCGATATCCTTCAACTCCCCAACGACTCTGATCTCGACCCTGTAAGTTTATTCTACATTCATTCATCCTAATTTCGGGTTTTTTATTTTATGGATTCCATCTCTCAATCCAACGCTGCGCACTGTTAATTTTTTATTATGCCTTAATTGCCGAAACAGAAAGTTGTACGGCGCAACTCTGTTCATGATTTGATTGTGAAGAAAACCTAAAATTCCGTCTTATCTTATTGATTTTGATGTGCTTTTATTGAGATTGAGTGATGGTGAAATGCAGAGGAAGTGGTTTCGGAGAGAAACGTTGTTCTTGGATGAGATTACTAATACTAACCCGATTAATTAGGTTTTTTTTTTTTGTTAGAAATATTAGCCATTGATGCATGCTATGCAAGAGGAAATAGAGATGGTACAGTATATACGAAATGAAGGCTTTGATATGGAATTTGTTTATTGTGATGAATAGTAGGACAAGAATTGTACTGAGAGGGAGAAAGATGGTTATAGAGATTGAGTTGGTTTAAGAGGTTTGCAAGATTCAAGTTACCGTCTCTAGAAAAAACTATGTCTGGTTATAATTTAAAAGATTGTGCGTTGGGGCATAGTTGTTGTTTGCATCCTCAAAAGTTGTTGTAGAGCATGCCTCTTAGAAATCCTTGTCCACTTATTCAAGATATTATAGGGATATTATAGCTATAATTTTTAAAGATTTGTTTGTGTTTTCTTGGTAAAGTTAAAAGCCTGGATTAATCATGCAAAAGGATTCAGGAATGTGTTGCATGATTGAGCTATTGGGGGTTTCTTCAATCTGATGAATGTTGGCTATGATAGTTTTTAAATGTCGTTTATTGAAGAACTTGCTTGACATGTTTTATAATTTAGTTGAATTGGCTAGCTTAGAGATGATGCTTTCTTTTGAGAGAGGTTTAGTTCTCTTATGGATTGAAGGAGCATTTAAATTATCAAAATTACTCCATCACTTAATTTGAATTTTTATTCCAAAATAATGAACACTAGAATAAGTTTCTCCAAGTTTTGCAAATGGTGTTCTTGAAATTGACGCACATCAACAATAATCATAAAAGATTGCAAGCATAAGTCTGTGATATTCCATTGAAGTTTGTGTTCTAACAACTGTCTCGATGTGTGACATGAAAATAGGAAATAATCCCCAAAGAAAACCTATTAAATAACTCACTTAGGAAAACTGTTGGTGTCTTCGAAGGATTGAAGTTAAATCTACGGTGTCTTCGGAGGATTGAAGTTAAATCTACGGTGTCTTCGGAGGATTGAAGTTAAATCTACCCTTTTTAATTTATTTTGCCTAGTTATATAAAAGTAGACTCTATCCCAGGCATAAGATAATTTAAAGTAATACCTGTGATGAGCATTCCTTTAGTTTCAAATTGCTGTATTACCATTTTCACTCCATGGCTACTGCTCTGGGTTCATGCAAACTGCATATTCACAAATTGGCCTACCAATGTTCTAATCCATAATGGTCGTTCCCACTAAACTATAGAAAAGAGTGTTTTTTTAATTTGTCATGCTTATGAGTGACATGCAGTACATGGTTGTATATTAGTTGGGGCATCACATACCAGAATTTTTTTAGAAGTAGCAGCCTCAATTCTACACAATGCAGAACCCTCCAAACATATTGCTCTCAGCTATCTGAATTTGACAGTGCAGGCTGGTGGTGTATTTGTATACTAGTCAAACCAACTTAAATTGTCCATTTATTTGTCCTTGAAGTAGTCTTTATCATATGGCTTAGATGATAAGATGATTATCAGTACATTGCTGCAGCTATTAGGGTGCCTACGAGTATTGATTCGGAGGTGTGTTTATGATAATGTCCATAAAGATGAGATTCAGACACTTTTCCCTGCTCAAGTTCTCCCTGAATTGCAAAGATTGTTGACACTTCTACTGCAAAAGTTCCAAAAGGAGTGGCAAGAGGATGTATCAAAAGATCAGGTGAGAGATTTTACATTCATGGGAAAGAGAAAAATTGAAGTTAATGTTATTTCCAATGACAAACACTTATTTCCCACACATAATTTTCCTTGTTATATTTGTTAGTCTGCCTGTTAGCTAATTATCTTCTGTATAGGTTATCTTGCCCCGTTTAAAGTCAATGACATGGAAAATGGCAGATCCAAATTTGGAACAAACAGAGCCGGCAGCAGTTATTAACTTGAAGGTACTTTTTGACTCATCTCTAGTTTAACTTTTCAGTGTTACGATATGTTTATGATGTGAACTTCTTCTGATTTATGCAGCTACACAGTAATGCTCAGCCAAACGTGGGTGTAAAGGATGTCAAGTTCCTACTGGCAAAAGATACTATGGAAATGATGTTGAAGTCCATGTATCGTATAAGAGACCAGTTGGCTGAACCTGTAAGTCTTAAGTCACGTTTGGATTAAGGAATTCGAAATGATTGGATTTCCAAATTAGAGTGGGCTTAAAACTTGTTCAAATCACATTAAACTTAGTTCAAAATGAGAGCGGAGTTTCAAATCTAAATCAATCCAAACAATCACTAACGCATTTGCTATTGTGGAAGTCTATCCCTCTTCAAATCCGTCAATTCTGTATTTGATTGTAGTTTCCCCCTAGTGTCAAGTGTGTTCGTTTTATAATCCCCATCTCTTCTTTTTCAGGACGAAACACCTGAGCAACTCTAGTTCAGGATTCTAGTGTGGCTTAAGCTCTAATATCACTCATTAGGAAAGGAGTAAGAAACAAAAGCATAGTTCCATGGAGTAGTGCAGAGGCCAAACTCAGAGATGCAGTTCGTAAGATTCTATAGCTTAAACGAGTTATCGAAAAACTACATCTAATTAGCCAACCTATGGAGCTATTATGTGAGTATATCTCATAACCTAGTTTACACCATGGTAGACTAAACATGCTGAATTTGATTGGCATTTTATCAAGGAAAAATTGGGTTTCTCTATTGCAAATCGAGTTTCATTTCTGATACCCATACATCCAAGGTATATTAATGATGTCATCTAAAATCTAATTTACTTAGTTGTGTTTGGTGCTACGAGAATAGAGGATGAAATCCTATTTTAAATGGATTGAGAAATCTTTTAATTTAGAATTGGGATTGAGAAATCTTTTAATTTAGGATTGGGATTGAAGTTAAGTTTGGAAGAAATTTTGAATTAAAGCTAAAACAACAAATAATTGAAAACAAGATTTGACTGATTGAGATTAGAGGGAGTATAATTAATCAAAGTTAAGATTAATTAAATGTACAATACAGCTTATCTTAATTCTTATTAACCTCTTTTGACAAGTAAATTGTTTGCATAAATAGATGATCCACAATAATGAAAACAAGCTTTTTTACGTTCAGAAAATGAGTGGAAGAATGAAAGATGAATAAATGAATTAAAATGAAGTAAGAGAACAAATAATAATCATGGAAAGAAAGAGGTAGATTTTGTCCAAACACACATTTTTTGGCTAATAAATCGTTTTGCTATCTCTGTAAATTTTTGTTATCCTTATTTCACTATTAGGGCCCACTAGGAAATTCAAAACATCATACATACTATATTGTGCAATATGCAATGCAAGAATAGCAAAAGTCACACAGAATGAATTAATAAGAGTTGTGTGTGTTTACACCTTACATTAATTAATCTCACATGGTTATGACTTCTTTATATGCCATGTCGTTTCTTATGCCTCTCATCAATAACTGTATGTTGACATTCCAATAGTAACGCAATGGTTCAACATTCTCAAATCAACTACTCTTCAACCCTTCTTGTTAATTTATATGTGTAGCAGAATAAAATCACAAGTCCTATTTGTGAACCAAGTAAAATAAATCATAATCATATTAAGACTTGATTTGTTGGTCTTCAATATCTTCAAGATCTTTGCAATAACAAAGTCTTGAACTCTGTTTCACCCTTAATATTTTCACCATTGTTCACACTGAGTCCAATTTGTTGGGTTTAAAAAAAAATTATAAATTGATTAATACACGCAATCCTACCAAAAAACTAGAATTTCTATTGGGTGAGCTCAACCCATACATGATTAGGTTTAGATTAGTAATTTAAGAATAAAAATAAATAATTGTTCAAACTCAATTCCTATTCCTATAAGGGGAAAAGTCGAGAGGATTTGTTCAATAATCAACTTCATTTGATAATAATTTTTAAATAACGAAATTTTCCTAAATTGGAACCAATAGGTGCATTATATATGAAGGCGGCCTAACCACCATGAGGATTGATTATTTCCCGTAACCAAACGGCCCGACGCGGCTTTATCCCAATTCCAAATTCCAATCAATCGCCAAACAACCCAGTTGCGAAATGGACTCGTCCAACCTTTGAGCTCTCCAATTTCCTTTTCTAATTTCCCAATTTCTGTGCCCTAATTCCTCTCACTTCAACGGAGTTGGACTTCGCTACTGAAGCAGCAGATGGCGGCGGCGATCGAGGGCGAGGATAAGGTCTTGGCCACCGCGCAGCGGATCGTCCAGTCTCTCGGCAACACTTCTTCCGACACCGACGACATGCTTTTGATCTTCTCCGCCTTCGACAACCGCCTCTCTACTCTCTCTTCCTTCGTTACCTCCGATGAGAATCCCTCCGCCGCCGGAGAATCCGACTCCACTGCTTCCCGATTAGACGTCGCTGAGCGGATCATTTTGAACGACGCTGATTCGTCTGCCTTCTCTGAGGATTACTTGGCCGCCGTCGATGATATGATTCAATTGACCGAGGAATTGAACCTTGCTTCCGTTGACGCCGGCGATGAAGTCATGGACCGTGCGGAGAACGCGCTGCAGCTCTCTATGACTCGGTTGGAGGACGAGTTTCGTCTTGTGCTGATCCGGAACACCGTCCCCCTTGACCCCGACCGTCTCCACCGCTCCTCGCTCTCTTCTGCCGCCACTGCTATTGCTATTGCTGCGACTGAGTTTTTCAATGATGGTGCGACTGAGGGCCTTGAAGATGTGAGCAGCGGGAGGTATAGCCACCATAGCCATGGTAGGGGTGTGAGCTTTGGAGGGGACGATATGTCGCTTGAATTGATTCACCCGGATGCTGTGATTGATCTGAAAGAGATTGCCGATCGGATGATCCGATCTGGGTATGAAAAGGAGTGTTGCCAGGTCTATTGCAGTGTTCGGCGTGATGTTCTTGATGAATGTATGGCGATTCTTGGAGTGGAGAAATTAAGTATTGAGGAGGTTCAGAGGATTGACTGGCGATCTTTGGATGATAAGATGAAGAAATGGATTCAAGCTGTTAAAGTAGTTGTTCGAGGTCTTCTGTCAAGTGAGAAACATCTTTGTGAGCAGATTTTTGCTGGGTCTAATTTGATTAAGGAAGTATGCTTTCTAGAGACATCAAAAGCTTGTGTGATGCAGTTGTTGAATTTTGGGGAGGCAGTGGCCATTGGGAAGAGGTCTGTGGAGAAATTGTTTAGGATTCTTGATATGTATGATGCGTTAGCTCAGGTTTTACCGGATCTACAAGCACTGTTTATGGATGAAGACGCTGGTGATATGGTTTGTGATGAGGCCAAGGGAGTGTTGGATGGGTTGGGCGCTGCTGCTATTGGAACTTTTGTGGAGTTTGAGAGTGCAGTTCAGGGGGAAGCTTCAAGAAAGCCTATACAAAATGGTGAGATTCATCCACTTGCTCGATATGTGATGAATTATGCTAAGTTGCTAGTGGATTATAGTGATACTCTGAATTCACTTTTGGAGAATGAGGAGGTTGAGTCTGTACAGCCGGAGAAGGAGAACACTGAGAATTCAGAGTTGGAAAGCATGTCTGCCATTTCTCGGAGGCTGTTGGCTTTGATTATATCTTTGGAGTCGAATCTAGAGGACAAGTCAAAGGTGTATGAAGATACTGCAATGCAGTATATATTTTTGATGAACAATATACTCTACATCGTGCAGAAGGTGAAGGACTCTGATCTCCGTAACCTCTTAGGTGACAATTGGATTAGGAAACGGCGGGGGCTGATCCGACAGTATGCTACACAGTATCTTAGGTCATCGTGGAGCAAGGTCTTGTCTTGTTTGAAGGATGAAGGAATTGGTGGGAGCTCAAGTAACGCATCAAAGGTTGCTTTGAAGGAGAGGTTTAAGAATTTCAATGCTTGTTTTGAAGACATCTATAGGATTCAGACGGCTTGGAAAGTCCCAGATCCTCAGCTTCGTGAAGAACTTAGGATATCCATTTCCGAAAAAGTCATTCCAGCTTACCGCTCATTCATGGGGAGGTTTGGGAGTCATCTGGAAAGTGGAAGGCATGCAGGAAGATACATAAAATATACTCCAGAGGATTTAGAGAATTATTTATTGGATCTATTTGAAGGAACACCCCTTATTCTGCATCATTTGAGAAGAAAAAGTACATAATAATAATGCATGGTTCTTGTAACAGGTATGCTTTCTGTTTTCATGGAGGAGCTTGGTGTTGTAATCTTCTCCGTTGGTTGGATGTGTTGAACACAAATTTTTGTGAAGATATCAACAGCTTTCTACATATACTGTAATAATTTGTACATTAACTTATCATCTGTGTGGAACTAAATATGTGATGTACTTCTTTCATGTATCACAATTAGAATCGAGCATGATGATATTCTGTCCTCTGGGCATGGTTCTTTTTTGCACAAAGCTATGTTACTTTTCTGCTCGTTCAATTTCATCACTCTATCTATAGGACCATGATTCAGTAACAGGGTGGTTGTCTTTAGTATCTATAGGACCATGATTCAGTAACAGGGTGGTTGTCTTTAGTATTTGTTCCTGAAACTTTCCAATCTCATAGAGGCTTAGTTATTGCTGAATTTTGAGAATTTTACTATGCTTGTAGATCTTTTAGTTGTATCCTGTATGTGTTGGAGATGTAGAGGAAATAGACATGTTGACCTAGTTTGTTTTGTTTTACTTGTGCATTGTGTCCTAAAGCTGTAGGGTAATGAAGAAGTGTTCTTACTGCTCATCAGTTATCATAATAGAGTAGAACTTCTTTCATGGTGTTTTTCCATGTGCCTTTAATTAAGGGTTCGTAAGTAGGCATAGAATGACTTCAGCGAATAGCTTTGCTACTTAACCTAGCTTGTTGCTGAGCAGTGTATTTGGAAGGCATAATTTGGTTTTCTTTGTTATGCTACTAGTCTTGCATCAAGAGTTTTGTGAAGATCATAATCATGTAGGATGTGGAACACTATTTCTCGTTGCTCTAAACATTTCCGTTTGATTAATCTTCAAGCAATATCTGTTCGATTTTATAGACATCTTGAGTTGGTGCAAAACAGAACAATATGGTGATTTCTGATCTATAGAGTTGATCCGTATCTGAAAAAGATCTTCCCATATGTGGCCTGAAATAGATCTCTCTCTACTTTTAATAGATTGTTAGATTCATTTTCATATTACCATTTAACATAGTTGCCCTATTCTTTTGTAATGCAAGTACAAGGCAAATTATTTCATGAAAACATGCGTGCTCAAGAGCCAAATAGATAGTGAATATGTGTGAAGGTTGTCTTCTTCAAAATGATTACATTTATCATCACATGAAAATCATAGATAGTGAATTTAAGGTGACAGTGATTGATTGTATGTGCTTCTATTTGTTTTTTCTTCTTATTATATTATAATTTATCATCATTCTTTTTATACTGTCTTTGAGTTGGCTTCTATCGTGCATTTACATATATATACTGTATACAGGTAAATGTGATGCTATTCCCAATGTGCATATTGTTTCATCACCTCCTCTTGGTACCATTACTCTGTTAAAAAAGTATTTTCTCTTTTCCTTTATTTTGCTGCTTTTTTTTTTCTTTGAGATGATGTATCAAACATATTATTCACTATATCAAGATTTATCATAAGGTATATATCTAAGAAGGTCTTGGGTTCAGTCTTCCCATCCCATTGTAACTAAAAATAATAAATAAATAAATAATTGCCACGAAAATATGGGTACATATCTTCATGCGATTTCATTGCAGCTCCTCTGATTTTTTATCTTCTTCGTTGTATTCTCCGATTCTTTTGTTATCATAGAATGGTTGCTGATTCAAACAATCTAAATCAAAAAAATATATTCTTAAAAGAAAATTCAATTAAAAAACATAAAGGTTTTCATAAAATTAAGTTATTTAATATAAACATGTTTTTTAATCAAAACTCAAAAGCCAATAAAATTGCTCCAGCGGTACCTTTTCGTCCCTTATTTTTTTAAATAAAATTAATTAATTGAAAAATAAAGATTTGAAAGCCTTTGAATTGCATTCCACAGCACCCTTTCTTCATTGAATTAAGAAAAAAAAAAATCTCCAAAACTCAATTTAAACTATCAGTAACATTAAATTAACCGTTTACTATTTCAATATTTTTCTTACCCATAGACTTATGAACTATATATGTATATTATTATAGTGAATTTCCTTCAAATTAATGGTCATATCTACCAAACAAGGACACATGGTACTTTGAAAATCGATGTACTAATATTGTGTATGAAAAACATTTTAAAATTTATAAATTATATATTTTATTTTTTATTACGACCTGTTCAATTATAAAGATTTTTTTTTTCATAATTCACATGTTTCATATTTAAACAAATTATATATTATAATATGGATATTTATAATACATAAAACAATCCAATAATTTCAACTATTATTCTCTTGCGGTACCATACAAGTTATTATTTTAAGGCATAAAAACAGTGGGTCGAGAACTCTTTCGTTGCTTGAGTCTTGACAATACAAAGAGAGTTTATCTACACATGCAAACAAACATTAACCTATGATTACAAGAAAAGTGTCTCCATCAAAACAGTTAACAACACAAGTTTACTCATTCTCCAGTTATTATTCACTAAAACAACAGCAGTTGCTGTCTAAACAACAGCTGGAGCAAGTGGGATTCAGACCCTGCTATCGGCAGGCAGAGGCAACACCCCATCGAAGAAATCCCCGAAATACCCCCGAGGCTCGTGTACCAGTTTCGAAATTATGTCTCGTAGAGTGATGACTCCTTCGAGATTCCCAGTTTCGTCCACCACATAGATGCGGTGGATCTTCATAGAATCCAGCTTCGTTATAGCTTGTTTGAGGGTATCGTTTCTTTGGCATGTGACCATGCCATTCAGCAATGGTGAATCTTTATGAGTCTTCTCCAAATAGCCTCTAACTGTTATTAGGAAGTCTTTGGTAGTGATTGATCTGCATTTAGAAAACACTTTTTCTACTTCAACTGATTTCATTGTGTTCTTACTTATCTTAGTAACTGAATTTGCAATAACAAAACATGTTTTCACGAAAGTGATTTTCGACTGACCTGAAATTCTTGTAGATTTCTGGTGCCATGAGAAGGAATTGTATGTCTCTAATGCTTATATTACCAACTGCTTTACTTCCATCGCTTGCGACAACGGGGACACCTCCGACTCCGTTTTGTCTCATTAGTTTGAAGGCCTGAAGCACGGGCTCGTCCTCGCGCACCTGTAAATAGCAAAGAACATACATATATGATATGACTCCATTGTGATTGAACAGAGTTGTATATAAATCAGAGAATCATTTTATCTATGTTGGGTAGATTATTGGTAATTACCTTGACTATGTGACTTTCTTTCATTAAGGGAAGACCTAATTCGAATAACCTTTTGGAACCCCAGCTTTCGAACCAATGAAGACCAGCACATTCTTCTAGCATGTGAATAACAGCACTTTGAGTGATTACATTGTCAATCTTTACTTCTCCCAAATCAACCACAGGAACACTCTTCATTCTGTATTTTGATAGCAGTAGCAGCATTGTTAAAAACGAGTTAGATTTCTGCAACGCAAGAAACGGGGCCCAGCGAAAGGATCCTGATATATCCCCAACCTGTTTATTCAGCAAGTCCACGATTAGTTTACGAAGATGGGTTTGGAGTTATCACAGAAAGTGGATTCGAGGAAAAACCTTTGTATTCTTGTACAATTCAGAAGAAGTAAGTGTCTCAAAAAATCTCCCACAGGTGGCAGTGGGAGAGTCGGGGTGCATGCTTTTAAACCGTGGAGAAGACATCCCACTAGCTGCGGCTGCTGCAACGGCAGGGCCAATGTCGCTCTCCCAGGCACTGAACACTGAATCGAAGGAAGGGTGTGCTTCCATTTTTTCAGACTGCAATCAAAGTTAACCATGAAAAGGTGCATATGCAAATCGTGAGAATATGAAATGTGATCTAATTGCCAAACAAGAAATGTGAACAACCAAGGTTGAAGTACTGTAGATGAATGAACCTGATGTAAGGTCCAGACAACAATGCCGGCAAACTCCACCACACCTATGTATCTGTCGATCCAACTGGCATCTTCAGGTGCATTCACATCCACCACTGGAGCACTAAGGACTTTGTGCCGCGCTAGTAACTTTACTGCTTCTGCTAGGCTTGTATCTGACCTTATCTCAATAACTGAAGAGAAATTTTCCAGAGAATTAGGCCAATTTTTTTGGATAATTAGGCCCCAAAATTCAATTTCAATATACCATTGCCATGTTCATTCATTAATGTAAACAAACATTTCTACAGAATCAAAAAACATGCAATTTCCCCATCCCCACACTGCCCAATAATCCCATAATACAGATGCAAAGAAACAATTAACAACAAAAACCAGAAATGTTCAAAATATATGAACGATGATATCTTATGTAGCTATCAGATAGGTTTTACAGATTTCAGAAAACATGAATCATACTTGCACATCATAAGTGACTCTTTATGAGTCTATCAGGTACTAGAAACACACCAAATGATGTTCAAAGCTACCAAATTTCATTGAATTATAAGATTGTACATCATTAAGACCCAAAATTGTAATAACTTCATGCTTTCTGCATTTAATATACATTCCCCTGTAAATTCCCAAATGATCACCAAAAGTAGGTGAAAAGGCATTTTTTCCATAATCTGAATTTAAGATTAATCATCCATACATACAAAACCAAAAATCCACAATTCAACACAAAAAATCCACCCCATTTTCACTATGCAATGAATCAAATCAAATATAAAAATCAAAATCATCAAAAGAAAACCATCAATCAATCATGATCCAACCACAAAACAAGAGCAAAATACACACACACACAAATCAATCATCCTATATAATTACATATTAGAAAGAAAGAATTGGGAGAATAAAGAGAAAAGGACCTTGTGATGAAGGAGCAGGAGGAAAAGAAGAAACAGGAATACTCTCAAAACAAGCATTGAGCTTCTCAGTTGGGCTCAATTGTGGCTCCTGTACATCCCATAGATCCTCTACTTGCATCCCCAGCTTCGCCTCTGGGCTCCTCGGCGTTTCACCTTCTTCCACAACCATCTTTCTTTCTCTACACGACTGCAATTGCTTGTTGAAGAATCACTTTCAGGAAAGGTGACCAAAAAACCAATCATGGTAGCTAACAGTGTCATAAAATAATATACATGAGGATCCATGTTCGGGTGCGGCGCGGTGCACGCTAACTCAGTGGTCCGATGTTTCAGTAGTGATCCGAGTGTGGACAGATGACACGTGGCGATGGAGGAGTGGATGGTTGAGGGGCCCATGGCAGTCAAAGATGGACAACGATGAACTCGCCTCGTTTTTTAATCTTATCCATCAAACATCAGACTTATCCGGATTTCCATTAACGTCACTTGTAATTATTAACCATCTCTAATTTCCTTTTTATTTTTGATATTTTTCTTTGTCTTAAATGCTTTATCTTTCCACGTTTGCTTCATTGTCCTGACTCAGCTTGTTCATAATTGATCTTTAGATATTTGATGGGCCCAAACTCACAAAGATTAAATGAGATTATTTTATTTATATCATTTCATCAGATAACGAATTCAATATTATTATTAAAAGTCAATGTTCTTTTTTTAAAGTGTTATAGGAGTATGGTTGCATCTTGTATGTAAGTGCTCATTTGTAAATTATCTTCATAACGACCTCTAACAATTTATTATTATGAAGGTTCTGTTTTCGCATACTAATTTTTTGATGATTTTACCTCTAAGAATTCATATACCACCATATCTTAGAATTTTGGTGATTTCACACACTTCATAAATAAAAATGTTAAATGCAAAAGTTAATCCAACATGATAGTGTTTCAATTTGCAATTTAATTTTTTTTTTTTTTGTTTACAAGTTCAAAAGTTTATCAATTTTCCTAACGAAATTCACACCACTTAACCTAACTTGCATACATCTTTCAATTGGATAAAAACAAGACATTCTTTCAATTAGCAAACCCAGAATATGATTTTTTTTCTTCTTAATTTGAGTCCTAAGGTTTTTTAAAATGACAAATCCATCTTAACGAAAATGCATCTCACTAAAAAAAGATGTAGATTAAAATTTAGAAAACTCTTAAACTTCAAATTGTAATCAAATAAAAAAACTTTTAAGTTGCAAATTAAAAAAGGATCATTCTTTAGGTTCATTTTGCATTTAATCCTAATTAAATTTCGCATTGCAATATAAATCAATTTCCAACTAAAGAGCTGAGAATTCTGAATCTGAGTTTTCTCAAGATAAAAGGTCAACACCATTGAAAAGATTGATAAATTGTAAATCCACAAACAAGTGCAACGACAAACTCTTTTACTAGCAGTATAGATGAAATTTAAAAATATCAGAAAATAGGACAAGATAGGTAGGAGGGCTCCATTGCAAAAATCTCCACGCTTGGCCAATGAGTGAACCCAGCTAGGTAAATTCTGCAAGAAAAGAGGGTCCTCAGTTAGAGATGTAACATAGAGGAACAAATTTAGAAGCTTAAAACCTCAACTACTACTACAAGCAATCGCATTCAAATGAATGCAATGATGCAAATCTCAATAATATAAATTTATGTTACATCCACACATAAGTTGTGTAGAGATATAAATAAAACACACGCACACATGGTCTCTTTGTGATGATCACCACAAATTTACACCATCACATTTAGGTAGGTACATGCAAAGTATCTCTGTTTTATGATATATTGTGGTAGATTTTCCAAGGTGGAATACACCCGCACAGTCTATGACATGCATTAGTGGTAGGTGTTTGAGTGTTAAAGCAATCGTATGAAACAAAACTTATCACAAACAAGTAGGATAAACTTACATATTTTGTTGAAGGCCACAATGTCACAACTTTGGACATATTCGTTTATGGGCTCAGCTGTGAGATGATCCTCTATGAGGGTGTCAACAGATACCAAGTCATCAATAATGGTCAACATAATCTGCAGCTTCTTGATACCATATCCCACAGCAACAAGTTTAGCTGCAAACAAGAAAAGATACCCATGCATTATTTTTGAGGTGTTATTCCCTCTGGATATCATATGATTTAGTTAACCAGCATCTAGTATCCATTATCAGATAACAATATGTGATATATCGCCAAACTTTTCTCCCTGTTAATTTTATAACTAAAGTACCCTCCAAAAGAAAAACCATTAAGCATCATCACTATGCTGCTTAGCAACTTAGACATACTAACAGAGTGAAAAGAGGAATACATACATGCTCCCCAAAAAAGACCTTCCATCTCCACACTTCTAACTGCTTCCTCAAGCTTTTTCATGTCGGTCTCATCATCCCATGGCTTTATGTCCATCAAAACTGATGATTTTCCAGCTGGAGAGAGAGAGGCTCACATGTTAAAATAAACCTACTGGGAAAAAAACTCACTTTTCAACAATTACGTAGGATGTTAGATCCACTCATGCATGCTGTTTAAAGAACTTACACTCTTTCTTCTTTCCAGATGCCTTCACAGCAGCTGCACGTTCCTCAGAAGCCTTCTTCTCTTCCTCAGTCTCCTCACCAAACAGATCCACATCATCATCATCGTCATCATCCTCAGCAGCTGATGCCTGGATATTGCATTCAAATCCAACCATAATTATAATTATGATTATAAAATAATAGTGGATAGCACTAGAATATGCACAGTAAAATTACTTAGTGGCAGAACAAGATAAGTATTGTAAAAAGAGAAGATAAGAAATTTCAAAATTAAAATTGAAAGTTATGGAGAGTAAAATTGTGAATACTCTCACCTTAGTGTCTGCAGCTGGTGGAGTTGCTACAGCTGGAGCAGACCCCTCAATGGTCACACCAGATCCTTCCCCAGAAACTCCACTGCAACAGCCCAATCAAGTATACAAGTAAACATTGTAATTAGGATATTTGAAATCAAGATATTTCAAAAGTTTCAAGATTTATAATTCATTTAGGCAAGGACATACGAAATCCTCAACAAGGCTTCAATGTGGTTGAACCAACGTGACACATTAACGTAGTCAGAGGATGGAGGCTTTGAAAGGGCAGCATGCACGACGAGATCATCCTTTGAAGCTTGAAATCTGAAACACGATACATAAATATTCAACATATATGGACTTCAATTTTGTTTAAGCCAGCCAACAACACAGCTTTAAACAGAAACTGCAAAACATATCAACTAAATCCAATAACCATATGTTTAGGACCTCTTCACTCATACACCCAGGGACGGATCTGTATACCCCGAGGTAGGGGCACGTGCCCCCACATTTTTTTGGAATTTTCTCACTACTATATATGTATGTATGGATTTTATGTAATTACCTCAATTAGAATGAAAACAATAAGATCATCCCACCATAATTTAATAGAGAATGGCCTGTGGGTGTGGCCCAATACAATATATAAATATGCAATTTATTATTAAAGCAAATCACTTCCCAATATGAATGATAGTTTGATTGTATATATTGAAAAAGAGGTTTTTGATAGTGTTGATAATGAGTAAATAATGCAAATATTTTAGTCAATGAAAACTTGTACGTTTCAATTGTAATAGACTTGGATTGTTATGTATTAAAAAAAAAATTCACGTATTTTATATTTTAGTTATTTTGTGCCCCTCATTAAAAAGTATGGATCCGTCCCTGAATACACCACTACATATCAGATTCATTACCGATCAACCACCACCACCCAAAAAAACAAAAACCAAAAGGGCTCTGCCCTATTGCAAAAATTAAACAATGAAGCTGGCTAAAATAGAACTGGACCAACCATAAACCATATCTTTGTCAGACTCATAAAATATGTAGGTATTAGTTAACTATGGTAAATTATGTATCACCAAAGTCAACTTTCAAAATTACACAGTAAACAAGCACTCAAGTTAATTTTTACTAATAATCCATCAGGATTGGAACTTAACTTTTTGCGAACTGGAAAGTTTAATGCTCGCATACGTAGGCAATCCAACAATTGTACCAGAAAGGAAATTGAAAACACAACTTCATCTAACAGCACAGAGACCTACGAAATTATTTTCCACAAGTATGATCCACTAGAAATGTTTGAAATATGCCCATCCACTAAAAAAAATTCAGTTCAAAATGGAGGCTAAAAGAATCGTAAACTGACCCAGAAATGTAACTTCTGGACAAAAGATAGTCATCAAGCTTCTTGAGGCCAGCAGCTGAGCTGAGATCGGAGAAAGTGACAGCCATTACTCAATAGCAACAGGATTTGAAGCTGATTTATCCGATTCCTGCGACTCGCCATCAAAAATATCAAATTAGATCTATGGTTCCTAGAAAATTAAATCCAAATTACTACCATATTCAATCAAATCAATACAAAAGCGTAAATTCCTGCGGTGACACACGTGTATAGTTCATACAATACTCGTATACGAAATTAGCGATTGAAAGAGAGAGCTTACAAAGAGCAGCTTCTGGCTGTAGATGTGGAGTAGGAGGAGAAATGGTGGCTGTGCTAGGGTTTTAGATTATATTGGTGGGTTGAGGGTTCGAAAAGAAATACGATTATCTCTTTTTAGTCCCTTTACTTTTTGAGTAACTCATTTCTACCCCTCTCCATTTTTTTTATTTTTTTTTATTTTGTCGAGACTCGAGAGGACCTTTTAAATTAGTTCCGAATTTACATCCACGTTTCATTTGGGATTTTTATATATCTATACTATATATAAAATGAAAGAAGTTGTTAAATTTTACAAATTTGCCATTTTTCCCTCCCAAACTATCAACCAATAGAAAAAAAGATAAAAAAAACTAAATAACTTTTAAGCATTTTATAAAATTAGCTTCACATATATCTTACACAATAAACTATCTTATCTTATAATTTATATATAAGAGTAGAGATAAAACAAAAGAAGTTATCTTAAATAATATGATTATATTTTAATGATATAATTAAAATTTGAAAATAATGAAATTTAAACATTGTAAAAAATTAAAAATTTTGAAAATTAGTTTATAATTTTAATATATAAATGTGGAAAATAGTTTTAAAATCTAAATTTATTTTATGAAGGGTTGTAAAATGTTTAAAAGTTTGAAAATATTATAAAAATATTAAAATAATAATAAATCTGAAATTAATAATAATAATAATAATTATTATTATTATTATTATTATTATTATTATTATTATTATTATTATTATTATTATTATTATAAGGTTGTGAGATTAAGTCTAACAATCTTAAATCAATAAATAAAATTTAAAAATTAATTCAAATATATATGTAATATTAATTGTGTAAGATATAAAAATCAATAAATTTTAAATTTTAAATAAAAATAATAAAAATATTTGATAAAATTTATTCAAAATTATTTCA
This sequence comes from Scutellaria galericulata, assembly GCA_946896805.1. NCBI lineage: Eukaryota > Viridiplantae > Streptophyta > Magnoliopsida > Lamiales > Lamiaceae > Scutellaria > Scutellaria galericulata. Next base: position 12,611,557 of record OX335797.1, read on the forward strand.
AATAAATAGATATAATTAATCTAAAAATTGCTTTAAAAACTATAATATGTTCCAAAAAATTTTGAAAAATGGTTTAAAAAATCTAAGAAATATTGTTTTAAAATTTAAAATTAATTTGAAACTTAAATCTATAAATATAAACTAAATTATTTTGGAATAAATATAATGCTTTTTGAACAAATCCATCTAAAAAGAATACATAAAATTATTTATAAATTCTGAAAATAATTATAAGATATAAATGAACGAAAATTTGAACAAAACATATGGTAAGTATAATTATTAATCACTTCTTAATTATTCAGAAATTAAAACTCACAAACACAAAACTAGTATTATATTATGTTCAATTTTATTTTCATATTTAATTGTTGAATATTGATGTTATCAATAACAAAATACAGATTTTTACAAATTTCGAAATAATAAGATGTCATGAATAACCTTTTAATATAACAACTTCATTATATTATTACAAATCGTATATATTGTCATAATACATAATAAACTGTGCATCGTGCGGGAGTACTACTAGTTTATATATATACTATATAATATTTAAAATAATTAATTAAATATTGATGTAAATAAGTTGTTTTTATAGGAGAATGGTGAAAATTGTTCGAAATGTAATTAGATAATTTGTCTTTATATTTTTAATTAGATTGGTTTGTGTAGTATGATCAGATTTGCTTTCATCATTAATGGAATTATAAGTCATTTTTATTTTGATGGCATTTTTTATTTATATTTTTTTACATAATTTTATCATTTTATGTAATATATTTAGGTATTTATTAGGCTTATTAGTAAATAAATTAAAATCAAAAAATTTATAAAGATAATGTACCACTTGTGTTATTTAATTAATGGTGAAATTTTGTGCTTATTTTGGTAGGTTGGTTGTTCCTCCAAATGTTGTGTTTTATGAGATGACCAGATAACAAGTAAAACAACAAGATTAAATTTGTTTATGTAGAAAATATGGTATTTTACCTTGTATAGTAGTTTGTTATATTTACCTTATATAGATAGATTGATAATGAGGATTTGTAGGATGTTGAGATCTCAGCAAATCCGTGATTGTAGTGATGGGTTGTTTTTCTTTATGTATATATGTGGTGGAAACCTCTGTGGGATTATATACAAAAAATATTACCCCAACCCTTGATTTCCATGTTTTTACTGTTTCTCCATGAACTCTAAAACTCCATTCAACATGGTATCAGAGCAGGTGTAAAAAAAACCTGTCTCTACATATCCCCACCTACCAAAACACCCATAACATCCATACCATGGCTGACGATCCAACTGCAGCCATGATGGCTAAGATAGCCGAACTACTCCAAAACAGCCTTAAAACACAAAATTCTGCAGAAGAGACCCTCAACAACTCTGTTGGGATCTCTCTGAAATTAAACAACTACAACTATGTGATTTGGTCGAATCTCATGGAGACATTTATTACTGGAAAAAAGAAACTTGGGTACATAACTGGGAAATCACCAGTTCCTGAGAAAACTGATTCAAGCTATGAAAATTGGACTGTTACTGATGCTGCAATCCGTAGCTGGATACAGAATTCAATGGAACCCAAGTTAGTCTCGAATTTTGCCCGCTACGGAACTGCAAAAGAGCTATGGGATGCAATAGCTACTACCTTTTTTATGGAGGGGACATGGTTCGAATATACGAACTGGAAAGGAGGATCGGTCAACTCCGACAAATTGGAATGACCATCGAGGATTATTATGGAGAATTGCAAACGGCCTGGATGGACATGGATTTCAGGCAACCAAATCCAATGGAGTGCCCAAATGACATCAAACAACACTTAAATCTAACTGAGAATAGAAGAGTTTTGCAATTCTTACTTGGGTTGGAGGATCGTTTTGATCCAATCCGCAGATACTTACTGAACATGAAACCATTTCCCACGGTTGACCAGGCGTATTCAGCCGTTCGAAGGGAGTACCAACGTCAAATGTCCCGGGATGGAGCGGCGATGACCGGGCTAGAAACTCATACCGGAATTGGGATGTACGCCGGCGGCCAATGGTCAGAGAAAAACTCATCCTCCCATTCGTACGACTCCAAGCCGGGACAGTACAGTGGTGTCTCGACCAACAACTCGGAAAAAAACATCGGTAAGAACAAGAAGGGGCCGTGTTCTCACTGTGGAAAACCAAAGCATACAATTGAAACCTGCTGGAAGATCCATGGCGTACCAGACTGGCACCCAAGTAAAAGGGGGAAAGCATCAGTCGCCACCGGTGAGGTAGCACAATCGGCGGTCACTCACTCTCAACCAGATGGGAATCGAAGCTCTGACACAGGGTTCGCAGCAGCAGCAAAGGCTACGAACGAAGGTACAAAGCAATTTTTTGAGTGTACTAACCGGTTTGCCACTCTCTCGGAGCTCGACGGCGGCGGTCAATTGGAGGAGAAGGCAGACTTGAGATGTGGGCCAATATTTGGGCCTGACTTATTTTTTGAGAAGCCAGGCGTTTTGTCTGGGCCAGCATGTGACAAATTAATTTATTCCAATGCTCTATTATGTTCGAAATTTGTTCCTGCAAGTTCCAACAGTCCCAAAAATTTGGGAGAATGGTTACTTGATTCAGGAGCTACCGATCACATGACGAACAGAAAAGATGATATTTCGAAATCCATTAAACCCAAAAAATCATCTATTTCTAATGCTAACGGTGGAATATTTCCAGTAACAGGAGCGGGTGAAATTGCATTAACCAATGAACTAAAAATGTCACATGTTCTTGTGGTTCCCTCTTTATCTCACAAGTTGATGTCTATCAGTCAAATCACTCGAGATTTAAACAGTCTGGTTCTCATGTACTCTACCTTTTGCTTATTGCAGGATATTCATACCAAGGAGATCCTTGGGCGTGGTACTGAGAGGGGAGGACTATACTATGTGGATGAGTTCAGTGAAAGAGGAACAGTGGCTCTGGCACATGGAACTGCATCAAGACAACTGTGGTTGTGGCATAGACGTCTTGGGCACCCCTCCCTTGGGTATTTGAAAAGGTTATTTCCCCAATTAGATTGTTCTATTCAAGATTTTAGTTGTAAGACTTGTTTGCTTGCAAAAAGCCATCGAACATCTTTTGACCCCAGTATTAATAAAAGTTCATTCCCTTTTTCTATCGTTCACTCTGATGTGTGGGGACCTTCCCCAGTCACTACATTATCCGGTTCTCGTTGGTTTATAACTTTTATTGATGACTGTACTCGTATGACATGGCTATACTTTATGAAGCACAAGTCTGAGGTGCCTTCTATATTTGTGGCTTTTCACAACTTGATCCAAAATCAATTTTCCATTAAAATCAAAACCATTAGAACAGATAATGGGGGGAATATGTTAACCATGAGTTCACCAACTATTGTACTACCCAAGGAATAATTCACGAGACCTCATGTGCCTATACACCTCAACAAAACGGGATTGCTGAACGAAAAAATAGGCATCTCCTTGAGACAGCCCGAGCCTTACTTTTTGAGGGACATGTCCCACCATATCTATGGGTTGAGGCTATTTCTTCCGCTGCCTATTTATTGAACAGAATACCCTCTAGAGTTTTGTCTCACAAAACCCCGTTACAAACCTTGGCCTCGTTTTGTACCATTCCCTCTTATCACATGATGAATCCTCGAGTGTTTGGGTGTGTAGCCTTTGTTCATATTCCTAAAACACAAAGAACTAAGTTTGATCCATGTGCTCATCGGTGTGTGTTTGTTGGATATGGGACACACCAAAAGGGATATCGTTGCTTTGATCCGGCTACTAAGAAGTTTTTTGTTACAATGGATGTGGATTTTGTTGAAACTGAGTACTACTTTGGTGGATCCACCCAGCCTGTTGGTCAGGGGGAGACTAATACCTCTAATTCAGACCAATATGACTGGCTGTATCCACCCCTTGATCAAGGGCAGAACACTGATCAACATATTCAGGGGGAGCAGACCCTCACTCATATTCAGGTGGAGCATACCCTTACACCATCTACTCCTCTCTCCCACTCACAGTACCACCCCGAGACATCTTCCTCAGGTATGGATACTCCTACAGGCATGGCTGAAAGTTCTCATAATTCTCCTCCGTCTGTTGCTCCTACTGTTTCTACTACTTATACTTTACCTGCAAGACATAACAGGGGCATTCCTCCACTCAAATATTCTCCAGAAGGCAAAGGGACGCGGAGTCGTTATCCCATTGCCAACTTTGTCACCTCACATCGTGATATTGATTCCACTATGATATGTCCTATACCAACAGGAATTCATGAGGCTATGGCAAGTAAGGAGTGGAAACAGGCGATGACAGATGAAATGAATGCTCTTGAGAAGAATCAAACTTGGGAAGTGTGTGAACTACCAAGTGGGAAGAAAGCTGTTGGGTGTCGATGGGTCTTCTCAACGAAATACAAGGCAGATGGGACCTTAGATCGGTATAAAGCTCGACTCGTGGCTAAGGGATATACTCAGACATACGGTATTGATTATTCTGAGACTTTTTCACCCGTGGCCAAACTAAATACCGTTCGGATCCTGTTGTCACTGGCTGTCAATCTCGATTGGCCCTTGTACCAGTTTGACGTCAAGAATGCATTTTTGCATGGTGACCTAGTGGAGGAAGTATACATGACTATGCCTCCAGGATATGAGGACACCACTGACTCGAGACGTGTATGCAAGCTGAGAAAAGCTCTCTATGGGTTGAAGCAATCTCCAAGAGCGTGGTTTGGGCGGTTCACTCTTGCTATGATTGGGTATGGCTACACTCAGTGTAATTCAGATCACACCCTATTCAGGAAATGCCGACATGATAAGGTAACACTTTTACTTATCTATGTGGACGATATGATTATTTCTGGAGATGATGTGGAGGAGATTGAAAATTTGAAGGTAAACTTGTCAAAGGAATTCGAAATGAAGGACTTGGGCAGTTTAAAATACTTTCTGGGTATTGAAGTGGATCGAACCTTCTCTGGGATACATTTGTCCCAAAGGAAGTATATCCTCGACTTATTGGCAGAAACAGGTATGCTAGATTGCAAACCGGCAGACACTCCTATGGTTCAAAATCTCAAGCTGCAAAATGGATCTGAGTGTGAGGTGAAGGATAAAGAGAGATACCAAAGATTAGTGGGAAAGCTCATCTACTTATCCCATACTCGTCCTGATATCTCTTATGCCGTGGGAGTGGTGAGTCAGTATATGCATTGCCCAGGAAAGGAGCAAATGGAGGCAGTAACAAGAATTCTTCGATATCTGAAGTCCTGTCCAGAAAGAGGCATTCGGTTTACAAAATTTGGGCATTTAAACATGCAAGCCTACACTGATGCAGATTGGGGCGGTAATATTGTTGACCGGCGCTCAACTTCGGGTTACCTGGTATATGTGGGAGGAAATCTTGTATCATGGAGAAGCAAGAAACAAAAAGTGGTTGCTCTATCTAGTGCAGAGGCAGAGTTTCGAGGTATTGCTAAGGGGATATGCGAAGTACTTTGGGTTAGACTAGTCTTGATGGAGTTGGGATATAATCCTGAACCATGTGTTCCGCTGCTATGTGATAATAAGGCTGCTATTCAAATTTCGCATAATCCGATACAACACGACAGGACAAAGCATATTGAGATCGACCGGCATTTCATCAAATATCAACTTGATACAAAGGCGATCACTTTACCTTTTGTCAAGTCTGAAGATCAGCTAGCTGACATTCTTACTAAGGCGGTGTGCAGGCGAGTCTTCTACCATATCTTGAGCAAGTTGGGCATGTCGAATCCTCACGCACCAACTTGAGGGGGAGTGTAGAAGATATGGTATTTTACCTTGTATAGTAGTTTGTTATATTTACCTTGTATAGATAGATTGATAATGAGGATTTGTAGGATGTTGAGATCTCAGCAAATCCGTGATTGTAGTGATGGGTTGTTTTTCTTTATGTATATATGTGGTGGAAACCTCTGTGGGATTATATACAAAAAGTATTACCCCAACCCTTGATTTCCATGTTTTTACTGTTTCTCCATGAACTCTAAAACTCCATTCAACAGTTTAATCAACATGATATTATAACTATATGTTAATATATTTTCATTAAAAATTTTGTATATAATTATAGCATTATCAATTTTTGAGCTAATATCAAAATGTAACACATAATTTAGTTGTTGCTTCTTCTTTTTTTATCCGGTGCTTACACTAAAATAATTCCAAGTTGATATTCATACTTTGTAGAGTTAACCGTTAAAAATGATATATTAACAAAATGATGAGCAATATTTTAATTTATACCCAATAATATTTTAACAAACGGTTTAAATTGAATTTTTCTAGTATGTTGAACATGCGCACTATATTCACGAAACGGAAACCATCTCATATTACAAAATAAATTTCTCATCCAATAAGATTTGTGAAACCTCACATTGAGAATCTATTATTTGACTATAATTTTGTTAAATATATGCATGTTTGATCAATTTATCAAATGAATACAAAATTAGAAGATTGGAGTATTCACATGGAAGACACTGAGATTACTTCTACTCGTCACGTTCGACGGTATGCCATATATCTAATTATTCAAAAATGACAATAACATATATAATGTAACAATACTTTAATATTTATACTAATACAAAGTTAGATATTTTAACTTTAAATTTATGTAATTATACATAATTACATTCGATAATATTAGGTATTTGAAATACAAAAAATAGTATACAAATGTATAATTAAACAAACCTATTAGAAAGTCTTTATTCGAAATATGAGATAGATAAAAGATATTAACTAATAAGTACTTATTTATAAACAATAGTTTAATATATAAATAATAAATAAAATAACATTATTTATAATAAATAAATTTTTGATATAATAATAAATTCCATTGACAAATATAACACAAATGCTAGTTGTTATTTATGTTTTATTGAGTTAACCAGTTAAAAATATAGTTGGCAATTTGAGTCGAGCCAATAGGTTGGTCCGCATGGCCCGTAAATAAGGTTGGGTTTGCTTCTAATAATAGTTGGCCGAAAAATGTCAAAACTTTTTGGCCCAACCCAAGTGATCCGACTGGCCGAATTGGTTTTAAAATTTAATTAATTAATTTTTTAAAATTAATTAGGGATTTAAGTCAATTTAGCCCGTTGGCCCGAGCATGGTTGGGCTAAGCTCCAATTTGTAGGCCCGACCAAAGAATGACCCGACCCAACCCAACACCATTGTTTAACCCGTTGAATTGGACCTAGTCGGACGGCCCGAATTGCCAACTCTATTTAAAAATGATATTTAACTAATGATGAGCAATATTATAACTTATACCAACTAATTTTAACATACTGTTCAAATAGAATCCTGAAATAATGATGAGCAATAATTTTAACTTATACCACATTGATTACTATAGGATCTATGAAACAATCACATACCAGAATTTGTTATTTGACTATAATTTTGTTAAATATATGCACTTTTGACCACTTTATTAAATGAGTAAAAATCAGATGATTGGCGTAATCATATGGAGGACACTGAGATTACTTAAACTAATTTTGAATTCGTTTTATAGATATATGTGTGATTAGTATCCTTAAATCAAACATATCATAAGTCAAGTCTGCATTAATATAACAAATTACGAAATACTACTCAAATCGACAATATTATGGTAAATTCATAACATACAAGAATTGGCTAAAATAGTAAACATTGAGAACTAAAAAAGTAAAAAGTTGAATAAGATTATGGTTTCTAGCTAACATGGCAAAAACTATTATTTACTTTTTACCTCAGAATTAAACCTTCGGTGGCAACCTGAAATACCCTTCAGAAACTATAGTAAAGGAAGAATTTTAAAATATTTTCTTAAACTATTGCATCTTCAAAGCTATGGCCAATGAGTGAATCAATTAAATTCTGCAAGAAAAAAGGGTCCCCAGTTAGAGATGTATCATTTGAATGCAATGATGCAAATTCCGATAATATATATTTAGGTTTCTTTGAAATGATGAATACGAATACAAATTTAGGAAAATATGTTGTAGATTTTTAAAGGTTGAATACACAGAGCATTGAGATAAAGCAATCCAATAATAAAGTTAGATATTTTGTTTATCAACAGATACCAAGTCATCGATAATGGTCACCATAACCCACAGCAAACAAGAAAATATATTATTCTTGAGGTGTTGTTCCCTCATATGATTTAGTTAACCAGTATCCATTATCACCAAACTTTTCTCCCTGTTAATTTCATAACTAAAGAAAAACAATTTAAATTTAAATGGGATTTACAAAATTTAAATTTTTTGAAATTAAAAACATTTAATTATTATTATATAAGAAAAATTGTGGTTTGTGCAATATACATAAGTGAATATAACATTTAATATAACACAATCTGATTATATATCATTTAATTGTTTGAACATATATTATATTTGTAAAGAAACATGATTTTTTTTACTTATTATTTTGAAAAACATATATTATGTCTATTATATTATTCAACCACCCCACCATTGTTTTAGTTTGATTTTACAATAGTCAAATTATAATCTCTAAATTTTATTTTTAACTAAATGATAAAAACATAAAAGTCAAAATTTTCCTAGAAATTTCATAATTAATTCATTTTAAAATCTGTATTCATAAAAATATTAAATTAAATTAATTAATATGTTTCGAATGATTGAAAGTATGAATAATCTTTTTAGTCGGCCTACTTTTATATTAGTTTATTCTTTTTTTTTTTATATAGTTTTCTCTAAATTTTTTAAATATATAAAATGGTTTCTATATTTGAAGTCTAGCATGTGTTGTATTAACAATTGTAGATAAAATTCTTATATTATTTAGATATGTTTATTAGCAACATTAAATTTAATACAATTAATTATCTATATTAGTTAGCTTTAAAATTATATTTATATATTATAAATTTAATTTGTGAAAAAAGGAAATTAATATGAAAAAAAATGTAGGTTTATCATGTGTCAAATGTGGTCATTCTTTGTGTGTATATATATATATATATATATATATAAATAAAGATATTATATATATATATATATATATATATTACAGATTTAATTTGGAAATAAAATGAATTTGCAAAAAATGTAGGCTTGCCTTGTGGCACATGTGGTCATTTTTTATATAATAATAATAATAGTAATAATAATAATAGTAATAATAATAATAGTAATAATAATAATAATTATTATTATTATTATTATTTATTATTGTTATTATTAATATTGTTGTTGTTGACGACGACGTTGTTATAGTAAAATTTTATGGTTTGTATTGAGAAACTTATCAACTAAACTTATTAAAAAAAATGTCAATAAAACATCTATTCATTACTTTAATTCTTTTTTTATCTATATTTTAAAAAGAATTTTCAAATTTCTAGTACTTATTTATTTAGTAACATCAATATTTATAAGAGCATGTAATCACTATTTTAAGCCTTTTTTTTATCTATATTTTAGAAAAAAAATTTAAATGAATAAAATATCTCTTTCAATATTTAAAGCATTTTACTTATTTATTTGCAACATCAATATTAATAAGAGCATTCAATATACAACAATTGTATGAATGTCATGTGTCCCATATGATTTTACTTTTCTATACATAAAGATTACCCAAACTGCAACCCCCATCCCAGTACTTCAAAATAAAACCAACTCAAAGTTAACTTTTTTATATATAAAGATTACCCAGACTGCAACCCCCATCCCAGTACTTCAAAATAAAACCAACTCAAAGTTAACTAAAGGTGGTGCAGTATATATCAACAAAACTAGTATAGCATCCCGTGTAATACACTAGTTATAAAAAAATTAAATTAAACTTAATAAAAGTTAATGCTATTTAAAAATTATTATATAAGAAAAATATATTTATTGTTTTGTGATATATATATATATAGCTTAATTTAGTATTAGCATTAAATCTAATAATGCCAAATTAATATATTACTTAATTGTTTAAATATATGTTGCAATTGTAGAGGAATACAATTAATTTTTATTTATTATTTAAAAAAAATATGTGGTGTTATATCTATTATATTATTTAGTTTGATTTTAATTGTTAAGGTTTAGTATAACCCTAAATTTTCATTTTAAACTAATTGATAAAAAAAATGAAAAGGAAAATTTCCCAAAAACATTTCATAGTTAATATGTTTCAAAACACATTCATTAAAATTATTCAATTACGTTAGTTAATATGTTTCAAAAGAATGAATAGTTTGAATAATACTCTTAAATCAACCCACCTTTATTTTAGTTTTTCCTTCTTTTACTTATTTATACTTCTCTAAAAATTTTAAACCAACAAATTTCAATATAAATGTTTTTTTGTATTTGAAATCTAGCATGTGCTATTTTAACAATTTTAGTAAAAATTGTTATATTATTTAATATCAACATTAAATTTGACATATTAATTAGCTTTAAAATTCTATTGATTATAGATTTAATTTATTAAAAAAGAAAATTAATGTGAAAAAATATAGAGTTGACATGTGGTCATACTTTTATATATATAAAGATAAAAATATCTTTATATATAAAGATAAAGAAAAAAATCTATAGAAAAGATTGAGAAAGTAAGAACATGTAAATTAGTAGGGAATAATGACATACAGGTAGCAATCACATAAAATTATTAGAAGTTCTACAAAATTATATTATAAAATAGATCAAATAATAATAATGAGAACCCCCAAAATGTCCCTGGTTCAGACTCTCTATCATTGTAGCAAAAGCCTGCAGAAAGGAGAGCATCAGTTGTCAGATGAACTCATAGACACTGACATTAAAGTTATGGGTGCGGCTATCCGCAGGAAGTACTAAACACACCCCACTTCAAGTGTTACTTGTTCACAAGTAACACTTGAACAGTAACACTTGAAGTGGGGTGTGTTTAGTACTTCCTGCCAGTAAGTGGGGTGTGTTTAGTACTTCCTGAGATGTGAACAGTAACACTTGAAGTGGGGTGTGTTTGGTACTTCCTGGGGTGCGGATAGACGCACCCTAAAGTAAAACATCCACAATTTTTGAGTAGCACACTTCTTAATTCTTAGATAATAAAAAAGTAAGAAGATGTTTTACTTTAGTATTCAGGCATTGAACCACACATTATATAGTTTCTCAGTAAAGTGCTTTAAAAGCAATATTTATTGAACATCATCTTCATTCTTATAGTGAGCTGAAGTAAAGCAAAAGGTAATTTTCCGGTTTATTCTACAGTCATTTTCCTTTGTTTATAGTATTCTAACCACATCTCTCACAACCGCTGCAAATAAAGCGGGGGTTGTATACTTGTATTTCACCCAGAGCAATTTACTCATTTGACTTCTCTTCATTCAAAAGAGAAACACACAATGCTAACCCATATACACATGAAACTTCAAAATCAAGCACCAAAAAAAAAAATTGATATGTTGATTGAATACCTAAATGTAATATAAAATACATTTACAAGAAAAAACTAAAAGGTCTCCTATATTTTTATCCACACATGCTAAGTTATGATCTCACAGGTCCATGGCAGCAATTCGGATTCTGGTGAAGTCTGCACTTTAGTTCGGGATATTTAAGTAAACCCATACATGTAGTTTCTCTTAACCATGAAATTATGACACTTTTTCCTCTAAAAGAAATGCACATACAATATTTATGGACAACTCTTTGCATTTCTGACAATTGATCCAACACTAAATCTTTTAACCATGAAACTATGAGCTTTTCCTTAAACAAATACACATATAGTGTCAAACTGACAATTTACAATTTCCAAAATTGATGCAATGGTGAGTTTTACACACCACAAAGAACATGAATTCAAGAAAAAAGTAAACTAATGTTTGACATAGCGAAACATCTTCCTATGGCTTTTCCTATGGATCCAAAGCGCACAAATTCATTAATCCGTGTCATAACAAACATTACAACTTTGCCCACATTCATCAAGCACTCTAGATACCAATCAAAGTAGCTTCCTTTGGCTTCATTTATGCTAAGGTTAGCAAAAGGAAATATTCTACAAACCGCATTGCAAGAGTTTACTGAAAATATGAATGCATTTACAGAACTCTTTCACAGAAAGATCTCAGAGACTTTTCGAGAACTCTAATTTATTGCATCAAACAACAGACACAAACAATTCAACCTCAGAATTCTCAAAAAAATCAAATTTGAACCCAACAAGATGAATAGGAGAGAAAGGACGGTACCTATGAAAAAAAATCAAGAAGCTCCAACAATAATATTGTTGATGGGAATGAAAATCAACTTGACGAAAAACCCAACAAAGCCCATCACCACGAACCCAATCGCAGTTCGAGTCGCCACCTTCGTGAACTCTACAAGCAAACATCAAATCACAAACATCTGAAATAATCCAAATTCAAATAATACAAAACAACAAAACTCCTCGCACTGAAACACCGGGTAATTGGAGTTGTACCTTTGCGATCAGGCTTGTGGCATCGCTTGACAAGACGAACGCTGTCCTTGGCGAAATCTCTCAGCGGATCGAAAACTGAATCCATAGCATCCATTTTTTTTTTCTCTTTTTCAATTCAATTTCTCTCTTTATTCACCCTAGATCTGAAACTGAAATGTAGACAGAAATTAGGGCAAATTAATTGAGTTTATACTGTGGAAAGGGGAAAACTATCAGGAATTTAACGTGTGGGGAATCCAGGTTCGTTGAAGTCAAAGAAGCATGAAAGCTTTGTGAAATCCCAAAGGTAGCCCTTGCTAGCAAATTGGTCATTTATTTAAAACTAAAGAAATAAAAAGAAACATTTTACGATTATATCTCCTCCGATAGTATAAGTTCCTAACTAAATTATTAATATGATATAATCAGCTCATGATTGTTAGGAAACCTCGAGTATTACATCTGATTAAATCAGAAATCTAATGTATATTCTAAGGATCGATTATAATGTATATTCTATGACAATTAATCTTGTATAAGAAGGTTAACGAAATACCTTTGAAGCGTGTTTTAACCTCTTAGTTTCAAGAAAGCCTTCTTCGATGTTCTCTCCAGAACTCTTCTACGGTATTTTTAGTGTGTGGAGACCGTATAATATTGTGGACTATTTAATAGAATAGAAATCTATGAATTTTAGAACTTCTTTTCTTTCTCTCTAAGTCTCTTATTCCATATAGGAAAATCACCGTTACCCGCGCATCTTTCCTCTTGGCCATGAACCTCCTTTGTATTTTTTATTTACTCAACTCTTCTATTTTGATTCGAAATGAAGAAAAATAAAGGGAGGAAAAAATAGAAGTTACTAACGTGAAATACAACTCGAAAAGATCAAAATCAATAAAGTAATAATAACGTGATATTTATCTCATAAATATCTCTTAATTGATATATTTATCCAGATAGTCCAACAAACTTAATTATACCGCAGTATATATTATATTCTTTATAATATATTAAGTTCAATTTAGAGCCACCGAAGGGACTTAATCGGGCCCAATTAAATTAAACTCCAATAAATTAATTCTGACTTAATCAACTTTTAACTAATCAAAATAACTTATTAATCTCGTTCAACTCCAATATAAATACGAGATTGCACTCTTAATTAAATTGGATTTATTGAAGTATAAAATCAATAAATTATATCATCTGATTGATCGATTCAACAATGATATCGTATGATTTTATAGACTCAATTTTATTATTTTCTTGATCTATTAAAGTTCTAATCTCAATTTCATTATGATTTAAATCATAATCTGATTAAGATTCATTTTCCAAGAAATTTAGAATCTAATTAAGGTGCATGAATTTAATCTAATTGAAATCCTTATCCACTTGTACATATATCACTTGTACAGTTGCACACTAAAATTATGGTTACATCTAAATTAGAATTGTTTTATGATGTTCATGAAATACATACAATAAATATAAATGTCGTAAAATAAATGTTGCATTAAATAGTAATCAAAACAGTTAATAATTGTTTTAAGAGCACAATTTTAACAAATATGTCCACACAAATGAGTAAGAAAGCGAAAGAGAATTATGTGATATTAGATGAGCACACTCATTCGCCGATTTACAATTAAATAAAAACTAAATAAATGAAGGACTGTATAGGAGGCGGTCACGACACTCCTTGGCTGCTAATCTGAACTCCAATTTTGATCTCATCAAAATTATTTATTACTAAAAAAACTCATGATTTAAAATCTTGCACTTGCACAGTCATTTGATCTAACATCTCGACGCATTCAGACACTCATGTCTCAATGAAAGTATGCAAACATCTATCTGCTCCACAATATTATGTATAAGCATGTACGGGTATTTTGTAAAAAAAATTAATATTTTATAATATTTAATTCAAATTGTATTGTAAATTTAAAATATCAATTTTTATAAAAATATGAATATTTTGAATTTAATAAAATATTGAATGTTAATATTGGATTAATTCTTAAAAATTAATAATATTTATAATTTTTCTAAATATCAAAGATACTAATATTAATATGTATCTTTAATTCGAAAATATTGATATCAGTATTTTTTTTATACATATTCTTGAAAATATATTTATCCAAATATTGAAAATTTAGAGAAAATATTGACAAATTTTAAACCATCAAAACATATATGGTAAAAAAAAGTCAAATTTTATATTCTAAAAATTTAACTTTTATTTATACAATAAACTATGCAAAAAAATAAAATTTATCCTTGGCAAAAATTGGAAATTTTGAGAAATTATCAGTAAATTTTAAATTAATCACCAAAATATATATTTTGAAAGTCAGATTTTATTAATCAAATGTATATTTTAAGTCAAATTTTAATTTTCAAAGAAACCAAGTTTAATGAACATTTAGAATGGACATTAAATAAAGTTTTAGGAAAAATATATTAAATATAAAAAAATTAATTGAAAAAAAAACAATTTAAGAAAACGACATTTTTTAAAGAATGACATAGAACGAAATACAAATCATCGAATATTTATTCACAAAAAAAAAAAAAAAAAAACAACTCACAAAATACAAATGAATTTTCATAATCTATAGAAATATATAAATTAATTTTTGTAATCGTTCACAAGATACAAATGAATCTTCAAAATAATGATGTAATCGACATACTTTTCACAAAAATATTTATTCAAAATAATGATGTAGAAATATTTATTTCACAAAAATTGACAAATATAAATGAGAGAAAATTGTCTGGTAAATTTGAACAACAACAGTTTCGGCTAGTGGTGCTCGGTTTAACCGAACCGCCGGTTAGGTCAAACTGGAACCGAACCGTGGGAATTTCGGTTTCGGTTCCGGTTTGTAAACCTCCGGTTCCGGTTTGAACCGCCGGTTTGGTCGGTTTATTATTATTCTTTTTTTAAAATAATTTTTTAAAATTTTTAAAAAATTAAATTTGCATATAAATATTACAATTATTCATATATTACAAAATAACAATGTTTTTTGAGTAAATAATTTGATATAAATTAAAAAATAGAACTTACATTTACAAGTTACAACAATACTACATTACAACTTATAAATTATAATTTCAAAAATTAGAAATTACAATTTAAATATAACCAATACAAACCATAAACCTAAAAAAATTACAACTTATAATACAAATTAATAATAATAATAATAATAATCAATACAACTTAAAATTAAAGAGTAAAATAACATAAATACATAATATTATTTATATAAAAATATAAATTAAAAAAAAAAAAAGAAAACCGGCGGTTTAACCGCCGATTCGAACCGCCGGTTTACGGTTCGAAGAAATTTCGAACCGAAACCGAACCGTCGAACCACGGTTCACGGTTTCGGTTTGGAACCGAAACCGGGTCAACGGTTTTCCGAACCGTTGACCCCGGTTCGGTTCCGGTTTTCCAAACCGGATGGGCACCACTAGTTTCGGCTAACTTATAACCGAAACTGTATTTTATATATATATATATATATATATATATATTTATTTATTTATTTTAGTTTACGGATCAAATTGCAACTCAAATATAAGATTACGGACTGAATTGTAAATTGTCCATATATCTCTGCAGTGATTTCACAACACTATAAACCATGTTTCGTGAATCGTGACCATGGTTCTTTCTTCCACGAGCCTCAATAGACATGTACTCGCGATTCTCGACAAATGCAATAATCTGAATCACCTCAAACAACTCCAAGGTCATCTGATCACAGTCGGACATGGCAACACTCATTTCTACGTCTTCAAGCTCATCCGCTTCTGCACTACTCGCCTCTGCAATCTCGCGTATGCACGCTACCTGTTCGACAAATTCACCTCGCCCAATATTTTTATATACACAGCAATCATCGCTGCGTATGGTTCAGTGCCTGATCATGAATCTGCTGTGCTGCTTTACCGTGATATGGTTCGTGAAAACCGATCGAAGCCGAATCATTTTATGTTTCCTCTTATCTTGAAGTCGTGGCCTGAGGTTGTGAGAAGTTATGGAGTAGAATTTGTGCAAGCCCAGATAGTGAAATCGGGTTATGGTGGATACCCGGTTGTGCAGACTGCGATACTGGATGCGTACTCGAGGTATGGAGTTGATGTTGGTCTTGCAAGGAAGGTGTTCGACGAAATGTCTGATAGAAACGTGGTGGCCTGGACTGCAATGGTTTCTGGGTACATGAGAGATGGGAAAGTGGGGAATGCGATTTTGCTTTTCGAAGAGATGCCAGAGGAGATTCGTGATACGCCATTTTGGAATTGCATTATTGCAGGGTGTATGCAGAATGGATTGTTTTCAGAGGCTATTGAGTTTTTTAGGAGGATGGTCGTTGAGGAGGCGATGGCGGGAGGGAATAGACTGAATCAGGGTACTATTGTGTGTACCCTTTCGGCTTTAGGGCATAGTGGAGAGTTGCAGGTTGGTAAGTGCATTCATGGATACATATATAGAAACGGGCTTCATACGGATTTGTTTGTTGTGAACGGCTTGATTGATATGTATGGCAAATGTGGGAGTTTTGAAAAATCAAGAACTGTTTTTGACAGGTCTGCTGAGATGAATTTGACTTCTTGGAATTCATTGATAAATTGCTACGCATTACATGGTCGATGCCACGAAGCTATCAACACTTTTGAAGACATGCTGAGACATGAAGATAAACTAAGGCCTGATGGAGTGACATTTGTTGGCTTGTTGAATGCTTGCACTCATGGAGGGTTGGTTGTCGAGGGGCGTTGCTATTATGACATGATGATTAAGGATTATGGAATTGAGCCTCAGATTGAGCATTACGGGTGTTTGATAGATCTACTTGGCCGATCAGGACAATTTGAAGAGGCTATGGAAGTTGTGAAGGGCATGAGAATTCCACCTGATGAGGTTGTGTGGGGTTCATTGCTCAACGGGTGTAAGATTCATAGACGAACAAACTTGGCTGAATTTGCAGTGAA
This sequence comes from Scutellaria galericulata, assembly GCA_946896805.1. Taxonomy (NCBI): domain Eukaryota; kingdom Viridiplantae; phylum Streptophyta; class Magnoliopsida; order Lamiales; family Lamiaceae; genus Scutellaria; species Scutellaria galericulata. Next base: position 12,629,083 of record OX335797.1, read on the forward strand.
GAAGCTGATTGAGATCAATCCTAACAATGGCGGTTATAGTGCAATGCTGGCTAATTTATATGGGGAAATGGGGAAGTGGGACGAGGCGCAAAGGTTAAGGAAAACGTTGTCTGAAGGGAAAGTTCATAAAGCAGCTGGTTGCAGTTGGATAGAGGTTGAGAACCAGATTCACAGGTTTTATTCTGTTGATAAATCACATCCTAGAACCGAAGAAATATTTGCAGTTTTGCAATGTCTCGTTGATACCTCAACGATGCCTCATGCCATCGAGAAATAAGCGAACATTACGAGTCTCGCAACTTCTTAGCATCTGGAATTCTGGCTACTTGATATTGAACAATATGCTTCTCTCTTTTGCTAATGGTTTTTCCATCATAAATACTCTATTGAAGAAAGCAAAGAGATAAGCAGTTGTTTCTTCAAGATTTTAAGCAGTTGTACAATGTACTCTAGAAAAATGGCACTTGATGTTTTTAAGGTTTCTCCTACCCATAAATAGTAACAAATACATCTTGGACAATTCTGATGATTCTTTCCCACATATTTATAAGTAATGTAGAATTGATCGAATGATGATTCAACACTCTAGATACCCTCTTGCTGTTTCTCAATGCAAAAGGCACGTCATTCTATTTAAGGCTGAAGAATTTTGTCACTATTAATATGATTCTAGTCTAAAGAATACATGAAAGCTGATATGGTTGCAGAAATTTCATGTGATTAAAGAGCACCAAATGTTTTCTGCTGGTGGGGTTGAGATATACCTGAGAATTTGTAAGAAATTTTCTAATCTCATGCATTACGTGAAAATAATGCTTTGAACAAGTCCAGGGTTTATTTTATCATGAAAAAACTATTTGACACTATAACCTGGTGACTACACTTTTACTTTCTTACAGGTTTATTGAATGCAGCTTCACTCATGTGCTGTGGTAGAGGATGCTGACATGTCAAAGGATTTTCTTCTTACCAAGAGGCAGGTAACCTTTGAGGAATGAGCATGCGTATTATCAATACTGCAGAGCACAAAGTCTGGCCTATACAGTGCTAGATTCAGCTGATCTTCTCCCACAACCAATGCTGTGGCATCAAGCAGAACATGCCATGAGTTACGATGGGCTTCAGAAATCCAATGCATAGTGTATCTGGTCCCATTCACTTCAACTGGGTAAGAAAACAGCCCCTTAGGTGTGTGCTTGCATTTCCTTCTGAAATAATGACTAAGTTGTGATCCCTTAATCCTCAAATCCAACCAAGACTCTGGTGCTATAATCACTCTCGATTCCTTGTAGCTTGCAAATTCTCGTATGTAATCTGCTTCTTCCCCAATGTGTGTCAGATAATAGTTCCCCTTGAAAAACGGGTAGCTCTCTCCAACCAACATCATCGCATCCTTATAGTTTTGAGTGAAGAGGACAAGATAGTCCTCATCAGGTAATCCACAGTGTTTCAAAACCTTGTTTCGTGCTTGGATTTCAGGGATCGAAATGAAGCTCCCATGGAAGGAAGATTTTTTGGTTAGGATACTAAGCAATCTTGATGGCTCCAGCTGTGTATTCTCAAGATCAGGGAGGCTGCTTCCAAATGTATCTCTGGAAACTCCTCTGGGTGATTTTCGCTTGTCGTCAGGTTGGGGGTCTGAGAGTTTTTCTTTGACACAGATATCATATAGATCGGTTTTTTCTCCTCCTTCCACGAGTGCATTTGAGTACTCAGGATACTTTGCCAGTACATATTGTTCCACATACTGCATTTCGTTTGGAGTTATCGGGCCCGACCATCTAAGGTCAAGACCATGGAGTGTTGATATTGCTTCAGCAACTATATGAGCAGGTATTACCCTATGGATTTTCTGTTAAATTTCCCAAAATACAGCTGAATTTAGATGATGCAGAAACATTTGTGGGATCATTCGTTAGTAAATCAAAACTTAGTTTTTTTTTTTGTTTTTTAAACTTACCTTGATAATCATGCTGCTTGGTCTTCCATTTTCAGTTGGTGACTTTCCTGAAGAGCCAAATAAAGATTTCCTTAGATCATCTTCCTTGTTTCCCTGATTCAAGGAAATAGAAACTGTAAGAATATCAAGAATCATACTCTTAAATAAAAAGTTTCAGAATGATCATACACATATCCTTACTTTCAATATTATTGCATGTTTATCATTGTTCTTTTCCATGATGTTGCTGATCTTTCCCTGCACATAAACCGATCAATCTTTGTAGGTCAACAAACGGTACGAAAGAAGAGAAGCCACGCCTACAAGTGGGAGATGAAGCCTAAGTGAATGCAAAACAACTTGCATGATACTATCAAATCATCATCAACACAACAAGATTGTTGCTAGATTCACTCATACTAACTTGCTCTGCTGATTGATTGATAATCATGAGGTTTGCAAGAAAGTCAACAGGCAGAGATGAAGACGAGGATCAGAGCTTTAAAATAAGAGGTAAGACAATCTAGAGATAGTAGCGACAATAACGAAGTTTGGTTGTGTTAGAAACTACTAGATTTGCATCATTTTCTGCATAAAAACATGGTTTTATTACTTGTTTCCTGATTATTTTGGTTTAGTTCAATGATCAAATACGATGAAATGACGACGATCATACGCATATTGATGTAAAATATTTAGCATCTGAAAGGGACATGAATGTTTGATTAAGATTATATGTTGGCTTTGTGATTTAAAAATTAGAAGCAGAAAGGGACTGCTTGAAGGAAACTTGAGATAGGTGACCAAATTGGGGTGTTAAATTTATTAGAAAATGAGTAATAAATTAGTATATAATAAGTGAGTTGATGTAGGCTTTGCAGCAAACAAGAAGGAATATTTCCAGCAGTTGAATCCAAGTGTGAAAAGTATTATAGAAATACTTGTTCCTGCTTTCTGTAATACATCATCAGAAACACATTTGGACCAAGTCTAATTCACTAGAGCCATACATCGCCTAAAAGTCTCTCTCTCTCTCTCTCTCTCTGACCAAACATTACAGTTGTTTGTGGCACAACATTTACAATTCATAATTCAAATTAAATAAGTTTTCATTTAAATTTCAGTTTTAATGCATGCTATATTAAATTCATATTTATTTAATTTATAATTCTTAATTTATTATTAATATTACATATAGAATAAAATGAAATTTATAATGTTAAGTTTCAAAATTATTTGCTTTCAAAATTTCTAATTTTATCAAATACGATTATTTAAAATAACATACATTTAACGTTGAAATATCTAAGTTTTTATAAATATAGATATTAAAAGTAATATATTTTATATTAAGATGATATATTATTATATTATACTACGTATAACAAACCGTGCAACGCACGGGAGAAACACTAGTGAGTTTAATTAAGTGAACCGAGTCAATTCATAACCCACCAAATAAAGATTGACTTGTGAAAATTGGTTTGAGTTGTAGATAAGTGGGCTCTGTATAACATAATTATACCCGTGAGACTATCTCGTATAAGTTTGTGTGTTTATGATTTATGTAAAAACTGAAGATAAATGATTTCCATTCACAAGAAATCTTCCCATTTTTACTATTTTCAATATGTGAAAATATCTTATTGTTAACATAACTTATATTCATTTAAATGTTTTTTCTCCAAATATCTTTTGATGAAGAGAGAAATATGTAGTGGAGGATAAGTCAAGACCTTAGATATTATAGTTGAGATGTGATTGTCAAAGAGAAAATAATTTATCTACGGGATCATATAACTCTTATTTCAACAATTGAATTAAATGAATGCCCATCATAAGAATTAAAATTTTTATAGTTAGAATTTGTTTCACAAATCTTGAAATCAATTTGGTAATTTGACTAAAACTCAAAGGTGATAGATGTAATCCACCTATTTAAAAATGTGCATGTAAAACAGTAAACTACAACAATTTAATCAAAATATGTAGTATCAAATCACTTATTAGGTGATTGAAATTGGATGGGTGCCAAGTGCTAACTAACCAATAATTGTAGGGCCACAATGGCTTGAAATCTTGGGTAAAATGATTGAAAGTGTCATTGCAACAACATCTTTTCATTGCACCATACACATTCACAAAAGGCTCAATACAAAGCCAATTGCATTCTAACAAGTCCTATTGAAACATCAATTTCCCTATTCAATCTTGCAATAAAAAATGCATCTACCTAAGGATCCACCAACAAGTCAAAAGAATGCACTAAATAAGGTGATTTTGCTTCAACTCAAAGGCAATCTAATCACATCCCTTCTTCCTCACTCAAGAAATTTCCCAACCCTACCCACCAATATATTCCAACAGTCCATTACAAATCTCAAAACTATAATGAGAGTGACATTGTAGCAGTGGTGCAAAAGGATCAAGATGCCACCAGAAGTAGCCCATTGCCATCCTCATAGAACTCCATTGCTCTCTCGAGTCTCTCCAACTTCGCGAGCTCTGCATCACAAGTATTGCCAAGGGAGAATGAAACTCACGAAAAAGAAGCTCATACCGCTGCTCGTTTTCATACTATTCAGTGCTTCCCTTTTCAGGTTTCTGAATATCACTATGATTGCTAACTTTTCAGTTCCTCTGCCTCTTGCTGCTTTGCCACCAGTGCAACGACACGACTGTGAGAAGAATGCCGTTCTATCGGAGAAGGAACTGCAGTTTCTCATTGAATTCTTCTCTGCGAGAGTGCCATGCAATCTGCTTGTTTTTGGAAATGAACACCAGTATTCGAGCATAGCATCTATGAATCGCGGTGGGGTGACTGTTTTTCTTGAGGACCATTTGAACTTTAATACTGGCACTGAGTCTTCCAACAATACACAAGTTTACAAAATCATGTACAACACAATGGCTTCGGAAGCTTACTCGTTGCTCAAAGATGCCAGGGGAAATCCGGGGTGCTTGCCAGAGTTTCGCCTGCACAAAGTGTCGAAATGCAATCTGGCACTGTTGAACCTCCCACATAAAGTGTACGATACCATGTGGGACGTGGTGATTGTGGATGGCCCCAGTGGGAGCACACCTGATTCCCCCGGTAGAATGGCTTCCATCTACACGGCTAGCATGTTGGCAAGAAGAGGAAACACGACCACGACTCGTGTTATAGTGCACGATGTTGATCGGATGATTGAAAAGTGGTTCGCCTGGGAGTTCTTGTGTGAGGAGAATTTGGTTTCTTCGAAAGGCAGGTTCTGGCATTTTCGAATACGAGGGGTAGACAATGCAACCACGTTTTGCACATCGTAAACGACTATTCACAGTTTTGAGAGTCGATCATATTTAAGTGTATACAGGTAGGGTCTCACCATCTTCTTTATTGATTCGTTAATAGCTTAGTTTAAAATATAAGGGCATTCTTGTAATCTTCTTAATTTAAGATAACCCTCATCTAAAGTCAGCATGCTAGTCACATGTTCATGTTTTTGCCGAAAAATGATTCGAAAGTTGCAATTTGATAAATTTTAATAGTTTAGGTATTTTTTCGCATTTAGCACTAAAGAAAATGTTGGAACTTGAGAGTATAACTCATATATCTATGATGTTACAGAAGCCAAATGAATTGAGTAAAAATCAAAGGTTAATAAAAAAATGACACAGCTGCATTTGGATAAGTTATGTGGTGGAGGATATAACTCTTATCTCAACAATTGAGTTAAGTGAATGCCCATCATGACAAGCTTTTTTTAGTTGGTCAATATTTTCACAAACTTAGTAATAGATGTAATTCACCGTAGGCTGCAAATGAACACACTGTTTGTGAACTAGTTCGATAAGGGCTTGTTTGTGTTTGATTTGTTTATTATATGAATAATAAATGAGCCAAATTTTGTATTTGTTTATTAAATGAATCGAACACAAACAAAACTATGTTCGACTCGTTTATGTTCACAAACAAGTTCATTTATAACTCATTTATTTGATTACTAATATTTTTAATTATTATTCAATAATTATATAGAAAATATATAAGGATAAAGTCAAATATTTTGAATAGAGATCTTAGATAACTATGAAAGTTGTGGGCTTGATTAATTTTTTTTTTTAAATCTTAGATAAATTTTGAAAAATAATACTAATAAAAATATAAACCACATCTGATGAAATTTTTTGAAAAATCTAAAAATTAAATTTAATAATAAATATCAACAACAAAATATACATTTTTAAATAATAATAATAATAATAATAATAATAATAATAATAATAATAATAATAATAATAATAATAATAAGGTTACAATGTTAAATCTAAAAATTTAAAATCAACATATTAAATTTCAAAAAATTATTTTTATATGTGTACAATATTATTTATTCAAACATATTGGGAATTGTTTATTTCAATCAAATAAACTAATAGAATAATCCAAAAATTGTTTAGTGTTTGTGGATAAGCTCATTTAAGTCATATTCAAGCTTGTTCGTGAACAAAATTTGTTTAATGTTGTTGAACAAGATTGTTTAAATTATTCAAATTAATTTGTTCACAAACATTAAACAAACGATCATGAACATTATAAACTAAATTTGAACAAGTTCGAACACACCAACATAATTCTAAACGAATTCGAACCAAGCTTAAGCAATCCAGTAACTAAACAAACGGACAACAAACAAGTCTAGCTCGACTCGATTCATTTGTAGCCCTAATTCACCGATTTAGGTATCTATAATGAATTCGAACCAAGCTTAAACAATCCAGTAACTAAACAAACGGACAACAAATTAGTCTAACTCGACTCGATTTATTTACAGCCCTAATTCACCAATTTAAGTATCTATAGGTGAACCGTTAAATTATGACAATTTTAAGGAAAATAACAAATTATTGGAGGGGTGCTAACTAACCAATAATTGCAGAGTCACGATGGCTTGAAATATTGGGAAGAATAATTGAAAGTGTCCTTCCAAAAACATATTTTATTTGCACCAAATACTGTCATATATAATTACAGAAGGCTCAATAGAAAACCAACATTGACGATGCCATACATAATTACAATAGAAACCATTCTCCTCACAAGATCACTTGATGCAACTACATCTCTCAAATGGTTATAATTTAGGGTTCTGTTCGGTTAGGTAAGTTCAAAATCAAGAACCGAGCCAAACAGAAAAATTTACGGTTCGATTCAGTTAAGTTCAGTTGAGAATGTACGTTCGATTATAGAAATCTGAAAAATCTGTTTTCAATTTTTGTCGAGCTGACTGATTGTTCACCCCTATATCATTTTATATATAGTTTCACATATTTTACTTTGTGAGAGAAACATATTTAGAAATTCAGTGAGTCTTATGTGAGACCGTCTCACGGATCATGTTACGTGAGTGAATCAACTTACAACTCACACTTCACATCTGAATTGAGACGGGTCAACCAACAACCCACAATTCACATATAAATTAGTGAAAATGAATTTGGTTTATAAATAAAAAGGATCCGTTTCACCAAAATTATTCGTAAAACCGTCTTATGCAAGTTTTTGTGCTACAAATAATATGTTAATGAAAACAGGTGATATCATCGTAAATGACTCTCGTTAATGTATAGATGATACATCGATATACAAATAGGAATACTTTATAGATGATCAAACAATATATTTTATTATAATAAGTAAAATTGAAAATTCGAAGATGACGTATACAGTTGCATATTATTTGTTCTACACAATCATTTTCATTACGTTATTTGTCTCAATAAATTTGTTTTAAATATAAACTTTCTTCTTCTCATAAACTATATATATATATATATATATATATATATATATATATATATATATATATATGGTAATCTCCTATTTTAGTAAATGTTGTAATATATTTATGTAAATGAAATGATATTTTTACGTGATATAATTATACAACTAATACCTATGATAGAACACACAATTTCAATAAAATAATAAAAAAAACATTTAAATAAAATAAGGTAAGACTTTAAAATATGGTTGATATATTTACACTATACAACCAAATGTATTTCAGTAAAATCATAAACCATTTCTTAGAAAAATAAGATTACACCTTTAAGTAAATACAATTATATTATATGATTAATATTTTTAAATAATAAAAATATAATTTATATTTTTATGTGATACAACTATGATTTATATTTTTACGTGATGAAAATAATATTCTTACATTGCATTTTAGTAAAATAAGATAATAATTTTATGTAGATTAAAATAATATTTTTAGGTGGATTGTCAGATGCAATTGGTGCATTTTAGTAAAATAAGATAATAATTTTATGTAGATTAAAATAATATTTTTAGGTGGATTGTTAGATGCAATTGGTGCATAAAAAAAAACTAGCTATATAATAGTTTAAATTTTAAGTCACTTTCTTCTTCTTCTTCTAATAATAATAATAATAATAATAATAATAATAATAATAATAATAATAATAATAATAATTAGTATTATTATTATTATTATTAGTGGTGCAGTCCCTGCGATGCACATACTAATGAAACTTGTAGTGTGTGTGTATATATATATATGACTTTTTAAAGATTTTTAAGGTTGTTTGATTTTGATTGAGTTTAAAAACTATTTGACATGATGTAATGTATTTAAAAGTTTATAAACTCTTTAATTGTGTTTGATAATTTAATATTTACAATATATATATATATATATATATATATATATGTATATATATATCTCTTACTATTTCAAATTAGTTGTTATGAGCTCATAATTTTTTGAATAGCAAAGTGACATCTATCTTATTTTCAAAAAAAAAAAAAAAAGATTATAAGAATTTATATATTTACATTTGTTTTAAATGTAATAAACTACTTTAAATTTAATATTTTTATTGTAAACTATTCATTATCAACTTGTTTCAAGCTCGATAATTCTATTTTGTTAAACACCTTACACAACTTACGTATAGAATAAAAATATGAGCTTTAAATATCATAAGAATTTATATATTTACATTTGTTTTAAAGATTATCAATTTCAAAAAATATACATATTTGTAATTTTATCAAATAGAATATATCTTTACTTTTAGATTTTAACATTTTAGCCTAAAATTATCCAAAGTAGCATTATAATTTCAAATTAAACAACAAGATTTTAAAAAATAAAAAACAACTCAAACTTACCCCAAAAATCCATTTTTAAAATGTGACATATTTTTATATGTCTAATATCCACGTTTAATTAAAGCTAGTTAAATGGGAATTAATTTGATATATAATTAATAATTTGTTAAAAATGGAATTAAAACTAAAAAGTTATAAAATTCAAATTGTGCAGAAAACATGTAGAATAATAAAAAAATAAATCCAATAAAAGCTTTTTGCCTTATTTTTCTTTCCACACCACACACATCTCCTCTCTTTCCAGCTTCAAGAACCGTTGCTTGTTTCTTTTTTTTTATTTATTTATTTTTATTTTAGCCTAAAACTTTAAAATTCCTCATCTCTTGGGTCACTTGACCTAGAAAAACTATCCACACATACCTATTAACTTGCAGTGTCATTTCCCAAATTACCCTGTAATTTAGGATAGATTATTATTATTATTTTTATTTTTAAAATTTTTTTTTTTTTGGAGGAAGCTTACTACTTAAATTCAACGCTTGGCATAACATATTCGCCTAAAAAAGCCCTAATACTCGTCCACGTGCCGCTTTCCCATTGGTCCATATCCAAAATCCTGGGTGACACGTAATTTAAAATATCACGGTAATAATTTGCAAAGGAAGAGCAAAATCCTTGTCCTTCCATTTCTGACGCGCCATTGTCCTTTCCCACTTTCTCATCTTCCTCTTCTCTACCACCGCCGTTTTCCTCATTGATTACAGTATAATCAGTTGAGGTGATTAATTTAATTTTAATTTTAATTTAATTTAACCTCTATATTAGTTACTCTGATCTTTAGTTATTGTTGTTGATGATTGCTATCATTACAATTTTCTGCATATTTATTGATTGACGAGAGATTTATAGGTGGTCAACTGCTGTAGATGACGACTAGTCAAGGAGGACCGTCGCCGAGGAGGAGCGTGACGTTGACCAGGAGGAAATCCGTCGCGGAGAACGGAGCCGGCGCCGGCGCCGGAGTTGGGAATCCTGCCTCGCGCAAATCTATGTCCGCCGTACCTCGCTCTTTGTAAGCTATATGTGTTTTCTTAGAGTTTATTAGGCGCGTTTCAATTCCTTAATAATGTATAATGGATTTTGAAATTGCATTTCTGAGATGATAGTTGGGGATTTTGTGATAGTTGGAAGCTGTTCTGCGATTTGAATATCAGAGTTCCGAGTAGATTCTTGTAGTGTTTTTTGGTATTAGATGGATTTTCGTGTGCTTGAGTTTTCTTTTGTTCTAGCAATTATCTTTAAATGGAATTTGGAGTAAATTCTGTGAAGCAATTGAAACTTTAGTATATCGCATTTGAGTACATAACAAGCAATTTGTTGATTAGGTTTTCTATGTTGACCAATGCTGAAAGCAAGAGGCTAAAAGGTATGAGGAAGAGAATTATATGTTAGATAAATTGAAGATATGATGCTGCAGTCGAAAATAATAAGTTATATCAGTAAGCAGTTAGCCTGCTTAACCTGTGAGGGATATTGAACTTGAAGCAAATACCAACACTTCCAAACTCTTTGGCTCTCTTTTCAGTTTGTATCATATTATGTTTTGGTTATTTAAGCTGAAATTGTGAACCGTGTGAAGTTTTCTGATACAGTTCTCTGTTTGTTGAGAAATTCACCTTATTACATTCTAATAAATAATCTCTGATGTATTCACCCCTCAATAGTTATTAAATGGCTTTCACTGAAAACTTGTCTAATACTTCATAATTGTTATTTTCACATCAATAATTCTGTCTTTACAAGCTCTTCAACTTTTGTTTAATTTAGTATTTAGATTATAACCGATAAGTCAGATTGCCATCACGGATCCACGTGAATTTCAGTGCTGTTGTGGTAGGACATTATGCCTGGCTTTGTTCACACAAGAATTCATGTACTCACTATCTTATATAGAAAACATCTGCATTTATTGATAGATCATCAGTATGTTATTTATTTGTACATACATATATCTGCAGTTACAATTAATTCTTGATGGAAGACACTCAGAAAACATTTGGGATTTCTATAACTAACACCCTATGTCGCAATATATTACCATATCATTTAAGCATCAGTTTCTCTCATACTTGTGGCAGGGGACTGATAGGAGAAAGAACAGTCAAGCGATTGCGGCTATCAAAAGCATTGACAATACCTGAAACTACTTCTATTATTGAAGCTTGTCGTCGGATGGCTGCGCGTAGGGTTGATGCTTTATTGCTAACTGATTCGAATGCATTATTATGTGGAATTCTGACAGATAAGGTACAGGGTTGATGAACACATATGATATCAGAAGCAAGTGGAAGTCTACATGCAATTCCCTAAATTGCTTACTTTCATTTAGTTATTTGAAGTCACGAGTGTTGTTCTAAAAATTCCCATCTTCTCATTAAAGGATATAGCTGCAAGAGTCATTGCTCGTGAGGTTAATATTGAGGAAACTCCTGTGTCCAAAGTCATGACAAGAAACCCTGTGTTTGTACTTTCCGACTCTCTAGCTGTTGAAGCCTTGCAAAAGATGGTTCAAGGTCTGTTTTATGTCAAATGACATGCTTCAGTACTGTACAAATCTAATTTAGAGTCTAAATTATTCGCCAAAACATCACATTCTTTTCCCCAGGAAAGTTTAGACATTTACCAGTGATTGAAAATGGAGAAGTGGTTGCTTTACTTGACATAGCGAAATGTCTGTATGATGCTATTGCTCGTTTGGAGAGGGCAGCTGAGAAGGGAAAGGCCATTGCAGCTGCTGTTGAAGGTGTTGAGAAACACTGGGGGGCGACAGTGTCTGGTTGGTGCATGTGTTTTCCATACAGTACTTTCTATTTTCTTCTTGGAAAATTAGCTTTTACATTTCTTATGTTTGCTCTGTCTTGGTCACACATGGTAATTTTTTATGTTATAATTATCAGTCTCTGGCCAACTTTTATGTTATCATAATCAAACATCTGGCCGTTTCCATTGACCCAGTTTTCACTTGTTGATATGTAGGCCCTAACACATTCATCGAGACACTTCGAGAGAGAATGTTTAGACCGTCCTTGTCCACTATAATCTCGGAGAACTCAAAGTAGGTAATATCTTCACTTTGCAATTGGTTCTAAGAATCTTATGGCCATAGTAATATTGTTGTCACAAGTAGGATGTTGCAACTAACCTAAGTGGTTTCTTAGGGTTGTTACAGTTGATCCAAGTGACACAGTGCTAGCAGCTGCAAAGAAAATGCTTGAAGTTCGAACAAGCTCTGCCATTGTAACAGTAGATAACAAACCACGAGGAATACTAACGTGAGCTCTTTTTCATGTCAGAAATGTATATTGTTTGATGATGACTAAGTGTACCAGCCATAATTTGCGTCTTCATTTTTGAATATTTACTTATGTGCCTTCAATTTTTTCTTAGTTCAAAAGACATGCTGATGAGGGTCATAGCTCAAGATCTTCCTCCAGAATCTACTCTGGTGGAGAAGGTAAACTTCCCTGTTCTTTCTCCTCTTCTATGGTTTCCACATCCATGTTCATTACTAGAGCTGAATGGGACAGTAAGTTGACTTCTAGCTTCGTTTTTTTTCAAAACAATTCTCCAGGTGATGACACCAAATCCAGAATGTGCAACAGTTGATACATCTATTGTTGATGCTCTTCATACCATGCATGATGGCAAATTTTTGCACCTTCCAGTTGTTGATAAAGGTAGATATCCTCCATAATGTGTTAACAGAAATTTTTTGTAATGACTTGAGGATTATCGATTCCCTCTAATCTTGTATGACAATGACAGATGGAATGGCTGTAGCTGTTGTCGATGTGCTTCATATAACTCATGCTGCAGTAGCCACAGTAAGTTATATTTGAATCTACCCTAGAACAGCAATGAATAATTTCTTAATTTATTAACTATTTTTTTGGTGGGGGGGGGGGGGGCGTTCAATTTATCCTGCATGTGCTTAGAGATGATCATGATATGAAATGCTTTTGGGTCCCAATTATCCCATTCGATTGTCCCATATTTTATTTCTGCTTCTGAGGTGTATGCAAAATAAATGTTCAAGTGATGGGTTGTTGGGAAATTCATGGGTGTAGTTGGTATTGTGCCCGAGGTATATGTCATAATTTTATTGATTATCATAGTGTGGTAATGGTGGCCATGAAGGCTGCAACAGATAGCAGTATGATCATAAACTCATGAGTTAAAAATGAACATCAGTTTATATTTTGGAGATGGGAACATATCGACGATATCATGACTACAAAATTCAAAATATGAGCTTGTGACGGGTAGCTAAGCTATCTTGAAATTGGTGCTGAGTGGCTATCAATGTTGCTCATGAAATACACAATTCCAGGTGTTGATAGCATTCATACTTGAGCCTCAATAATAACATTTATGTGACATAGCTGCAACAATCTCACAAGTCTTTGCCTAATAATGTTAGGAGACAATTTGCAGGGAGATTAGCTGGAACTTTATAGTTGGTTTTCCTTGTTTGTGTATTTTGTGAAAATTGTAGATTTAAATTAGTTTCCCTTTTACAGGTTGGGAGTACTGCAGGAGTCAGTAGTGAGTCTGCAAACACTATGATGCAAAAGTTCTGGGATTCTGCTATGGAATTAACTCCAGATGATGAGGATGATTCTCGGAGGTGTGTTCACCTTACTGTTAGACTATCATTCTTAATTTGTTTCTATCTTATAATTTCTGATGATATCTCAGTGAGAGTTCCTTGAAGTTGCCTTCTGATGGAGGAGAAACTGGTCGATCTCTACCTTATCCAACTTCCATCTCCTCCAGTGTTTTTGCTTTCAAGATTCAAGATGGAAAAGGAAGGATGCATAGATTTTTATGTGGTATATTTCCAATCTGCTTCTTTTCTGAACTATAATTTGGGGAGGTATCCTAGTGCCCATTTGCTTCATTTCAAATCACATTTGCAATCATGCAAGCTGTATCTTTGAAAAATACACACACATATATGTATTATATATATATACATATTGTATGTATTGTATGTATATGTGTAATTGATATTGTTCAATCAGTTAAAATGAGGAAAACTTCATTTTGTATCTTTAAACGTCTCAGTTATCTGTCATACAAATAAGTGACATGCTGCAGTATCTCTTGACTCTAGTGTTGCTATTTTGTATGTAGGTACACAGACTTTGACAGACCTTATAACTGCAATCGTTCAGAGGATAGGGGATGATATTGATCGTCACAATCTTCCACAAATTCTGGTAGTGCCCTCTCGACTCTACCTATCCATCGTAGTTTCCATATTTTTCCATATCTTATTATTGTAAATATCCACCATTCTCTAGTATGAAGATGAAGACAAGGACAAAGTTGTACTTGCATCAGATAGCGATCTTCAAGCAGCTGTAGACCATGCTAGGCTAGCTGGTTGGAAGGTATAGTATATTTTTATTTTAGGTATAAAACATTCTCCAACCTGAACCATACGTGATTTTACACTTATTTTGTAAAAATTTTGAAATGTTTCACTTTGCCGTATGAACTTTAAATTTGATGCATTTTACAATATTGGACAAATAGTAGCCATTGATTTTGGACATGTGTACGGCTAGGATTTGTCTGATACTGTAAAATGCATCAAATTAAAAGTTTATACGTCAAAGTGAAACATTTCAAAATTTTTACAAAAACGTATAAAATCACGTATGGTTCAGATGGGAAAATATTTTTGACCCTTTATTTTATTTGCAAGCAACTTTTGAATTTGCATTCATTAGCCATTTATTGCAACGTACAGGGATTGAAATTGCATTTAGACTACTCAGAAACAGCTCGTCCTACTCTCCCGAGGGAATCAAACTCCGCAAGTGTGGAATATGCTCATGCAGATGCATGGGCTTCTGCATATAGCACCGTTGCAGCTGGGGCTGCATTAGTTGCCGGTTTAAGTGTATTAGCATTCTTGAAACGATCTGGGAATTGATCAAAGATTTTGATACGAGCAAATGGAATAGGGAAGGGGGTTTAGTGTGCTGTGTTTGAGTTGGATTTGTGGGGATGTATATAGAGACAAGAAAAAGACATACAAGTAGAAAGTTGGTTCCCATATCAAAGAAACTATGTGGTGGTGGTGATTATGACGAAAATTTGATTTCCTCAGTTGTCGAATAGAGGATCTCGTGTTACTTTTTTGGATGTTCGCCCTATTTTGACGCCATTTTAATAAACACTTTCAGACCAGCCTATTACTTCTTAGGCATTGGCATATTCCTATATTTGAATAATTTGTAACAAACACGAGTTCTTGAATCATGGATGGTATCACAAACTGTCATACAGTGTTGCTTTGATCGTTTGATTTTTCATTGTTGCAATTGTGGATTTTGAATTTGCAATGAATACTTTTTATGGGAAGACAAGATAATTATGTGTCCTAACTATTTCAAATGTATATGGTGTTACATTAAAAGATGAATAACAAATATTGTCATTCTTTCAAGGTCTGTTAGATGATTATAGAAATGTTGAATACGAAATTATTTTCCAATACAAAATGACAGTAATCATATGTCAAAACAAGGAGCATACATTCGAGTAATTCTATTTCATATTCAGGAGCCAGAAGTTCGAATGAAATAAAAATCAAGATAGTACTATCAATATAGGTAAATAAAATGGAACCGGATAAGAAAACTTTGCCAGTTGCATCATTTTCTAAGACAATATGCATCACAATCAACAAAAATCCAAAGATCCTGTCACATGAAACCATAAATGTGGTTATAAATAGATATGCAATTCAGCCAAAAGTCTTAAACAAAAGGTGAAATTACGTTGTTCTCCTCATCCATATCTCTTGTTTATTTTAACCCTTAATTATAAAAATATAAATAAATCACAGATTCAAACTAAAACAATCTCAACTGTGCATACCAATATTATAAACAGTGGTTTAAAATTCATTATACGCTTTACAGAGACCCAATAAGATAAAACATGATGTCAATATCAGATCAAGATTTGCACCAAATCAACCAAAAACAACAGATTTCAACACCAAGCAATCAAGAACACAATTCGAAAATTGAGAAGAAACTGATGAACACACACATAAAATGACGATCAAAACACAAGAATTTTAAAGTGGTTCGGGTTAACTAATCCCTACATCCACTGGAGAATAAATTTCACTAATCAAAGAATCACAATGTAGCAGTTTACAAGAGAATCAACACGAAGAACAAGAACACCAGCACTCTAGCTATCACTCTAACTTTCCAGCTAATTCTCTCTCTATACAGTGAACAATTTCGAAAACTCTAAACTAATGAAATGATCTATGGTATTTATAGACTTCGCAGCAACTGATCTCACTCCAATCGGTTAAGAATCGAGCATGAAATCTGCCCCGCAAAACCTGCCCTGCAAAACTGAAAACTGAAAGCAACAAAACAAAGAAACAGAAATAACAAAATACCTAACTTGAAAATGTGTTTTGAGAATACGTTTTTATAAGTAAAAACGCGCGTCTTTCTGTACTTAGGCAACAGTCAGATTTTCATATTCCTCTTCATTTTCTTCATGCATGGTGATGATCGATCGATGCCTTAGCTTAATGCTATATTCCCACACATGATTTCTTGTTACTTTAGTTATTTTTCTTAATTTTTATTTAAAAATATTATTTTTGATCTTTAATATTATTTTGGTTTTTAGTTTATACTGGGAACAAATAAAAACCTATTATCTCTGTAAAATTATATTTGTATACAACATATTCAATGAACCTCATAGATAAAACAGTCTCGTTGATTTATATGTTTAATAGAACCCCATTGTACAATAAAAACAAGACTGTTTTGTTAAAAAAATAAAATAAAATACACAAATATCCGTACCTTTTAAAATGAACATACATAAAGGTATTACATTTATAACATAAAAGTACTACATTTATAACATAAATATATGGATTGCACAGTGCAACTGATGCACAAAAGTGTTACTCAATCAAATAACCCGTCTAAAACTGAATTGCACCACACAACCCCGCCTAAAATTAACCACCTAATGTCTAAAATATCTGAACCTACCCCATTTTTTGGAACATTTAAATTGACATATTTTCTTTTGCATTTAGTTTACCGAGTTAATTCATAACCAAATAAGCTCTTCAAGTGATTTAACCTCTTTCAATATATATATAAAGAGAGAGGTAAAATAAATTGTAGATTAAATTAAACCTTTAAGATTGGAGGGAATAGAATGCATATTTCCATTCTATAAGAGGGCAAAGTGATCCAATTTATATAGTTAGGGAAATTGGGGAAACTAAAAGTACATCAATAAAAAAAGAAAAAGAAGACAATAATTGTGGTCACGGATCAAACATTCCCTAGAGGCTTTCTACTATGACTTTCTATAGAATAATTAACCATTTTCAACTTTTAATGGAATTTTTTGACTACTCACAATATTTAAAAGAAATCAAATGCCAAAGTCGAATTAAAGAAGGGGTCTTTGTCCCACCATCATTAGTTTATAATAACATATGCCGTCACATCATATGTATATTAACTAATGATTAATGTGCATTCGAAACAATACTTTTTATTTCAATTGTAGGAATATATAATATTGCCTTATTAGGTGAATTATTTTACCGAATTTTTGAATGGTTACATTACGAGGTTATATACTTAAATTATTCTATTTTATTATATTACGAACATAATTAGTATAATTTCGACTAAAATATAAAGAAATATAACTCTGTATTCTATTAGACTATAATGTATTCACACGTATCATATCATATCTTAATATATCATTCACACTAGTTATTTCTATAATTTAATTAGACTGTGTATGTATAGAGTTAGTATCATGTTAACAAATTATTCATAGAAATAATTATGTGATATAGGCCAATCCACAACATAAATTTTACTAATTTTTTTTAATGCATTAGGTCCGTGCGACTGGATCGACTCGACTCGCGGTGCATTTCATGTGTTCCACGCGCACCTCACGCGCCTACACACAAAGTTTGCTGAATCTAACCGTTTAATTATGTTCGCATAACCTTTTAAAGTGTATGACATACCTATAATACATTTTAAAATCTTTATGTTGTAATAATATAACTTTTATGCATAATAATTTATTTAATATTTTCGTTACAATAATATTACCTTATGTTATTCTTTAAATATATAAAAGTTATGATATTTGTATATAAATGTTATACTAATATAACATAAAAGTTAAATTATTATAATATAAAAGTTGAGCCATACTATATAAATTTTTATAGTGAAAAAAGTTTAAATAATATCATTTAAAGGTTATGATATATATGTAAAAGTTATACTGACAAAAAAATTATATTCGATTAATATAAATGTTACATAACTTTTAAGTATGTTTTTTATATTGAAAAAAGTTTAAGTAATTTTACTTAAAGTTATAATATCTATATATAAAAGTTATATTAATATAATATAAATATTATGTCATAAATTTAAAAAAGAAAAAAAAACCTTAATGTGGATTCGGGTCAGATCCAACCCATGCACTTCCAGTTGCATAAATCATGATTCGTATATTTGGTGCATATAAACACTACTCCATAAATTTTACAATATACATATAAATTTGTGAAAATGATTTTTATTCAATGTAAGAAAAATTTGACTCTTTTCCGGAATTGCAACTATCGAATTGGGTTACAATCACTCAAATGATAATTCACGCCTCTTTTATGAAAATGCTAACACCAAAATCAATTTATAGTTGTGAATTTAGGTTTGTGGGGCCATACCTAAATTTAGAAACTATTATTGTCGGTGCATGAATCCACGTGACTGGATTTTAAATGAAGAGATCCTAATCTTATTGGAAACAGAAATTGAAACATATACTACTGTCTAAATATGGTAGGGCAAAATAAAAGAAATTGAGAAAGCATTATCATATAGTCATAGACTCATAGCAACAAAAAAGAAAGAAAGGAAAAGATAGATATTTTATTTATTCCAAAGAAATATTAAGACAATTTACAGGTCATTATTTGCATGGAGACAATGAAAAAGCCACGTGTTCATGCATGGAAAGAGAAAGCTGGATTTACTGAGTACACAGTAGGACACGTTTCACCCCATTCACCCACTCATTCACAATCTTTCCACATATTTATTTAAATGTACGTTAAATTGTTTAAATTATTTAAATCATCTTGTATAAAATTCATATATTGAATAATCTACTTTCTTCTTCTATACAAAATTTAATAAAAGTTTCCGTAATTTTCCACCTTCTTCTCGCATATACAGTAATTAAAAATTTTCATTTTTAGTTTCCTAATTTTACTGCACAGAAAATCTCGTGTGATATAGTATATCATATATGTTTGAAATTTTCATCCGTTTTTGTCACAGTTGAGAGAATATAGCAAATATTATTTTATTAAATAATTAAAATAATATTAATCACAAAGATGACCATTCTTATCAAGAATTCTGTTATCTCTCTGTTCTTCACTGTAACCTGTGAACTCTGCATATTACACTGCCTGCATTTCCCATCACATACTACCTGACAAAATGATTTTCTTATTTATTTGATTTGATTTTCCATTCTTCTCACACACAACCAAAATCCCACTTGAGTTGCAGAAGCAAGGAACAATGGGAGCTGCCATTTTCCTGTTTTTTCTCACACTTTCTAGTGCTTTCCTGCTGACTCATGAGCAGCACCCGATCAAAACTGTTGTGGTATTGGTGTTGGAGAACCGATCATTCGACCACATGCTTGGGTGGATGAAGCAATCGGTGAATCCTTCCATCAATGGCGTCACTGGCGATGAATGCAATTCGGTTTCTTCGAGCTCTAATGGCGGAAAAATCTGCTTTTCTGATGACGCTGAGTATGTGGATCTGGACCCTGGCCACTCGTTCGAAGATGTCGAGAGACAGGTATTCGGATCTATGTCGATTCCTTCAATGTCTGGTTTTGTGGAGCAAGCATTGAGCATTTCCCCTAATTTATCTGAAATTGTCATGCGAGGATTTAGCCCTAGAAATGTGCCGATTTATGCTTCTTTAATTAGCGAATTTGCTGTGTTTGATCGATGGTTTTGTTCGATTCCGGGCCCGACCCAGCCCAATCGGCTGTTTGTGTACTCTGCAACTTCTCATGGATCTACATCCCATGTGAAGAGGCAATTAGCAACAGGGTATCCACAAGAGACCATATTTGATTCACTTCATGAGAGTGGTCTGGATTTTGGGGTTTATTTTCAGAACATTCCCACCACGTTGTTCTATAGGAATTTGAGGAAATTGAAGTATGTGTTTAAGTTCCATCAGTATGATTTGAAGTTCAAGAGAGATGCTAGGAATGGGAAGTTGCCTAGCTTGACTGTGATTGAGCCTAGGTACTTTGATATTGTGGGATGGCCTGCTAACGATGATCACCCGTCCCATGATGTCGCGAGTGGGCAGAAGTTAGTGAAGGAGGTCTACGAGGCGTTGAGGGCGAGCCCTCAGTGGAATGAGACCCTTTTTGTGATTACGTATGATGAGCATGGTGGATTCTATGATCATGTCCAAACACCCTATGTTGATATCCCGAATCCAGATGGAAATACCGGCCCTGCGCCTTATTTCTTTAAGTTTGATAGGCTTGGTGTTCGTGTGCCTACGATTATGATCTCTCCTTGGATCAAGAAAGGAACCGGTATGCTTTTGTTCTATGTTGAAAGTTTTTAGCTAATCTTGATGCTAATAATGTGTAGAGCATGATAATATCTCTTCATATTGCTAAACATCGGGACATTTAATCTAGGAACTATATGGTTTTCGATGATTCTCACGTACTTCAAGTTGAAGTGTCCTTATTCCTAGCATGATCAGATATGGTTTTTTAATGATATTATCCTTCAACTTTAGCTTTGTAGCAATGCGCTTTTCAAGTAATTTATTCTTGATTGCAAGTCGTATCAAGTGTTTACATTATAACGAGGCTTGTTTAGAGATACTAGAGTTGGTTTTTGTGTACAATAAAAAAGTTTATATATTAAGGGGTTGAATTTGCTAGCCTCTGCTCAATTGAGTATGTTGTATTAGTGGCAAGATTTTCTCTTGCTTCACCAGCTCGTATAATTGGTTTAGTCCCAATCTGTTTACGTCTTTTTTTATATAGTGATAAGCAGGCCAAAAGGGCCTTCTCCAAATTCTGAGTACGAACACTCCTCAATCCCAGCAACCATAAAGAAGATATTCAACCTCTCGTCCCACTTCCTGACTCATAGAGATGCTTGGGCTGGCACATTCGAGCATGTTTTCGGTGAATTAACCTCCCCAAGAACCGATTGCCCAGGTAACCAATATCATCCTCAACTAATATCATTCTTCTTAATTTCTGAAATTCTTCACTATTAAAGAATAAAAACTATTTGCAGAGGTTCTACCTGATGTGGCTCCTTTGAGGAGGAGCGGGGCTGATGAAAACAGAGGGTTATCGGAGTTCCAAAGCGAGGTGGTGCAACTGGCGGCTGTTCTGAACGGTGATCATTTGTTGAGCAGCTTCCCAGATGAGATGGGGAAGAAGATGAACGTTAAGGAAGCTCATGAATACGTAAGAGGTGCCGTTTCAAGGTTCATAAGAGCGAGCAAGGAGGCTACCAAGTTGGGAGCAGATCCGTCTGCCATTGTGGACATGCGATCATCACTAACGACTAGATCATCCTCTACACGCAACTAATTAAGTTCTATCTATCGTGCTTGAGGCTTCCTGCCATTGTTTTTGTGTGCATAGAGTAATTTTTTTGGCCAAGTAATTGTCATTGCATTTAGGATAGAGTGAGGGTTTGTTTGCACAAAAGGTAGAGATGTTAGATGAAATCCAGCAATATGGAATATCTAATTCCTGCTGTGGCAAACATTGTGAGGTTTGAAGTTGATCCATCATCCATGGATAGCAGATAATTTTTAAGTATTGATTTATTCTTCTCTTTTTGTTTTGTTTTTTTTTTGTTTTCCAAGCAAACAAATTTCCTTTGGTACTGAAGATTTTATTGAAGGGCTGCTTGAAGTTATTTAATTTCCAATTAATATTGTTAGTCTCCAACATGGTTGTAAATTGTAATCATTCAAATTAATATTGTTAGTCTCCAATAGGGTTGTAATCATTTTTTTCCGTTACACTCGAGGGTCAGAATTATTTATTGGCATTATAGAAAAGGAAAAAAAAAAAAAAACGTGAATGTGTAAAATTTGATTTCGGTTATTGCAATTGTATTTCATTTTTTAATCGAACGGCAGATGTGATTCATTATTTTAAAACTAAATATTATATCGTCTCAGTTTATATCATGTAAATCGAACGGTAGATGTGATTTATTATTTTAAAACTATATATTATATCGTCTCAGTTTTTACACGTGATATGTAAATGAGAGTTTAGATTAAAATGTTACATGATATCGAAAAGAGGATTTAATGTGTTTTAATTGATTGTCATTATAATTTGTTATCTAATCAACATGTTTGATTTCGCCTACTAATCAACTCTCACTATCCGTAAAACTTGTCTTAGATTGTAGCTCCAAGATTTTAATTTCACTATCCGTAAAACTTGTCTTAGATTGTAGCTCCAAGATTTAAAAATGAAGAGGTAAAAATTTTCAACATAATATTTATTTTGAAATAAAATAAATAATTAATAAAAATTACATAAACTAATATTTAAACGAGTCCAAACTAACAAATCTCATTTAGCAATATTAAATATAAATTATATCCAATGTCACGAGAATTTTTTTCCTAATTTTAGGAATAAAACAGAGAATTTAAAACTATGGTGACTATAGTAAGAATAATCACCACTTTGAATAAAAATCACTCCAATAATTAACGATTTCATTTTAATAACGCGACTTTGGTTAAGCAGAGAAAGCAGTTGTTGAAAGCAACTGAAAAAACTAACAAGATTCCTCTTCAGTCTTCACTTTCTAATTTCAATCATTCTTCCAAATTTAAACATCATGATAATGTTGGGTCACCTTCTCCATCACATCTCCCCTGTTTTTCCTATCTCAAAACCAAACCCTAGATTCAATTTCAATTTCACAGTTGATTGTAGCTGTAACCGGAATTATTCTGTTAATAATCATTCAAAACCCACCATTTTGTCTAAAAACCTAATCTCCCTCGCAATTGCTCTCGCCATTGTTGCTCCACTCCCTTCTTCAGCAATCCCCTCTCTCACTTCCAAACCTCCTTCACTTCCTTCAACAGCAACGACTCCTTTTTCACAGGCCCAGAATTTGCCTACCGGTTTGGAAAATGGGTACTCTCTCTCTCTCTCTCTCTCTCTCTCTCTCTCTCTCTCTCTCTCTCTCTCTCCCCCCCCCCCCCCAGGGTTACAAAATGTGGTTTTACAGCTTCTTGGTGAGTTTTAGTTTTGGGGAAAAAATGGGCTCACTGCCTGCCTACTTTCTTTGGTAGGAGGTAATGTTTCCAAGGTGTTTGATGAAATGCATCTCTTTTTTTATCAGAAATCTTGGTGATTAGGTTTTCAAATCCTTCTTTGATCAGATTGTTTCATGTAATTTGATTGTGATTTTCTCCGGAAATAGTTAGGTCACTTATCGCGATGGTCTTGGCGTAGAGCTATGTTATGCTCATTTTGAAGTTGCTCTTTTGGAGTAAAGCATGCTGTCTTTCCTTTGGTAACATTTGTGATTTCTCTGTAATTCAGTTGAATCAAATGGAGTTTAGTGACACACATGTGAATTTCATAATTGTGGTTTAAAATTGTACTCCTTTTGCTATGTCCATGTAGTGATCATAAAAACTGAATTTTGAGTTTGCCAGAACAAGGAGGTTTAACTTATGGCATTCCTTTTCAGAAATCGAAGTATAGTTTGTAATATGTACACTCATTGCAGAAAAATCAGACCTTGCCCTTCGATCAATCCTAGCTGTATATCGAGCAATCCCAAGTCATCAAATTTTGCATTTCCGTGGATGATACTAGGGTATTCTCCAAATAATGCCACAATTCAGGTTAGTTACTTTTAGTGACTTTGCTTTCAATTTGAAGGGACTGATATACTGACTACTCTCTGATATCAGCAATTGCAAGATGCACTGGTAAAAACTCAGAAGAATGTCAAGATTCAGCCTGTTGAAGATACACCTAGTGGTGAGTAATTATGATTTTGGCATATCTAGAAAATGCAAAGTAGATGCATATGTACGAGTATTAATGAATCTGCCTTGATGAATGGCTTAGAGAAAGGCAACCTCAATCGCATTCTATAATCTTCATAAGTTCCAAAACTTAAAAAAAAAAAGTCCATTTATAAAGCTAAACTGGAAAAAAGTGATCTATAATACTCATTGTAGATAATTCTTTTTTTCTTTCTAAATCATAATTTTAAACATTTGAGTTTTTAAATTCATGCTCTGGAACAAATGGAAATGAGGGAATGTGTAATGGGTTTGAACTCCTGATACGAGCATTACTAGTCATAGACATGTTTGTATGAAGACTTGTTGAAATGGACTGTGAGTTAAAGTACTGCCCTTCTGATGATTTGTGTAAGTTTCGCGCAAAAACTGGAACAAAAATTAACACTACAAATTATGTCCAACATTCTCAAGGATTACCTTTCCATTTTCTTTTCCAATTTACCCCTTGTGGACTCTTTATGGAAAAAGGAAATGGTGCAGGCCAATATTTGCAAGCTGAGGTGGACGGAGGATTTGGTCGGAGAGACGTTCTGGAATTTCTGGTAAAAGAAGATGTTGTTTCATTTAGAGCTATGGCGACGAAAGTTACATATGTGTATCCCTTCACTACAGCCTTAGGAGACTCAAAGGGCGAGGAAGAAAGATTAAAGCAGATCATCAACGAACTAGGGTGGTACGCTCCGAGTTTTGATTCCATGGATTAGAGTACAGCAATCTAGCTTAATCTACTGAAAATTCTTCCTTCTTTTGTATAAATTCTTGGCTGTTCATTTTTCATGCAAAATCAGTTGTACTCCTAATGAGTGTGCCTTTCTTTCAATGGCAAGTGTTGGTGCTCACACACACACAAGAAGGAATTAAGACAATATCACTCTTTGGATCACTAAATTTGTCTCATCATATTCAAGTCTTTTAACATAAAGTTGATGTCTAAATTATTAAAAGGCCTAACAGCAAAAAGAATTAACATCTTTTTTTTTTTTGTAATTTTATAGAATTTGGCACAAAAATAAAAAATATAAAAAATTATTACTTTTATTATCTGTTGCAAAGTCGACATCTATTTTCCGACTATCGGAGTCCATGTAGTTGAGATGTGATGTAATTTGAAAAAAAAAAAAAAAGAAAAAATAATGTTAAATGTCAAGTTGCAAAAAAAAAAAATCTCCACATTTTCAAAACTTGCATTTAAAAACTACTATTTTTTTTAATAGTGGAAGAAAATCACAACTTTAATTCACTATTGTTGTTAAAATCACGGTTCTTTTTCAACGATTTAAGTCATGTGTCCAGCTAAATAGCAACGTTAGATCTCATATAAGTCACGTAATTGTGATTTATTTTTCCTCAAATGTAACAAGAATTTTAGTTTAAAATTTAATTCAAATGACATCCTTTTGATGTATAGATTTACAAAATTTACCTTTTTCTTTAAGAAATTATGTGGCTTATATAACGTTGAACATGACTAATTAACCGAATATATTGACTTATATTACGTGAAAATAAAATTGTTATTCGAATTACAATAATGAATAAAAGTTGTGGATTTTTTTTAATATATTAGGATTAAATTACAAAATTTGAGAGATTGTGATTTTTTTTCGCAATTCAACCTTCAACAATTATTTTTTTATTTTTTTATTTCCAAAATACATGACATCTCATGTAGCATCTAATGTGGCGTTTTTGCCGGACTTGTAAACTTTAATTGTTGGAAAATAGAGTTTATGGTCTGGAATGCAAGTATTGATGAAAGTATCAAATATCTTTAAAACTTTATCAAAGTACCCTTTAATTAACTTTGAAAATTTGATGTTAAATGACTGCAGTATCATAAAATTGAAATTAAATTATTAACCATTCTCGTCGATAGTATAAAATTAATGGAAATTCTATTTCAAAATTTCCTTAATTATTTAACAGCTGTAAATGTAACTGAGTAGTCAACTAATTATGAGAGCTTACCTTGTATTATGGTTGGCATTTATGCAATCTTTGTCTTTATTATCCCCTATTTGTCTTGCATTAATAAATTGGGCGAAAAGTGAAGTGGATTTGATTTTGAACATGACCGTTTGAAATTGTTACGACCATAATAAATAATAAATGAAAAGTTTTGTGTCTAAATCAAGATATTGCTATCAATATATATCTGTAATCTCTACATAAAATTTCTTTAAATCTATAACTACATTATTGGATTATACCTCATCAATTTCATTCTAATCTTCTAGAGAAAACACGATACCAAACATATAAAAAAAAAGAAAAAAAATCATTCAATAAATAAGAGCTTTCCGTATTCAAGATGAAAAAAAAAATAAATAAATAAATATATATATATATATACCTCAAAATAATGATGTCATATAAATAATAAAATAAAATGAACTTTCGACATTATCAAAGAAATGAACTTTTGGTATTATTAAAAATACACTTTCGGTTATTGTCATCAATTACTAAATAAAAAATCTAATCATTTGCAAATTGAGAAAATCAAGCATATATGTAGAAGGGAAGATGTGCAGACTTGATGGTTGAGAGGAAGATGGAGGGTTGGGGGAGTTTGCAATAAGGAATGTTATTTTAGACTTTTCAAATTAATTTATTTTTGTCCATAAAATAAAATTAGGAAAATTCTGGTAAAATTAACAGTAATATATATATATATATATATATATATATTTTTTTTTAAATATCAGTTATGGTCGTGTGTATAGCACAATCGTGTGCGATTATCAATGATATTTTTGAATAAAATCAAGGAAAAACAAATTTGTTGGTCCTTTAAGTTTAGCTCATTGAATTATTCATCATTTACTTTTGATTTTTGGGTGTTTTAGTCATCTATATTTATTAAGATACATTTTTTGGTCAATTTACTTACTATATAACATGTAAATGTATGTTTGGAAGGTAATTATGTGGGATTGGAGAAATTTTGTTATTATCATCATCATCATATATTATTATTATTATTATTATTATTATTATTATTATTATTTAAGTTTTAAATAAATTCAATTCACTTTTTGGTATTATAGTGTTTACATATGATTTAATAATAATAATAATAATATCGATAAAAAGAGTGAGTTTGAAATCAAATTACGATCAAAATGTTGCATGAATTTTTTTGATTTTTTCATAGTTGAAGAATATAATTGTAATTTTCGTAAACATTGAGGTCTATTTGGAAATTCGACTATACAAATAAAAGACATTTACATATTATAGAATGTAAGTGGACTAAAAATGAATATGTTTAAATACATAAAAAAAAAAAAAAAAGGGGGAAAGATAAATTAATGAAAATATCATTTTCTTTTCCATACAATTAATGTTAGAAGATTTCTTTATTAGGATTATGTCAAGATTTCATTTTATGATTTTCCCATAAAAGCATTGAGTAGATTTTGAGGTGTATATAGTGTGAAACAAAATTGAATTTCACCATTAATTGTTGGGGTTTTAAACTCGTATATATATGCACCTCCAAAACCAAAACTTCCCCAAAAAAAAGGTGGGCTCTCTCTCATCACCTCAAGTGAAATGCAATTCCAACTCCATTTTCTGCACAGCATTTCGTCTTTCAATCCTCTTTTCGGACGTTAAAATCCATTCTCCTTTCTAGTTGCTACTTTCTCCGAATCCAATTTTGTTCAATGCAAATTCTCTTGATCTGAGTGCTCAAACAGCCGTAAAGCCCATTTTCTCGAGTTTTTTTTCTTTGGTCAGTGAAAAAAACTCATTGAAACGGCTCTGGAAGAATCACATTAGGTATACATTGCCAATCGGTTGTTTCATGCTTTAATCTGTGTTATGATCATGTTTTATGAGTTTATAGTGATTTGCATGTTGCCTGATGCTCTTGAATAATGGGGTTTAGTTAAATCAGTGCATTGGTGGGTTTGCATGTTCTGAATTCCGTTAATGGCTGATAATTTTGTCAATCAAGTGGAGTTGTGGGTAATTCTAACATTTTTTTCCATTGTTGTTTTGGTGCATTTTTTGCCTGATTAAATCTCAGTTAACTAGATTCATATGCATAATTTTTTTAGTTTTTTTTTTTAAGTTTTAGTTTTAGTTTTTGGGGATCCCAAGTGATTAAGGCTGATTCCGTCTGATTTGTTGAGAGTTTCAGAAGACTTGTTTTGTCTGCATATTTGGGGCTCCAATTAGGTGAACTTAAATTTTCATGGAAAAATTGAACTACCTGTGGTGTATTTACTGTATGATGGATGTCATCAGATTTGGTTGAAAGAGATCGAAAGGGTAAAACTGTTCCTCTCTTTCTATTTGGGTTCATGTTATTAATGCTTCGCTATTGATGACATGGTTCTCGATGATGATACACTATTGTGAATCTCTGAGAATCCATAGAACTCAACCATTATAAGAGAGAGTACCCATGTATTTTTAGGCATTTTTGTCCCAAATAATGTCATGGATGTGTATGTAAAAGCTAGAATGCCATAAGAGTAAAAGTTAGAATGCCAAATGAATAAGATTAATTTCTGCATAAGCACTAAAAAATTCTCGGAATTAGAGATATTAGTACAACAGTTATCATCTTTAATGTGTATGTAAATGAATACCTATTCATCAGCAGGAGTTTTCTAGAGTTCATTTGAAACATATGGTGTCTGAAATATTCTTGTTTCGATTTTGTGACCTAAAGATATAGTGTATTAAAATAAATCAAATTAGCCTATAAACATTATATCACTTAAAGATGATTAAATTCTTAGTTATCACCAAAAACATGTTTGACCAACGAAGTTCATGTGCATGTGGTGCGACTTGTATCATCAGAAACATGTAATCGTCAGTTAGAGCTAGCTGTTTGATAATAGTCTGATTGTTTATGGTGTATTTACGTAGAAGTTCATGTGCATGTGGTGCGACTTTAGAAGCTTAAGGTTTTCGCTTCAACATCATTTACGTATTCATAAATTTCGGTATTACAGTTATTATATTTGTTGTTTTGCCACTTACCCCTTGCCTTTCTATTTGTTGGTTTTCCGCTTACCTCTTTATTCGTACACACTAAATCCTGATTTTAAAGTCTCCTGATGAAAGCCATCCCCACGTGGCAATAGCACTCATGGTTTGGCAGCGTGATGTATGTTGAATTTGCAATAAAGGGCAGACTTCCTTTTCTGGATATGCGGTGCCAATTTGAATTTTACTATTAATAACTTATGCAAGCACATATGTAATTATTTGTAAATTAGAGTTAACACGTATGCATAAGCTTTTTTAACTTAATATCTGATGTTTCCTCTTAAAATTGTTGCATTGATTTCCTGTTAACTGTGTGTTTTGTAGACTATTTTTTTTTTTGGGTTTAAAATTATGCATGCTATATGCTGAACTCAGTACTGCGAATTGCTTCATCATTTGTCAAGTACATGTAAATTCTGGTAATCTAATGCCATTAACATATAATTCTGCTAAACTTTGGTTTTTATGATCATTCTTATTTACTAGGTTTACAAGCAGAAGATTAATATATCTTAAAATGGAGTGCAATAAAGATGAAGCTGTCAGGGCCAAAGAACTTGCGGAGAAGAAGTTACTGGAGCGAGACATTACAGGAGCCAAGAAGTTTGCTTTAAAAGCTCAAAATCTCTTCTCCAAGCTTGATGGTCTGTCGCAGTTCATTGAGATTGTTGATGTGCATGTTGCCTATGAGAAGAAAGTAAATGGAGAAGTTGACTATTATGGAATTTTTGGGGTCGATCCACTCGCTGATGAAGAAGTTTTGAAAAGGCAATATAAAAAAAGAGCTCTTTCGCTTCATCCTGATAAAAACAAGTCCGTTGGGGCTGATGGAGCATTCCAGATAATATCTGAAGCCTGGAGTGTACTTTCAAACAAAGAAAAGAGGCATGAATACGACTTGAAGGTGAATGTAAGAGCTTCAAACCAGACTAGCAGGTTCACTCCACCAAGTACATGGTATACAACCCCTGCCACTAATCTCCAGCATGAGTCTACTCGACCAAGTACTCCAGGGTGTCCTGCCACCCAACCATGTTCTACTGCCGCCCACCCCTTCACAAACACAACATCACAGACCAACTTCCAGCATCCTCCAAGTCGTCAATGGAATCCACAGTTCACTCCCGCTACATTTCATCCATGGAGCTCAACTGTTGGCACCAGCACCTTTCGCACAGCCGCTGCTGGTTCACAGTATGATCCTTCTCCACAACCACCACTTAATCCAACACCTGGAACCAGCAATGTGAATTTTCCAGCTTATCAGAGGACACCAGTGACGTCTGTTCAGGGTCAGACCATTCCTGTTCCTCCGCATCCAAGGAATCCAACCCCACATGCTGGATTTTCCACAACCACCACAACCCCACAGTATGATCCTTCTCCACAACCACCACTTAATCCAACACCTGGAACCAGCAATGTGAATTTTCCTGCTTATCAGAGGACACCAGTGACGTCTGTTCAGGGTCAGACCATCCCTGTTCCTCCGCATCCAAGGAATCCAACCCCACGTGCTGGACTTTTCACAACCACCACAACCCCACAGTATGATCCTTCTCCACAACCACCACTTAATCCAACACCTGGAACCAGCAATGTGAATTTTGATGCTTATCAGAGGACACCAGTGACGTCTGTTCAGGGTCAGACCATTCCTGTTCCTCCGCATCCAAGGAATCCAACCCCACATGCTGGTAATCAGGACAGTTCCTCCAGAAATCCTCAAATGGTTCCTAGGCACCGCAAGATTCCAACGCCAGCCTTTGGCGCTCAGAACCATCCTGCTCCAAGGCCACCCTCTTATAATCAGCACACGATTTCCAGAAACCAGCCGACCTCCAGCACTTTCCCGTCAAGACCTGATACATTTTGGACATCGTGCAATAGGTGCAGGATGCATTATGAGTATCAAAAGAAGTATCTTAATCAGAATCTTCTGTGTCCTCGTTGCCAGCATTCTTTTCTGGCAACAGAAGTGCCAGTTCCAAATGCAAACAGTTGCAGTTCTGACCGTTCTCCCATCCCCCATCAACAACAAGATACGGCTGCTGCATCAAGTGGTTTCACAAGTATGCCACCCTCATTTACTAGAACCTTTCATGCTGCTTCATGCCATCCATCTAGCGAACATTCTAAAAGAAGGCATGAAATGGAAGGGAACATTGCAAGGGATAATGACCATCTGAAGAAGAATAGCTGCAGTGTTCCGGAGAATGTGGAAACAGCTTCAGCTTCTTATCCTGTTTCCGGGGGTCTTAACAGAGAGAAGCAAGTAAAAAAGAGACGCAGAGATGGACAAAAGTGCGATGGTTCCAGGAATGGAAGACAAGGGACAGCTGGGTCCTCAGATGTTAAGAGGGCTTCCATGCATAATAAGGGATATTTTGGAGAGGAACGACAGTCAAGGAGTGTGAAGGAATTATCTCAATTGGAGACGCGTGCCATGCTGATGGGAAAGGCGAAGGCGGAAATTCTTCACCAGCTAAATCTATGGGAGTCTAAAAAATCAGACTCTTCACATTTGAAGAGAGTGGAGACCAGGGATTCTCCGGATGCTTTGAAGAATGATTCTGTTAATCATCCAAGGACATATAACAGCAAAGATATTTTATTCAGCGACTCCAACAACACATTGCAGCCACGCAGCTCACCACCTTTGAAAGAGACTGATTTAGATACACCTGATGAATTTGAGTCAATGGTTGTTCCAGATGCAAACTTCCATAATTTTGATGAGGACAGGATTGAAGAGTCGTTCACTCAAGGTCAAGTATGGGCTGCATATGACGATGATGATGCCATGCCTCGTTATTATGCTTTGGTTCACAATGTCATATCCAGGAGCCCTTTTAAGATTCAAATTAGCTGGTTGAACTCTAAATCGACTTCTGAATTTGGACCCCTTGACTGGATAGCTTCTGGCTTCACCAAGACTACTGGAGATTTTAGGATTGGTAAAATTGTAGTCAATAAAAGGTTAAATTCTTTCTCTCATCCAGTTAAGTGGAAAAAGGGGGCAAGAGGAGCTATACAGATTCTTCCAACAAAAGGGGATGTTTGGGCATTGTACAGTAATTGGTCCCCTAATTGGAATGAGACAACTACAGTTGAAACTATACATGAATATGATCTGGTAGTGGTACTTCAAGATTACTGTGAAGATATAGGTGTTTTGGTTGCTCCTCTGGTCAAAGTGGCTGGCTTTACGTCGGTCTTTAACCAACTTTTAGATCAGAGAGACTTTCGGACAATTCCAAGGGAAGAGATGTTTAGATTCTCTCATCAGATCCCTTTCTACAGGTTGAATGGGCTGGAAGCTGAGAATGCTCCTAAGGATTGCTATGAGCTCGATCCTGCTGCACTCCCTTTAGAACTTCTCAAGGTGAATGCAGATACCGAGTCAGCTGAGGGAAGAGATTCTCGAAAACCAGTGCATGAGTGTAAGGTTATGGACGCGCAAGGTGTTAAAGATGAGGAGAGAAGCAAAGTTGAAGATGTCAAGTGCCTCTTGAAATATTCTAGAAGAGCCAAAGGAGGGGATGCACGTGCATTTTTTCAATCCCTGTTGAGAGCAAACTCAGATACATTTTAGGTAGTTCTTTTTCAAATTTCTGAACTTTATGATTTTCAAGATAGAAGTGGGAGATTCTGATCAATATTAGCCTATAAACGTTCTATACATAACTGAAAGTCCTTCAGATCTTGTGGAAGTCAACAAATTTCTCGACTGTTTGATTTTATGCTATTTGTGTCTTTGTACTCATGCTTGACAGGTTAATTAGGTGATTATTTGCTTAGTGTGCTTCAATGGTGCTTCTGTTTATTTCAATTTCAATGATAATCAACTTAGATTGTAACACCTCATTCATGATTGAGCCATGAATGAGCCTTTATGCTCAAGCCAATCAGCTTGTGTTATTTCTCAATTAACTATAGTGCTCACTGTTTCCGCAGAAAACAAAACTAAAGATTCAAATTTTACTTAATTTATTTGTAATTCTTCATAGTTTATCATCATACTTTCTCACAATGCCAATTTTGGCTATCTGGAAATAATGCTTTTTGTATCATGTTAATAATTGATAGATCTCACAGAGAAATTCACATGATTAAGCATCATTGCTCCCTATTTGGTCTCTAATTTACTTTATTTCAGTATAAATTATCATGAACAATGATATGCTGTTGTATCCACTAGAATAAATTCCCACAAACCCTCCATCAGGAATGCATAAAATTTTCTGTTAATTATTGTCAAAATAATAGCAAATAACTAGTAAGGGGTCCATGAGACCATCATATTCAGTCCCACATTGAGGCTATGCAATTTGTCAATGATATTCAGATGTGTTTCTGTTTCCTTTTGTATTAGGTTAGGTATGGATATTATTCCATAAGTTTGGTCCTGTAACACTTTCCATAGAAACATGCAATTTTTTTCCATGGAGTTGTCTGATTCTGTGAGAAGTTTTTTCTTGGCTCAAATTATTGAATCTGTCCTTATGAAAACATGATGTACTTAAAATCAGGCCTGAATTTTGTAAATTCTGTCATAATACAATCTCACAAGAGGCCTGAGAAGTCTACTTAGATGGAACTGTAACTTGCTATCTTTTGTAGTCATTAGTTCTCTACATTAATTAGTTTATGAATATTTTCAGTCTCTTCTTGGACAAGTATTATTACTTGGTGGGATCAGAATTTGTCCGCCATATGTATGGGGGTGATATGGCTCTGTTTGACCACATTCACATGAAAAAGCTGTATGTATTGTGTACATCTTCTGTTCTTTGTTTGAATAACAGCATCACAATAACCATCTCATGTACCGAAAAGGTAGTCATTCTGACCATTTTAGCAAACATGCACCAAATATTGGTCTTACATCTTCTGTCCTTGGCTGCAGGAGATAATATAATTCAAGATTACCCAGGAATAAGGAAGGTGGAGATTGATGGGAACTATACATCAGTGTAAGTACTCCCAGAAAGCTACCAGCATTCTCCTTTTTCTCATTGGTAAAATCATACTCTTGTCTTCAGTACCACATGGAATGTGTAAAAGTCTTTTTTGAGCAATTCGGGTCATTGTTGCCATATTAAGAGTAAACAGTCCCCATAAAAGATAAAAGTGTGTGTGTTTACGTCGTAACGTCGGTAATCATATTTTCTCCTCCTTTTTTTTTTTTTTTTTGAGGATTTGGCTCCATGCATTTGAAACTGAAGCACCTTATGCAAAATAGTTTGTAATTCATGATGTTATCATAGCTTGTAAGTGTGATTATGGAAGTTTTGGAAGTTAATTTGAAGTTTTAGCTACATTTTATCGAAGGTTCTATTAAAACTGAGATTTATATTGGAAGCCAGCTGAAGTGATCATGACTTGATTTACTAGATTTCTTTCAATATCATGTACGGCTTTCCAAAATTGCAGTCAACTCTCATTACTTCAATGTAAATGGAAAAGACTTAGAGAAGTTTCCTGTATTCACCTCAGGGTAGAAATTGAATGGCACTTCTATTTATCGTTGTAACATAGATCTCATCAATTTCTTAATTAATTGGTATAAATTAACTTCCTTCCATGTTTTTATTTTTTTTATGTGCAGGTGGAATGTATACCATAACCCGAAATGTGGGGAGAAGAAAGGTTCTTTTTTTTTTTTTAGGGTACTTCCGGGAGATGAACCCATGCCTCTTCATTCTCTTTGATTTAATTGGTGCCCGATAGGTATGCTACTAGATTGAGTCGAAAACAAACTTTGTGATTGATCAGAAACTTGCGTATATTCCATGGAGCTGAGGTTGATACAGAGCCCTTCAAGCAAGGGTCATTGCTTATGTTTGATGTGAATGTTTGATTTTGTGAATGAAACTAGAGACTGTTAGCGAGGGGCTCAAAGACTTCATAACTCAGTATAATGATGAGTTTAGTTTCTGAGTTAAATTTGGTTGTAGAAGCAGAATTGTTAAATTGACTAGATACAGCTAACAACTATTTCATATGGTGCAGAACCATGTCAAAGCTCGAGATTATCGAGTCAGAAGCTCCATCACATCTATGCAAATTGCTTGGCTAAAATCTCTGAGTGCTTGGACTGTGATCTGTCAATTGATCCTTGGCCTTAATGCATGCTGGCCTTTGAGGATGACTATTCTCTTATATGGTAATGCATAATTTAAAGCTTAGAATTTGTTGTGATATCACATAAACTTCATTTCGGTCAACTAACTGTCGTGGCATACATTCGTGAGTGAAACATCGTGAGTGAAACATTGTCCTATTAAAATCTTGACTGGAAAGACCAATCGGATTGAATGTTTTGACCATTAGGGAAATTAAATATGTTTCCAATTTTAAATCAAATAATGAATAGGGAAATTAAATGTTTCCTTAATTAGTATTCAATAGTTAAACTGAATAATAGGTAAAATTGACAATGGAAAAGATAAATACAGCTTACCAAAAATGGATAGAGATTTCGGGAGTGAAAATTAGACTTTCTACATTTTTCTAATAATTCTATTCTTAGAAAGTGAATTTGGGCAGGAAAATCATATTTACTATTTTTTTTGTTGTGGTTCTCTTATATAATATTCAAGTATTTCTCCCGTGCGTTGCATGGATTGTCGTATTTGGAGTTATATTTTAACGATTATAATAAAAAATCTGTTCATAATTTTTTGCTCAAATTATCTGACATTTATATTTAAAAAATTTATTTTATAATTTTTCTAATTTGTAACTTTATTTGTTGTTGCTTATTTTGTATTTGTAAGTTCTTAAAGTATAATTGCTACTTTAAAAACGTATTTTTCTAAGTCCAATATTTTAGTTTACTACTATCACCGAAACTACTTTATATCAACTTTGAAAAAATAAAAAAGTCAAATTAACCAAAATTTAAATAATTTAGTTTTGATATTTTGCTTTTTATATAAATAACATATTACAAATCATAAAAAATGATAAATTCGATATGTCATGCATTGAAACAATTTTAAATGCATATATTATAATTTGAAATTAGGATTTGCTTAAAAAAATTTAAAACTGCCTTAAAAATTACAAATACGAAATAAATTGACAATAAAAAAAATTGCAAATAAGAATATTAAATTCGATGTGTCATGATAATTGTTTGAGAATTGATATTTTTCTTGTATATATGCAATTATCACCCTCAACCTCCTTAAAAATTACAAATACGAACCAAAACTGACAATAATTACAAATAAGAACGATAAATTTGATACATCATGTATTAAAAATGAATTTTAAACTAAGAAGTTAGTTAATTTTAAACCTTCCTACTTATAAATAAAATTACAAATAGTAATAATAAATTGTATTAAATATAAACTTTAAATGAAGATAATTTGAAATTATGATGTTGTATTTTGAAAAAAAAAAGGAAAAATACATTAATTAGTATTCAATAGTTAAATTAAATAATAAGTAAAATTGACCATGGAAAAAATAAATGCAATTAAATGCACAAAAAGTCAACTTACCCAAAATAGAAACGAGTTTTGGGCGGGAAAATCATATTTACAATTTTTTGTTGTGGTTATCTTATGTTGTATATAGATAGATATA
Source organism: Scutellaria galericulata (assembly GCA_946896805.1). Taxonomy (NCBI): domain Eukaryota; kingdom Viridiplantae; phylum Streptophyta; class Magnoliopsida; order Lamiales; family Lamiaceae; genus Scutellaria; species Scutellaria galericulata. The sequence continues at coordinate 12,666,044 of OX335797.1, forward strand.
TAGAGATACATTATTTTGTAATGATGACGACGACGACAATAATAATAATAATAATCCAAATTAATAATAATAATAATCCAAAATAAAGCTAAAATATAATTCAAAATAACCACATATTCACAACATAGAACATAAAACTCCTTATATAGATAGAATAATATACCTTTTTTAAAAATTAAAGAAATCATTAAGTTTAATAATATATGGATTTTCCCTTAAAAATATGAACTTCTTCTTACAAAATATGAATATATCCTTATAAATATACATAATATATTACTTGAAGTTGTTCACATTGAAAACATCATAGCATGAGCTACTTCAAGTAAATTCTTATTTTTTCTTTCAACAATTCCATTTTTTGGAGTTGCGTCGAGGCATGTTGACTGATAATGAATGCCTTTTTCCCTATTTCATAGATTCTCTCAGAGCCATTATCAGAATGAAGAATACTTATCTTTGTAGGAAATTGATTTTCTACCATCTTATAAATATTTTTTAGAGTTAATATCAAAATACAACCTGTAGTTTAGATTTTTTTTTTTTTTTTTTTCTTTTTGGTGTCTAAACCAGGAAGTTTTTCAGATTGATAACCATACTTTACGTGTTTAACCAATTTCAAACCAAACTCAAATTTTGACACATTTTCCAGCTAACAGCGGCTGTTAAAAATACCAGGTGATGAATCCAAATTTTGTAGTATAAGGAGATGAATCATTTGCTTGAGTGAAAGGACCTGACTCGCCTTCATTTGCATCAGAAACATCTGTTGCTCAAACTCAATGATTCTCCGGAAATGTTAGTTTTTCTTTCTAATCATAACATCCCTTAAAATCACTCAATATGTCCTCTAAATCTTGTACTCTTTCAGAGTTCTTATATGCATTGGTAGTTATACAAACTTAAAGGAGAAAGAAAATCACAAGATTGATCAAATTAGTTATTGCATTTAACTCTCCAAAGATAATATTTTGTCATGTTGTATATACTTATGTACCATTGGTTGTAATATGTTGTGCATAAATATGTTATGTGGATTTGTGTGCATATCATGTGCTCTTTCTTGTTTGATATGTGCAGGTCACGCGTCTGGAGGGCATGTAGCTCAACATCTGTAAAGGAGTTTAATGGATCTCCTGTTACACTGAGTGGATGACTGACGTGTTCATTTAGAGAAAAAAATTCATGGAATGATTAACCAGTGTTTAGTGAGCACAAAGGAAAGAAACCACATATTTCCAAAACCTACAACATAAGAAGAAAGCAATCCACTTTTCCAAAATCCCCTCATTATGTGGAATAGAACCAATAAGATGGTGATGGAAATCACTATTCTTTTGTCAATCTCAATCAAGTATACATTGAAGAAAAAAAATCCTCGATTTCTTCCTACCATCAGATATTGCCAGAATCGAATTTTTTTTGCGAGAAATCCATGCATGTTGCTTGATTAACTCTAATCCAATTCTCAGTAAGTTAATGAAACTTGCTATTCATTCTACATTGAAATTTCAAGGATACCTCAGTTGTTCTATGTGATTCACAAATGGTATTTTCCCAGATTATTTTTTGAAACTCACAGGTTTTGGTTGATAATCCATGTTCGATAATCTCCTCCCAGTTACTTGTACTGTTGAAACACACAGGTTTAGTCAATTATCATGCTTACAGATGAAGGGATTCTGGTGGATTTTTGTGGGGATTTTTGAAACGTGGATTGCTTTCCTTTTCATGGCCTGTGTTTTTTTTTTCCTTTTGTGATCATTTAATAAGACCATTCCATCAATTTTTTTATTTCGAGATGGATGTATGAGTCAGATGAAGAGATTCTGGTGGATTTTTGTGGGGATTTTTGAAACGGGGATTGCTTTCCTTTTCATGGCCAGGGTTCTTTCCTTTTATGATCCTTTAACACGACTATTCCTTCAATTTTTTTTATTTCCAGATGGATGTGTGAGTCATCTGCCCAGTGTAACATAGGATGGAACACCATTACAGAACAGGAGATCTGGAGCCTTCAAGGAGCTATCTTATATTGATGTTTGCAGTTTACTAATGAAAATGGTGAGATCAAAACTAGTATATTTATTGAAGGTCAGAAACACCATCAGATTCTTCTATCTGGTGTATTTATTGAACTTGCTTGAGATAAATCTCCTAGTGTTTTGATGGTGTTTTAACCATTGATCTGCTTTGTTGAATGCTGCCTTTGAACTTTCTCATATGGTAATCCACAATTTAAAGCTTGGATTTTGTTGTGGTATTGCTCTTATTACACTTAAATCCAAGTAATTCCTTGAATGCCAATACTGCAATGTAAATAAACTTCATTTGGTCAACTTAATGCTGTGGCTTACATTCCTGAGTGCGACCGTCAGTTATAATTTGGCTGGAGTGAAGCATTGTAGAAAGAGTCAGAATTGGTCTGGTTCCTTATTTTTAGCATGATAATGAAGTTTTTTTATGTGTCCATCTGTAGACATCTTTCAACTCCTCTTGGATCTGCATTTGCATGTAACTTTTCTTGGCAAATGATTGCAATGATTGTAAAGAGCACATACAGATTATTTCAGATTTAATATTCTCTATTTTGTGGCTTTGCAATGCCTAAGTTTTCAGGGAATGTCAGCTATTAATGGAGAAACGATTTGGCCCTTATGGAGGAATGAGCCTCGTTTGTATCTATCTCTGCCTAACAGGTCAAGTTTACCTGGTTAAATCATTTTTGATACGTCGGGTTTGATTAATTATATCTCTAAATTGCATAAAATTTCATGCATCTGTGTAGTCCTTTCTCTGAAGCTTTTATCTGAGATACCAGCTGTTTACCTGCCTATGTCCAGGCTTGGCACACTAAATTGTTAGATTTGTGTTACCTTTGTGTCCATGTGCGTGTTTGCGTATTGTGTGTGTTAATGCAGAGTCCCTTTTTGGTACCTTTACTTGAACAAAGTACTGCTATTCTATACACATGTTAAGCTAATCACATTTATCTGGTTTTTTTTTTCTTTTGGTCGTATGTCGTTATATCAGTTTGACCTTGTAAGTCCCATTAGCTTCGAGTGGCTTTCGGCTCCTGGTAGCAGCTCCTTCCATTGGATTAGCTTTGATTTCAAAGTATTTCTCTGTTAGTTGGTTTTCATAATCTTTGAGTTCCAATTTAAATGGAATTGGTATGTCAGTTATTAACTCTCTCTCTCTCTCTCTCTCTCTCTCTCTCTCCATGCTGCATCTCTAAAGAAGGAGCAATGGACAACTATCTTTGGAGCCAACTCAACAACAGAATCATATATTATGCAAGTCCTGAAAGGTAAACTCATGACAAGTCTTGTACAACTTCTTGGCCTCTTTAGATGTGTTCATTCCTTGCAAAATAACTTCTGTAGGACATTGTCTTTTTTTTTTTTTAAATCTTGATTCCAACTTCTCCATGTAATAATTTGTATTTTATTATCTTGGATTTGAGCTTAAATGTGAAAGTTATAGCCTAATTATTTTCCTCCTCTCTTGTTTTGTCTATATTACCAAAGAGATTAATATTGTCAGTTGGAATTCTTCTACAAGCCAGTGGCATTTTCTTTTCCATATTTATAACATGGTTATTTTTTTCCTTGATTAAGAATAATGATTGTTTTTTTATGTCAAATCTGTTAATTGGTCAAGCATCAAAGAAAAGAAAAAATGGGCCAATTTTGACTAGACTGGAAAAATATGATCCATTAAAATAAAATGGAGAAAAAATGAAAAGGAATAGAATCACAGCCACATTATTTCTCTCTACAATTACTATACATGTGAATTTTCTATTTTGACCTTTTAAGTTAATTTTTTTCCCCTTTTCATAGCCTCCAAACAGTCAACCACCACTTTTATGCTCTCCTACACCTGCACAAAAAAAGATTTTATACACTCCAAATCTAATTTTTTTTAAAATTATTTCTTTGTTCATTTAATTCCTCAACAATTTTTTGATATCTCAAAATATTTCACTAAAATAATTAAAACTATAAGAAAATTGAGTTTATCAAGTAATAAATGTATCTCCTTAAAATAAATCAAAAAAATTGTTCACACGTTGAGAAACAATGACAAATTAATTGAAGTACCAAATGTAGAATAAGAGAATCATGATTTTAGAGGGATGAAATTTTTTTAATGCGGTACATTTGGGTTGGCCCAATAACTTTCATTCATAGCCCCATAACTATAATCAACGGCCCAAATTTTCATCACAAACGGCCCAATAACATTAAAAATACCAACCACTAATCAATAGCCTGGGGCCCGGGCTAGGCCCGGCCCAGATTTGAAACCCGAAACTCTCCTCTCCAGTCTACAGCTCCATTTCCACTTCTACATCTTTTCAACTCTCTCTCTCCTCTCTCTTCCCCTCTTTGCAGAAGCTAAAAATCAAGCCAAAAAATAACGAAGAGAAAAAGGGATGGCAGCCATTGCCCGGATTTCCAGAAGAATTTTGCCGCGAACACTCTCCACTACTCTTCCAGGCCGGGCTTTCTCAGCGGAAGCAGCGGCGGAAATCCCGACCCAACCAGCTCCGATCATAAGGGAGTCGCCGGATCGAGTGAAATGGGACTACAGGGGTCAGAGAAGGATCATACCCCTGGGGCAGTGGCTCCCCAAGATCGCTGTCGATGCTTACGTGGCGCCAAATGTTGTTTTGGCCGGCCAAGTGGTGGTCTACGACGGCGCTTCCGTCTGGAGTGGCTCCGTTTTGCGCGGTGACCTTAACAAGATTGCAGTTGGCTTTTGTTCCAATGTGCAGGAACGCTGCGTTATACACGCCGCTTGGTCTTCTCCTACAGGTCAGTGTCTTCAATTGTACCCACCGCATCGATTATTGTACATTTTGGTATGATAGGAATTGTACTTATTTTTCCATCTAGTGGTTCGATTTCTTCAATTGCTTGTTTTTGTTTTTTTCTCGTTTAGTTTAGAGTAAGTGAATCATGTATTTGTTGACAGATGAATGGGTTTTGCGTATGGTTTTAGTGAGTGTTGATTTATGGTGAAATAGAATGGATTTTTTTTTTTTTCACTTCTGGGAAAAAATCAAATCATTTCTTACTTTTAACAATAATGTTGCTCTGGTGATACTCAATAAGATGCTCTATTAAGAAAAAAAATTAGCATGTCAAGCACTCAAATTGCTCTGGATTTATGTTTAACTGCACTTGACAATGGTTTTATGGTTTATATAACTCTGTTGAAGAGGCAAATGATTGATGTTAATCCTTCTGCAAGGATTTTTCTCAAATGCGACTATGATGTTTGGTCTGTGAAGTTCAGGGAATATTTGAGCAACATCATAAACTTCACCACTACTTGTACTTTATGTTTGATGACAAAGAGAATTGGCATAAATGATTTGTTGAAAATGTCTTGAAATGGTGAATCCAGATGTTGCTTACTTGCTTTATTGTGAATTCCGTAGTGTTGTATTTGGGTTGAATGCTTTGAGGATGGATTTCAAATCGATAATAAGAAATGTATTGATGGTTGTTTGGATTGGAGGATTTAACTGATGGAATTTAAATTCGTCGCTCTCATTTTTAACTTTTTTTTTTAGTGATTTGAGTGGAATGGGATCCTCTCTCGAATCCACTCATTTCAAATTCTTGATTCCAAAGGCAACCTACTTTGTCTGTTTTAGTTGAGAAGTTGGTTAGTACAATAAACAAGAGACTTATTGCTTAGGTTGTGTTTGAATTGGAAAATTAAATATGGAAGGATTTGAAATGAATAGATTTCATATCCATTCAAATTAAGGTGGATTTGAAATCCACTAAGTCCTCCAGAAATTCGTTTAAAGTAGAATTGATGGATTTCAATTATATATCAATCATCCAAACGTTTACCAATTGATCTGGTGGTATGGATTTCAAATCCTCCCACAAATCCTTCCTCCAAATACAACGTTTTTAAAAAGTTGGATTACTTGAATAGTTCTCGAATGTAATAGCTGATCACATCTTGTGTATGATGCCAAAGATAGGATTTAGCATATGGGATGGACTTAGGATGTTGGATAGGACTAATTGTTGAATGGGTATGATCAGTGAATTTTCTGATATGAGATATTAGTTGTTCCAACTGGGCTTGATAACTGAAACTAACTCACAAGCTTTTCAAGCTGGTTTATGATATTAAAAGTCGTTAGAATTTGTCCAGTTTAATTGTTCTTGTTGTTTGCAAAGTTATTGGAGCTTTTGTTTTTCAATATTTAAGTTTCCTCATTGTTATCTTTGCTACCATTGTTTGCTCCCTTTAGACTAGAGGAGAGCTAGCTTGAGAAAAGTAACTCTGAAAATATAGCGTTGAGTCTCTCTTAATCTTCCTAGCTGGGATTGTCGCCTATTACAATATCCCACATCGGTTCCACATGAAAGTGTGGAAGGGTATATAAGTGGGAGTCAACCCTTTACATTTAACCATGGTTTTGGGTTAAGTTAGGGCTCCCTAGCTTATATGCCTAACATCGCCATGTATATCTAACAATGAAATTGATTGGAGATCAGTTTCTAACTGACAACTAGCGAGCACATAATACAGTTGTTTTAGATCACCTGGGCTCAACGTAGGCCCAATTGGGTTAACGCTTCATGTGCATCTAAATATGTGACAGAAAATTAAGAGGCCAAAACTATAAAGTAGCTTAAACATTGTAGGAAGGATGTACAGTTATAACCTTCGTAAGATTATAGCAATGTCAATGCTTTTATGCATTTCAGAAACTCAACCTAAAGAATGTTGGTTTTTGGACTTATTGTCTCATAGTCTCAACTGTAAGTAAGGAATATGAAATATTTTTGATATAACTGGAATTAAGTTGAATTATAGTGGATAAACAAACTATAAACGTGAAAGATATGGCAAGACAATGCAGAAAAGAAAATGAATGTTGAAGATATTGCATCCAACACGATTAGGATGAATGATATAGGTAAAAACCAGCATCATGTTAATTTGGTTTACAGGTGTAGAATGCAATATGCAGGTTCTCTTTGCCTAATTTCTATTGATGTATCTCTCAGAGAGCAAGCATTTATGAATCTTTCTTGCTCTTTAACTTTTTTGATTATGAATTTTTGACTATTTGAATTATGATTTGTTGATTAATCAATTCCTCACATGTCAATATTTATAGAATATTTCTTGGTCTTTCAATTTGAAACCAATACTAATATCCAACCACTTTTGGACTATGAGATACACCACAATCATATAGGGTATGTTGAAAGCGGTTAAGGTGGTGTACGAAAATCCTGACTTTGAATTCAAGATTGATAGTAAACACAAATAGTAAAAATGTATGTTTGTTTTGAGATTTCATAGGGTATCATTATATTTTGGATGTCACTTCAATGCTGGCAAATGTGGTTAGATGTAATATTATATGGTGAAAGGTAGTGTTGGTAATGATTCGATGATTATGAAAGGATAGGTTTAAATAGGTGGTAGAATATGTATTTATGGTGATATATAATGATAACCGGTAATAGAATAAGTATTTATAGGGACAGATAGTAATAGTGTAGGATTGTGAATGGATTTTGTGATCTAATTTTGAAGCCTGCAGCAAACGTGACTTTGGATTTTGAAATCCAAAATCTTGACTGGTGAAACAAATCTCCATTTTTCATAAACTGCTGTCGGAAACTTCCTGCTCTGAGCCCACATATGTTAAACCTAGACCTCCATAGAGTGTTAGCCGCTTTCTCCTAGGCCCTAGCATTTTATTTCCCTTGGGGTAGATATCCCTGATACAGAAATACAGCCTCTCAACCTAGGTTCCTCCCGCAGAATAGCTCATCTTTCTCGATCATCTTTTTTTGGTCATCCTTCACCACCTCTGAAGAATAGAATAAGGCTCACAGCAGCAGAGAGTGCTAACTGAAACTATCTGCATTTCATTTGAATAGTTTCAGACCTTTTGATAACTACTTTCTTTGAGTAATCATAAAATGCCTTTGATTAAAACGAGTTATTTATGTTGATACACTGGTTTTATTTCTATATGTATATTAGTATAATATTGTATATTATTCCCACTTTCCCTCATATCTTGAAGCTCAACATGTCTCAATCCCCAACAACATATTTCAATGCTCATGAGTTTCGAGACATGTTTGTCTCGTTACAAAATATCTTGAAGCTCCAAACTTGCACCAATTCACTATGAGTGTTTTAGCCTATTTTTGGGTATAAAACATCTTTCTTAAAGAAGTGGCAGAAAACATTCTTTATAACACGATCGTATATGGTTGTATATTCTGTTTTACATGCTGAACTTATTTAATCACACAATCATTTGAGAAAATATGGCTGTAAGAACCCTTGCTGAGAGATGTATTGCGTGTTTGACAGGACTACCAGCAGAAACATTGATTGAGAGGTATGTGACGATTGGTGCATACAGTCTGTTGCGATCATGCACAATCGAGCCTGAATGCATTATCGGGCAGCACTCCATCCTTATGGAGGGTAGTTTGGTCGAAACACATTCCATCCTTGAAGCAGGGTCAGTGGTTCCTCCAGGTCGGAGAATACCAACCGGTGAGCTTTGGGCCGGAAATCCAGCCAAGTTTGTGAGGACTTTGACTCACGAGGAGACACTCGAGATCCCTAAACTAGCTGTTGCAATAAATGATTTGAGCAGAAGCTACTACTCGGAGGTTTTACCGTATTCAACCGTGTATATGGAAGTTGAGAAGTTGAAGAAATCACTAGGAGTCTCCATCTAAAGGTTTTTATTAATGGCTCATACTTCCATTTGGTGCTCATCTTTCAGATACGAATAAGCAACCCTGCCTTTGATTTGTGGATCAAATTAAATGTGACATGAAATGGTTTCTTGAGTTGTTTAATCTTTTCCCAGCTATTGAATTTACATAGTCTTCCTATGATGTTTTTGTAACATGTTACAAATTTACAATTATGGTTTGCGATTGTTGAATTTATGAGTAAGTTGTACTTGTATTAGTATACAATGAGAGTAATATATATATTTAACTCAAATAGTATTCAGGTATACTTAGTTTTCTAAAATATGAATTTTATATCTAACTTATTAAATATAAAAAAAATACAATTTAATATAATTTTAACTAAAAAAAAAAAACTCAGCTGAATTTAAGGTGCAACGAATTTTAATAAAGGTCCATTCCAAAGGGCCACACCCAAATGTGATAAAATTTATTTAAAAAAAATTATCAACATATGATAAATTTCAACTGTATAATATTTGTGAGGGCATATGCGTTTATGGAGATTATTGTTTTTTTGCCTGCTTTAAAATTTATGGAAATATACCGTTATTTGCTTTTAAAATAGTTCAATCATTTTACAATTAATAATAAATTCATCTCAAATAAATTTAATATTTCATCTCAAATCATTGCAGTTGGTAGCATCCGTGCTAAGTCTAGTTCTAATAATTAAATAGATCGAATTCGTGTGCGTACATTAATATAAACATAATGTATCTACGATTCCACACATGAACTAGAAAGTAGAGATAAAATAAGTAGATGATTAATTTTATTTGAGGAAATAAGATAGATGATGTCAATTAAAATTTGGCATATATATGATTAGAGGAATCTGATGCTGTCTCTCAAATGTCAATCCACCAACCATGAACCAGCCTAGCTAGGTCATAGGGACCATTCTAATCCAATTTGATTTATTATAGGGATAAAATAAAGAGGAAAGTATTCCTTTTATCATGAAAAATATAATCATTTATTTAAATTACCATGATATATAATAGTGTTGAACTTTATACCATAAAATATAATAGTATGTCATTTTCTACCACAATTTTTGTCAAAGTCAACTAGGATGAAATGACAATTAATATATTTTATTTTTTTTATCAAGTAGAAGGACATTTCCTCATTAAAATATTTTTTTTTGTGAACAATGGATAAGAGGGCACGTGTAGTAATAGGGTTGCAACTATTAATTTGATCATGCAACTATTACACCAAATTTTTGTTTTTTTTGTTCTCATTATTTATTGCTGTGTTCATTGCATTTGTATATGCACGGTGTATTAATTTGATTTTGCAACTATGAGTTACTATTACACCAATTTTTTTGTTTTTTTCTTCTCATTATTTACTGTGAATTCACATGTAATTTTGTTGTGTATTCTCCATCTATATAGGTTGATAATTTCAGTAATAAATTATCATACAACATTTTGAAGAACAAATTATCTGAAATTTTTTTTTTCGACATTTTGGCTCTTGGAAGATTGGAAGAATTATCATTGAAATAAGAAAGGTATGTTTAATAACTAAACGAGGATTATTAACATAATCCACGTTTAACCCTATTTTTTTAGGGATTAGGTTTAATTTGTTTTAATATATGCTTGAATTCATATTTGGAATGGTTAAACGGGTTTAATTTTGCATTTGATAGGGTTAATTTGTTTGAATATGTGCTTGAATTCATGTTTGAAAGGGTTAAATGGACATCATCGACGTTTAACACTATAAATTTCGATTCCAGTGGTGTTAAACGTAATTATAGGGAATAATCACGTTTAACACTATAAAATTCGAATTTTATAATGTTAAACGTGAATATCATAATTCACGTTTAGGCCAGGGTCGCTCGCGCGCGGTGCCCCCGTCACCCGGCGCACGCACATTTGAATAATCGGACTTTAATAATTAAAACAACATAATTTAATAATCCCCATTTAATAATTTTAGTAATCCCCTTAATAATTTATTAATTATGTTAATAAGGAAATTTTTTTATTTATTGGGTTAAATAATTTTGTTATAAATTTAATTTTATTTAAAAATGATTTATTATTTTTAGAAGGAAAATCTACTATTAATTATTTATTTTGTTGATAAGGAAAATTATTAATTATTATGTACCTATTGTTTATTTACAATTGTTATAATTTTCGTGTGTACATTAAAATATTTATTTACATTAATCACGGGACGATTTCGTAAAGAATTATTATCATTTTCTTCGTGTGTACATTAATTTTGTCACGCATTCAATATGAGTTTTTTTCAAGATTTTCTTTATATAGCCTAGTACTCTGACACGAGTATACGAGTTAATGTATGTTTGTTTTGTCTGATACTCTGAACGCACCCAATCGACCTAAAAACCAGAAAAAAAAATGTTCACATTAATTACTACATTAATATACAGATTGAAAGTACATATGCGAATTAATGTCTTACTATTTCTCTGAAAAATAAATATATGAAACTTATAAAGGTGGGTGTTTTACTTATTCAAATTAGTAGAGCTGGATAAAACGTCGATTATTAAATTACAAAAAAAAAAAAGTAACCGAGGATTATTAATATTATTAAAAGTTTAAAGTCTCCCAACCATTTCATTATGTTGTTTTAATTATTACTTTGGATTATTTACAGCAGATGAATCTACCTATTATTTAAGAGGGATTAGGAAATTATTTGGCATTAAGTGTTGATTATTAAACGGAGATTATTAAAATTACTAAAACTATTTAACGGGGATTAGGTTATTATGTTACTTTAATTATGACATGGGGATTATTAAAGTGGATTATTAAAATTATCTACCTATTATTTAAGATGGATTAAGAAATTATTTGGCATTAAGTATTGATTATTAAAAGGAGACTAAAAAAATGGAATAAATTTTTTTAACGGGATTAGAAAATTATGTTGCTATAATTATGAAATGGGGATTATTAAAGAGGATTATTTTTTAGAATCTACCTAATATTTATGATGGATTAGGAAATTATTTGGCATTAAGTGTTGATTATTAAACGGAAATTATAAAAATTACTAAAAATATTTAACAGGGATTAGGATATTATGTTACTTTAATTATGAAATGGGGATTATTAAAGTGGTTATTAAAATTATCTACCTACTATTTAAGATGGATTAATAAATTATTTGGCATTAAGTGTTGATTATTAAAAGGAGACTAAAAAAATGGAATAATTTTTTTTAATGGGGATTAGGAAATTATGTTGCTATAATTATGAAATGGGGATTATTAAAGAGGATTATTTTTTAGAATCTACCTAATATTTATATTTATGATGGATTAGGAAATTATTTGGCATTAAGTGTTGATTATTAAACAAAGATTATACAAATTACTAAAAATATTTAACGGGGATTAGGATATTATGTTACTTTAATTATGAAATGGGGATTATTAAAGTGGTTATTAAAATTATCTATCTATTATATAAGATGGATTAAGAAATTATTTGGCATTACGTGTTGATTATTAAAAGAAGATTAAAAAAAATTATTAAAGGGGGATTATTCAAATCTGATATTTAATTATTAAACTATGATTATTAAAATTTTTAAACGGGGTTATTCAAATTACTAAACGGGGATTATTAAGTTATATTGTCTTAATTATTAAAGGGGGATTATTACCCGGTTGCGCGCGCCCCCGACGGGTGACGGGTGAGCAACAAGCGCGCAAGACTGATGACGGGAGCGCGGTGCGCACGCACGACGGGTGACGGGGGAGCTGCGCGTGCGCACGCACGACGGGAGACGGGGGCATGGTGCGCGCGCGCGACGGGTGACGGGGGCGTGGTTCGCGCGTGACAGGTGATGAGGGAGCTGCGTGTGCGCGCGCGGCTGAGGCCTAAATGTGAATTTGGATATTCACGTTTAACACTATAATTATAGTGTTAAACGTGATTTTTCAATTTATTCACGTTTAACACTATAATTATAGTGTTAAACGTGATTATTCCCTATAATCACGTTTAACACTATAAAAATCAAAATTTATAGTGTTAAACGTCGATTATGCCTGTTTAACCCTTTCAAACATGAATTCAAGCACATATTCAAACAAATTAACCCTATCAAATTAAAAATTAAACCCGTTTAACCATTCCAAACATGAATTCAAGCATATATGAAAAGAAATTAAACCTAATCCCTAAATAATTTAGGGTTCAACGGGATTTGAAATCGACGTTTAACCCTCCGTTTGTTCAACTAATACTCAACAAATTCGAAGTATTAAGACAGTTTTCCAACAAATTCAACCAAATTTCAACAAATTCTCAAGAAATTTCAACAAATTTGAACCTTAATTTCAACAATTTTCTGAAAAAACAAGGGATAAATCACTAATTTCTCATTCTTGATTTGACATCTTCGTGTTAAATGTGGATTTTCAGCAAAAAATCGAAGATTTAAACGTGGAATATGAGATGAATTTTTTAGTTGCCAAGAAGATGAAAATGGAGGAAAAAGGGGGCTGTAATTCGAAAGGGAAGGGGGTGGGTGTGAGAGAAATCATTTTTTTGACCAAGATTCCCTTTGACCAAGGTTGTTATTAGGTAATAATTGTGGTCATTAAAGTCAATCAAAAAATGTGGTATTTTTGGCCCTAGTTTTATATTTGATGGTATAAAGTATCCCACTTTTATTTTTTATGATAAAAAAATGTCAATTTTATTTTTGGTGATATTTTTTTATCATACTTAATATTTTTTGTGGTAAATTGGGTTGCTATCCTAAAATAAATATACATTCATAATAGATTAATATTTAATGAATGAACTATTCAGACAATAATAACAGATTTATTTGCATGATATATAACACCTCTCAAATGAATGTCTATTGTGAAAATGTATTTTTAATATTTCTTTTTGACATTTTAAAAGTCGTTTAGTGAAAAGTACTTATTCAATCAGTACTTTATTATTGAAAGTCACTTTGTGAATAATGATACTCGAGAATAATAGGAAAATTTATTAACTGGCTATCTTTATGTTTTAACAAGGATCTGTATTGAGCTATCATGTGGATGTATTTCGTATGCTTTAATGATTATGTAAATAAAAATATCATTTTAATAAGATGCATTAACTAATAAAAATTATCTTACTATATCATATTTTGTATAAAATAGTTTTTAATAATATTGTAAAATTTTGAGTAAAATAAAATATTAAGTTAATTTATTATTTAGTCAGTTAATCGTGTTAAAAATAAACCAAAGTTTACTGTTTACTAATTGACAGAATTGTCTTTAGTATTTTAGCACAACTAGATTATTTATGTTGGCATATTGTAACTGTTGACTGGCCAATCAGTAAATAAAAAATAATAGTGTTGGGAAATTTCTGAATACAAATATATTTTCTTATTTATGTGGGTGTAACTTAATTATTTAGTGGATTCATTATTATAGCTTAAAGAAATTAATTTGAAATTGTCATGATCGTCATGGTAACTCTTATTATAAGCTTGTCACGTTAGCTGTGTGGGTATTAAAATATGTGTTTGGTGGTAACAAAGCAAAACTTAAGGTTAATTTTTTTTCTTCTTTCAAACTGTTAAAAAATATATATATATATATATATATATATATATATATATATATATATATATATATATATATATATATATATATTCAATCTCATACAAACAATGATTGGAATTAGGTTACCAAGCTGTCCAATTGGACAAAAAGTAGACACTTGTTGTTGAACAATTGCATAAATGTGATCAACCACCATGTCTCATTCAAAACCTAACCAAACATTTCTCATATAAATGCCGACTTTTTGAACAAGGAAAATGACTTGGAACATTTCAGCTACATATTTCTCTCTGATTTCACTGCCTCATCTTCTCTAAATTAAATTGAGTATTGTAGTGATTCGACACGAAAACAACAAAAGAGTTAGAGATTCAGGTAAATTTTACACGAAAATTTTGGCTAGATTTATGATGTTGGAATGGCTCAATCAAATCAAGTACCCCCAAGTCATTTGAGCTATTTTGTTTGATTGAGCCGTGCCAATATCATTTCTTCATTCTGTCATGTTATTTTCTTAAAACATTTTTTTGCTTACTTTTTTTTTTTTTTTAAGAAATGAGTGTGATCAACATATGATAATCTGTGTCAAATGTTCATAAAAATGTGTATAAGTTGTCACACCATTTCAATTGTGTTAATTAGTTAGACAGATATTGGGGTGTGTGGATTGTGGATTGAAATCGATAAAACATAAAACTTTTGCTTATTGGTAGATGAAATAAATGTGTATGTATATGATTTTATATATACTATATTTGATATATATTTTGATTAAAATCACATATTTGTTGTTCATGTGCTTAGATTTTCGACTGAACAATTTTATGCTTCTTGTATATTAATTCTGGATTTGTATATTCGAATGAGTTCTTAAGAAGAGAAGTAAAAGAAGGAAACATGTGCAATGGACTATTTGAAGGGTTCAAGCATTCTCAAACTTCAAGTCAAGGCCAAAGTTGAAGAAAGAAGCCATGGATTTTAATAATTTTATGTTTTCTATGAAGATAGATAACTGTAGTCTATCAAGGTAATGTGGAAATGACACTCATTTGACACTAGAATGTAGCAAAGAAATTGAAGGTATCACAACACAACACATAATGGTTAGTGTGGTACCCATGGAACATATCATGAACAATTGTATAAATGTAATAGTTCAAACTTTTAGATGATAGTGGTCATTTAACATGGTATCAAAGTTTAATGATAGGTTTTATATATGTTCGAACCACCCATTTAATACGTGAGATATTGATTTGACTTGAGTTATATGTACATATTTTCACACGAGACATTAAGTGGTCTTGATCACATGAAGGGACATATTCTTGAAGATGTCATGGATAAATGTATAAACGATCATTTTTAATGATAACATATATGTTTACTTGAGGTGTTAATAAGATTACTTCAAGTTTTCTAAAGTCTTGCTTCCTAGATTGGAAGATTTTCTCAAAATTAGGTCATGTTGGAAAAGTTTGAAGTACATATGATTCTTTTGATATTACTATTTAATTAAGTGCATTTAGCTGGACCCACAAATTCCAACAAGTCTATGAGTTTAAACAAAATATAAAATATACTCCCTCCGCACCATCTTACGTACATATGGTCTATAACAAACATCCCCAAACTATAATGCTTTCGAGTCGAACTCACATCGCCTCAAACCTAGCCCAACCGAACCATCTTGTTGCACCACTTGATTTGATTTCAAAAATTGTTCTGGCCGAACATGTAAAGCCTCAAACCTGGCCCAACCGAACCATCTTATCATGCCACCTATTTCAATTCCAAAACATAAGACTCCTCAACTCCTCGCAACAACACGTATGTGTACGCCCAATGCAACGTGCACATGCACGCTCAGATAATGCGAATTCATAGGTGTTTGGATAAGTCTAACGGCTAACACCAAAACATGACTAGGTTGTATCAAAGGAGAGGCACGCATTATTATTCGACTCTAAAATAATTCTATTAATAAAACACTAAGTTACACGAAAGGACCACAGTTTTGATTCCGTTTGCTATGGTTTTACGGAAGGCCAACAACTAATCAGAAATCATATTACAAAGTTCCATTATACTTGGACTAAATTCATGATCAAATAAAATATACAAGATTAATTGGCAGTATTTTGGGTTTTAGATACGACCAAAATTGGAACTGCCCAAAGTCACAATACTAAACCTTTGCAATTTTCCCTTAAATATTATGTGGTGGTGATGGGGGACAGTAAGACATGACCAAGTAAACAGCACTGTAAACATGCCGATTGCAGTGCACAAGGTCACCTTCTTCGTCGTCTTGGTCGTACAAGTTCAGATTCCCACGACAAATTTCCCCAGCACAATATGTTCCTCCAAATGTAACCCCAGGAAAGTTGTTCAAGAAGGGGGAGCTATCAATACCAGGATGTCCCAAAAACGAGTCGCCCCGGCCACAGCAAGAAAAGACAATGCCGCCAAAGACTTCTCGTTTGTTGCAACCACCAACACCGCCACTTTGATGATTGCCTTTGCACTCACAATTTAGCCTCAGATGACTGAGGTTATCCGAGACTTGATTGCAAGATGACAATGCAGCTTTTGAGTCTGAGATGTAGAAACGTATGGGATCTCCAGTGCTGATACCCACTGAATTCACAAACAGGTATTCATCATCTCCTCTGAAAAGAAAAACAAACTGCTCACTTGCTGTACAACTGAAGAAGAGGTATGCATATAATTTCAAGAAACTCAAAGCATGCAACTCATCCTAATAGGTTATATAATGTGTTTGAACATACACATCTGCAAGTGAATGATACAAAAGTTTAGTTCGGAGAATTTGCAGTTCTTTTCTGAAAAAAAAAAATAATATGAGCAAATTTCAAAATCTAAACCAGGTCAAACAAGGTCCCCCCTGAGTACTGTATCAGCTGATGATGTGAGCTTTATGCTACTTCCATAGTATTTCACGAGCAATTTCTCAAGTAAAAGCAACCTGTGTTATTCTTCTCAGATGTACAAGAGAATTATCACAAAAATTGTTGAAGGTGAAGTCATTTATTTAGTTATGAGCGTTCTAGATTAAACTATAATATTTTGATGCAACACTGCTCTGGATTGCCAGGAGGGAAAGATATTATCTATCTTCCTACAGTTTGTATGGTGCTTGTTCATATGGCCAATTTCTTCTCTATAATGATTATATAGTACTTTCAGAAGATAAAGTAAACCTGGAGAAGTGAGCTAGACCTCACTGTTAAATCATTCATACATGGGAAATAGATTGAAATAGATTCGGAAACAACTCACATATTACACACTTTAAATCTAATTGTATTAGTACTTTGCTTCTAAGTAAATGAATTCAAAAGCAAGAACAACTATTATCAATGTGATGGAAAGCAAAAAAAAAAAAAAAAAACAAGGCTCGTATATTACCCCAGAACATCATGGAACTCATAAAACTGCATCCGCTTAACCCTTTCCTTCCCAACTGAGCATTTTCTTCTTTTCGCTACTCCAACAAAGAAATAAGGATCGTGAAATTGATCTCCAAGCTGCACAGTTATCAATATAAGAAAAAGAAAACTAAAAACAAAGTTATGACAAATTTGGCTATCAAACTGCTTTTTTCCCGTTTTGCCTTTCAGGCATAATGCAAGCAGCTATATAGGATGAAGGCAGGATTTGATCCAAAAAAGAATAAAAAAAGTATCAATTTTGAGATAACAATGCTAAGAAGGTGCTTGGTTCGAATTCTTGAATGGCAACGATAATATGATTGAGTGTGAATGAAGAGGGAGGAGTATGAAAATGTGGGAATCAACAACTTATTGCAGGGGACCGATTAACATGCATCATGATTGGGAAATATAACCCCCTTATTCCCATTCCGCATCTCTAAAAACCCCCAACCAAGCACCTCCTATGACAGCACGACAACAAAGGTGAAAAAAGAAAGAAAGTTAAACTCTTTACTTCAATTTATAATATCTACAGTGATAAGTGACAAAAAAGCAGTAAAAAGACAATTGGAATCCTTCCAAGTGCTTGCTGATTGCTATTCATTAAACACTGCTAATCAATGACTCGTGATAGATAATAATTGGAATGATGTGAAACACAATATGGACCAGCCTCAGCTTCTAACTCTATCTACAATGCAGAGCCATGACAACAACTGTCGCAAGAACTGATGAAAGAAAGAAAGATCTAATTTGTAGTCTAACTTTACCTACTGTGCAAAACTATGATAGCCACTAATGTGTACCATACTTGATACACTTTGAAAAACAGCTTTTTCTTCTGAGCGAACAATAATCTAAAGTTAGATCCAGTTTACCGATACCTCATCATAAATTTCCTCTAGAATAGCTTGGCCACCAAGATGCTCACGAACTGTTTCTCTTGATGCAGTGAGCCAAGTTAAATTATTTTTACATTTAACAGAAGCTGCCTTGTATGTGGCACCAACTGGTGATACTCCAGTAGATAACATGACGTGAAATTGAGTTTCCCCAATACCTGAAAATAAGTATATAGAGAGGAACAGTGATATTGGAAATGAGTTAACTTGATTAAAATAGAAGAGGACACCAAAGCATAGCAATTCATTACAGGTACAACAGTCATTTTTATATCAAGTCAAAGGTGTTTGATGAGATTTTGCTGAGAAGGCCAAAATGAAGAAATGAAACTCACCTGAAGACTTGTTCCTGTCCCTTGCAAATACAAGCGCAACTGCAGCACAAGTGGACTTTGACGAATTCACAATACTGTTTCTACTATCACTTCTATATAGGAATTGACTACCGCCATCACCAACAATGAAAGTATCATCCGAAAAGGCATATTCTATAAAAAAACACCGAAAAAAACAAGCATGAACTATGCATTTAATTTAGGTCAAAGATCAAAATCAAATCCCGTGTGTTTCTTTATATGTAGTCCACATTTGCTGACTTCGTTGCGATGTTTGTCCAACATAAACAACTATGATCTATAACAAGAAAAAAAATAATACGCAAGAAAAATGGCCACTCATAGTTTACTCACCAATTGTTTGAAGAACTGGATTGATGTCTGTTTTCCGGTCCTAGCACATCATGTAATTCCAATGTCAGACAAATTTCATAATAAGATCTTTAAAGTATATAATGAAATCTATACAACCCTAACAAAACATCACAATTTCAAACCTTCTAAGTGCATCCATAGCAAATTGCTTCTATCAATAAATTGTTGAGTGCCTGATTTTCTTTTGGAGAAAAATCAACAAAGAAAGAAAAACTCTACAAACTTACCCAACTTCGCCACATAACATGAAAGAGCAGTTGTTGCTGAACCAATAGTTAAAGAAATTAAAATGTATTGGAAGGAGCAACTCAGAAAATAGAATGAAGTCCAAGGAACATGTACCATGCAGAATCATAAAAAGAAATAATCAACAACCAATATTTGTTTCGAGAAAAATAATTATATCATGTAGAAGCATCTTTACAGGAAAATAGAACAAATCTCAAGGAACATGCACCATGCAGAACTTAAGATATAATCACTAACCGATATTTGTTCGAAGAATATATATATATATATATATATATATATATATATATCATGTACTCACAGTAAACAGTATGATTCCAGTAGGAGATGTAGAATCTGAAACAGCTGATGCAGCTTGTCTGATATCCATCACAAATTCATCAACTAGAAGGCTTCGATATCCCTGATATTTGCATGCAACTCAACAAAGCTTAGCCACTAGAAAATATTTCAAAAATGCAGAACAGGACAATATTTAACAACTAGTCAGTCAATGACACAAGAAAAAATTACTTTCAACTATTTTACAACCTCAAAAATATGAGTCCATCATAAGAGTTGATTGACACAGAACAGTGTCTCTATCTACACTCAATGCAGACATTGAAATGAAATCCACTTGCCATGGTAAACTTATTTGTTGCAGATAGTTGCATTTACCTTATTCTGGGACAACAAAGGAACTATATGGACCTTTAGTCCAGGTAAAAATCCAACAGTCAATATAATGCCGCGTTTCGTATTCTCCATCAACCCAGCAACATGATCTTCCTCCTCTGGTGCTTCCCATTGAACCTAGATAAATGAATCTGACACATCACAGGAGTATCTTAAACCCAAAAATGAAATAATAATCGATAAATAACAAAAGAAGAAACCCTTTACCTCAATATCCCAACTAATATCAAAGGGACTCACTCAATTTATTAACCACTGAATTTCATAATTCTGGAGCAGGAAGAAGCAGCAACACAAAGTAACAATTTCACGAGTTTAAACCTACTTTTCAGAAGTTTATGGCTGTCTGAGAGATTCTTAAATTAGAACTAACACAGCTCTGGAATGTTACCTCTACAAAATGATCTGTGCGCACATCCCTGCCAATAACTCCCTCTGCCACATTGACAATTATGGGAATCCTGGAACCAAATTTCTGATCAATCTGCACAAATATCATCTTCTTAAACTATCTATCAAAAGTAGGCACATATAACTCCCTTGTACAAATAAATTTATCATAATAGTAGGAAACTGTACCAGTTGGAAAGCTTCTTTCAAGCTGAAGGAAGGACCAATTGAGGCCATCACAAAATGAGGGTGAATGGGTTCCAATAAAACCTTGTCCACAACCTCATTCACAGCATTCTACCACCATAACAGTTAAACATATTAATGTTGTGGAGACCCACGATTAATAAGTATATGGTGAAAACTAGAAAAATACCAAATGAATTCAGTTCCTTCCATCAATTGCATGTTTTGAGCACTCAAAATTCACACATTAATCACACTGTACTTTTCTTATTAGTCATAGTTCTTACTGCTCTCGTAAAGATTTCAAAAACCACAGATGTGATAATAACCCAATCCAAGATACAATAACCATGTATCAATCACAATATCACAAGAAACAGGTCATTTGTGCTTAGCATGAGCAGTGGATAATGACAAATTCAGAGGAATTGAAAGATCAGGGTGGCTTAAATTTAGTAGTTTTATGTCTTTGTTTCAGTTACAAATGATAATTGATCAATTGATAATAAAATTAATCCAGATCATTCCAGAAGAATGTACTCCGATTAACACTAATGCAGTAATTCAACAAGGTTAAGGCCTATATCCCGGAGGCAAAATCTCAACATTGCGCAATCCACAATGAATCAGATAATTCATGAGAAAACGCAAAGCTACTTCTCCAGTTTTCCAATATAACTATGCAATTCGAGTTATCAGAATCTAAAAACAGTTTACCACAGAACCAAAATGAGAGAAGAAATGAAACAGCAAACACGAAAACGGATAAAACGGGGAAGAATCTACGAAGTATGGCCAACAAAAGAGATGAGTTTCGAAGGCACCTCAAGAGAAGGGTTAAAAGAGACAGCAGAAGAGAGTCTAGGAAAGGAGAGGATGCGGATGCAAACAGAGTTCCATGAGCGGCTAACACACGCCGCCGACGCGAAGGACGTTGCCGGCAAGCGGCTGAGAATGTTCTGCAAGAGATCATCCCCTAAATCATCGATTCCGGCGACAATATTCCCGGAGACGGTAGGGATTTTGTCCTTCGATTTCGCCATTTTCTTCAGTGATCGAAGAGACTGTTGTTCGTCCATGGTCGCCTGCAATTTCAGAATCAAAGGGATCGAAATTGGTACCCACCGCTTATGCAACACCTTGAGTTCAGCGAAGAAACAGAATCGCGTTTGTTTCGCTATTTAGTTCTCTAAATAAAATTAAATATAAATTTAATTAATTCCAATCATTTTGAGAGATTATGTTTTGACACTAAACTAGTTTCTGTGCTGTGCGATTTATGGTCATAAAATTTAAAATAATATATAGTTATAATATATGTTTAAACTATGAGATCATCAAAAGTTTTAATTATATAAAAGTTAATTTTTTTTCTTTTTGAAGAAATTTTTTTAGTTTATATTAGTGAGATGTTGTCTTGTATTCTAGAATATTAATGTATAGATCATCTTCACAATGTTTTATGATATTTTTCGATATAATATTATTTATGTATATTATAAAATTACATAAAAAATATTATATATATAAAATTCATATCTAAATATTTATTGTTATTATATTAAAAATCCTAGGTTAGTTCACGAAATATCCATTCAAGAATCTTAATAGTTATTGTTATTGTTAATTAATTCATATCCATTCAAGAATCTTAATAGTTGTGTGACCCTATATAGCCCTGTGAATGTCGATCCAACTTTTTTTTTTTATTTAATTAATGTCGATTGCACTTGGATACCAAAAGTTATTTCTTGTAAAATGTATTAATTGTTATTGAATGAATACATCCAACGTTATCTTTGTTATGGTGTTTCATTCCTGAATATTTTCTTCAAAGGCCACATATCATTATTTGCAAACACTTGTTTTGATGTGAAAAATGCAGCAGTATTAACACAGGTTAAAGGTCAAATCTTTATCAATTCTACAATCTCTGAATATATATGTATACACACAATATTCTTCATGCATTATTCTGACCCTATTGCATATATATAGGTCGATTGTAAACAGGAATGAATGGCATTATCAAGAAATTCGAAACAACATATGATAGATGATCAAGAGAATATTGGTAAGTGTTTTTTTTTTTTTTTTTGGAAGTGTATGAACTATGAAGAATTGGTTTTAATTTTATGAGTGTGGGTTCCAATCAAACTGATTATGTGTGATTATTTGACTGCCCACTTTGCTATATATGTCTATCAACAACTGATCACTTGATTGTATATATATAAACTAATTCTTGATTAATATATTTCAAGAAAAGAAAAGAAGAAAAGAAAAAAAAAAAACCATATCTTGTTTGATTTTTTTGTTCTTTTTAATGTGTTTGAATATTTTTTTGAGCTTAGAAGGAGATTTCTTATGAGGGGAAATTGGTTGTTGATGCTTGGAATTGTTTTAATAACGCATGTGGTGATTTTACTATAGAAATCATATGATGTTGTGTTGACCATGGTGTTTTAATTTATCGTTGTTATGTGTAGCATGTAATTTTTTATTTTTTTTTGTAAAAAAAAGGTAAAATATTAATTGAATTGCTATTTCAAAATATTTAGGTTTGAAAGTGGCATTATGCAATTCAGAAGAAGCAGGTGGAAAAGAGTATGTAGTCTCAAGGAAGCTGCAGCAGCTTATTCCTACCTTGCTAGGGTATTTCTCATTAATTATGTCTGCTTATTATTATATATCAATTATCAAACTAATTTGAGTTTTGAGTAATACACCAGATTTTATAAAAGAAATTAAAATAAAATTGATAAAATTTGAAAATTGTAATATTATTTATATATTATTGTCTAATCTTACTTTTATATATATATATATATATATATATATATATATATATATATATATTTAAGTAAGATCACTTATGCCACATCAAGCCCACAAATTTTCTCATAATAATAAAATTTTAAAATAAAATCTTTAATAAATGAAATTTTAATTAAATAACTTTTTATTTGACTAATTAATGACTTTAAATTAATGTCTACAAAAATATTATTAAATAATATAAGAATTTTGGTTAGGTTTTTTTTAAAATAACATATGTTGTACTTCAAATATATAAATTATTATATATTTGAAATTTGTTTAATTTAAAACATCAAAAAAATATACATAAATATAAATGAACTAAAAAAATGAAACTAAAAAAATGGTGGAAAATGTTGAATAATACAATAAACATAGCAATATTTATTTTTTCAAAATAAAAAATATTTATATTCCTTTACAAACGTAAATATTTCAATAATTAATAATATATTAATCATATTATAATATATTTAATATTAAATTAAGTGATATGTATTGCACGATACCATAAATATTTTTTCTATATAAATAATATTTTCAATTTTTCAAAATTTATTAAGTTGGATTTAACTTGCTAAAATTCTATGTATTAGACACGGTCGGGCGTTATGCTAGTTCACTATGTAAATCACTCTATAAGAAAAACACATACAATGTGGTTTTCTACCAAAACTCATATGTAATAATAATTAATATATCTCTATAAAAGTATGATGACAATTAATTTTTTATATGGTATTTAGTTCATGCTTATTAGAACTTAAATAATAAAAATATTTAAAACATAAAATTTCTGACATTTAAGGCTCTTGGTAATTATTGGCAATTTCAAAAAAGATCTATGTACTTTAATTTTAATATTTATGTAAAAGAGATTATTTACATTTTTTTTATAATTTTGGTTTTGTTATATTGGATATAAATTATAATATGTTTTTTAAAATTTCTCTAATATTTTGAAATTATTAACTTTATACTGAGTTATTAAATCAGTGAAAGGTAATTAGGTAAACATGAAATTGAGTTATTAAAAAAATAGATGAAAAAAAGTAAAAAATAATTAAAAAGGTTTATGTAATTAAATTTAGCCCGTATATAAGTGTTCCGGTTTACGAAGTCATTCGACTCATTTCCAAGTGGTTCTTTTCAGTTCAAAATCTTCAAGCCTGTTTCAATTCCAGACTTAGGGTTTTTTAAATCTCTCTCTCTCTCTCTCTCTCTCTGAGTAATTTCAGGCTGCAGTTGGACATGGATGGCGATGAGTTGACAGAGCAGGAAACTGCCCTTTATGATCGCCAAATTCGTGTTTGGGGCCCCGATGCTCAACGAAGGTACTAAATTCTAGTCAAGTTTTGCTATTGTTTCTTTTTTCTTTTCTGAAATTTAATGTTGTAACTGTACTTATTTGGCTTATGATTCATGGTTAGGCTAAGCAAATCTCATATACTCGTTAGTGGACTTCAAGGCACTGTCATTGAGGTTTTTTTTTTCTCATCTTATTGCCATAAGCTTCATTTTTTCTAAAATTTTAAATTAATGTTTCTTGTGAGTTCATAGTGCAATTGAGAAATTCATGTATGCTTAATTGAATTTGTTAGTATATTTTTGTAGTTTTGCAAGAACATTGTGCTAGCAGGAGTTGGTAGTGTGACCTTAAATGATGATCGAACAGTGACCGAAGAGTTATTGTCGGCCAATTTTTTGATTCCTCACGACCAAAATGTATTTGCTGGGAAAACTCTTGCTGAGCTTTGTAGTGATTCCTTGAAGGATTTCAATCCCATGGTTCGCGTTTCTGTTGAAAAAGGTGGGAAACTCTTTCCTTTACCTTCATTTATATGTTTCTTAAATGGGTCGTTAGTTGAGATTAATTTAAAGGCATTTTCTGAATTGGGATTTTTGTTCTCGGCTTTCCTTGTGTCTATCATAGACATAGGTACTCTTATATGGCTGGGAAATATTTATGTGATCCATTTATAATGTAAGGATAAGGAATAAGAAGTCAAAAATGTTGGGAGGGTTGATTCAGCTGTTTTTAATATAATGTATCTGTACTCTGTTTAAGTGTGAGTGAACTTGGCTACCCGAGAAAGAATGGTCTCTGGCATCTATCTAATTCAAAAAGCTCAAGGATTATGCTTTCCTTCAAAATCTTTGCACTTGTGCAATTTAAGTAAACATACCTTTCATGTTTGTGGAATTCCTGTTCAACTTCTGTTTCATTGAAGGACTTTTAGTAATGCTGAATGCATAGCAGTTTTGCTTTATTTATGTTGTGACTAACAATTACTGTGAATTGAATGCAGGTGACTTGTCAAGTTTTGGTGTTGAGTTCTTTGACAAGTTTGATGCTGTGGTTATCAGTTCTTGCTCTTTATCGACAAAAGTATAGCCACCTTCGTCTATTAGTTTGTCTTGTTTATATAGAGATCGATATTATCTTCTTTATAGTTGTAATTTTTTTAATGTAACTGCTGCAGAAATCAGTTAATGAGAAGTGCCGCAAATTGTTAAAACGTACTGCATTTTATACGGTGGATTGCAGAGATTCTTGTGGTGAAATGTTTGTTGACCTGCAGAATTACATCTACTCCAAGGTTAAATGTTTATAATTTACTACATTTCTGTTGTATGTGTAAGATATTTGGGTCAATTCAGTGACGTACCTTTTGAGTCTTTCCCAGATTCTTCTCTTTCTCTATGAGCTTCTAGTGTTACAGATTGGATAAATTTGATTAAGCTATATGTGTTGAATCTATTACTGTGGCATTTTTCTGGAGTCATTTTTAACTCTGCTCTGTCTAAATTCTTTTCTTCTCTCTCCTGACAGAAAAAAGGTGCTGAAGCAGTTGAATGCCATCTAGAGTATCCAAGTTTTGAGGTACGAAACACAAATTTTCCATTATTTATCCACTTATTCTATTTTTGATTTTGTAATATTTTTATTAGGTAACTACTTTAATAATTGTATTGCATAGTTTTGTTAAAAAATTCAATTAATGTCCTTATTAAATTAAAAAGATAGTCATAACATATTTCATCTGTATCAAAAGTATAAAATAATTGTTTCACTTAAAAAGTAATGTGCAATGAAAAATAATAATACTATTCAATTCAGTAAATAAAGATCAATTTAATCATTTAAATTCCGTGGGTGTTAAGTTAAACTTAATGAAAACATCCTATAGGTTCATTAATCTTCTAAGATGTTAAGTTGTGCTTGGACAAAATAAGTGGATAGAGCTTTTAAATTGTTAGTAAGGACAATTTCGATTTTTGTATTATTAAATTTAAATGAGTATAAGAATATAAGACCAAACATACTATAAATATGATGCCATATAATTACATTAAAAATAAAACTTATAACCTCTTAATATTTTATTTTGAAATGAAATAATATCCTTTTAAAACATAGTTACCAAATACTAAGAAACTCATAAGTTCTTAAGTATCTTACAAGATGTTCGGAGAGCTTACAAGCTCAAATAAACAACCCCCATAAGTCTTTTGAAAAAAATAGCATAATTTTCTAAATAAATAAAAACTAATGAAGTATAGAATTCTTTTTAGTTCAATATAATTTATATTGGTATTATACTTCATGCATTGCACACATTCTACACTAATTGAGTTGATAGATTTGAAAGCCTTTTATCACATTAAGTTCAAGAGAAACTTGTGTTAAGAGATCACTAAGATGCAGCTAAGGATTCTGAAGTGAAATATTTATGGGCTGGTTTTTGTTTGAGTGATTAAGATTAGTCCAGGGGTATACAAGAATCATGTATCTCGTATGACTTAGTGCTTCAGTTAGTTGTCTTCTAATAAGAGTAGCTTCTTGTTTTCTTCTCCTCTCAGGAATCTATCTCTGTCCCATGGAAATCTCTTCCAAGGAGGGTTTCAAAGCTGTACTTAGCCATGAGAGGTACACCACATGGCTTCTGATATTTTTGTATATATATCCCTGAATAATTGTTTTCATGTAGCATATTTTTGTTATGTACTGCTTTCTTCAGTAGAACTGTGAAATCTAACTAGTCATGCATTGGGTAGAGCCTGCATTTTTTAAATAATTATTTTGGTGATCTTCATAGCTCTGGGAAGTTGGAGGATGATGGTGTGAAAGATACACATCAATTGATAGAGTTCTTCATTATATTCAGTCTGTTACTCCGATAATTCATTCATTACATTAATAAATTTCATAATTATATCTTTTAGTCCTAATTATAAATATTGGAACAATTTCAGTGATAGAGAAGTTTGAGGAGCAAGAGGGCCGTAAACCTGGAGAAACTTCTGCTGCTGACTTGTTGAAGATTCAAAAGCTGAGGAAGGAACTTTGTGATGCGCAAGTAAATCTTATTCAAATATTGAGCCATTATCCACATGCTTATCCTCCTTTTTAATTGTTTAATAGTTTAATACCTACACATCAATCTTAACAGTCGTTCGATGAATCTCAAATCCCTGATTTCCTCCTTGAGAGATTGCTAGAAGGCAGAACCGAATTCCCTCCCGTTTGTGCTGTCATTGGAGGCATCCTTGGACAGGTGATACATGCTTGTAACACTAAAGCTGTACGATCTTTATCTGTTACTGATTTTGAAATTATTCATGGGTTGTAGGAAGTCATTAAAGCAATATCAGGCAAAGGAGATCCTCTGAAGAATTTCTTCTTCTTTGATGCAACGGATGGAAAAGGTATAATAGAAGACATATCGGAACCGAAGCCTTGAGCCAGAAAGTAGATATTTGGACTTCCAGGTGATCCTCAGTATCCCTCTTTTTAATGACTTAGGAAAAGTGGATTATTGTAGGGTTATTTATATTTTTAGTGATCAAGAATTGTTTGAATACATTTTGGGTGTTGACATATGGTTGCAACACTTCTTGTACAATTTAGAGTATGGGATAAAATTATTGAGTGCAATGATATTTATCTGATTCAAAGAGGGATACTCATTTTGTACTGTTTCATGAAATGAAAAATATTAGCTGTTAGAGGCTTAATCTGGACGGACAGATTCCCGTGGAACAGTTTTAATATATGGAAAATGAAAGTTTCAGCATTGGTTATGTGCAATTTTATTCTAATAGCTTTGGAACCATCCAATTGATGTTTTATAGTACAGAAAAAAAATCTAATAATTTTAGATAACATTTTTTTTCGTGCATTGCATGGCTAGTACACTTGTATTCACAATTCAAGGAGGCTAATATCGTTGAGGGGGAAAGGAAAGTTTCTTTTCTCAGTTGTAATGAACGTTGTGAAAAGATTTGATTTTTAGAAAATTGTCAAAAGATCACAAGTATATAGGGTAAATAGATATTTGTTTCAACTAGAATAATGTTTAAAATTCAAATAAACAATCACATATAACATCCTGTTTTTGATAAGTCTTACCTGTAAAATTTCATGGCTTACGATTTTTATACACAAGTGAAAGCAACATACATTTGAATTCTAAGTTTTTTTATTCTTCTGTAGAATAGGCTAATATTAACTTTCTCTTCTCTCGAGTCTAAATATCAAATCAAAATTAAAAGATGTGATGAAAGAACAAACAAAATCATTAGAAGATAAAGGAAACATATATATATACACTCCTAATTTCTTCCTATCTTGGGATTTGAGGACCCAAATTATCACATTTATTTGACACTTAATAATCCAAAAAATACACACACACGCACACACAAAAAAACTAAAACTAAAATTACATATGAGAGAGAGAGAGAGAGAGAGAGAGAGAGAGAGAGATAAAATTTAAATTTGAAAAGGAGAAAAAGGTGGAAGTGGGTAGTTCAAATCCCCCATGTTCTTCTCTCATTCTCTGGTGAGCCCACCCATATATATGCATAATAAAAGCATTAATTAATTGAGGTTAAAAGGTAAAACATACAAAGAAGAATTAAGAAAGAGTAGAAAACCCCACCATGAAAAAATCATCAAAAGTCGAATCCAATGAGCATGCAAGAAAAAACCTCTCACTAATCCACCAGTTTAAAATCCTCGAAGAACAATGGAAATCTTTACATAACCCCAAACCTCGTAATCCTCGCACATCTTCAACCACCTCAGATCATAGTAGCAACATCACCTCTTTTGATCAGCTCTTAGATAACTCTCCAAGAAAGCTCATGTTTTCTCTCCAAAAATCTCCCTCTGATCGGATTTTCAGAGCCAAACCCCATAACATGGCGGTGGAAGAAATACTCAGGGACAGAAGGGCCGCCATAGTCACCGGAAAACTCAAAGCTCGGCGGCTTTTCACGGCGGAGGAATCAGACATGAATTACGGTTCCGGTGAAGTATGCAGTGATTGGTTGAATGATGCAGTTGAAGAGAGAGAAGTGAAGTTGCCAGTTGACTTTGACCGGTCTTGTTCGTGTTCGGATTCTTCTCCGTCAGAGGAGAAGGTGGTGGTGGTGGAGGAGAATACGGTGGTGGAAGTGGCGGAGAAGAGCGGTGGAGATAGGAGTGGTGGTGGTGGTGGTGGGGGGTGGAGGGCGGTGCCATTGGCTTGGCTTGCTGTTGTGTTAATGGCGATTACACTTGGCTTTGTTTCCATGAGTTGCAATGGCAAATGTGTAGAGAAAAGTGAGTTGACTCTAGTCCCAACTTAGAATCATTCTTGCATATTTTATGGTTTATATATTTTTTTCTTTTCCTATGTTGGATATTGATTTATTGGTACTTAATTTTATTTGGGAATATTGCAGAATTGATTTGTTATGATTTGTGATAGTTTCCATACTTAGAGTTTGTTTTTCCCTCGGAGAAAATTAGGGGTGTAGATAAATATGTATTTAACATATATTACCATCAAGTTTCTTTGAATTATTATTGAGCTTCAATTAGTTTGGTTTGCATATTATTGTAAAGGAATTTAGATGAGCTTTAGTTGGATTTACAAGTTGACAGTAGAAAATTTAACATTTTTATACCTATTTATGATTTTATTTATTGAATTGAGGTTTATCTTCAGCTAAAAATTATTCGATTTTATTAATTTTGAGATGATACTTGGAATAGATGATGATGATGGTACCAACGAAATCAAAGATCTCAAGATCACTCTCACAACAATTGAAATTTACCATAATTAGCTTCGAGTTCTTAGATTTCAATAGATGGAAAGAGTTCACACCAAATTTAGTTTTTCTGTTTTAAGAATATTTATGTCATTCCACCTATAATTTGAACAGAAAATATAATATTTTGTCAAAAATGAGTATTTTTTTCATTCCCTTGTATAATTTTAACCACCAAAATATAATTTCAACTTACTAGCAAAATGCAGTAATAGATTGATAATTTCCACACAACATAATAAAACGATAAAAAACAAAGATAAGAAAGTTGAACTAATCGAAATAAACAAAGTTTCTTTCTCTTTATAAAAAAAAAGCCTAGATTAATTACTTCTTTTCAGAAGAAGATCCACCCTTGTTACTACCGGCGGCGGCAGCGGTGGTGGCGGCGGAGGGCGGAGCCGGAGGGTTGAACTCATCCCAAGCCTGGATCCAAGTGAGCATAGCATCAGCAAGCTTGTTGAAGTAAGGATCCATGGGACCAAGCTTGTCTCTTACCATGTTTGAGAGTTGAATGTAGCATGTTTGAGCAGTGGTGCATTGGTCTGAGAAAGTTAGTGATTGGAAGAATGGAATGAGATGTTCTTGCCAGTGAATGCCAGTGTGTTCTTTCTTAAGATTCACCAACGGATTGCTGGCTTTGCTGTGCCAGATATATGGCAGCCCTGTCTTCACTCCTAAACCTAGATGGTCTGCCACTACCTGCAATTGAAAGAAGAAAGTGAAGATGATGCAGTGTGAATTCATTGAACCTACCAGTATCTGGCTGGTGGCATTGGAAAGCTAACTCGATTTTCTTCCACCCATGTCTTATGGATTGTTAGATTTCAAGTATCATAAAAATGGCATTTTTATTTGACAATAAATTTCTCATTATCTTGTTATTCTCCATATGAAAGTCGAATTTAGCATTTCTTCTACTTTTTTCCAACCCTTATCTCAAGACTTACAAAAGACTGATAGAAACTAATGAAATGACGTATTATACTAAACCAAGCATATATCCTATAGCCATATTTTCAAAATGATTATTGATAATAAGATTCGAGTAAGGTACCTTAACGCACCAGCCAGCCCACATATCATCATATCGACTAATGGGCTGGCCATGGCCCATGAGCCCAAAATACAAGGCAGGCCCAATGAGCTCTCTGTCGAATGCAAGGTTCATTCCACACATAGGGAACAGGGCTCCTTTAGGAATTGTCAACACAGCATCCACATACCTGTCATTCAGTGCATGTAACAACATTAATTAAAGACAACAAGATTAACATTAATGTTTGAGAGAAGAGAAACTGATAACCTAGTGTTTCTCTCTCTAGGTTTGACAAGCTGAGTTGGAGCATCATAATCAGGGATGTTGAGCCATAGTCCATGGGAGACAACAGTTGGAACTCCTTGTCTCATGCTAAAGGGGTACCCACGTACGAAATCTGCACCATCTCTATATGGATCATACAATGTGTTGAAAAATAACGGTGTGGATGGAGTCATTAGGTTCTTGATATGTTGTTCCAAAGCATTGATCTCTTTTCCACTCGGATCTTTCGCCACCTTTTCTCCATTTCAATTCTATATCATGTTAACATTCAAAAATGCCAAACCATTTTTGGGCAAATCAATGCAATTTTGATCTCATAAATATAGGGGTGTGACTGGACTTTATACTTTTTCTTGTTAGACCTGACAAAATTAAACTAGTCATTCTCATTCTAATTTTCGTATTTCTCATCCCAAAATCTTTAATTCAGTTGGAATTCTACATATTGCGACTAATTTTGATGGTGTGATAGGCCCCCAAATGATACTTAAACAATGTTTAGGATTGTGCACGCAGACCAGTCTACCCTTCATTATAGGTAGACTTTCAATAATTATTTTGTATCTACTTTAATTTGATCAAAGTACTAAATTAGGGTACTTTTGGTATAATATGGGAAAATATTTTTTGAAATCTTAATATGAAACTTATTTTGGAACAATTTTTTTTTTTTTGTTAAAACGATATTTATTTTGAGATTGATAAAGTACTTTACATGGTGCCACTACACGAGCGACAATTGACATCTATTTGTTATATGATCAACATCATATCAAGTTCATATTATTTTGGATAGACCACACAATCTAAATAATTTATAAGTAGAATGTAAAATTCTGACTAATTTTGAAGAAAAGACTATAAATAATATGAAAGAGACCACCACACTCTTATACTTATCAGACCAATTTTGCATTTTCCCCATTTTTGCCAGAAAAAAAAAATGAATAAAGGTGAGAGAGAGAGAACTAACAAAGCAATCATCATCAATGGTGAAAATGTACCTCTTCTTGGAGATGAGAAATGCAAAGCATCGACAAGCAGAGTCATTAAAGGAAATGCAAGATGCCTTGGGGCCAAGAATTCGATTGATGTCATTGTGATTGAAGAAATCGTAATCAAATCCACTTGGAACATTGATAGTGATATTAGGGTCACCATCTTGAATAATGATGAGATGATATGGCTCAAAAAAGGTCCTCCATTGCTCCAAGAAATCCAAGCTCCTTATTGTCGGAATCACTATGTCCACTTCATCTTTCAATGGTGGTATTGTCGACATAATTATCAAGGGAAAATGGCTAGAATTGGAGTTATTGTTAACAAGATTGAGATCAAGAAAGTGTTGTGGGAGAACCAAGGGGTTTGAGGGGGGATTTATAGGTGTAGGATAGGAGAAGGTGTAGCAGATTACATTAAGATTGTAATATAATTCATCTAATATTACAACTATATTTGGTGTAGCAGATTACATTAAGATTGTAATATAATTCATCTAATATTACAACTATATTTTATGGATCTGGATTATCTTTTACATTTTATTTTATATTATTATATTATTTTTAACATACATCATGTGTTAATTAGTGATGTCATTTATATACGTGATGTGTATTGGTTATTTTGAAACTTTAAATGAAACATGACCAAATGGAATAGAAGATCTTGTTTAGTGTTTTACTGAGAAAAATTCATTTTTAATAATGTCCTAAATATGACGTCTGTTTTTGGTCCAACAATTGAAAAATCTGTCCAATTTAAGTTTTTTTTTCGCCGGAACCCTGATTTCACAGTCAATATCCGGCGAGTGAGCCACACTCGCCCCCAATTTGAACAATCCCATAAAAATACACTGATTTGGCTCATTTTTTCATACATGACATTTTTTTTCCATCCAAAAATGCCAAATCAGCTTCCATGTCATTAATTGGACTTAAAATAAAAACTAAATCATTATCTACTAAATAATTAAAAGATTAATTGAAAAAAATACAAAATTAAAATACATAAAATATTTAAAAAAATGCAAAATAAAAAAACTAAAAAACATTAAACGGGAATGGAAAACCCCAATCCCCAATTCAACCAAAACCCTAATTCCCAAACTCTTCTTCCTTCCAAGTACATCGTCATCACCAACAATTCCGTCGCAAATTTCACCGTCGATGACTCCCAAATAACGCAACCTGATGTGTTTGTAGACGGATGTTTCTCAGTTCATGGCATCAACAACATCCTTGATGACTCTCTCTACGGCTGCAGTCGCGTCGGCCTTCTTTCGCCACCACCGGGAAACGCCAATCCGCAGAGCCCCAACCCCACCACTCTCGAGCCGCCGCCGAAGAAGAAGAAGGAGGAGAAGAACCCAGCTCTTCCGGGATTCACCATCACCGTCATATCTACCGCTTCGTGTTCGTCCAAGGGGGTTTTGATCATTCTATCTTTCAACTTCATTCAAGATTCATTCAATTTTTTTTTTGATTTCTGAGGACTCTCTTTTGCCAAATTTTGTAATCTCGCAACAATTCAATAAAATTCATTATTTAGATATCTGCAGAATGTAATTCGTGTTCTTCCCTTTCAATTTGTGAATGTAATTGAATTACACACACATATTCAAAATTAGGGTTCTTATTGAGGATTTTTTTTTTTTTTTCTATTTTTAATTGAGTGTATTATATTTCAGTTTCAATTATCCTTTTAATTTACTTTATTATGATTAAGTTTCTATTTTAAGTTTAAGAAATTACATGGCATATGTTTTGGGAATTTGTATGGAAAATAAAATAAAAAATAAATGCCATGTTTGAAAAAATATGCCATGTAAGTACAATGACCTGTCAAATTGGGCGGACAACATCTTCAGAGTAGAATTAAAAATGAATTTTTCTCATTTTACTAATGTAATTTTGAAATAATGTTTCTTTATCCACTGTAATATAATGTTTTCTTATCCACCATGAACTCTAAATATAATGTGTAAAAATTTCATCTTTTTAAATATTATAATTTGAAATTAATGAGATTTGTGGCTCACCAACGACGAACAAATTAACATGTGCCTACAATAGGTAGGTTAATAGATGTGTAAGTTTATATAATATATATATATTATAATATTATAGAGTAAATTATAATTTTGGTATCCAAATTATCCTTCATTTCAATTTTGATACCCTTGTTTCCACGATTTACAAAATTGATGTCTAAAATTACAAAAATTAACACATGACATACCTTCCGTCAAGTTTTCAAACTTGACGGAAATTATCTAACTCTATTTAGTTGGTGGGAAAATTGACGGCTTTTCCCCAAATATGTCAAATCTCATTCAAGGCCTTCTTCTTTTGCCTAATTTCATTTCTCTTCTCTTCAATCTCTCCAAATTACAACATTTCCTCTCCAAATTTTCAGTGATTCTCTCCAATACAACTTTTAATAATAAAAATATCGAATGTCTAAATAAATAAAGAAGATGAAGTCTTGCTACAGAATTTCACACATCAACAATAGAGTAGTTTTCATTGATATCAAAATTGTTTTTATTAAAATTAATGCAATTGTAGGGTGAGTTAACCCGTCTCACACGTAATAAAATCCATAAGACGATCTCACAAAAGACTCACTCCAATCCTTATCAGTAAAGTAAACATAGCCTTATTCTTTAATCAGTGAATATTTCTGTATGAGAACATATCAAAAATTGACAATGTTCACCTTCATAATTGTAATTTAGTAACTTCTAAAAAGTTAAAATCACTTGGAGGAAAATGGCTAACTGTATGTGTGTATATATATATATATATATATATATATATATATAACAATGTTTTTCAAACGCGACCATTAATATTATTGCCCATGCATCACATGAATGGTATACTAGTAAAAACACTGTTAATAGAATGCCTTAGACAATAGATAGAATAAGTTAAGTCTCTGAGCCGTCAAAAGTGAGAACTCAATTATACAATACATAATATGACAATAAAACAAAATAAGTAGAATAACTGGATGCAATAGAAGGTTTAGCTTGTATCGAAATAAACAAGAATCTCTCAACCAAATTTACTTCTTTTTAGCAGAAGCTCCATCCTTGCTGGCAGGTGCAGCAACGGCGGAGGCAGCAGCAGGTGAGTTGTTCTCTTCCCAAGCCTCGATCCAGGTGACCATGGCATCAGCAAGCTGCATGAAATAAGGATCCATAGGACCAAGCTTCTCTCTCACCTGCTTCGACAGCTCAATGTAGCATTTCTGCACGGTCGTGCTTTCCTTTGACAGAGTCGCAGATTGGAAGAAGGGAATGATGTCCTCTTGCCAGTATATGCCCTTATATTCTTTCTTCAGATTCACGAATGGGTTGCTTGCCTTGCTGTGCCAGATATAAGGCAGCCCCGTCTTCACTCCCAGTCCCAGATGGTCTGTGATTACCTGCAAAAACATCGAACCATTTTAGGGGATTGTATATCTCAAGAAAGCACAAAATGAAGGCTCAGTTTGAGGTTGAGATTCTTGAGAATCATATATCTCATTCATACAAGTTATGCAATGATTAATAGCAGTAAATAACAAAACCGTTGGACAAAAGAAGACTCTTTGATTCAAATATAAACATAGCTATTTTCAGATAATAAAAGAGCAAGTGGAGGAAGGCACCTTAGTGCACCAGCCAGCCCACATATCGTCGTATCGTCCAATAGGCTGGCCATCACCCATGAGCCCAAAATACATGGCAGGGCCAATGAGTTCTCTGTTGAATCCAAGGTTCATTCCACACATTGGGAACAAGGTTCCTTTAGGAATTGTCAACACAGCATCCACATACCTATGCAACAAAATAAAATCAAGCCATAATCAGATAAAGGGCACACGTACAAGTGAAAAACACAAGATTTTCCTGGAAATACGAGCAATCTTTCTGAATTTTTAGACGAACCTAGTGTTGCGCTCACGAGGTTTGACAAGCTGAGTAGGGGCATCGTAATCAGGGATGTTGAGCCAGAGTCCATGGGAGACAGCAGTTGGGGCTCCTTCCCTCATGCTAAAGGGGTAGCCACGGACGAAATCAGCACCGTCTCTGTATGGATCATACAATGTGTTGAAGAAGAATGGAGTGGATGGAGTAAGCAGATTCTGGATGTGTTGTTCCAAAGCATTGATATCTTTACCACTTGGATCTTTGGCCACCTATTTTCCATTCCAATTACATCACGTTTATGAGATTCACTCTTCATTTTAATATCTCAAGTACTATTTACATAAACAATAGAAAAATTATCAAGATAGTCAAATATATGTTCACATTCAAAAAAGCATTCTAGCATAAATTTCCTCTAGTTTGGTATTTTGTTAAATCACTTCAAACAGAGAAGACTACTAAAACAGAGAAAGCAAATCTGATAACAATCTGTATAATCTATTGAAATATAAAATCAGTGCCATCGTTTATGTAATGAATTGTCATCACTATATTGTGTCAGTGAAATGAGTCTTTATTTATTTTGGCTCTAAAAATTAAATCTTTATTTATTTTGTTTTATTTTTGTCTAAAGAGAAACCAAATCTTTATTAAGCACTTTTGGTGGGACAAAGACATACATACCCCCACGAAAGAACAAAAACCCAATAGGATATTTCCCAATCATAAACTAACACGTATGCAAAGACCACACTATCTCAGTGTACTCGCATGTATCATAGTATGACACCAACCCTCAACAATTTTCTCAGTCAACACAAAGATTTTCTTCCAAGCATATTCTCATGGACAGTTGACTTCTCAGATCCCCAAACCAATCAAAAGAAAACTCATCCACATTTCAGATCCACCCCCAACTCACCGAGTCGACTCAATTTCAAAATTGAATTTCACAAAAAGTAAAAACAGAGAGAGAGAGAGAGAGAGAGAGAAACTCACAAAGCAATCGTCGTCAATGGTGAAGATGTACTTCTTCTTCGAGACGAGGAATCCGAAGCATCGGCAAGCGGAGTCCTTGAAGGAGATGCAGGAGGCCTTGGGGCCCAGGATCCGATTGATGTCGTTGCGATTGTAGAGCTCGTAATCGAAACCCTCGGGAACATTGATCTTCTTAGAAGGGTCACCATCCTGAACAATGATCAGATGATAGGGCTGGAAAAACGGCCGCCACATCTCGAGGAAATCGAGGTTCCTGATCGTCGGAATCACAATGTCCAGTTCATCCTTCAGCGGCGGCGACACCGGCGTCGCAGGCTTCGACATCTTGGGAAGGGGAAATCGCAGATCTTGACGAGAATTGAGAGGAAAGTGTGGTTGAAAAATGGAGGGTTTTGGGGGAGATTTATAGGGGTGAGAGAGAGCGGGGGATTCGTGTAATATGATTCGATGAACCAAAAAGAAGTGAAGAAAGATTACATACAATGTGACGGGGGTGGGGTGACTTGCATTTTTTAAAATATTTAATGTTTGGAGTAAATTAGTGTGAATTTCACATGGGTTGCCTGTCATTTCTACGTTTTTTAAGGCAATTATTGAGTTTTTGCTCAATACTTTTTAAATAAAATATTATTCTAATAAGTGACTAATTTGGGAATGAGATGAAGGGATCAAAATGGGGTTATTTTATTTTGGAATTTCCATGAAATAAATCATGTTAGGTGATGGTGTAGTCGTGGTATGATTGCAAAATTGTTGGAACTTTTATTGCACCATGAAAATGATTAAAAATAATAATAATAATTTAGTTTGTGTAGTGTTTCTCGTATTATATTTATTAATACAATGTATACAGACATATGATATTTTATTTCATTGATGCGCATCATGCATGTGAAGTAATCTGCTAAAAAGAGTAATTTTAAGATTTTTTCTGCTCAAAACACATTTCTATAACTGGATTTTTTGTTTTATTTTCTGTAAATTCTAATTAATTTGATGTTTGGAAAAGTCTAATCTGGTTTAAAAAAAAAAGTATAATCTTATTATCAGCAACTAATGAGTAACACCATATTATCAGTATATTATTCTAATTTATAATTTGAAATACAGAAAGATTGTAGAATTGTGTGAATAAAATATACATATATTTTTTACTTTGGATTGTAATGAAATTTCTACACAATGAAATTTGATTCCAAAAAAAAAAAGTAATAATAATAAAGATATTTAATAGGTAAGTTTAAAACTTAGAAATCTTTCATGTTGTAATTGAGATTTAGAGTAAACCTGAAAAGAAAAAAAATAACAGAACAGTTAAAATGACATTCAAATTGAAATAAAATTTAACCTCAAAACGACATTTATTTTGAATCGAATCACATATCATTTTTTACTCTTAAATTATATTAACAGAAGCCCCTTCATTAACAGACAAATATAGAAAGATTATTGGGGTCAAAACCAAAAAATATGAAAAGCAGGAGCCAAAAAAATTGAAAACTATTTGCACGAGGCAAAACTTAAAATAAAATAAAAAAAAGGTAACGGGAAAAAAGTATATATAATTGAAAACTATTTGCACGAGGCAAAACTTAAAATAAAATAAAAAAAGGTAACGGGAAAAAAGTATATATACCAGTGCAAGTGCAGGATGTTGACGTCAGATTTTGTAGAGCACAAAATCATAGCCAAACACCAAAAATCTCGATTCAACTCAAGTAAATCGAACGGAACAAATGATATGAAAAACAAATAAAATAAGAAAAAGACAGTGCCGGGTGCCTACTCGGGTAAATTAATTAGGCTTGTGCCTACTCGGACAAATTAATTAGGCTTATTCTGGTCGGTCGGTTTTGGCGGCCAGAACGTTTCTTTATATCAGATTGAGAGTAAAAAACTATCTAATTACAATGATTTCAGATCTAGAATTCGATCCCTTTGAATGATAATTGAGGCCCTATTTATTAACTAGACCTGAGATATGAAACTTGGAAAGTAAGAAATAAATCCCTTGATTTTAGGGTGTAGATAAGGAAAAAACGGATTAAATCCTATCTAAATCGGATATGATTTGATCTTAATTTGTTTCCTTTCTTGAAGATTACTTGAAATAAACTAAGTCTTGTATGCTCTTCTTGCAGCAATGGCCTCGATTTCTGGCCTTCTACCTGACTTTTCAGAAATACCTAGAGTAATTATACTTTTGGACCATGTTGACTAGTTACTTGATTAAGCACGGCCTCGGTTGAGTCGGCTCGGCCAATCTCTGGCCAGCGCGGCTAGTCACTGGTCGGGTCGGTCCCTGGCCCAGGCCGGCGTTCTAGTCGGATTGGTCCCTGGCCTAGGCCGGCGATCTAATTGGCTCTGGTCTTCTGGCCTCTTGGCCTTCTCTCAAGCCGGTTCTGGCCTTCTGAGCCTCTGGTCTTCTCGGCCCTTCTGGTCATCTGGCCTTCTGGGCCCTCTAGTCTTCTCGGTCTTTCTGGTCATCTGGCCGACCCGGCTCTGGCCTTCTGGTCTTCT
Source organism: Scutellaria galericulata (assembly GCA_946896805.1). Classification (NCBI taxonomy): domain Eukaryota; kingdom Viridiplantae; phylum Streptophyta; class Magnoliopsida; order Lamiales; family Lamiaceae; genus Scutellaria; species Scutellaria galericulata. The sequence continues at coordinate 12,706,678 of OX335797.1, forward strand.
GGCTGGCCCGACTCTGGCCTTTTGGCCCTCTGGTCTTCTCGGCCCTTCTGGTCATCTGGCCGCTTGGCCTTCTCTCAAGCCAGTTCTGACCTTCTGGGCCTCTGGTCTTTTGGCCGGCTCGACGCTAGCCTTCTGGCCTTCTGGGCCCTCTGGTCATCTGGCCGGCCTGACTATGGCCTTCTGGTCTTCTACTCTGGCCTTCTGGTCATTTGGCCGGCCCGGCTCTAGCCAAAGGGCCGGCTCTGGTCTTCCGGGCCCTCTGGCCTTCTAGCCGATTCTGGTCTCCACTTAGGCCGGACCCTAGGTCGGGTCGGTTTGGTGGGGGCCCAACACAGGAGACAATAGACAAAAAAAGTTATAAGTGCCTGAAAAAAAAAATGCATTTTTTCAATATGATTCATTTATTTCATAAATATAATAACTGCACACATTTTTTTAATGCCTATAAAACATAGTATACTAATTAAATTAAATTTGATCAAGTTTTACACCTAAAATATGATCATGTGTTATAAAAACCAAGAGTCGATCCTTGAAACTGTTCACATGTCCTTCATTTCATAATTAAAAGGATGCATGTGGTGTGACTATATATCTTCAACTCTTTTGTGCCATCAAGTTAGGCATACTTTTAATTTTCCATTGAAAGTAGACCCAAAAAAAATGGCAAAATTTTGCATTAAACTTGAAGTAAATATGTAGCTTCAAACCTGCATAAGCAACCATGGCATTTTATTTATTTAGTAAATTTCATTAATTGTTGCACCAAATTGACTCAAAGGACCACATAATTCACTATGCCTTTTACTTTGCTTTAAAACTCATATTTGGTAAAGAATGTTACAATAATCAGTGTTTACTATACTCTAAATTTAACTCTAAAGGCAAAAAATTTGTCTATAGGAGTAAGTTTTTTCGTATTATGATTTATAAGTAGAGGACATAAATTTTATTTGACAAATTTTTAGATGACAAATATTGAAAAATATATTAAAACAAAAGTACATATAAATAGAGCGTTTTCTTTTTAAATCCATCAGGATCGTTTTTATGTTGAAAAGGTTTTCCAAATTATTGTTTACCAGAGACTGATATAGGATTTTGTTTCATCAAAGATATATTTTTTTTAGTACAACATAAAGTAGGGGACCTAAATTTATGGAATATATAATAGACAAATTTTTAATTATATAAATGAAATATAAATAAATACAATAGATATCCACTTTGGGAGTACGAACTTATGAGTTGAATATTCAGTTGAAAATTGGGTTTTAGGAGCTGTAATTAAGCAGCTAATCCTATGGTTGACTTGTATTTAATTTGTTTGGCAACTAATTGCAGGTTTTGAAATTTTCTTGTAATTTAATTATGACACAATAACTAAAACTGATTTCTATTTAAATTTTGCCACTAATTCCAATTAAAACTCATGAATCGAAAGTCGTTATATTGTAACTTTCAAATTTATCATGTGAATTTGCATAAATATATATTTCTATAACCCCCTCTTCTTTCATGCTAGATTAATGATATTGGACTATCTTAATATGAATATTTTAGATTTCTGTTACCTAAACAACTTTAAAAAAAATATTGAATTAAATTCAGTTAGACCTTATCCCTAATATCTGATAATCTCTCCTGCCTTTCTCAAAATTAGCTGTTCTTTCATATTGCGTTGATCGTGCTATTTTTAAAGACCTCAGAAATAAATAAATAATAGAAAGGATCTTTCTAAAGAGTAGGATTTTATTTTGGAAAGATTGGATCGCTTACTCAGCAACTTTGGATGGAGATGAATTTATTTTATAGAGCATGAATTGTTTGAAAAATCACAAGAATTTATATAAAAAAATGTCTCACATATATGACATCGTGAGACAAAAATTCATTACACAAGACCCAAATTCATTTTGATAAATCAGTCTTTATTTTATTCGTTATGAATTGTTAGTTGACTCATCTCAAGAAATTAAATTGATAAAAAAGTTGCATAAAAATGTTACTTTGGAAAATGAATTATATTACTTGTATTAAATTAAATAAATAAATAAAATTGAGAAGTAATTTAGCAAGAGGAAATACATCAAAAAGGAGGATCTCGGTTTTAGCTCACGAAGATCAACACACCAATTTCAATCTTCTAAGTTCTATGTACTTGGTTTCAAAAAAAAAAAAAAAAAGGAGTTCTATGTATCTTCGTAAATAATATTTACTTGATAATTATCAAAGAGTTTACGTGGAGATGATCCTACTATATGTTAATGTATTTGTATTGAGGGGAGGGAGAAATCAATATTCAATTCAAACTTATTTCATTGAGTCAATATGTATTTATGAAATATGAGTTGTTAATAACAGCTTATTCTTAAAATGATTTTACAACAATTCTACTTTAGTCGAGTATGATCAGTAAACAATTTTTCACTTGGATAAAGTTGTTCTTGAATAGAAGACTTTACTCGGTACACCCATCAATTTTACATATCAAATCAATTAAATAAAATAAAATAATTAACTTTCATTTGTATTCATATTTATGGTATTCAAATGACTGAAAATAATAAAATTTCTTCAAATATGATAAGTGCTTTGGAAAAGAATTTTAGATATTTATAACTGATTACCAGGCTGATAACTCAATAAGTTTTTAAACCCCCCACCCAAAAAAAAAAAAAAAAAGATTTGTTTTCTTTTATTATATGGAGTTAAATCTAAATTCATAATAAAAGTTCACTGGATTGGGTTCGCCCAAATTTATTGTTTTATGGACAATAGTGGGCTATATTATGTACATAGTAAACATAATAAAGAAAAGTCCAACCAAGAATGTTTTGGGCTTAGGCTTTAATATACCAAGAATATTTTGGGCTCAAGCTTTTATTTCTCTTTTGTTGTTAGATTGTTGGGTGCTGGGAAATTAATTGGTGTTTTAGTGGTTAGAATTTTCGAACAATATTGTATTTTTAATTTCACGAATTTCTATATAATAAACCTCATAAAATAAAAGCACACCTCTTTCATCATACACACATCATACTGTGGGTGACATGTTAACATCATACAATAATTCAAAATGACTAAAAATGAACTAAAGTTGAGAAAAAAAAAATCAAGACAAAATACATATGTTATAGTATTTATTATATTTCAAAACACTATAAATTAATTACTTAAATTTACTGTTCAAAGTCTATTTCTGAGCTTAATATACATACAATAAAAGATAATACTAATCATTTTTATTACTTTATAAGTTGTGGTGTATTAATTTTTTGGTTATACAACTAAAATTCTACGTTGATAGACATTAAATAGTTTTGAGAGGAGTTATTAGTATTGATGTTGACATCTTGGATGCTGAAATTTTTTTTCAAATATAAAATAATGTAAATAAAATTTAATTTTAAATATATAACAACATGCTACATTAATTATCAAATTAATTAAGTCGTGCATGAAGTTGGTGATAAACTTGTATCATGAATTAATACTGTGAAAAGTATATGAATGATTGAATCAATAGTTTCTTGTTAAGCAACACTGGTATAAAGCCTAAAAGGTGGGCCTTTATTTAATTGGGATCCACAAATTAAAGCATAATAATTAATATACAAAGATGTCCAATAAATTATTTGTACCATGATATGTCGGTCTTTCTTCCAGCAACTGTGACTCACGTTTGTGTTTTTTATATCTCAAATGCAAATATGAAAATATTTATTCAAATGATAGAAATTTAGGATTTTAGATTATTTTTTGGGGTTATTCATGAATAGAAGAAGGATAACCGTTCATCTTTAGGCATGAATCATGATATATATATATATATATATATATATATATATATAAAATTTGAAAAGTCATATATATATGTTTATATATTTATAGTATACTATTCCCAATCATTTGATTTAGAAATTAAATATACTATATTTCTTATTAAAATGCAGAAATTGAGGGGAGATTGTCCACCATTTTTTATATTTTTGTAATCAAAATTTTATTTTTAATTAAAGTAACTTATTTAAAATATATAAGTAATTTGAGGATTATTGTGGCTGTGTCACGTGATATAAGTGGTCATACTTCTATATTTATAAATAAATAAAAGATAATGTTGCATAAAGGGGTTTGGATTTTGTTATTCGCCTTTTAAAAAATAAATTACTAAAAAAATACTATTGAAGTCAAGTTCTAGTCTGTATAGTAAAAAAAATCAATGCACACCACCATAAAGAATCCAAATTCCTTTTAAAGAGATATAGAACAAGTTGAGCACCTGCAACAATTACACACACTGGAAAATTTTTGTAAGAAGATAAAAAGTTGGGTGAAATCGTTTTACCGATCATATTATATGAGATGAAGTTTCATCTAATTTATTTCATTTTATCATTAAATAAAAACTAATTATTTATATTTGAATGTCTTAAAATTGGGGTTTTGTTTCACAAAGAAAATGTGTATGGTTATTTCACAAATAATATTATAATTTATTGATTGAAGTAAATTTGTAAGTAATTAGGACTTTATTCAAACATTCTATGCCGACAAGTAAAGGTTGGCAATTGTTCTTCCCTGTCTTTCTCTTCACCTGCACGAAGATAAAAACATAAAAGCTGGCCAGAGGATTTCTGAAGCACATTAAATTTTCAGTGTGTTTAATTTTTTTTTATTATATATATATATATATATATATATATATATATATATATATATATTCCTACCCCTCTTTTATATGCTAATAATGGGTACAATTGATCACCCCACCCATGTTGTAATATGCCAATATATGTGATATGTGTATGGCTTTATCTGAGTTAGTGTTTTTGAAAAAATGTGTGGCTTTGAAAAATTGTTCAGTTACATATGGTAGTTTTCAAAAATAGAAACTAAAAAAAAAAAAAGCAAATATGAGTGTTTGGCAGAAATTCACTTGGTATACTTATTTATAAAACTTTTTGACCCCAACTTGACATTTGGGTTCTTAGCAGCTTCAAATTAAACTGAATAAGGAAGTGTTTGCAAAAGCTTTTGTTTCAATTTTTAACTTTAAATAATTATTTTGGAGATATTTATGAGGTATAATTCTTCTTAGAATCATTTTACTAAAGTTTAAAATTCAAAAGTTAGCAAGGGGTTGCTTCTAAGTTCTATCTGCTTCTGATAATATTGTCAGTATTGAAATGGTTTTCAATCTCTTGGACACTTCCAACTATTTTTGTCAAATTCCAATATCACATTTTATGCAAAAAATCACTTCTTATTTAAACATTTCCCACTTTTACAATTAAGAAATTCTACCATTATAATCACTAAACTATACCACCTCTTTTTTTTTTTTTCAAACACTCACTTAGCTTTTTGCAAACACCCCAAATTCATTTTGAAGAAGCTAAAAGTAGGTAGAAACATTAAGAAGCTGGCATGCACGATTGGTCACTAAACCCATGATAAATGATTCACAAAGTATATCATATATTGATTCAATATATACAAATCAATTTTTTTTTTTTAATGAGTTTGGGGAATGGAAGGAGGAAATAATAAGAACTAGAAAACTTGTGTGACCAAGATTCAAACTTTTATTATTATAATATGCATTTTTATAAAGGTGAGATTCCACTTGAGCTACAATGCTCGTGGTATATATATATATATATATATATATATATATATATCATATCATATCATATCATATCATATCATATTCTCCCTCCATTTGTTTCAAAATAAGTGTCATTTTGGAGTTTTTGCCATAAAGTAAGGAACATAAGAATTGAACAAATATACCCTTTACTGATCAATGAATTTAAAATTCAAAATTGGAAGATAATCAAATTAATTATATAAAAAGTATCATATCAAATCCCTAAATTTTAATTAATTAAGAAATATTAATAGTGATAATTTGATAATAAAATTATATAAAAATCTAAAATAACATTTAATTTGAAATAAAATTTAGACTTCAAAACAATGTATACTTTGTAACAGAACATATATTAAAAATCATTGTAACTTACACATCAAATCTTTTCTTATGGGCCATGTATAGACAATTCTAATTAATCCTGTGGCCCAATAAAAGGCCCATCATCATTTCCACCATAAATATGCATCCAAACATCTCATGTGATCTTCTCTAATCATCAGAAAAACAAGAAATGGTGAGTTTTAAAGCAGTAGGACCTCACTCTTCCTAAGATTTATTAGCAATCATTTTTTTTTTTTTTAAATTCATGTCTATTTGTTACACAACATGACATATCTGCCACGTGTGCAATTCCAATATATATTTTCATTTTGATTTAACAATTCACTCAATAGTCCAACTCATAGATTCACAGGCCATGCTCTTTTTTTTAAATGCAGACAATGCATTTGATAGGTCACAAAATAATTTAAACATAAATACTCAATATCATTAGATTTGTCAAATTGAGAAACTGAATACGAGAAAAATCAATTATTCCCTCTTTCTTGTATCAAATTCATCATCAAAATAATATTTAATACGTTATTTATAATATTATACGATTATAAAAAGCATAACGTGTTCTAAATATTTATACTTTTAATAAAATTTAGGGTTAAATACAAATATGCAATTTGTACTTTTAACACCTTTTCCTACATAGTATCTAAACCACAATATATATATATATATATATATATATATATATATATATATATATATATATATATTGGTTGCTATTGAAAGTCAATTTTGACAGTTAAATGAAAACAACTACTAGAAAATTCAATAATGCAATTCACCTCCAAACATCAACCAAAATACATAAGTCATACGTCAAAATGACATCCTTATAACTTCAAGTCAATTTCATGATTCATACTCGATCCAATGATCCCGAATTAAAGAAAAACCATTCTAGTATTTTGAATGATTTTTGTTTGATTCAGAATCGAATCGAACAGGAATCATGAAATTTGACCCAAGATTATAATTTGAGATCGAAAGAACATCATTTTGGTCATGTATTTTGATTGATATTTAGAGGTAAATTGCATTTTTAAATTTTCTTATGATTGATTTTGATCGAAAAGTATGTCAAAAATTGAGTTCGAATAACAGTCGGAAAAATTCATAAACTATATAATCGTTTTTTATTTGGAAATCAAGTAGGGAAATAGTGTTTAAAGTTTAAATTGCATTTTGATATTAAGTCTAAAATTAATAACATATGGACAAAACTTCAAACTTAGAGATTGTTACTATAAATGGCTATAACAATGTATGGGATGTAACATGTGATTAAGAATTGAATTTGTAGAAATATGGTAGCAGTTGTAGGCTTGGTAGAACTGGTACCCCCACTAGAGGTTTTCAACAATTTTGACAATCCTTGAAAGGTCAAGATGTCATGTCTATATATATACACACACATTAAAAATGTGTCACATATGTAACGTGGCTATTAATTTCAAATTACCAGATTTAAAAAGACGTGATGTTTATGTATTAATATTTAGCACATTAAAATTAAAATGTATTTCCGGTGGATATGTGAACTCTTTTTTTTTTTTTTTTTTTATATATAGTCAGTTTTGACATGAAGTAGTTTTTTTTTTTAATTAGTACATAATATAGTGTGTTTCGTCTGTGCATTAATGTCCTTTTCCTCGTCATACATATCTCCAACATTATTGCATGGACACATATGCACACCTCTGCCTACATTACTTCTTCTGCATGCTGTTAATTAGTACTGTTGGTATGTCCACTTTAGTACAAGGCCCGGTTGCTTTTCTTTCCTAACAAAAATTATTATTTACTATTTAAAATGTTATATTATTTAAATTTTATATAATATTAATTTTAGGTATTTCTATTAGGAGAAACAAAATTCATTTTCTTCACAAAAATAATTTTTAAATTTGATCATTTTTCATTTATATTATTAACTTTTTGCTAATTTGAAGAATAAGGTCTGAATTCAATTGAGTAGCCTGATTAGCTTTAACAGTGATATTCTGCTTAATATTTTACATGGGTTATAGTCTTTAATGCGCAGCCCATTTTCATTCTAAATACGATGGACATGCTTTCGTTCATGAGCTATTTGAATCTCAATTCGAATTTTTATAGTTGAAATCGATTATTAAGTTTAACGAGTTAGAGCTCGATTTCGAATTTGACTTTGTGATCTTTATCAATCTGAGGTTGGTTTTTGATAGTATTTGGTTCGTTAAAGATTAATATTTTGGAACTCCGATATGAGTCCGATTTGTTTATTTTGGAAAGCTAAATCAATTTTAAAAGAATATTTAAGTAATAAAATGTACAGGTAATTAAAGAATTTTCAAAAAATTGACAGCTAAATAACAAGGATATTAAGGAGCGCACCTGATAAATAAAATACCCATTTTAAATATTAAATAATTTCTAAGATAATCAAATGATTACTGAATTATTCAGTGTTTAGTAGTTGAATACTATGTTATATGAGTGATTTCAGATCATAGATGAGTCCAACTTTAATTACGTACACTCTAAGTTTCATGGGTCAAAATAAATTTTGTTCTTATATATTTATTTAACAATATATCTTTCTTGGATCAAATATTAAATAATGTGATTTAGGTTTTTAACTTTAGCAATACTATGTCTATCTTGGTGTAAATTAATGGACACCACTTTCTAAATGGAAGCTTTAATTTTGTCAATATGAGAAAAAAAAAATGGTGGGGAAAATTGAATAAAAGATTGAGATAAGGTTCCTTTTGGCCATAGATTTCAACCAACCAAACAAGGACTTACTCCATATCTTATCTTGCCAAATACGTAAGCAAAGCCAAATAAGATGTTGATAGAATTGAATGATATTGATGTCTTCCTTGTCTATAACCACTTTGCTTCAAATATACCATTTTCTTGCATTAATTAACAATAACATTAATTTCTTATCTTAATTCACTTTTATAAATTGGTAGAGTCGAGTTATAAATCTTTTATATATATATATATATATATATATATATATATATATATATATATATATATATAATTGCTGTCTGTTCAAAAAAAGATAAGAGACGAGTCCTTTATCTTCTTCTCTAGCTAGTTTAGATAATTTCTATTGCCATTCTTGGTGCAATGTTTGGCAAATAATAGAACTAGTATTATTCATTAAGTGAACTATTTACGATACCAACAATATATATTCAAGGAAATCTTAAGCTTTAATTTTTATGAAGCTCATATATTTTGTGTCATGCAACATGTGAATAGAATCACTTTAACGTAATTGGTAATATAATAGTAACTAAACTGAGAATAATTCGATAAAAGAAGTACTAGATAATCCTACTCTTCCCCCTTTAGATCGAGGATATTTATTCAGTGACATAATAGTCTTCTTCAACAATTTCTATAGGATCTTTTGTAAATGCTACACTTGATGGGTTCATTACATCGAATATAGTATCAATCATGATCTACTTGTATATATATACACGTGAATGTGTGTTTATTTGTAAAGGTGATAGATATTACATAGACACCTAATCTAATTCACCAGGTATGACATGAATTATATCCTCTTAGATTACTTAGTTAAATATATCATATTATTTCATATCTATATATATTCTGTTAAAAATCAGTATATATAAGTTATAGGAATCCAGCCCATGTTGCAACAATATGCATGAGTGTCGTGTTTGTGTTTTCAATATGACGTATCTAGATAAAAAGTTGATGGTTTTAGACTTGGCCTTTAGAGGTTCAGCATTATCAAGATGTTTAATATGTGTATTACCAAAAACAAGAAACACTATTGGTGATATTGTTACTTTATTTTATTTTATCTGCCTCTTAATTAAATAATACAATTTATCTCATTCTATTTATCGCATTTAGATTATGGAAAAGAACTAAATTCATCTTCTACAATGGTTATATATAATTACCTCTATATATCTTGACTTTTGAAGTATGTTATATTTAAATTTCTTGAAGTATATTAATAAGTTCAATTAAAAATGGGTAATACAATGATATTATCAAAAGGGACGAACCGTATAATATTTAGATACATATATAGGAGTATGAATGAAGGATGATAAATTGACTAAAACACGGAAACTCATTCAAATGTACCACGTTCATTTATTATGTTGTCCATACATACAATTTAGAATAAATTTTAGTTCTTAATTTCATAAGAGTTAAAATTGAATTCATAAAGGAACATATCACGAGCTCATTAAAGGTCCCCCCTCTATGATTGAGTGTGTGAAAAAGAAAACATTAAGATGAAAAAGGATAGTTAAAATAGATTATTCATCCAATTGAAACTTGCAAAAATTTTTATATATATATATATATATATATATATATATATACACATATATATATATACACATATATATATACATATATATATATATGTGATAGTGTCAAGTATATAATTTTGTGAGATAGAATTTCATTACTCATAACTCAAACTAATTTTTAAAAACCAATCTTTAATTTAGATATGGGTACATAATCACTACAAGAAAAATTAATATTTGTAATAAGATTTTTTGCGACAACAAAAATTCTCGAGAAAAGTCTAATTTTTGCGACACCAAATTGTCATAAAAAAATGCTAATATAAATTGACAATACATTGTCACAAAAAAGTAATGAAAAAAAATTATTTGCAACAACATCATGTTGTTGTAAAAAAAACTATTTGCGAGAAGACTTTTGCAATAACAACTTAGCGACAAAATGTTTATGCGAGTATATTTTGTTGTCACAAATACTCATTTTTCTTGTAGTGATTGAGTTGTAAGTTGATTTAAAATTAAATTCGTAAAATGATCTCATGAGAGTACTACTGATCGTAACTTGAATATGACGATAGTTATATACTCGAAACTTTTCTGGCATTGAATGTAATATGTTGGTACAAATTTTCTACACAGTTTGAATTTATTTACTATTAACAACCAATAAAAGAAGGGTCCTCATGACCAAAATGATCTTTTCCGTGTATGATTTGCCAATTACGTGGGCAGGGCAGGTGCCCCCCCTCTTATACTAAATGTTAGTAATATTCCAAAATATTATTTTATTGGGTCACAATTATAGCAAGTTATATAGAGAGAAAATATGAAAATTGACCAGCACTAAAGGTATTTGATGGGAAGAATCGATCAAGGCTTGTTAATTTGGGAGATGGGACAGTTGCGAAAGAGGCTATTATTGCTAGGGAAATAATAAGATTTTGGGAAAAAAAGAAAATAATGAAAATATTTTAACCTAATTTGAAATCATAGATGTATAGTGTCCACATTTATTAAATTTAGATAGAGGTAAAGTCAGTTCCCACAAACATAAGTCTTCTCCAATGTTACACCAATCTGCACCAACTCTTTCTTCTCCTTCACCCTCACTTGCATTGTGAAATCTATGTATACATTCAATTCATCTCTCTCTCTCTCTCTCTCTCTCTCTCTCTCTTAATATCCAATTCAATTCGTTTGTAAAAAAGTATTGTGGAAAATCAATCATGTTAAATATGAAATATTCGACATTTCATTTCCCGTTAATAATTATTCTACGAATTTATTTCTTCCAAATACCATATTAATATAATTAATTAATTATGAGAAATTATGGCATTATGATTTTTTAGAAGATATATGAAGTATTACATAAATGTAGGTAATTACGCAAATCTGTGACTATAATAATTTATATAAACTATATATGATAATATCATATAATTAAATATAGAAAACTATATATGGGCATTTGGGATATTTTTTTTTTTGATATTATATTATTTTATAATTTTTAATCTAAGTTTCCCTTTATTTTTTCCTAATTCATGTATTATTTACCTTGATTGACATCTGTTCTATAAACGGTCATTTTAGATGATGTTTTAGGGCAGAATTTTTTTTATTTAATCAGTAGTTTCTACAATGGTTCTACTATATATATATATATATATATATATATATATATATAAAATTAGTACAAACTCGATTAATGCAAATCCAATGTACAAGATTAATGTACCAACCGCCAGATTTATAAGTACATTCCTTACAGAATCAGAGGAGAAAACGGTATTTAAATGAATTAAAGGTTGAAATCATTTTGTCAGTATCAATGTGTTTGATTTAATTTCAATTCTACGAATGAATTAGTTTTCTATTTTAATTAAATAACATAATTAATTAATACATAGAATATTGTACTGAGTGTAATATGATACAATATAGAATATAAATTGAAATAGAAGCTCCCACTATGAATTTTGGTATTACAAGAATCATGCTTATATGGCTTTATTTTGGTGAATTATCTAATAATAATAAAAGATGATGCATTGCTAAGTTATAAAATTCAAAGTTAATTTCCTTAAATTTGAACTATGACGATTCGACCTTTACTTAAATCATGCCTAACTTTTAATCAAAACATTCATCATGAACTTCTAATAAAAAAAGTTATCTGCTAAGCAGAAACCAATGAAATAATTTAATACCAAACCCAACAATTTTACCTTAATTTTTTTTTTCCTTTTCTCAATTCATTATTTGTCTTTTGTTTTAAGCAATCCATGAAAGAAAAAAAAACAAAAAATAAAAAAACAACAACAACAACATTATGAGGATACACTGTTGTATACTTGTATATTGTGTGCATGTAAGTGGGCCGGGGATTCATGCACATTTCTAGCTATCTAGCTAGAACATAGCCTAGAAGGACAAATTGTAGAATATTCTAGAACTTCTAAAGTCATCAAATTGTTAGATCAAAATCACTAAATTGGCCTTATATATATATATATATATATATTTTTTTTTTTTTTTTTTTGTTTTTTTTTTTTTTTTGAGACTTGATAATCACATTGTACATGGAACCGGACCACGCTTGTAAAATTTTCAGATCAAAAAGGATAAATTTCATAACAAAATCCAATTTATAGTTTATCTTTTAATTCTAAATCCAATTTTAAAAATTTATCAAAAGGGGTTCAATTTAACTTTTTTTTTTTCAATTTTAGACTTGAAATTTAGATTGAGTTCTCAATTTAAGATAAACTTCAATTTTCTTTTTCTTTTTTATTTTTAATTATATTAATAAATTTATTTATATTTTAATATGTATTTATATTTTAGATAAATTAAGACAAATTAGTGCAATTTTGGAACGATCTTTATCCAACTTGTATTAATTTATATAAAAAAATAAAAATATAATTAATTCAATTTATAAAATATAATTTATATTGAATTGATTAATATTAAAATTAGGTTTCTGTACTTTTATTCATAAAATTAAGAAAATAAAAAGAATCTTAATTTTATGAATTACATTTATTATATATATATATATAAATTAATAAAAGTCGGATGAAATTTATTTTAAAATTGTACTAACTTGTTATTATTTATTTTAAATATAAATACATATTGAAATATTAATAAATTCATAAAAGAAAAAAGAAAAAAAATGAAATTTTGTCTTAAATTGAGAACTCAAACTAAATTTCAAGCATGAAGTTGAGAAAAATAAGGTTAAATTGAGCCCTTATTGAGAAACTTTATAAGTTGGGTCTAAAATTGAGAGATAATATATAAATTGGATCTTGTTATGAAATTTATCTGATCCAAAAATTCTATCATATCAAAACTGTACATATATTACCTACATGATATATATGACATATTTATATTTAAATTTAAAATGAGTCTTAAATAAAACTAGTCAACCCGTAATCCATATTTTAAAATTCACATATGAATTTGTGAAAATTAATTTTTTTTGTGGATAATAAAGATGTGTAACTATTCTTGAGATTCTCTCATATAAGTTTTATGAATTTTATCAGGCATTGATGTGATAAATACAAATTTTAATTAAAAAAATAAAAAGTTTGCCTAGTGTATTATATATTTTTGTAATAATTCTTATTTTCCATTTTCTTATACGAATAGAAGATTCTTTCATTTAAAGAAAACAAAAAACAAGAAAATCTAAATAAGAACAATATATTTAAACATGTCGTGACGTACATAAATAATGAACATATGAAATGAAAAATTGATTTCAAGGGCCCCCAATGCCTATCCTCTACCCTATGGAGTGGCCCTCCCTCTAACAAATTAAAAGATCTCCTATTATACACATTCAATTCTCTGTTTTTTAATTTTTTATGTTATTGTTTATGTCTACAATATAATATAGTTTCTTATCATTCACAAATATTAATTATTCGATGAGGACATAGAAACCAACTAACTACGACTCAAATCAAATTTTATAAATTAATATTTATTTTATGAATTATGGATTGCAGATTCACTCCTCATACATAATTAATATTATCAGAAATTTGCTGAGACAGTTTTATCAAATACAATTTTATCATACATAATGAAGCATGACATTTTTCAGAAGGAAAAAAAAAAAAAAAAACAGGGCTAGGTAAATTGTAACATTCTAAAGAGGTAATCCATTCGATTAGCGATTTGGTTAGAAATGTTGTTTTTTTTTTTTTTTTTCATATGATGACTGTATTATTTAGTAGTTTATATTTTATATTCATTTATACATGTGAAATATTTTTTTTAAAAGAAAAAATCGTATTAATTAAGTCAAAAAACGTTATATTTGGGAAATGAAGAAAGCTTCCAACATTCGTTGGAAAAAGGTGTCTTTCTCATTGCATTTATTGCTGTGGCCGTTTTGAAATTCGACTTTCTTAGAACATCTGATTTCTGAACAACTTTGTATAATCTGATTATACAAATAAATCATAATATTATTATATGTATATTTTAATTCAGATTGCCATGTTCATGGATTTGATAATGGTAATATGGTTAACAACATCAAATTATATATGCCTCACTTGCCTAATCTACTCCCATTAATTGTAACTGACAATGAAAATATTTCTCACTAAGACACTAACTACAATAAATAATATAACTTGCAAGACATTTACAATTAAAAATAATTCCAAATTTTTTTTTAAAAATCTATTTCAAATATTCAATCTTTATTACACGATATATAACAAAATCATGAATTCATTACCAATATTGTCATGACGTGAAATAGTTTAAATCTCATATTGTTAGCATTCAATGTCAGATTTAAGACTAAATCTTCAATACAATTTACTCAAAATATAGGAATTGCTCTTCCTACCATCTATATTAATATATATAATTGAAAAAAAAAAAATGAAAAATGGACCTTTCATACGCACTTTTCAAAACAATAATTTGATGTTTATTAAAACTGCGCGCTAATAAATGACCACTCACTAAAAGTGCAAGAAATGAATTCCGAAAGTTATAAATTTGCACTTCTTAGAATTCGACTTCTAAAAAGCTACTTATTTAAAAAAAATTAACGTTAATTAAACTAATAAACACATAGGATTTTCATAAATGGACTTTTATGTCTAAAGTCAATTTCAAAATATTTCTACCCAGCAACGTTAAATTACAACAAATACAAAATATAAATATGATATACAAACAATCAACACATTAATATATATAAATATATATTCACAACATATATTATTACCACCTTTTAAAAAAAGAAAAAATATAAGTCGGTTTCACAAATAAAATTTCATAAGTCAAATTCTATTTATAATTATAAGATATAATAATTAACATGTCTTAAAAAATTATATCAATAAGACAGCTTTACAAAAATTAAACTCGTTAATAAATGCAAAGAAGCAGAAAGGGAAAAAAGGAAATTCCCTTCATTTCCAAATGGTAATGAAAAATAAATTATTTTATATCCGTTAGTAAAGTTCAACGTGACCCATATTTATCACACTTTTGCAAAATAGCAATATTAATTTCATTGAGATTTCTTCAAATATTTCAAGAGATTTACAATGAAATTATTACAATTACATTCACGCCTTCCTAATTCCTACGACATATTCCACTAATTATGTAAATTTTACTTAACGTAAACGAAAATGAATTACCAATTTGATTGAGCACCCACCGATCTTAATTACCCATAATCCAAAATAAATACCCATAATAATATTTCAAAAAAAATGTAATTTGTACGAAATATAAAAAGTAGAAAAGTAAAAAATAAAAATAGTACAAGTAAAATTTGATTTTATGTTGATAGACACTAGAAAACATAGAGTCCAGGTCAGTCAATGGAAAAGGTAAAATAATTACTAGCATTGAAACTGTAACCGGAACGACGTCGCATTGAGCATCGCGCTGCACGTGCCACGTACTATATAAGCGCCATGTCACTCTTATGTGATGACGCCCTCTATTCATTACCTCTAGATCTGATAAACCCAACTTTCTCTCTCTTCTCTTCTCTCTGTAAGAAACACGCACTCGAGGTGTCTCTCTGTGTCTTCACCATTTCTTCTTCTCGCTCATCCATTCACCCCTCAGGAGAGAGAAAAACGAAAACCAATGGGAGAGGTCTGTCTCCTCTCTCTCTACCTCTATCTCTCATTATTTTTTTGGTCATTAATTAGGTGTGTTTGATTTGTTCTGTGCAGGAAGAGAAGAAGCCGGCGGCGGAGGAGAAGAAAGAGGAGCCGCCGCAGGCGGCGGCGGAGGACGGGAAGAAAGAGGAGAAGAAATCTGAGGTGGCGCCGCCGCCGCCGCCGCAGGAAATCGTTCTGAAGGTTTTCATGCACTGCGAAGGGTGTGCTAGAAAGGTCCGGCGGTGTCTCAGAGGATTTGAGGGTAATGAAATTGGGGATTTACTTCATCAGTTAATTAATTGGTGAATTAAAACCTAGAATTGAATAGTGGTGCGTGTCAGTGTGTGATGAAATGCTGTTTTTTGAAATTTAATTAAGTGTGGGTGATTTTGCAGGTGTGGAGGAAGTGATAACTGATTGCAGAAGCAGTAAAGTGGTGGTGAGAGGTGAAAAGGCAGATGCGGTGAAGGTGTTCGAGAGGGTTCAGAGGAAGAGCCACCGCCAGGTTCAACTTATTTCTCCGATTCCGAGTCCGCCGCCACCAGAGCCTGAGAAACCTGCAGAGAAAGAGGTGGCTAAACCTGAAGAGAAAAAGGAGGTGGTGGTTTGTTTCTCTCTCCTCTCTATCTTTCTCTCTCTTGAAGTTTTTGAATTCATGTGATTAGTGTTTGTTGGTGGTGTTGTTGCAGCCTGCAGTGATTACAGTGGTGTTGGGTGTGTACATGCATTGTGAGGCTTGTGCTCAAGAAATCAAAAAGCGTATTATGAGAATGAAAGGTGTGAGTTTTTTATTTCTTTTTTCTTTTTTTTTTTACTTTTTAATTTTTAATTCGTACCAATTTTTTAAAAACATAATTGCAAATTTTATGGTCTTTATGCAATTTCGCCATTTTCAACTGTATTTGGAAGGTTAACATTTATTTTCATCTCTCCCTCTCTTTCAAATGGTGTCCATTTAATGAGTTTTTTTTTTAATAAAAAGACCTTTTTTTTTAAGAGAAACATTAGATTTTGACTCATGTACCCTTAAATTAATAAAGGAATTTACGATCCAAATTTTGAAGGAGAATCAAAATAATTAAAAAAGGATAGGGTTACCATCAAATTTCTGAAAATTTAGCTAATTTTTCACATGTTATAAAATTAGCAGATTTTACAGATGATGATAAGTATAACTTTGGAATAAAGTTGGGTAAAAGTCTAAAAAACGACCCTTAAATGGGATCGAAGGGGTACTAAAGTTTGTTTAAATAATTCTGAATTATTCTTTAATCTGTAACATTCTCTACATTCTTGCTTCATTATAATCATAATATTATTAAATTGAACTGGCAAGTTGGATCAGAGGGAGTATTAGAGTTTGTTTAAATAATTCTGAATTAATTATTTAATCTGCAACATTCTCTACATTCTTGATTCTTAAATTACATTAGAATATTCTTAAATTGAACTGTGAAATAATTGTGGGAAACTGTAGGAGTTGTAAGCGCAGAGGCAGAGCTGAAGAGCTCACAAGTGATGGTGAAAGGCACATTCGAGCCCGAAAAGCTCACTGAATACATGTTGAAGAGGACTGGAAAACACGCAACAATCATCAAAGTCGAGCCCGAGAAGAAAGAGGAGGAAAAGCCCAAAGACGACAAAGAAGAGAAGAAGTCGCTGGAGGAAGGTGAAAAGGAGCCGAAGAAAGGCGAAGAAACCGCCAACGAGAACAAGGATGGCGGCGGAGAGCCACCGGCCAAGGTGGCCGAGGCGGCGGTGGAGGATCCAAAGATGGAGTTGAAAAGGAATGAGATGTACTATTACTACCCACAGAATTACCAGTTGTACCCTCAGAGGTTTGTGCAAGAGATGAATGCTTATCCTCCACAGATGTTCAGTGATGAGAATCCAAATGCATGTAGTGTCATGTAAATTTGGAAGAAGGTGCGGGTCAAAATGGGAAAAAGGAAGAATATGAGGGTAAAACTGCCCTTTCACTCTGGACAACATCTCTGTGTGCTCTACATGTGCTGCTGTAGTTCTTATGTATAATTATACAGACGAGCTGTAGAATTTTGTAAGGATTTTGTACTTTTTTTTTACCTTTTTAATTATATTATAATCTTTGTTACATACCATGCATGATACTATAATAAACTAATCTATGCTGCATATGTATTTGTTTAGTACAGTTTTTGTCTTGTTCCTCATAGACTCACCCATGTAGAATGTTTAAAACATCCTTTTATAGATTGGGGGCTTTTTTGTTTTGTTTTATTAGATTTAAGATAATATTATATGTTATTGGTATGCCATATGGGTCTATATAATAATACAACCGATTAAAATATCACAAGATTAACAAAAAAACTTAATGATTGTTTTACAGTAACTTAAATTTATCTTTACAGTCAAATTTTATTTTGTAGACTGTGAATTATGAGTTGATTACTAGATTTGTAAGATTGTCTCATAAGACTTCTATTTAAACATTAATTAAGTTATTTTTGAAATGTAGCATTTGACCCATCCAGGGGACTGGTATTTATGTATATGTATAATAGAAAAGTATCAAATGAGGACTAAAAAGAAGAAAAAGAAAAAATTAAGTTCCTTCTTAGTTCTTTCCTTTGAAAAATAAATGAAGAAAGAATAAAATATTGATGCTAAAACGAGTAAAATCCAAACACTAGACATAATGTATGGAAGCTTCTGGATGCCGTATTATGTACAATTTGGAAGGTCTGGCAGCAATTCATCATGAGTTGCACCTATTTTTCTTGGCAATTCAGTGAGTGTGTGACCACCTTGGAATTAAATCTTTATATTTTATATTTTATAATATTTAATATACGATATGTGTTAAATAATGATCATTGAATATATGTGATGTTTACTGATTATTTTACAATAAGAAATATAAAACCAAATGTAATAGGGATTTCAGATACTACAAAATGCAACGGCATAATTTTTATCATAATTGATGATATGACCATAGTTTAATAGAGAATTAAATTAATCACTAATATTAATGCAGTCTCATAGAATTGAAATTAAATAAAATTCGATCTGACTCATAAAAACAGTGAAAACCCGAGAAATTGGTGTCGCAGAACCAGGTGAACCCGCTTGAATGATTTAATTTATAAATGGAAAAAAAATGAGGCTGTTATTTTCTTCATCAAATTAAGAATTGCAACTAATTTCGCCAGTCTTCTATACGAATGTAATCCACTCAATTTAAATTGAACTATTGATAGTTTAAACTTGATTATTTGTTATCGAGTTGATATCGAGCTCAATTTATTGATTATGTTTATTATTCGCAAACTTATTCAAGTTTAATTCAACTCAAACACGGTATAAAAATTTTAAATTATACATATTATTCATCAATTTATTAACAAAATTAATTATATATTTATCAAAAAATAGTATTTTCTCTCAAATTTATAATTTAGTCATAACAAATAATTGTATTCACATATTCATCAATTAAGTATTTTTATATGATGAAAACAAAATATTATCTAATAATAAAGAAAATATTGAAAAAACACCAATTAAGCTAGTCAATTTCATGCTGTTATGCCTATATTTAATAAGTAATTAGTATAATATACTATTT
This sequence comes from Scutellaria galericulata, assembly GCA_946896805.1. Taxonomy (NCBI): domain Eukaryota; kingdom Viridiplantae; phylum Streptophyta; class Magnoliopsida; order Lamiales; family Lamiaceae; genus Scutellaria; species Scutellaria galericulata. Next base: position 12,726,772 of record OX335797.1, read on the forward strand.
AATGTTGAATGGTTTGATATTTTTAAGACTAAACGGATTACATTAATTGAATAGGAGCATAATAGAAAATAAACTAAATAAATAGTTTCTTTTTGAAAAGTTGACTATATATTTTAAATATTAAAAAAAAAAAAAGTATATATATAGGATGGAGTGAGCTAGGGTTTTAGAGAGTGATGATGAGAAAATTATATTCTTGGTGGTATGTAGTTGACTGCTTCTCATTCATACATTGATAATTGATTTATTTGTTTAGCATTATGATGACATTATGGACTTATCATCATCCATCCATATTCACTCTTTTGATTCTCATTATTATTAATTATTATTAATTATTATTGTTGTGATTGTGAAATTGTGATGATGATAATATCATAGGGTCCTCAGTTAACACCATTCTCCACCACTCCCGTTTCCTACGGTATATGCTCTTCACTTTTGCACTACGCAGATCTAACGTCCAATCCCATTTTATTTCTTCTTTTATTTCCTACTATTCAATCACACCTAAAGCTATATATTTTCTTACCAAGTACCAATCATTCTGATTTTTTTACCAAGTTAGGGCCATATATATATATATATATTCACAACTAGAAAACCGTCAAATTCCAACAGTTAAATTTCGTTGGTAATTGAGTATTTTTACGTTGGAATTTTCGATTCCAACAATAATTCATACGAAAAACACAACTAGAAAAATGACCGTTGGAATTTCCAACAACGCACTTCCAACAGACATTCATCATTGGAATTTCAGCTGTTGGAAAATATTCCAACGCCAATTCCAACGGATTTTTCCATTGGAATTGTTTTCCACCTCCACTTCCAATGGGCAAATACCGTTGAAATTTTCAAATGCTGAAAAATATTTCAATGCAAATTTCAATGGACGTTTTCCGTTATATCATTATTATGATATAATTGACATTGTTTAATTTTAGATAGATTTTTAAGATAAAACTCTTATCAGAATATCTCAAGAATCAAAATTTATAAGATGGGTCAATTAATAATTTGTAGTCCAGAAAACACAATTTGATTTGTGAAAATGGATTGTGAAAATTCAATTGAATACAAATTCCAAAGAATCTCCAAACATATGCAGTAAGTTGCTAATTAAGTATATATAATATTACTTGTGAATGTAGTAATCCATGAGGTTTTACACATGCATGCACTAGAACCTAAACCACCCCCACCCCCATCGTTTTGGTAGAGTAGGATGGTATAAGCTCACATCCTGGGGGCATTGTATTACTCATCAAAAGCAAACTCAATCATTTTTCTTAGCAACTTTTTTAGACTTTTTTTAATCTAGGTAATTAATAATTTTACCATGGTCTTAATTTCTCAGTGCGCCTAAGCTATACACTAATTCCAAATCCAATTTTAGGCAATGATTTTATTTTTTACCAGTGTCACCTTCAACTTCACCACATGAAACAATCCTCTATATATATTTTATATTTATTTGATGCTTATAGGATTTTTAATTTTTTAGTTAATTCGTTTACTGAATTTTTAGACAATATTTTATTATCTTGAGTAATTAACGATTTTACTGATTTTTTTTTTTATGAAAATATTTTTACATTTTATAAAAAATATTTATTAAAATAATTTCCAACTTTTAGTATATTTTCTCTAATTTAGTCATGAACAGTTAGTTTTGTCCATTTTCTTCAAATTTGCTGCGGTGTTGTTCAAGAGACCGGATCCTTTGTACCAAAGTCTTTGTTTTACTTGTATGCCACATTAAAACTATATAGTTCTGATATTGAAAAAAAAAACTTATAATTTGTAACTGTTTTTATTTTGAAAAAAATCAATATAACGTGTTTTGGGATGTGATAAACACGTGGTATAGGATATTTGGTACAGTGGATCTGATTTGATTCTTCAATGCCCTCGCAATCTGGTGGATGAGAGGTGGAGTATTATTGCTACTGCCAGAGCGGAGAGTAGTTACGTACATTTAAAGCATTTTTATGTGAAAAATGATATTCTTCTAACTTCATCAAACTTTCATGTTTTTATAGTTTTATTACACCGTAAATTTTGGGGATTTGGTAATTTCGGCTAATAATTTTTCTGCCAATAAATTTATCAATTAACTTTTGAAAATTCAGAAATTTAGACTAATTTCAGCTAAAACCATCAATTGAATTGAAATTGCACGAAAATTGCATGTGCAAACCCAATTTTGAGTTTTTCACCTCAATTTGCTGATGTGGATTGAATTTCTTATATGTGGTCTACATTTTGATCTTATTTTCACATGCGGAAATGATATTTTCATCTAAACACATTGATTGCCTAAGATTTATTAAAATAAATACAAATATATAAAAACATATTAATAGAAAATTGATTTTTTTAACTAAAATATTTATATTCCAAAATAATAATTTTAAAATCCTTAAATATTTATTTAAACAAAATCTGAAAAATGAATTTGAAAATTATGTTTAACAAATTCATCTAGATTAACTAATCAAAAAATTTAGGATCCAAAATTAAAAAGAAAATCAACTTATGCATCTCTAGCTTGTATTCACAGAAGTCCTCATACACTTTATCAATGTTAAATTAAATTTATTATTTCACAATATTCAGTTAAAATAGCATATCCATTCATCTTAACTGATATCAAAATTCCAAAATTTCACAACTTTACAAAACTGTATAATCATAGCCCTTTTGAACATATCATCCATAAAATATGCAACTTGCAATTTTATTGCATGTACATGATTGTACTATGTTGTACTTTTCTACCTCCGACAAAATTGCAAATTGCAAAGTGGGAACTACGATGTTGTACTACTTTTCTTCCACACAAAAAATTGCAACTTGCAAGAGTTTAATTAGTTTCCATATTATTATTCGCAATTCTGCACATAATTATGTATTTGCTGCATTTTTTTTTCTGAAAGAATATTGAATTAAGAGCTAGAGATGAAGATCATGGCAGCTTATATCAACCAACCATCTTCCCCTTGTAATTTTCTTGACAAAATCAATCTTCAATTTATCTCTGAAATGTGGCTATAATATTGCAAGATTTTCTTGAATCGCGATGATGAGTTGGAGAGTCGCATCAGAGATGCAGCGCGCTTATGCAGCTGAAAATGTAATCGAATCTCATATAGTCGAACAAATTGCTGGTGAAGAGAAGATCAGTTCCATTGACAAATCAAGGTCTTCAGAAAGTGATACAAGACATGGAACAAAGACTCGATTATTGCTGATCCGCTAAGATTATATGGTGGGTTTAAATGATCCATCTCTTGTATGAAATCATGGATAACTTCATTGCCAAACCATCCAAGTTTCTGGTATGGGTGGCACATGTAAGACTACACTTGATTGAAATTTTTCGTGCATATGTGTCGGTTATTATTGGTACATATTTTATCATCTTAATTATCCTTGATTTTAGTCGATTTGTACTTAATCGATGAATTTTATTATTCTTATTTGTAGGCAGGGGTTTTGGTGGGCTTTGAGCAAAAATTGAGTTTAAAACTAAATTGTGGGCTTCAATTGAGAACTTGGGCTTAGATGGAAGATAGTATTAGACTGACCTCAGATGACTTGTTGGAGAATGAATGACCAATAAGATTTGTTATTCCAATTGAACTCTAATTTTTTTTAATCGACTTTTAGTTTTTATGGATTGATTTTTATCATATTTCTTAAGGGTAAGAATCGTAGTTTTACAGATAGTGTATATTGACAATTCTTTTAATATTATATTATCGCAAATAGATTTTTTAATTTTTTTTAATGATAATTTGTTTTCAATTTTTATGATAATACGTTGACTTTTCACGAAATTTTTTATTAAAATATAGAAATTGAATATGGTGTCCCTATCAAGCACTTGAAATCAAGGTGTGATCTGAGATGGTCATATTGTTGTGTTCTCGACAATTTTCATCGTCTTAGGCTCGAATTCTTGGATTGTAACTTTAAAAAAATCACTGAAAAACAAGAGTGATTTGATGCATAACCACACCTTTCTACATTTTTTTTTTCTATTATTATCGTACTACATAATATAGTAAAGATATGTAGCCATTATTCTAACATGTTTAAATGATATATATATATATATATATATATATATATATATATATATATATATATTCCAACCTTTGAGTTTCTTATGATTTATCATATTAATCTTTGAATTGTCAAATAAATCACTTGAATATCAAAAAGTAATTTAAAAAGAAATCATTCGTCCAATTTTTTTTGTTTTGCTTATATGACATGTGTAATTTTTTTTTTTTTTTTTAAATTTAGTTCAACTCTCATTCATTCAAATGGGGCTTGAAGTTTAAACTGAAATAAAGGAGTGATCATGAGAAACATATATTTGGTTAAGTTTTAAGATAGATCCGCTATAACCGCCACCAGCTTTAATCCTCGGAATATACCAAAACCACCCTCATGAAGGTCACCCGAAATTTGATCCTTCAAAACGTAACAAAAACGTATGTTTGCTACGCAAAAAGTTGATATCCTCAAATCATATCAGAAGCCTCAAATATATTTACCAAATTGAGTTGAATTCAATAAAATTTTCGAAAATCCTGAACTTGAAAAGACACATACACTGCACGCGTAATTTTGGGACATTAACCTAATTTGTCCTAAATCAACCCACATCATAGCACAAAGAATTAATGTCCTTAAATAATGGATGATCAAAGTTATTATACTAAATTTGCAATTTTTCGAACACTAGTATTAAAATGAATGGAAGCTTCAAAATTTGAGTAAGATATATAAACATAAACAAATGGAGTTCATTTATTTGGCAGTGAGTGAAATAAATAATGGGTAAAAAAGCAAAAGCAGACACACAAAATGAAGAAGAGATGATATTGCATATTGAAATTAATGTAGTTTGAACTGCCACACAGATCTTGCTCGAACAATCTCAGCTTCATCAGCTTCCATGCGTAGCAAATGCGTGCACTCCAAATCTTGCAATTTCCCACTTCTAATTTGAGTCGTATCATCTTCATCTTCTTCTTCTTCTTCAATAATATTAATATTAATATTAATGTCTCTTTTTGAATTGATGCTTGTCAATGACTCCAACACATTGGATTGACGGCATTCACGTCTGTATTCTAAGGTCATGCTTTTCATGTTACAATCTTCTAGCACGTTTATAGGTACACTCTGCAACTTATCCAAAAAATCACAAAATTAGTTACATATATTGATTTTGGAAAAACCGTAATTTTCGTTCTGAAACTTAGGTTTTCTCCGTTTTTTATCATAAGTTTTACGTATTTCAGTTTTGTTCATGTAGCTATTATATTTAAAAAACAAAAAAAAAAATTGGTCTGCTTTTACTCGAAAGGTCAATTTATGTCTACGTGGACGCCAGAATTGGGAAGTCCACGTCAGAAATCCCAAAATCCATATAAGTTAAAATAAAAAATTAGATAAAATTTGATAGTTAAAAAGAGATAATTAGATGATTAAATTTGAAATATATAAAATTTATTGTAAAAATGTGGACAATACTTAGATTGGGATGAAAAGTTTATAATTTTTTATGTATGACTATTGTAGTGTAGATTATGTAAGTGTAATTAGAAGACTCATACTTCTAATTAATATATTCAAGTTGGCAAACCTAATTAACTACTTCTTGTGAGAGCAAATAAACCATTTGTTTTCTCTTCTAAAAAATCATTTATTTCAGATCTGTATTTGTAAGTTATAAGCAAACTTGGCTTGTTGTATCCAACTCTTTGGAAGGGGTCTAACTTAAGTTTATCTTATTCTTATTAGTCTCTGTATGAGTTACGAGTACGATCCGTTTAGACATAAGAAAATTAAATATATTTACTTGTATATTTAAAGAAAATGAATCTATCTACTTTGATATATTAAAGAGTGAGATATACAATGAATAAAACTATTTTATGCCTAAATTAAAATTGATGATAAATTCATTGGACAAAACCTAAATTACATTAAGGGGAAAATTGTAAATTGTATTTTTTTTTCACTTATAATATATTTATAGGTTTATTTCAAAAGAAAAAAGCGGTATAAGATGAGTGGGTAAAATCATATTTACAGTAATTTTTTCCTTTGTGAAGGAATCAGCCTTAAAAAATTGTCCAAATTAAATTGATGCAGGAAAAAATAGTAGAAATTGTACCTCTAAAAGCCAGCCAATATATTTGACATTGTTTACATGTTGATTGGCATCCATATCACTCCATCGGGGCTGCATCATATCAATATTTCAGTTTTTTTTTTTAATCTAAATGAGTCGGGAAAATAGAAGATGGTGAAACAATAAAAATTAGAAAATTTATATGATCTAAGTTCAAACTCTTAACATCATAATCTGAACATTTATAAAGGTGGGGTACTATTTAAGCAACGAGGCTCGTGGTTATCAATAATTCATAATCTTGTAATTAGAAATATTATGCGTTATCCATCGTGTAACTTAGGACTACTAAAAAGTAATTTCGCTAATTCAAGATTTCTAATTGTAATTCATGTCCTATACGTTTAGAAAATGTTTAATTTGATTTCAATTTTTATCGATCATTACAAAAGTTGTAGGAATTAGCACCAACATCACCATTTAATAGGATTTTGATGACGTCAGGATTTAGATAGATTATTAGCTTATGATGTCATAATACAGGTGACGTGCTTCATTTCCCCAATTGAACTGACATTTTTTAAACTTATAAAACTAAAAACGATAATTTTGAACTAGAAAACCTAATTTTCTATAAGGGGATTAGTTTTCGATTAACAACAAAAAGGGAAAATCACAATTTTCGCTCTATGACTCAATTATTATTTATATTTTTACCATCAATTTTACATGTTCTAATATTTGCACATTAACTATGATCACTTTTTTTCTTCCAAAATCAGATAAAAATTGAAGGAAAAAATGTGATCGTTAAAGGATCAAAATTGAAATATGCAGAAATGGTGGTAGAAAATGGCACAACAGTGCCTAATTACAGAACAAAAATTGCAATTTAATTTCTATTAATGTATATAGAATTTAACTTACAGCCAATCCGGTTCGGATTCTTTGAGCAGTTGAATCAGTAAGCTTTTCGATCTTTTCGGAGTCGATATACTGAGTAGGAATAGCAGCTCTATTGAGGTAAAAAGGCTGGACTTCAAGCTTCACTTCTTCTGGGATTTTACTTAACCTTCTTGTTTCTCTATTCATGATCACCCACGTACTAATGATGCACAATAATATAGAGATGATATATTTATGAAAAATTAAAAAAAGAAAAATTGACTATACAATTTTTTTGATGGATTTAATGATAAATAAACAACCTGGTTGCTCTGGTAATGATATTCTGAGTGGTGTAATCTCGAATAATCCAATCTCGACGCATCCCATTTTTACCTGCTGCATCCACCCATGTGTCTATTTCTACTAAATCTCCCCTGTCAATATTGTTTTGATCACATAAGGTTAGATATGGAATTTTAATACTCTATTTTGCACCTATACATGTGTTGTGGGGTTTTCAATACGTATGGTGTAACTTCACAAGATTTTTTATTGGTATGTATAATAAAAGGACATTAAATAAATAGTCAGAAACGGGGACACAATTTTGAATCAAGATATGAGTTGAACTTTTTCTCCGTGAGACATAATTATACTCATCGAACTCTAGTGTTCATGATTTTTCAACAATTGGTACCAAATAAAATACGACTCCAAATTATAAGAAACAGTGAGCCATATTATATTTTGAACTTTTTTTGAATAAAGGAAAAGTGGAAGAACAAAATGAAATTTATAAGAAATTTCAATTTCACACATTTTAATTTCATATATATTCGATGTATATTTCTTATGTTAATTGTGAAATACAAATGATCTATTTATAAAAAATCTAGGTGTATATTCATAAAAATGTGCACTCGTTGAATTAAATCGATTAAAATCTTTCAATTGTGTCTTTTCATTAAAAAAACTACTCTTAATTATTGCATCATTTATAAATGTTCGCACCTACTTGCAAACACTTTTTAGTGCAATATTAACATTTTCATGGTGATCTTCCATTCACCTCAAAGTTCCAATGATATACATACATTGATATATATATACACTACATTTGTTCTAAAATAGATATGATTTTGAGATTTTGCATACAAATTAAAAAAAATTGATAGAAAGACTAGTGTACCCTTGTTCAATAAGGACAATTTTAGTAGAATATGAACAAAAGTTAACTACAATCTTATAATCACATTCATTTTTTAGACAATTTATATTAAAACTAAAACGAAATTTATTTTGAAACGAATGAAGTACTTGAAATGTTTTATTTTCATATACAATGTAATAATAGCTAAGTTGTAAGAAGAAAAATAATAATCTTCTACCCATCAAGAACATCTGAACATGTCTTAATATGATTACTATTTATATCTCATCCTTTTAAATATTGTAATTTTTGAAATTAATAATTATGTTGAAGTTGTGAAAGATCAGCAAGAGTTAACAGACCTGGTAAGAAGAATAACTAAAATAAAACATACATACCATGAGCTATATTTCTCGACTTGAACATGCACACGTGTCACAACCCAAATCAATTTCCGGATGCTCATCTCACGGGTCGCCCCAAACCCGTCTCCTGCCACCCCTGCACTTGCAACATGATTCAAAGCTGTCTCCTGCACCAAATATCAAATATCCCAAATCTTGCAAAATTTTGAAAAAAAAAAAAAAATCAAGAATTTAAAACATAACCAAAATCATAAGGAATTACCTGGAGAAGGTTCATGAGAGTTTCCATAGTAGCAGTTTTATCAGGACCAATTTCATAAGACCTTATAACAAAAGATTGCCTATACACTAACCTATCCTCCACAAATCTCCCTAGCAAATACTCACGATTATTTCCCTCCTTATTCACATACTTTTCATGATCATCTTTAAACAAATCAAGATGATCAACTCCCTTCATTTTATTCCCATTCACCATATCAACACTACTCGTCGGTCTCTTTGCCATCATCTTCACGCTTCTTCTGATCCTCTTCGAGCCCCCAACAAACGGGCGAAAACCCCGTAAATTTTCTTTGTTTCGTTCCGCATAGCACAACTCTTTCACAAGTAATTGGATGGACGTATGTTGCATTGTTGAAGTCATATTGATCTTTGTGGTTTTCTGTGCTAAGCTTTCATAAATGATCAGTTAGCAAAAGATTGTAGTTGGAAAAATAATAATATTCCACGTACGAAACTTGTGAGCTTCTGTTTGTATGATTGCAAATTTAATTTGCTAAAAATTTTGAATATAAGTTGGTGATCTACTTATTGGAAAGATGTAGCTAGAGAGGTTGAAAAAGAATGTCAAAATGAGAGTTGAGAAGAAATGGAAAAGGTCAAATAATGGAGACGTGTGATAAAGGGGAGGATGGGGGTTTTGCTGTTGAGCTACTTTCAGACAAATTGGACACCTCTCCATCACTAGCTTACACGGAACAAGTTGACACCATTCTCTGCTTTTGTTAACCTTTAATTTACCCAATTTTATATATATATATATATATATATATATATATATATATATATATATATATATATATATATGTGTGTGTGTGTGTGTCCGTCCTATATAAAAGTGTGGATGTTTCGTACATAATACGAATTGTCAAATATATCCTTATCAAATATTATTGTTTAAGGTTATAATAGTAATTTAGGATTTTCATATTTATACAACTTTATATTACAATCCTAATTCAAAATCATATAGAATCCTATTATAATTAGAACTCTAATATTAAAGTGTTACATATAAGATATTTGTATTATTTCTTTTCTTAATTTGAATTAATCTCCACATGCAACGCATGATATAAAACTAGTAATATCATAAAAGTAGGAATAATCTTATAATTTGTTTCGTCTATTTTTTGTGATGTCTGCATTAACCTTATAAATACTAAATCTTCAGGAAGATTTAAGGATAGTAAAGTCATTTCGTGTGTATATATATATATATATATATATAAAGTGATGATAAAGAATCCACTGTTGGGTTTCTTATGGAGTCTGATCTGCTGATCTGGCCATCCACGCATTAATTATTTCTTTTAATTCTTTATTTTCTTACGTAACGCGTTTCATTATTTCTTATTTTATCTAATTTTAAAATAAATCTTTTTCTTACCCATCTCACTTTCTTTCTTATTCTAGCTCTGCACGTTTTCCCCCTCTATTTACCATGAATACAAATCATCAATTTCTTTTCTTCTCTTTAAGTTTACATTAATATCAATAGTACTTGGAATAATATTTTTTGTAAGACATATTTTTTTTTAATTTTACATAAAGTTTAAAAATTATCTAAAAGTTTCATGTACTTTAAGATTGTTATGAAATAATTTCAAAAAAGATGACAATAATATAAATAAATCACTCAAATTAATTCAAACATTTTTATTTATAAACCAATCAGGCTGCATTCTTATTTGCTGTTATTGACATAAATAAAAATTAAAATTAAAACCTATAAATTATTCCATTTAAATAATTTCTATACAAATTCTAAATTTATTTACAATTAAAAAATATAGATAGTTGAAATTATCAAACCACAATGAAGTCAAATAAATTACTCCATTTAGATAATTTCTAAATAAATTCTAAACTTATGTACAATAAAAAAAATATAGATAGTTGAAATTATTCCATAACGATCTACAAGAGTTTTAAACTCATGTACAATTAAAAAAATAGATGGTTGAAATTATTTCATAATAATCTAGAAGTATATGAAACTTTTAGACAATTTCTAAATTTATGTACAATTAAAATAAATATGTCTTAGCAAAAAATATTATTCCAAGTACTATTGGTATTAGTGGAAACTAAGAGAGAAGAAAAGAAATTAATTTCTAAACTTATGTACAATAAAAAATATAAATATGTCTTAGCAAAAAATATTATTTCAATTACTATTGATATTGGTGAAAACTAAGAGAGAAGAAAATAAATTGATAATTTAAATAAATTGACGATTTGTATTAATGGTAAATAGAGAAAAAGAAATTTAAAAAAATGTGTGGTGGTGGAATAAGAAATAAATTGAGATGAACAAGAAAAATAATTTATTTAAAAATTGGATAATATAAGAAATAATGATACTCACTATGTAAAAAAAATAAAGAATTAAAAGAAAGACTTACGTAAGGAAGCAACATCGCATAGATTGTCAAATCAGCAGATATGACTCCATAAGCTGATCTGACTCCACAAGGAACCGTGGTTCTTTATCATCACTATATATATATATGACAAAAAAATTTGTGCATCTGGTGCACGGAACCTAGATTCGTGCACTCGGGTCGACCCGACCCACCATGCACCTGCACGCGCCACTAGGTCGCGGACAAAATTCGTCCAAATATGCTCCCAGGTGCCAAACATTTATGTTATATTAAATATACCTTTTAGTAGCATTAGTCATACCTTTTAGTTATGTTAATCATACATTTTGTAAGGTTAGTTGTACCATAACATTTTTTTAGACAAACATATTAATCTTTCATTCATTTTAGTTATAACAGTCATATCTTTTAGTTATGTTAGATATACCTTGTAGTTATGTTAGTTGTACCTTTATATATTACATAAAAGTATGACTATGTTGATATAAATTTATAGGTAATATCACATAAAGGTAAACATATACAAATTGTGGCGAAATTAGAGTTTTTTTAGAGTTAAAAGTATTAAATAAATGTATGATATTTGGACATAAATGTATGACTAATATAATATAAAAGTATGACTAACATAACATAGAGGTCAGAGCCAAAAAAAAAAAAGAAATATGTAAAATTGTACGGATTCGGGTCAACCAGCACCCAGACCCAACCCGCATGCATGTGTGCATGAGGTGTACAGAAATGCTACTAATATATATATATATATATATATATATATATATATATATATATATATCTTTTTGGTGTTTTAATTAATACTTTTTCTTTTCTCTTTTTCCAATTTTGATTTGATTAGGTTTGGAAAGACAATTTTTATGTATATAAGGATGTCAGAACAGAATATCCACTTCAACAATTTTCATGTTCATGTATACAAAAATCGAGATTTCAAATATCTGTATTAGTGTTATAAGTAGTTATCGAGTCAAATGATAATACTATTGGTTACATTAGCAACAAGGCTGGTCCTAACAAATTATTGGGTTGGGGGTGAGATTTAAAATGGGCCTCATTTTTTTCCTAAAACATAAAGAAATTGAATACTAAAAACAATACACAATATATTAATATTATATGATGAATTTGAACAATCTTTTAGTAAAACTCTAAAATTTTGCAACAAAAATATTAATCAAATAGTCCAATTCCATTTTCAATCAATAAATAAATAAAACTTAAAACTAAAGAAATAAATCAAAATATTTTATTAATCTTGTTTACCGAATTGTCGAGAGAGAGAGATTTGACGGTCATGAAAAGTGAAATTTAATAGCAAAACCAAAACATTTATTCAAAATCAAATAAATCAATCAAATTTTATCATTTGAGTACCTTAAAAAATGTGATTTAGTTGCTAGACCTAAAACAAACAAAATACTAACAAAAACTTCGATCTTAAATATGAACCTTAATTGATGCTTTATGTGAAGGAATAATCGAAATCGTTGAACAACAATTAACTATGAAAATATATTATATAAAAGAACATGTTGTGTTTAAAAAAAATTAGGAAAAAAAGAATTGGGCCCTCAAAATATATGTTTTTTTTTTGGGCCCAAGTTGGAAAATTCACTCGCCTCAGGGGCCCGAATTACAACTTGGACACTAGAGAAATATCCATTTAACTAATTATCTAACGGGCTCTAATCGTTTTCATATGTCTGGACCAACCAACGGAATGTTATAGCACACTTTAAAATTTGATCTTAGTCCACTTGTAACTATAATTTATCTAGTCGATTTTACATCTATAAAAAGAGGAAAAAGAAAATATATGTTATAGAGTTTATTGTTTGAACTAAATAAATTACATTAACTTCAACCATTAAAATGCCCATTGGGATTGCTAGGCTGAATTCTAGAGAGAACAAAATTGTACTTTTTTGGGTAAGAGTAATATAATATACTCAACCTCAAGATGTGCATCCTTCTATTTACATTATAGCAATTTCTATGAACAAAGTTGTAATTCTCAGATATTCAAATTTAGAATTGGGTTATATATATATATATATATATATATATATATATAGTTTGACAACCATGATTAAAATAATTTAGATTTAGGACACCCTATGACATTTGGGCAGGCAAACTTTCCTTGTGATAATTCTAGTGAATTTGTATGCCGACTTTAGCTATGCTACATTAGCAATGTATAAAAATCTATGCTAGACTACTAGATTCGACTTTTTATTTAAATTGAGTGGTTGAGATAATAAATTATACACTTGAAAAACCAATATAATTGACTCCAAAAACATAAAGTTGTTGAGTTTTCTCCTAAACATTTATTTCTACATATAATGAACGTCAATTAAATTCATGTCCTAAAAATATAAGTGGACCAAAATAATAGTTTTGGGAGATAGCATTAAAGTAAATGTTATGAGAAATATGTTTATACAAATTAAGTTGTGCCCCGATATTAATATATTGTATAATCTTGTAATTTGAAATTAATAAATTACACTAAATATATATGACTTATGCGACACATCTAAGTATGGATAGTTCAAATTTAACAATAGTTAAGTAGTCAATAAGTTTAATTGAGAAATATGATTAACAAGAAATGAAAAGTTACTAAAACTAAGAAGGTCTATTAACAATATTTTTTTAGGTATTAAGTTATTAACTTGTTTATTTGGTTCTCAGGGAATCTAAATATATTATTTTATATTGGTTGTCGACATAAAGCCACGTGTCACCGACTTGTGCATGGAAAACAGAAACACGTGGCTTGTGTCGGGAGGAAAGCACCAAAGCACAATGCATGTAAATAAAATTAAAGTAAATATTGGAAAAGAAAGGAAGTGAGATGTTTATGATGATTAAGTGTAAAATGGTAATAAATGGAATGATGAGTAGTGGGTTGCCACCTTTAACCACAACCTCATGCCACGTGTCCTATTTTTTGCCCTTCTTCGGTATAAAAATGAGTAGAAACCATTACATGTTCATCTTCATTTGGCCTTCTATATAAAACCCATCTTATCATCAAACCATCACACTTTCATTTTACTCAATATAATCAACTCTAGTCTCCTTAATTTCGTCTAAACACTTACACAAGAATGGGTCGTTTCTTGACTTTGCTTACTTACCTTCATTCCATGGCTGGGTCTCTCTCTCTCTCTCTCTCTCTCTCTCTCTCTCTCTCTCTCTCTCTTCATTTTTTGTTTTTAACCAGTTAAAGTTTATTGCATAAGCTTGAAACTGTCTCATAGGTTCTGACTTGATTTTGCAGGCCAGGAGTGATGCTGCTCTATCCACTGTAAGTTCACTTATATTATGTTTGAATTATGTGGGATTTTTTTTTTTTTTTTTTTTTTTTGTGTGTCTCAAAATTGGCTTCGTTGAATGGTATCTTCTATATATACAGTATTTCGAATTGAAATTTATTGACACATGACTTATATCAATGTATACTGATGATCATATTTTCTACCTATAGATTGGATCTATCCTCTAAATATCTATGACATCATTGTTATATATTCACAAAAGTTGAATCTTTTTATTCGAAATGACAATTATGCAATAATTTTTTTACTCTGATTTATGAAATAAATTAGTTATAATATTGCATGTTAAATAGAGATATTTTAGTAAAAACTGAAAAGAAAAGTTATATGAAAATAATCATATATATTTTAGATGACCAGAAAATGAAATTTTGTCGTTTATGTATGAGGTAGAAAGCTTATAATAAAATAGATTTTACACCTTTTATTTTTTTTGCCAATCACCTTTACAATATTTCAAGATCAATCAGTTCTTGATACTTATAAACTTCAAGGTCAACTTTTCTTAAAATCCAATTTAAGATTTTGATCGAGCTTCAGTTCAAGATCTACTCTCGAAACCTTGTAGAGATGGCTAGCCAAAGTCATGATAAAAAGACATGGTCTTTTTTTTTTTTTTTTTTTTGGGTGTGTAACACATTTTCTTCCAGATGCACTAAGAAACTTTAGGCATTTGGATGGAGAAAGTATGAGATATCATTAAATTTTGGTTTAGGCCCTCGATCGCTTTGCAATTTTGAATTCTTCATTTTATATGTAATTTTTTCTTATAATTTTTCATTATATCATTAATTAATTTATAAGAGTCTATATAGCCTCTAGCCTGTTTTATGTCATGATACGAAAAAAATTGTCCTCTTGAACCAAATTTCTAAATATTTCTAAGAAAGAAATGATAGAAAACTCTAGATTTCTGTGAGATCTCTCTCTCTCTCTCTCTAGAGCGATGAAGTCTTGGTCCCTATTAATTGCAAAGGTGATTATTAATTAATAAATATTGGTTGGGATTTATAGGTACGCATCAGTGGTGGCAATAGAAAGCACATCAAAAGTAGATGATGAGCAATGGCTTGCTTATTGGATCTTGTATTCATTTCTTACCCTCATAGAGATGCTTCTTCAACCTCTTTTGGAATGGTAATACTTAATTTAAACAAATCAATATCAATACATGTTTTTAAAATTAAATGAAATTGAATGTGTATATTTATGTAGGATACCAATATGGTATGATATGAAGCTCGTATTTGTGGCATGGTTGGTTCTACCTCAGTTCAAAGGCGCTGCTTTTATCTACGAAAAATTCGTTAGAGAAAAGCTCATCAAGGGATATGGTGGGCCCCATTCCCAGAAATCTCCCAACGAAAAAGCCAAAAACAAATTCGTTGATTTTGTATCTACAAAGAAGGTGCGTTTCTATATTGATGATATATTAGGATAATACATTTTACATCATATAACTTGGGTCTTTTTCCATTTTTTTACCACTAATTTTACTTTCTTTCAATTTTGATTACATATATGATAATTATAAAGTTTTTTTGTTAATCAATTAGTTAATACTCTTTAGGGTAAGCAGTGTACTAACAAGAATATATTTATTGACATGGTGGATGCAGGTTGAGCAAGAAGCTTATTAGTTAGTGAAGATGTACTCAAAAAGACTGACTTGTTCCTTTATTTACTTTTATTTCTAATTTTTAGTCTTCTCTTTTGAAATCATGTGTGGATATTTGTATCAATGAAACCAACTTTTACTTTCATGTGCTTGTATGATTTATATATATAGGTCCCCATCCCTTATTACCCCTTTTTCCTATAACAACATACAATTCTATCCCCAAATATAACAAATTATCCCAATATACCTGTTTTCCTTATATCACATCCCCATCCCAATATAACAAATTATCCCAATGACATTTAACCAATTATCAAAGATTTGTCTCAAAACATTTAATGCTTTCATACTTAATTCCTATTTCCACTCCAAATAGTAATTATATCCGGATAAAATGTAAACAGATCGAAATCAAGCCCAACATGCTTCCGTAAAATAGATTCATCCCCTAAAATTCATACCTTTCTTTGACCGCAACAGCACCGGGTGAGATGGTTTGCAAAGCCACCAGCTAGAAAATCACTGCACCCAGACCTTTTTACGAACAGCTCCTCACTGTCCAACTTCAACTCCTTGAGGAAGATGATCTGCAAGTTATCTAGCTCCTTCAGCAACTATACAACACAACCTTGGTTCGTTTCCTACACCAGGTGTACAAGGTATTCCTTCCAGGGGACGAAAAAATCGTACTAAAAACACATGTCGAAGCAAAAACCTTTATTTTATTATGAACTTGGAAATATATTTATTACATAAGTAATCTCCTTTTGGGAGGAGAAAACCTGTTTAGCCTCTCATAGAGAAGGCTTGAAAATCTAAACACATAAACCTGAAAACTATCTAAGAATACAAAGATGTTTATTACAAAACTAAGGATAGATGTTTTGAAGAAAACTGAGGGGAATGGTCGATGTCTTCAGCTTCCTTCGCTCTGTCTATTTATAGAGAAATCCGGACTTGAAGTGCGGATTCCAAATCTCGTTTGAGTACCAGCTGGCCTACTCCATTATTGCTCCCATGTGAAGGTTTGTTGGGGAGTCCCTTTCGGCTTTAGTTGGTGCTCTTCCTCTTTAATGCCCCGTGACTCAGCCCATGTTATGTCTGTCGGGGAATCATTAACTTTTGACTCAGCCCACCATGTGAGGTTGGTTGGAGAGTCACTTTCTCGTGATCTATCCCATTTAACTTTGTCGGGAACGCTTTAATAATTTGGTCGTTGTGTCCCCGGGGATATCGTTTCTTTTGTGCCGGGCCCTTATCTTTATTGGCTCCAGCTGCCTGTCGGTCGGGTTTGGGTTGGAATCCTTTCCCAAACTCGGGTTCTTTCTGGTCGGGGCACGCTTGACAGATCCGATCAATCCATCGTCTGATGTGTGCCATATTACAGAATTTTTGGTAAGTTTCTTTACTTGCCGGAATCTTGTTCTCCCAGAGGATCTTCCTTTTGGTTTCAAAAATCTCCTCTGCAAATCCTGTTGTCGATCCAGTCATTGTATTCAGCATGGAGGATCCATTGACTGAATTCTGAAAGACTTTAAATGGGTATTTGACTTTGTTCATTTCTGTCAGATAAGTCCAAAGCCCCCAAGCTCGTCGTGTAGAAGCGTCGTCTTCAGTAAATGCTCCTACCAGTGTCGGAACTTCTTCCGGGGAGGTTGCCTTTATGTATTTTAAGGCGTTCCCGTCCGGTCTCCGAAGCTTGATAAAGTGAAAAACTTTATGGAAACCTTTCTTAGCTGGTTCCGGAGCGGCACTAATAAAGTAGAGCTCCAAGATATCTCCTCTGGACAAGTGTTGATTGTTTGCCCAGGTCTCGTAGACTGCTTCCCCAATCCATCTCGGTAAATTTGAGATTTCTGGGAAACCAGGTGAAATGGTATACACCGAAGCTAAAGCTCCAAAGTTATACCATTCTTGAACCTTGTTTGGATGACTTTCAGGTTTCATCCAAACTCTTGGGTATTTCCCGGCTATATCAATGAATGATTTTTCCGGGTTGATTCCTCGTCTTGTTGCCAATTTCTCCCATTGCC
Organism: Scutellaria galericulata; assembly: GCA_946896805.1. Taxonomy (NCBI): domain Eukaryota; kingdom Viridiplantae; phylum Streptophyta; class Magnoliopsida; order Lamiales; family Lamiaceae; genus Scutellaria; species Scutellaria galericulata. The sequence goes on from OX335797.1 coordinate 12,745,029, forward strand.
TTTGGTATACCTGCATAGGAGAAATCTCGTTAGTGTGAGCTTGAACCTTCGTTTTGCCTGTCTGCGGCCTGAGGTTCAACTCGACCTCTTTAACCCCAGAGGTACTGGGTTGACTTGAAGGCTCCGGTTGTGACACCGGAGCTTCAACATTCGTTACAGGTTGTTCATTCTCAAGGAATGGATCCCCTGTAACACTCGTAGACATGGTATTTGAATTCATAGCCTTCGGGTTAGAGTCCCGATCTCTAAGTTCTCCTTTTTGCACCGTAGAAGATGCAGCTTGGAGGATAGGCCCATGCAACACAGAGAACAATTGTCCCTGTGCATAAAAGCATGCTCGTATTAGATCATAAATGGATTCTTGATCAACTCGTTGAAGTCGTCCAGCAACTTCTGATCTCTAAGTTCTCATTTTTGCACCGTAGAAGATGCAGCCTGGAGGATAGGCCCATGCAACACAGAAAACAATTGTCCCTGTGCATAAAAGCATGCTCGTATTAGATCATAAATGGATTCCTGATCAACTCGTTGAAGTCGTCCAGCAACTTCTGCATTGAGACAATGTCCCAAAAGCTCGTTCGAGACTTTCCAGGTTTTTCCGGATATGTCTCACTCGTTTGAGGACCTCGTTAGCGACGCGTCCTTCCATCTCGTGTTAGGAAATCTGCAAGAACATTCTCATGAGATTTCACAATGACAATATCATAATCATAATATTGACATTCAGCTTGTCATCTAAGTTTCCTAGCATTTTCTGGTTTTGATTCCATTTTATTTTTCAGAAATGCTTTGACATTAGAATTATCAATTTTTAAGGTAAACTTTTTAGCCAGTAAAAAGAGAGGCCATTTTTTGAAAGCCTTTCTGACTGCAAAGAATTCCTTCTTGTTGATATGCCATCGAATTGCTTCTACATCTGTAAACAGACCGCTGCAATATCTACATGACATTTCTTCGTTTGGTGCGGCTTTCATAAGAACTGTTGCCCACCAAAAATTACTGTCATCTGTGTAAAGAACTAGTTCATCCTCCTCCTGAGGAATAACAAGTTTTGGAAGTTTGCTACAGACTTCCTTAAGTCGCTTAATCCCTTCTCGATGTTCGTCATCCCATTTGAATATAGCATCTTTCTTGAGTAATGTGCTGAACACCTTCATGTGATGTGTCAGATTGTTGATGAACATTCCAGCAAAATTGACAACTCCAAGAAAACTTTGAAGTTGTTTCTTGTCTTTGAGATCATCTGGAAATCCCTGTATCTTTTCCACAATGTGTTTTTGTATGATGATCCCAGATTCATCGATTTCAATTCCGAGGAATTCAATCTGTCTCGTAGCAATTACTGCATTTTTTTCAGAAAGCACTAATCCTTCATTGTGACAAACATCTGAAAATATCTTCAAATGTTTGAGATGCTCCTTCATATTCTTTGAAGCGATGAGTATATCATCTATGTATACGAACATGAAGCTGAAATAATCTTTGAACAAATTATCCATCTTTCTTTGATATATCTGGGGTGCATTTGCTAATCCCATAGGCATTACGTACCAGACATAGTGTCCTTGTGGGGTGGAGAAAGCTGTGAACTTCTTACTTTCTTCCTTCATCTTAATCTGGTAGAATCCAGACTTGCAATCGAACTTTGAGAATATATTGGCACCTTTGATGCAGTTAACCAAGTGTTCTCTACTCGGGATGTAGTATCCGTCAAACTCCAGAATGTCACTAATCCCTTTGTAATTAATAACAAGTCTAGGTTTACCTCTTTTGATTTCTCCATGATTCCTTACTAGAAATCCAGGGTTGCTGTAAGGAGAAACTCCTGGTGAAATCAACTTAAGGTCCAGATGTTCCTTAAGTATCTTCTACATATCCTCACGATCATTCTAATTCATAAGGATTGGTTTGAGCCTCACGAACTCATGTTCCTTTCCAGGTTTAACCTTTAAGGATGCTTTGAGCTCGTTCCTATGCCACCATGCCAAAGAATCTTCAATGTAGTTTCTCTGGATCCTTTTCTTGAAATCCTCAAGTGATATTTCTTCTACAATGGTAACATCACTTTGTGGATTCTCCAATAGAGCTTTTCGCAATTCTGTAATAGCCTCTGGTAGAACTCGTTCTTCTCTTTGTATTCTGAATGAATACAAAGTATTATCCCATCTCTTGGTATCTTTTTGTTTCGAACCAAATTGTCGAAAGGATAATAATGCATCACCAAATCTTCTTTTATCCGCCATCTTTGGATGTCGAAGTTTGGCTTCATCACCACGCTTGCTGTGAAAATTAATAGGCATTTTTCTATAGAATACCTCCCGCAGTCTCTGGACATCTTATGATCACATAATGTTGTGAAAATAAGCCTTCTTGTCTCATTTTCCTGTGTAAAACGCTTGAATGTTTGTAGGAAATTGTTTCCTAGCAACACATCTGCTCATGTATCATGAAAATAGATTGGTGGCGTTTTCACTTCATACCATGGGGAACCGCCAGCGCCTCCGATCATGATTTCTGCTTGTTTAATTCTTTTATTAAGGATAAGAATTTTTTTTGAGAAATCTCTCCCTGCAATGGCGGTAGATCTTCTCCAAAATCTTTAGGAAAGACCCCTTGCTTTGCCGTGCAAATTCCTGCTCCTGAGTCAACATAGGCTGCGAAATACTCAGCCTTGTACTCACCATATATCATTCCGATAGAAATGTATATGGAGAATGGACTAGTGATCATCTGATTCTGTATCTTTTATCAGCCACTGTGAACTCCATTCCATCTTGTAATCTTTCCCAAGGCTTATGATCCTCAAGAAAGTCGATACCCAGAACTAATTGTTCTGGGATTCTTCCTGCAACTCCCGTAATAGTTAGTTCAATTTCACCCATTTTTAGGCTTCCTTGAAATCTTCCGACTATCATCGTTGGAGATAATATAGAATATCACAAGGAAATAAATTATCCTTTTGAGTGATGTCGAATATTACTTCAACTTCTCTCCAGCCTTCTGGGCATTTCAGCTCTCCTTGTGTTTTGAATACACCTGGGATTCGCTGAACTGTACTAGGCCTTTTCTCTTCCCAACGACTGCTACTCATCAGTCTATCTTGTTGGAAAGAAATGCTCCTGGTCTCCATTCTGAGGTTTTGACTATTGTTGAAGACAGGTTGATCTTGGATCTTCATATCGATCTTCTTTATAGTTGGAGACTCGATCATTTCTGAAAGAACCACCGAAGCGAAATCCTCAAATATTCTTGGGACTTCGATAAATTCCTTTCTCAAGAATACATCTGAATGATGTGTATTCGAGAGAGCATAGGAAATCTTGTAGGTGATCGAATACGATCTATTCCTTTCTTTCATCAAATTTTCTCTTTTGAAATCTTGATTAAGGGTTAAGACTCTATTGAAGTCTCGATCTCCCAAATTGTATGCAATTCTGGGATAGACATTGAATGCCAGTTTCCCTGCACACAAGTTTCCTGTAACCGCTCCAAGGCATGAATCCTTGAGATTGGAGATTCGCTTATCAAAAATCGTAAGATTGAGTGGCGAATCTATTCTCTTTGAATGTTGCCTTAATAATTACTCTTATGGCTCCGATATGAATCCATGAGACTGTATTTGCAACTTTCCTTTTAACTTTGCTTTTGATATCTCGAATTTCTTTGTAAGGAATCAACTGCGTCTCGATCAAGTTACTTATGAATTCCATTGGAATAGCAAATTCACCAGTAGTAACTCTATAGATAATTTGGTGTTTTCTGTTACGAACCCCAAATTTATCCAATGTCTTCTCCATTGCTCCGATGGTAAAACCATCATACATCTGAAGCTTTGGATCCTCTTTCATAATCCTCATTAGAGTTTTATGAGAGATTGTTGTGTGAGAGAGGAAACCTGACATATCCTCTCTTGTTGTTTGAAGAATTTATTCTTCACTCCGATTCTGATGTGGATTCACTTCCATCATCCGAATAGATCTCTTCTTCATAGATGCTTTCATCTGAGGGTAGATCCTCAAATTGATACACCTGTATAAGATCTTGGTAATAGACAGCTTCTTCGAACTCTGGTGTAGCTTCGAACTGTCTTATACCTCTCTTCTGGTTGTCCGGGCAATTTGTTGAGATATGACATCTTGCTCCGCCAGTTCAACAATTACAGTCTTTGAAACTTTCATTAGCTCTGGTTTGAGCTTGCCTGAAAGTTCTCCTTCCTGGAGTTCTGCTGGAACTTCCTTGGTTAGAACCCGATGAAAAGGTTCTACTCCTGCTTGGTGCTGGTCTTTGCCCTGATTTATAACTTCGGGTCTTTTGTTTTGACCACACTCTTCTAGGTCTCCATGAAGACCTACGGCTTCCTCTTTGGTTGCTATCTCCACGGCGGTAAGGATGGTTTCTTAGTTTTTTCCCTTTTATGCCTCAGTGGTTGACCTTCCACGACTGTTGGGATGTCATTATCTTTGCAACACAAGGGAACCATTTTATTGATTTCTCGGAGTCTCTTGTAGTTCTTGTAGAGTGATGTCTGGTGATACCATTCAGCTAACTTGGCCTTTAAGAAAGACATTCTTCTGGCCACAGTATCCAAATCGTCTGCACTCTTGTATTCCCTTATGAGCATTTCTCTCCAGGGACTTGGTATCTTTGCAAAGAAAAGTTACGAAACCTCTTTCTCATCCACCTTGGACTTCCATCGGTACTCGGTGAATAGTTTGATATATTCGTCAACATGACAAATATCATGCAACTCGAGGCAGTAGAGGGTTTGTTTATATCTTTTTCTTTTCTCCTCTTCTATTCCTTCGAAATATTCTATGCCGATAAAATGGATTTTGAATAATTTTGTCATATTATCGACAATTCCTTTTAGTGACTCACCAGCAGTAACATTGTTTCTTATTTCTGGTGCCGTCATATCCCACGCGATCTTTACAGATCCTTTTAGACTCATTTCTAAGAGTAGAATGAATCCTTCTTTTGTAAGATCGAGAGTTCCTGCTGCAATCCTCATTGCCGATACCCAATCATTAATAAGGATTTCTCGATTTTTGAAATCTAGGATATCCAGATTCAGCATCAATCCATACGAATGTATCGGATCAAGCTGTGATTTTCCATAAGGCGTATTCATGAGATTTGGCTTTCTAGAACGTTGTCGAGTTCCTGAAATAATAGGATCTCTTCTTGTTGTGAAATCTCCAGCGTGCGGCATTGGTTCATCCACATGATGTGAACCCGAGCTTTCTACAACGTTGGGATCTACTGGTGGTTGTGGAGGTGGTCCATGTCCTGTGTTCATCTTTAGATCTACGATACCTAATCCTGCGAAGGACTCGACAAGCTCGTGTAGATCTTCAAGATTCATTCTTTCCATATCCATCACTTTTAATTTATGATGGATTTTCCTTTGATGATAGCGATGAGTTTTTCATCTCTGGTCATTGGACGTATGACTTCAGTCGGTTTCCCTTTTTGGTGTAAATTGGGAACTGTTCCGAAATCAATACGTTTCCTTCCTCCGATAAGACTTGGTCTGTCCTCCAGGGCTTTAACTCGTGTTTGAATATCATAAAGGATTTCAATGGTTTCCTTCTGATATTTTATCATCGTCTCCATCTGGTTCTGGATCTGATGGACTTGTGTTGGTAGATATTTATGGCAATTGTCATAACTCTGCATCGTCTTCTGAATTTCTCTAAGATCCATGGAGATTTTAGATGTATCTAGAAGTACCTCGTTCCATTCAGGTTCCTTTTCTGTCATCAATGATTTTGATGAACTATCTCATGAAGGTTTATTAATTCGAGATATAAACATTGGTTAACCCATAGAAAACCAATATAATATTCTTCTTGTTTTTTGCATTGTCTTAAGGTTTCCCTGTCGGCTCCTGCTTCTTCTTGTTCGACGTATTGGTTCTGGTCTTGGTGTTCTTGTTCATACATCGCCAAAATTTGACGATATCTCATGTATGGTAAACATTTTAGACAATTGTCCAGATCCATATTTTCTCGAAATTCTCCTCACCAAATTGTTAATTACTTAAACATAATAAATATAATAACCAAGTTCATAATAAACCTAGGCTCTGATACCATTTTCATACAACGTTTTATTTCCCGATTTCTTGCCCCATTTATGATTTTCAATTTCCGAAAGAATTTGTACGTGGCATTATTGCACATTCCAGACCATTGTTTTTTAGACAATATTGGCACGAGAAAATTATTCCAGCCTATATACTTATTCTCGAGGAAAATCAATCTTTAAAGTTTCATTTTCGGGTTCGGATCTATTCAATATTTGGAGTAGACGTATTAATTAAATTAGAAAGCATATAGATTGGAATTAGAAAAATGTGCTTGGAAGTAGTAAAATTAAATGATTTGAAAAGTGGGTCAAAGGGTTCAAAGGGTTCAAAAGATCCTTTGACTAAAATTTGGGTAGTTTGGGATATTTTGTTATATTGAGGGGTATTAAGGGATGTTGTTATATGAAATGGGGTATTTAGGGATATTAACCCATATAATGGATATTAACCCATATCCCTAAATACCCCATTTCATATAACAACATCCTTTAATACCCCTCAATATAACAAAATATCCCAAACTACCCAAATTTTAGTCAAAGGATCTTTTGAACCCTTTGAACCATTTGACCCACTTTTCAAATCATTTAATTTTACTACTTCCAAACACATTTTTCTAATTCCAATCTATATGCTTTCTAATTTAATTAATAAGTCTACTCCAAATATTGAATAGATCCGAACCCGAAAATGAAACTTTAAAGATTGATTTTCCTCGAGAATAAGTATATAGGCTGGAATACTTTCTTCGTGCCAATACTGTCTAAAAAACAGTGGTCTGGAATGTGCAACAATGCCACGTACAAATTCTTTCGGAAATTGAAAATCTTAAATGGGGCAAGAAATCGGGAAATAAAACGTTGTGTGAAAATGGTATCAGAGCCTAGGTTTATTATGAACTTGATTATTATATTTATTATGTTTATTTAAGTAATTAACAATTTGATGAGAAGAATTTCGAGAAAATATGGATCTAGACAATTGTCCAAGATGTTTACCATACAGGAGATATCGTCAAATTTTGGCGATGTATGAACAAGAACACAGAGACCAGATAACATATTGGCAAAACCAATATGTCGAACAAGAAGAAGCAGGGGCCGACAGGGAAACCTTAAGGCAATGCAAAAAATAAGAAGAATATTACATGGGTTTCCTATGGGTTAACCAATGTTTATATCTCGAATTAATAAACCTTCAGGAGATAGTTCATCAAAATCATTGATGACAGAAAAGGAACCTGAATGGAACGAGGTACTCCAGATACATCTAAAATCTCCATGGATCTTAGAGAAATCCAGAAGACGGTGCAGAGTTATGGCAATCGCCATAAACATCTACCAACACAAGTCCATCAGATCCAGAACCAGATGGAGACGATGATAAAATATCAGAAGGAAACTATTGAAATCCTTCATGATATTCAAACACGAGTTAAAGCCCTGGAGGACAGGCCAAGTCTTGCCGGAGGAAGGAAACGTATTGATTTCGGAACAGTTCCCTATTTACACCAAAAAGGGAAACCGACTGAAGTCATACGTCCAATGACCAGAGATGAAAAGCTCATCGCTATCATCAAAGGAAAATCCATCATAAATTAAAAGTGATAGATATGGAAAGAATGAATCTTGAAGATCTACACGAGCTTGCCGAGTCCTTCGCAGGATTAGGTATCGTAGATCTAAAGATGAACACAGGACATGGTTCAGTTTTGGTTACTCGTGACCAACACCAAAGACTACCTCCACAACCACCAGTAGATCCCAACGTTGCAGAAAGCTCGGGTTCACATCATGTGGATGAACCAATGCCGCACGCTGGAGATTTCACAACAAGAGGAGATCCTATTGTTTCAGGAACTCGACAACGTTCTAGAAGGCCAAATCTCATGAATACGCCTTATGGAAAATCACAGCTTGATCCGATAAATCCGTATGGATTGATGCTGAATCTAGATATCCTAGATTTCAAAAATCGGGAAATCCTTATTGATGATTGGGCATCGGCAATGAGGATTGTAGCAGGAACTCTCGATCTTACAAAAGAAGGATTCATTCTACTCTTAGAAATGAGTCTAGAAGGATCTGTAAAGATCGCGTGGGATATGACGGCACCAGAAATGAGAAACAATGTTACTGCTGGTGAGTCACTAAAAGGAATTGTCGATAATATGGCAAAATTATTCAAAATTCATTTCATCGGCGTAGGATATTCGAAGGAATAGAAGAGGAGAAAAGAAAAAGATATAAACAAGCTGTGACGCCCCGTTCCCCTTTTTATTGGAAATAGGTCGTCACCCTTTACTTATTTAGGAATTAAAGAAATCATAATTATTTTCTAACATACAGTGAAAGACTTAAAAGTAAAGACACGAGTTTTATTAAATTTTTATTTTAAAACATAACACATATACATATACATATCTATCCATAAACCAAGTCTAGTCGTGTCTCACCCACATTTCTAGGAAAAATGTTCGAACCAAAGACTTATATGAATTAACATAACAAAACATACATATATATATAACAGGAGATAAGTCTAGGCCCATCGTTTTTCATACATTAGCATATTACTTTAAAGTGATAGTGAGAAGTCAGCCCAGCCTGCTACACGTCCACATCATCATCTGTCGAGCCTGAAAATTATAAAAAGTAACATCATGAGACACTTCCGGGGAGGGATCCCAGTGGGATAACTTTTCTGTCTAATACATTGAAGGAATTAAATCATTAAGCATGTACTACATGTGGTTCTAAGCCACCCTGAGAACATTTTGTGGTTCTTAGCCACCCTGAGAAACATTATCATAAAGGAATGTGGGAATCGCTCGCCCACTAAACCTTGCTTTCATAGAGGAATGTGGGAGTCGCTCGCCCACCAAACCTCGCTTTCATAGACCAAACACTTTTGCCCTTATGGTCGTCACCCAGTATGGAAGTTACATGCTGGTTATTCAACACGTAGTAGAGAGTAGAAGTTACCCACTTGTACGTTGATTGTGCGAGGATCGCTTCTGGGTTCACCGATCGTCTCAACTACGCTCGACATATATATAATTATTCAATCTATTACTTCATATATGGAAAATAAATATGATCATATTATAGATAAATCATTTAAACATATAAATCAAAACATGCTTATGATATGCTTTTTATTCACTTAAATTAGCAATTTTGGACATAAAATGACACATAAAGATGTAATAATTTTAATAATTCATACATAATTCCTAAAATCCCAACATTATTCATATAATCACATACCTTCTTTAGTATAACATACTGAAAATTCATAAATTTTAACTGCTTATACAAAGAATTAAAAAATCTCATTTAACTAGTTTTTCACTTCAATTTTAGTTGAAAAACAGCCTTCAATGAAAAATTCACCATAATAAAATATGAATTAAGATATTCCTAACTAACGTCGATAATCGGGGTCTATAGATAAGAGCTTTGAATATAAAGGAAGATGACTCATATTACTTGGAAAAATGGGTTTTTGTTCAAGCTGAGACTTATAACAGAATAAATAAATCTTGCTAAATGAATCAACTTTGCAAAATAAATTAGTCTTGCAAAACAACTCATTCTTGCGAAAAAAACTCAATTTGCAAAGTTAATTTACAAAGCTAAAATCAACTTGCAGAGTATATAATAATCTTTGCCAAGCTAAAAGAATTGAATTTTGAATTGCACTTTGCAAAGAAATGCTAAACATATAAAAATAGCCCTTACAAATATAAAAGAAAAACCCTCTTTTATTACCCCAAAATCTGCCCATTTCTAGCTCGTTTTCCACCGCCACTGCCAGCGACCCCTGTCGCCGGCGGCTCACCCACCAACCAACACGCAAACCACACACAATAAGCACCCTAAAAACACCTAAAGCAGCAGGCCAAACACCCGGAAACAGCAGCCCAACACCCAGAAAAACAGACCAAACGCACAGAAAAACAGGCTGATTTGTAAAATTCATAGTAAATCAAATTTAACTCCAAATCTTCTGAAATTTAACATGCATATTCTACACTTCATATACTAGATTGTGGTAAAATGGTTTAGCTTAAATCCATTTCTACAACACACAGAAAATTCCAGAACATGTCTGTATATATCAAACTTCCACTTCTCCATCAGTATCTTTAATCAACTATAAATGAGTTCTCTATCTTACACACATAGCAGCAGCAAAACACAGCAATAGCAGCATCAAAACACAGTAATAGCAGCAGCAAAACACAACAATAGCAGCAACAAAACACAGTAATAGCAAACAAAACAATAGCAGCAGGCAGTAGCAGAGCTAGAGAAAGACAGAGAGAGAGAGATACCAAAAAAGGGAAAGATGTCTGAGAAAGAGAGACGAAAGAGAAGGCTGGAGAGAGAGAGAGAGTCGTGAGATTGGGAGATTGAGAGGGAGAGAAGTTGTCTGTGTGAATTGCCTCATACTTTTTCTTTTATTTTTCTTTCCATCTCAATGTAAAAAGGGTTAAGGATGTAGTGTGTTGGTGAGGGGAGAGGGGGCTTGGTGGCAGATGGCGTGGATTTGGTGAGGACTAGCCTTTATGGCTTCTTAATTAGTCTTATACTTAATTAGTTAATTGATCCATGTCTTATACTTAATTAATTACTTAGACTTTAATTAATTAATTCTTAGTTTAATTAAGATTATCACTTAGTTAGATCTTAGCTTAATTAAGATTATTCCCTAAGTAATTACTTCTTAGCTTAATTAAAATTATTACTTACTTAATTAATTAGGGTGTTATAATTTTACTTGTGTGATAAGAAGATATATCGATACATAATGAATTAGGAATGCATGTTTAAGCAAAATATTTTATCACATAAAATCATATAAATAGATCATACGTAAAATTACATTAAATAAAGCATTCATAGGCACAATCGAGTAAGTTAAATGTCTTGACCTAATATAATCTTAATTCATTTAAACTTATCTATTATCTTATCTTTTTACTTTCATCCATGTTTGTCGAGTAAGTTGAGATCAAGCTCGGTTTCCTCCGTGGCAATCCTACAAAAACGTTTAAAATCTCGAAAGAAATATATATCATAAAATCTTTGAAAATCATCAAGCATAACTTAATTCGTAAATCATAACTTTAAGTAATATAAGAACTCACACTTAAATCATATATAATTGAATGCTAAAAGAAATTTTATAAAATATACAATGCAGGTTTTCTTGAAAACGGGGTGTTACACAAGCCCTCTACTGCCTCGAGTTGCATGATATTTGTCATGTTGACGAATATATCAAGCTATTCACCGAGTACCGATGGAAGTCCAAGGTGGATGAGAAAGAGGTTTCGCAACTTTTCTTTGCGAAGATACCAAGTCCCTGGAGAGAAATGCTCATAAGGGAATACAAGAGTGCAGACGATTTGGATACTGTGGCCAGAAGAATGTCATTCTTAAAGGCCAAGTTAGCTGAATGGTGTCACCAGACAGCACTCTATAAGAACTACAAGAGACTCCGATGAATCAATAAAATGGCTCTCCTGTGTTGCAAAGATAATGACATCCCAACAGTCGTAGGAGGTCAACCACGGAGGCATAAAGGGAAAAAGCTGAGAAACCATCCTTACCGCCATAGAGATAGCAACCAAAGTGGAAGTCGTAGGTCTTCATGGAGACCTAGAAGAGTGTGGTCAAAACAAAAGGCCCGAAGATATAAATCAGAGTAAAGACCAGCACCAAACAGGAGTAGAACCTTTTCATCGGGTTCTAACCAAGGAAGTTCCAGCAGAACTCCAGGAAGGAGAACTTTCAGGCGAGCTCAAACCAGAGCTAATGAAAGTTTCAAAGACTGTAATTGTTGGACTTGCGGAGCAAGAGGGCATATCTCAACAGATTGCCCGGACAACCAGAAGAGAGGTATAAGACAGTTCGAAGCTACACCAGAGTTTGAATAAGCTGTCTATTACCAAGATCTTATACAGGTGTATCAATTTGAGGATCTACCCTCAGATGAAAGCATCTATGAAGAAGAGATCTATTCGGATGATGGAAGTGAATCCACATCAGAATCGGAGTGAAGAAGAAATTCTTCAAACAACAAGAGAAGATATGTCAGGTTTTCTCTCTCACACAACAGTCTCTCATAAAACTCTAATGAGGATTATGAAAGAGGATCCAAAGCTTCGGATGTATGATGGTTTTACCATCGGATCAATGGAGAAGACATTGGATAAATTTGGGGTTCGTAACAGAAAACACCAAATTATCCATAAAGTTACTACTGGTGAATTTGTTATTCCAATGGAATTCACAAGTAACTTGATCGAGATGCAGTTGATTCCTTATAAAGAAATTCGGGATATCAAAAGCAAAGTTAAAAGGGAAGTTGCAAATACACTCTCATGGATTCACATCGGAGCCATAAGAGTAATTATTAAGGAAACATTCAAAGAAGGAATAGATTCACCACTCAATCTTGCGATTTTTTATAAGCGAATCTCCAATCTCAAGGATTCATGCCTTGGAGCGATTATAGGAAACTTGTGTGTAGGGAAACTGGCATTCAATGTCTATCCCAGAATTGCATACAATTTGGGAGATCGAGACTTCAATAGAGTCTTAACCCTTAATCAAGATTTCAAAAGAGAAAATTTGATGAAAGAAGAGAATAGACCGTATTCGATCACCTACAAGATTTCCTATGCTCTCTCCAATACACATCATTCAGAGGTATTCTTGATAAAGGAATTTATCGAAGTCCCAAGAATATTTGAGGATTTCGCTTCGGTGGTTCTTCCAGAAATGATCGAGTCTCCAACTACAAAGGAGATCGGTATGAAGATCCAAGATCAACATGTCTTCAACAAGAGTCAAAGCCTCAGAATTGAGACTAGGAGGATTTCTTTCCAACAAGATAGACTGATGAGTAGCTGTTGCTAGGAAGAGAAAAGGACTAGTACAGTTCAGCGAATCTCAGGTGTATTCAAAACACAAGGAGAGCTGAAATGCCCAGAAGACTGGAGAGAAGTTGAAGTAATATTCGACATCACTCAAAAGGATAATATATTTCCTTGTGATGTTCTATATTATCTCCAACAACCGATAGTCGGAAGATTTCAAGGAAGCCTAAAAATGGGTGAAATTGAACTAACTATTACGGGAGTTGCAGGAAGAATCCCAGAACAATTAGTTCTGGGTATCGACTTTCTTGAGGATCATAAGCCTTGGGAAAGATTACAAGATAGAATGGAGTTCACAGTGGCTGATAAAACATACAGAATCAGATGACCACTAGTCCATTCTCCATATACATTTCTATCGGAATGATATATGGTGGGTACAAGGCTGAGTATTTCGCAGCCTATGTTGACTTAGGAGCAGGAATTAGCACTGCAAAGCAAGGGGTCTTTCCTAAAGATTTTGGAGAAGATCTACCAGCCATTGCAGGAAAAGATTTCTCAAAAAGGATTCTTATCCTTAATAGAGGAATTAAACAAGCAGAAATCATGATCGGAGGCGCTGGCGGTACCCCATAGTACAAATTAAAAACGACACCAATCTATTTTCATGATACATGAGCAGATGTGTTGCTAGGAAACAATTTCCTACAAACATTCAAGAGTTTTACACAGGCAAATAATACAAGAAGGCTTATTTTCATAACATTATGTGATCATAAGATAATTGTCCAGAGACTGCGGGAGGTATTCTAGAGAAAAATGTCTATTAATTTTCACAGCAAGCGTGATGATGAAGCCAAACTTCGACATCCAAAGATGGCGGATAAAAGAAGATTTGGGGATGCATTATTATCTTTTCGACAATTTGGTTCGAAACAAAAAGATACCAAGAGATGGGATAATACTTTGTATTCATTCAGAATACAAGGAGAAGAACGAGTTCCACCAGAGGCTATTGCAGAATTGCGAAAAGCTCTATTGGAGAATCCACAAAGTGATGTTACCATTGAAGAACAAATATCACTTGAGGATTTCAAGAAAATGATCCAGAGAAACTACAATGAAGATCCTTTGGCATGGTGGGATAGGAACGAGCTCAAAGCATCCTTAAAGGTTAAACCTGGAAAGGAACATGAGTTCGTGAGGCTAAAACCAATCCTTATAAATCAGAATGATCGTGAGGATATGCAGAAGATACTTAAGGAACATCTGGACCTTAAGTTGATTTCACCAGGAGTTTCTCCTTACAGCAACCCTGGATTTCTAGTAAGGAATCATGGAGAAATCAAAAGAGGTAAACCTAGACTTGTTATTAATTACAAAGGGATTAGTGACATTCTGGAGTTTGACGGATACTACATCCCGAGTAGAGAACACTTGGTTAACTGCATCAAAGGTGCCAAGATATTCTCAAAGTTCGATTGCAAGTCTGGATTCTACCAGATTAAGATGGGGGAAGAAAGTAAGAAGTTCACAGCTTTTTCCACCCCACAAGGACACTATGTCTGGAACGTAATGCCTATGGGATTAGCAAATGCACCACAAATATATCAAAAAAAGATGGATAATTTGTTTAAAGATTATTTCAGCTTCATGTTCGTATACATAGATGATATACTCATCGCTTCAAAGAATATGAAGGAGCATCTCAAACATTTGAAGATATTTTCAGATGTTTGTCACAATGAAGGATTAGTGCTTTCTGAAAAGAATGCAGTAATTGCTACGAGACAGATTGAATTCCTAGGAATTGAAATCGATGAATCTGGGATCATCCTACAAAAACACATTGTGGAAAAGATACAGGGATTTTCAGATGATCTCAAAGACAAGAAACAACTTCAAAGTTTTCTTGGAGTTGTCAATTTTGCTGGAATGTTCATCAACAATCTGGCACATCACAGGAAGGTCTTCAGCTCATTACTCAAGAAAGATGTTATATTCAAATGGGAAGACGAACATCGAGAAGGGATTAAGCGACTTAAGGAAGTCTGTAGCAAACTTCCAAAACTTGTTATTCCTCAAGACGAGGATGAACTGGTTCTTTACACAGATGCCAGTGATTTTTGGTGGGCAGCAGTTCTTATGAAAGTCGCACCAAACGAAGAAATGTCAAGTAGATATTGCAGCAGTCTGTTTACAGATGGAGAAGCAATTCGATGGCATATCAACGAGAATGAATTCTTTGCAGTCAGAAAGGCTTTCAAAAAATGGCCTCTCTTTTTACTGGCTAAAAAGTTTACCTTAAAAATTGATAATTCTAGTGTCAAAGCATTTCTAAAAAATAAAATGGAATCAAAACCAGAAAATGCTAGGAAACTTAGATGGCAAGCTGAATGTCAATATTATGATTATGATATTGTCATTGTGAAATCTCATGAGAATGTTCTTGCAGATTTCCTAACACGAGATGGAAGGACGCGTCGCTGACGAGGTCCTCAAACGAGTGAGACATATCCGGGAAAACCTGGAAAGTCTCGAACAAACTTTTGGGACATTATGTCTCAATGTAGAAGTTGCTAGACGACTTCAATGAGTTGATCAGGAATCCGTTTCTGATCTAATACGAGCATGCTTTTATGCACAGGGAAAATTGTTCTCTGTGTTGCATGGGCCTATCCTCCAGGCTGCATCTTCTACGGTGCAAAAAGGAGAACTTAGAGATCGGGACTCTAACCCGAAGGCTATGGATTCAAATACCATGCCTACAAAGTATTACAGGGGATTCATTCCTTGAGAATGAACAACCTGTAACGAATATTGAAGCTCCGGTGTCACAACCCGATCCTTCAAGTCAACCCAGTACCTCTGAGGTTAAAGAGGTCGAGTTGAACCTGAGGCCGCAGACAGGCAAAGCGAAGGTTCAAGTTCACACTAACGAGATTTCTCCTATGCTGGTATACCAAAGGCAATGGGAGAAATTGGCAACAAGACGAGGAATCAACCCGGAAAAATTAATCATTGATATAGCTGGGAAATACCCAAGAGTTTGGATGAAACCTGGAAGTCATCCAAACGAGGTTCAAGAATGGTATAACTTTGGAGCTTTAGCTTCGGTGTATACCATTTCACCTGGTTTCCTAGAAATCTCAAAATTACCGAGATAGATTGGGGAAGCAGTCTACGAGACCTGGGCAAACAATCAACACTTGTCCAGAGGAGATATTTTGGAGCTCTACTTTATTAGTGCTGCTCCGGAACCAGCTAAGAAAGGTTTCCATAAAGTTTTTCACTTTATCAAGCTTCGGAGACCGGACGGGAACGCCTTAAAATACATAAAGGCAACCTCCCCGGAAGAAGTTCCGACACTGGTAGGAGCATTTATTGAAGACGACGCTTCTACACGACGAGCTTGGGGGCTTTGGACTTATCTGACAGAAATGAACAAAGTCAAATACTCATTTAAAGTCTTTCAGAATTCAGTCAATGGATCCTCCATGCTGAATACAATGACTGGATCGACAACAGGATTTGCAGAGGAGATTTTTGAAACCAAAAGGAAGATCCTCTGGGAGAACAAGATTCCGACAAGTAAAGAAACTTACCAAAAATTCTGTAATATGGCACACATCGGACGATGGATTGATCGGATCTGTCAAGCGTGCCCCGACCAGAAAGAACCCGAGTTTGGGAAAGGATTCCAACCCAAACCCGACCGACAGGCAGCTGGAGCCAATAAAGATAAGGGCCCGACACAAAAGAAACGATATCCCCGGGGACACAACGACCAAATTATTAAAGCGTTCCCGACAAAGTTAAATGGGATAGGTCACGAGAAAGTGACTCTCCAACCAACCTCACATGGTGGGCTGAGTCAAAAGTTAATGATTCCCCGACAGACATAACATGGGCTGAGTCACGGGGCATTAAAGAGGAAGAGCACCAACTAAAGCCGAAAGGGACTCTCCAACAAACCTTCACATGGGAGCAATAATGGAGTAGGCCAGCTGGTACTCAAACGAGATTTGAAATCCGCACTTCAAGTCCGGATTTCTCTATAAATAGACAGAGCGAAGGAAGCTGAAGACATCGACCATTCCCCTCAGTTTTCTTCAAAACATCTATCCTTAGTTTTGTAATAAACATCTTTGTATTCTTAGATAGTTTTCAGGTTTATGTGTTTAGGTTTTCAAACCTTCTCTATGAGAGGCTAAACAGGTTTTCTCCTCCCAAAAGGAGATTACTTATGTAATAAATATATTTCCAAGTTCATAATAAAATAAAGGTTTTTGCTTCGACATGTGTTTTTAATACGATTTTTTCGTCCCCTGGAAGGAATACCTTGTACACCTGGTGTAGGAAACGAACCAAGGTTGTATTGTATAGTTGCTGAAGGAGCTAGATAACTTGCAGATCATCTTCCTCAAGGAGTTGAAGTTGGACAGTGGGGAGCTGTTCGTAAAAAGGTCTGGGTGCAGTGATTTTCTAGCTGGTGGCTTTGCAAACCATCTCACCCGGTGCTGTTGCGGTCAAAGAAATGTATGAATTTTAGGGGATGAATCTATTTTACGGAAGCATGTTGGGCCTGATTTCGATCTGTTTACGTTTTATCCGGATATAATTACTATTTGAAGTGAAAATAGAAATTAAGTATGAAAGCATTAAATGTTTTGAGACAAATCTTTGATAATTGGTTAAATGTCATTAATGTTGATGATTGAAAAAGGGTAGATGGGGATGTGATATAAAAAAAATGGGTATATTAAGATAATTTGTTATATTTGAATGTAGAATTGTATGTTATAGGAAAAAGGGGTAATAAGGGATGGGGACCATATATATATACTAGCAGTTCAGCTTCTCTCTACTCTCTACTCTTTTTTTTTTTTTAATGATTCTAGTTGACTGCACTTTTTCTTCTCATTTTCACTTTAAACTCGAACGAAATTAATGCACACCATCTCTAATTAAAGACATCATACATGCAATGATTATTTTGCAATATATGATAAAATATTAAGTGTACGTAATAGAAGATATATATTGTGCGTGTTTCATGTTGGTCCAAAATCTAAATCTCGTAACTTGTTGCCTAAAACTGATGCCTAGATTTTGTCTTTTAACATTGAGTCACTTCTTATGATGAATATTCTAGATGCACAAAAGTTGGAAAGAATCTTAGGATTCCATTATAAAATATAAAGAAGTTAAAAGAAAGTGATTTGAGTAAGACTAAATAGTATCCGACACTAAAACGCAATTAATAAACAATTTTTTTTATAAACATTACATGTTGAATGATTATGTTATTTATCTACGACATCAAAATAACAGAAGATACACACATACTAGTAAGAAAAACCATTCATTTTCGTCCTATATATAGTTTAGGTTTTGTTCATTTTTTAATCATGATCAATTTTACATATTATAATTTAATTTGATCCATAATCTATCATCTTTTTTTCTATTTGGATCTTCAAACTATCACTTTTTTCAATCTTGTTCTATCTTACTTGAAATGATAATATCTATCTATGTGCCCTAGGGACATAGCAAGGATATAGCCAAGTTGGTAAGTTTTATGGGGATGTGGGGAGAAATCTTCCGGATTCGCAGGTTCAAATCCTGCGTGGGACAAATTTTCCATTGAAATATTGTGGAGGTTTGTTATGCGCTTATATTCTGTTTGACTCTCTCCCACAATATCAGCCACTTGGGATACATACCTCAATTTACATTACTTTTATTCTATTTGACTCCCTTCCATGGTATCTGTCACCTGGTACATCCCCAACTTCTATTTGACTCCCTTCCATAGTATCTGTCACCTGATACATCCCAATTTATATCACATTCGACTAAAGGGCCTACGATGAGGAGTTTGGAAATGAAAAATCCAAATTAACAATTCCAATGTCCATATAGAATAAAATTGGAAATGGAGCCATATTTAAAAAAAATGATAGTTAAAAAATCAAATTTTAGATATCGAAAATTGATGGAAAAAATTGGATCATAGACCAAAATTATAATTTTCCCTAATATAAAATTTCCTACCAGCAAAAGGGAAGAGATGGAGTTGAAAGGACTAGTAACACGTCAGCACCGCTTTGATCCAAATACGTGGCAACTTCTATTCATGCAGCCATGCCACCAACACTCTCTCCATTTCCACTTACTTCTATAAATCAATTCATCTATATCAACTCTCCATTTTCAATTCTTCATAATTCTCATCCCAAATTCCCATTTCCAAAAATCTGTAGCCATGATTGAGTTAATCCATACTTTCCTCAACATAGCAGCTCCCCCTTTTACCTTCTTCTCCCTTCTGCTCTTCTTGCCACCTTTCCAATTCTTCAAGTTCTTTCTCTCTATTTTGGGTACCCTTTTCAGTGAAGACGTCGTCGGCAAGGTTGTCGTCATCACCGGCGCCTCCTCCAGCATCGGAGAAGTAAGTACTCTTAAATGCACTTTTAAATAACAGTCATAAGAATAAAGTCATTTAACGACGAAAAAGACTTTACTTTATGACACTTTTTAATTTGAAAGTGTCACTAAACATTTATTTTTAATAAAATTTTGATAAAATGTCATTAGATTTGACATCTTTTTTTGTGACTAGTTATGTACTTATGTGTGATTTTCTTGAACTAGTGTCGTGATCTTTGTGTTTCAGAGCCTTGCATATGAGTATGCTAAAAGAGGGGCGTGCTTGGTTCTGGCGGCGAGACGAGAGAGCAGCCTCCAGGAAGTGGCCGAAAGGGCCCGGTATCTCGGATCACCGGATGTCGTTGTTGTACGTGCTGACGTGTCCAAGGTTGAGGATTGTAAAAGGATTGTTGATCAAACTATGAATCAATTTGGAACAAGTAAGTTTTTTAGTTTGAGTGTGGAGGATTTTTTTTTTTCATCTATCTATACATAGAAAAGATGTTTGGGGAATTTTTCAATTTAGGTAAGTAATCCTCAATTTTGGTTGTGACATTCCACGATTTTAAATATCAAATATTTTTTGAAAATTTGTCATTTTTGGTACCTACGGTACTATCAACTTTCCATCTGAAACCACTGATGGAAAGTTGTATTTAGTATTGGTATGTAGCGTTTGAAATCGTACCAAGATTTGGTACATTTTCATCTGATTTAGACGGAAAAATGGAAAGTTGGTAAATATTAAGCGTTGTACAATTTCAAACATTAAGTATCAATATTGAAAGTGTAGAACATGTGGGTTTACTTCGGATACAAAAAATTGAGATACATCCAAAAAAAATTATCCACAAATATAAGAAAAAATGTTTTTTTTAGTTATTTTCTACTTTTTGGACTAAAATACCCTTCGATTTGACTTCAATTTGACTTCACAAATATAAGGGCAAAATTTTAACCAATTTTTAGGTATTTTTGTCTTTTTAGTAAACATATTCTTCAAATTCTTTTGGGTAAAAAACATGTGTCTTTTTTTTTTTTTATGTAAATCGGTATTAACATATATTTTATCCGTTTAGTGTTTTTTTTTGTACACTTTGTGATGAAATTTTGAAAATTTATAGTTACATATAATTTGCATGTGCAGTGGATCATGTGGTGAATAACGCTGGAATGGCGTCGGTTGCTATGTTGGAAGAAGTTGATGATGTTACTGATTTCAGAGCAATTATGGTATATATGATTTGTTTTTGCAAAGACGTTAATTAATCTATTATGGGTATTGCAAGAAATTGTTGTAGTGCAATTACTACATATGCATGTTAGGGTAAGATTTGAGTTGTTGTAACAGGACATCAACTTCTGGGGCTCCGTCTACATGACCCGATTTGCTGCACCCTACCTTAGGCACAGCAGAGGCCGAATTGTCGTGCTTTCTTCCTCTTCTTCATGGTTGCCTCAACCAAGGATGAGTTTTTACAATGTAAGTTCACACTATACCTTTTTGTTGGGTTTATAAGCATTGGGAAATTTCACGGTCTTGATCCTCTATTACATTTGATGTTACATCTCGTGTTTCATGACATTAATACACGCAAACATGTTAATTAGTGATCTTATTGAATACAAGTGGTGTGTGGTGATTATTTTGGAATATGAGATAATAGAAGATCCTCTATGAAAATTTCAAAGTACCCAATTGGGAATGGATTTTCAGATTCCCCAAAATTGATTTTTTTTTTAAGTTCGAATTTGGAGTAGTTGATTTCAAATGTATTCTAGTAGGTTGTATTTGGATTGAATGGTTTGAAGAATTATTTGAAATCTATTGTAATAGATCGATTTGATGTTTACAAATCTATTACTTTCATTTGAACTGATTTTTGAACAATTTTATTGGATTTGAAATACATTCAATTTCAAATCTTATATTGCAAATCATTCATATATATTTAGCACAACCTTAAATTTTTTCAAGCAACACCTTATGGTTAGGGATTTTCTGTTGTGGATTTAAAATCAAAGCTAAAAAACATTGTTGTAGTTTATTATGATCATCTTTATGTTGAAATTAGTCAATCTTATGATGCAACAGGCGAGCAAAGCGGCAATGTCTCAATTCTTCGAGACGTTAAGGGTAGAATTCGGCCCTGACATCGGAATCACCCTTGTTACTCCAGGATTCATAGAATCTGAACTCACTCAGGGCAAGTACTTGAACAAGGCGGGTCGACTTGAAGTTGATCAAGACATGAGAGATGTAAGTGCTCGTTTGCATATCTTAATCAACCAAGATCCGTCATATGGTGTTTCATCTCATCCTCTATAATGACATCATTAATATAAATATCAAATATAAGATGAAACATTATCTATAACAGAGAGTCCACATTGATTCGATAAAACATCTATGTGAGTTTTAGGTACAAGTGGGCATGGTACCGATCCAGAGGGTGGAAAGCTGCGCGAAGGCGATTGTTAGGGGCGCGATTCGGGGTGAACGATACGTAACGGAACCAACATGGTTCAAGATGACGTATTTCATGAAGATGTTTTGTCCGGAGGTGGTGGAGTGGGTGTATAGAATGATGTATGTTATGAGGGAAGGCGAGGCCTCGTCGGAGGCATATAGCAAGAAGCTCGTCGATTTTACGGGAGCTAAGGGTTTGCTTTACCCAGAAAGTGTGCAAATGGATGAGATCAAGAGAGACTAATGTTGTTTGCATTTGAAGGTGTTTATGATTGCTTAGATTCTCCGTAAATAAATGTGCTACATGTTTTAAATAAATGTGCTCCTATATTTTGTTCTTATGTGTTGTTGTATTTCAGAACTCCTAAATGTGTTGTTTATCATTATTGATCACTAGTATAAAATGATAGATTGATTAGTATGGTAAAATGTTTAAAATAATGGTCCTTGATAGTGAGTGGTAGTTTTGAACTTAAATATTTAATCATCTAAAATTTGGCTTTGTTGTGTTTAGATCGAGTTATTTGAAATAAAGGAATTGAAATGAGTGTACGTATTTTAAAATTCAAATTCATTCAAATTTTGAGCATATATCAATTTAAATATTTGAAATTGTACTAAATTTGATACATACTGTTAACTTTCCATCTAAATCGAATGGACATATGCTAAATTTGACGGAAAGTTGTACTCGATAATACCATAGAAAGTTATTTTATACAAATTTCGAATCCAATATTGATCGTCTACAACATGAAAGATATTACAAACCATAGAAAGTTGGATGGAAATACAAAACTTTATACAATTTTCGAACCTAATTGGTACTGATTAATATTGATCGTCTGCAAAATGAAGATATTACAACTTATATAGGGATTTACTCTCTTTTTTGAATAAAAATAGCGATTTACTTGAGTTACTAAAATTGGAATAAACCTAAAATGGAATATATACATCTAGTAGATGCTTATCTGCATAATTTTTTTCCTTTTTGATGACCACATATTTATAAAACATTTAATTTGAAATTACAATAATTATAATATTTAGAAATTTAACATATAAATTACAAGTTTCAAGGAAACCCAAAAAAATCACTTATATTTCAGTTGGACAAAAAACTCATATTAAATTATTATAAGGATATTAAAACCTCAATATACTCATTTTTCACAATTGTGAATTTATCCATCTTATAAAATAAAATCAATTAATAAAATTGTGGGTAAGAATCTTACACTTGACTAAATTAAGAATAAGAGTGAATAGGTGTCGAATGATGCAGACACGTGTGAGTTAAGATCCATGCATCTCTTGTCTCTCTTTCCCAAATTCTACATCTTTTTGCACTCACTCTTTCTTCTTCACTATAGCCATTCATGGATTTTGTTAATGGATTTCTCGACATTTTTGCACCCATTTTCACCATTACCACATTTCTCTTCTTCCTTCCTTGCTACCTCTGTTTCAAATCCCTCTTCTTCATATGGCGTTCCATTTTCTCCGACAACTTGGCCGGAAAAGTCATCGTCGTCGCTGGAGCTTCTTCTGGGATTGGAGAGGTTTCTACTCTTAATTTTTTGCTTAATCACCTTTCTTTACATTTTTGCATTATTTTTATTTGAATGATTTCGTTTTTACTTGAGTTTTAAGCATGCATGCATGGAAATGTATATATCTATCTAATTCACACTGGGAATTAAATCTATATATAACCACATTTTCCGATTTATGGTTGTGTATCTTTCAATTAATTGCGAACTTAGCTAGTTTGAATAGTGACCAGAAATATTAATGGGAAAAGACGGGATACAGGACCAAAGTCGCGAATTATGATGATTTTAGGGCTAAATTGGCAATCAATTGAAAGATATAAACATGATCATGAAATTGGAAATGTGGGCGAATCATATTTTGTAGTCCCAATTATACCCTTTTTATGTACTATATTGCAAAATGCAACAAAATTGTAAACTTTATATGACAAAGGGCAAAGTTTGTACAGTAAAGTACAAAAGTCTCATAGTTAGGATGACAAATTGCAGTTTGCTCTAAAAATTTTGATTTGGATATGAGTAAAATTGAAAGTTTCATAGTTCGGATGGTAAATTGCAGTTTTCCATGTAAATTTTGATTGGATTGCAATTTTTGGAAAACTGCATTTACCATCCGAACTATGAAACTGCAATCAAATTGCAATTTTTCCAAAATATCTTATTTAGCGTTTTCCAAAATCGTGATATTTGGTTGTATCGGAGTTTGAAGCACTTAGCTTATGAGTATGGAAAGAGGGGTGCGTTTTTGGTTGTTGGGGCACGAAGAGAGAAGGCTCTACAGCAAGTCGCAGAGAGGGCATTTATGCTTGGCTCTCCTCATGCTATACCTATACGAACCGATATTTCTAAAGTTGAAGATTGCAGGAGATTGATTGACGAAGCCATAAGCCAATTCGGGCGATGTAAGTATATATCTAAGCATGATTTTGATCAAATATACCATTTTGATTAAATGAGTTTTAATTTATGTGGGTATTAATTATATGACTTCAGTGGATCATCTGGTGATGAGTGCTGGTGTTACTCCAGTTAGTATGTTTGAAGAAACATTTGACGTCACCAATTTCTCACCAGCAATGGTAACAATCAATTGACTCTAGCTATGATCCAACTTATTATTAAATTATCGTGAGTATTTATATTTGGAATAATGATGCACATAAATAGCAAGGTTATAAATCATCGCATTTAGACAAGCCATTGTGTGTGCCGTTGTGCTAAAAAAAAAAAAATTAGAGCTAACATTAAAATTTGTTGAATTATGTTCATAGGATATAAACTTTTGGGGTATGGTTTATGCAACATATTTCGGTGCTCCTTACTTGAGGATGACAAAAGGGAGGATTGTGGTGATCGCATCTTCAACCAGTTGGTTGAATGCACCGAGGCTAAGCTTCTATAATGTCAAGTATCACAGTCTCATTAGTCTTTTTAGTTTAATTGAGTTGTCATATAAGCATCACCACCTTGTTACAGGCAAGTAAAGCTGCAGTGGTGAGTTTCTTCGAAACCCTAAGAGTTGAGTTTGCATCAGATATCGGGATTACATTAGTCACTCCTGGATTGATTGAGTCGGAGATGACAAAAGGCAAATTCCTTAACAAGGACGGGAAAATGGTGGTCGACCAAGAATTGCGTGATGTAAGATCCTAACTAGTTATTCAAAAGTACACAATCACACAACCCTACATGTATTTGTGATTGATAAAGCTTACTGAACGGGTCAATTCACTAGGTCTAGCATCTACAAGACTGCAAGAATATAATCCTCCAAAAAAGGAAAGATATTTAAATAGCATAACATGAACCATAAAGCAAAATAGAGGTTAAAGATATTAATGTTGTAAGAATTGCAGGTTGCAATCAGTGCAGTTCCAATAGAGAGGGTGGGGAGATGTGCAAAGGCAATTGTTAACAGTGCATGTCGTGGTGACAAGCACTTAACATGGCCGCCTTGGTTTAGGACAACCTTCTTCATCAAGACATTATGCCCTGAAGCCGTAGATTGGTTCAACCGCTGGTATTTGGTGACAGAGCCAGGAGTTCCACCAACACAAGCTATAAGCAAGAAAATCATCGATTTGCCAGGACTTAAGGACATCTTGTGGCCAGATTCTGTTCAATCTCCCAAGATTAAGAGTAACTGATCATTCTAGAGGATGCTTCATGTTCCCAGGTTATCTCAACATCCTTGTAATGAACTACTATTATTAAATATTGATAAGAAATCAGCAAACTCCATTGGCACTTCCAAACATTATATTGAATTGTGCCATAACCTGCTGTAATTTTATATATATACATATATAAGATCTTGTGAAACTCGATGGCAATTTTTTGTATTTTAGGAGATGGCAATTTTACCACAAGATAGAAAGTTTATTGAAGCAATAAATATTAACTGAATGGTTAGCTGTAAAAATCATTAGTTTGACATTATGAAAGCAACATTTGAACAAGGAGAGTGGAAATGGATTTGTACCAATAGTTGCTATAATCTTGATGAAGCATCTCCATTCTCCACTATGCCACAACTGATGATTTTTGCATGAGCTCAAGGGGATAAATCAATAGGATTCAAATGTGATGCATTGTGTAGCTGAGCAGAGCTGGATTTGACCCTATTGAGAAGCAACCATGCATCAGATGCAGGGCACCCTTGGTTCATTTCGACTGCAACTGCTTCACCACCACCTTCACTCATCTCTACTATCATTGTCCCCTGATAGACAATGATCTATGTCATCAAATGTGTGCTTTGAATACGTTTCGTTGCTTGGAAATGATCTTACATGGATGCACAGAATGTACCTCAAAATTGATCAGGAATATCTGGAATTGTTTTAATGTCTCCTTCATCTCACTGACCCTCTTGCTTTCAGAAGATGCAAGAGCACTTGTAACCTCCTGAGGTGAATAGCCAATTCTATTCTGTACAACCTAAAGGAGAAAGCAATTTAATTGATACATGAAAAGCATCTAAGAGGGTTTTTATTGATGAATTACTCACCTTGTGATCGATGAGGATCTCAGAGATGAGGCTGCCATCGTCAACATAAACTCGAAGCTCATATGTAGTCCTTTGTTTGTATTGGAACCCCTTCACACCAGTTAGAAAGCACTGCAAAGGAAGCACTGTTAACAGTAAATCCAAGACATCAACCATGTCTAGAAGCTTCAAAGCTTAAATGAATTCAAATCAGCAGAGTAAGTTCTCCATTCGAAGGTCAAACCTTTATTTTCCCTCGAACTACAGAAGTTTCATCGTCATTTGCAGCACATTTTGCGGATAAATTAGCCAAGTAAGTGAAAGGGACTTCATCAGTGGAAAGTACCAAATGGTGTTCCAATTCATCCAACATAGAAATATCCTCAATATCCATGTGTATGGAAGATGTGTTAGGCTCATCATTAGCCCTACTATATGGTACTTCTACATCCTCCCCAGGCAAATCATTGGTAGGATAGGCTGGAGGTGTCACTGCAAGAACAAAAATAAGCAAATTGAGAACATGGAATTAAAAAACAGAGATTCCCCAATCACACAATTATTAGAAATCAACATTTGTTCAATATACCGCGACTAGTTCTTCCAGGAGGTGCCATAGCTTCTGATGTGGATTCATCAATACACTGTGGAATGGTTACACTTTCTGGAGGCTGCACAGCGGACTGTGTCGTAGACTCAGTGCTACTTCTACTCATAGGAACTTCAAAATCTTTTCTGGGGCAGTTAGCGCCTGTAGACATGAATGATGAATTCAAGAAAAGTATGAAATCCTAAAACTGCATATAGGAAAAACCCGCAAACATAAGTTTCTGCGAATCTTTTGAATAGACCAACCTTGTCTAAAATGTGTACCAGAAGGCATATCAGTATGTCTTGAAACTTCAGCTTGTTCTTCTGGCCGAGGTACAGCTGACACGTTAGGCTCAGCACTATTCCTACTCCATGGAGTTGTAAAGATTGGTCTATGCATATAATTGGTGGGGACACTAACTGCAGATCCTGTAAAGTTCAAAAGCAACAAATAAGAACAAATTTAAATACTTAAGAGAACCACAAGTAATATATGAATTTGCAAGTCTATTCAACTTGACATACCTTGCGCACTTGCCTGTACAGGTACTGTGTTCACCTGAGGGTTTCCATCTACATGACCTGGAGCAGCATTGTTACGTGGTGGCCATGCAGCAAGTGTTGCTCTAGTTGCCAAAGGAGGAACCACCCCGGTCCTATTTCTGGCATAGGTTAATTAAGGGTTATATCCCAGTCATGAGGAAGCCAGTCAGAAGTTAAAGTTATCTAAAAAAATATAGGATGCTTCTTAAATTAATCAAATTTGAAGTGGGTGCTCTAGACTGGTGTAGATACAGTTTTTAGAGTTTCTAATTCTCGAAAGCAGAGGTTGAAACTTTATCAGCACCTAGGCAATCCACTCTGCACTACAAGTCTTTAACATTTTTTAATATTATTTAATGCAAGAAATTACTATATAAACACATAGCACGCTGCTTCATTATAGACACTCAAAAATACTTCAAAATTCTTCAACCCATCCACTTCAATAGGTGTTGAAAGTTTTATTTGTTTAACATAAACCAAAGGCCAACAAAAGCTCATCGGCAGTAAGGAACAAGTGCAAACTACAGTTGACGTTCATAAATCTAGAAATGAAGTTCCTCTGACTCAGATACTTCCTAAACAAACTCTTCTGATGATGCAGCTCTATACAAATAAAAGCATCTAGACATGAAAATTCAATTTTTGACAAATACCTCCTCTTTTTGTGCCAAATATTTATGTGTTTCACTTGGATGTTTATTCAGAATAATAAAAAACAGATTCACTCAGTGAGAGGATATAGCCTCCTAACCTTCCAGTTACATGACACCATCCAATAGAGTCGATTACAATAAAAATAGCAACTATCTTAGAGTGCTTCTTAATACCTCTTCCCCCGTGGTGGCTTATTTATTTCATTAACAAGCCTCTGTCGTGCAGCTTCAAACTCATCAACACTTCCTCCCAAACCTTCAATAGCTTCAGGGACCAGCATCAAGAGCCCATGCCTAATATGTACGTTACAAATAGCTATCTGCATGATGCTTCAACAATTTAATCTATTGCTACCACTTCCTATTTTTCAATTCAAGAATCATTAATCAGTCAGATGTACTCAAATGAAAATATAACGAACACCTTCAGTCCTGCTGGTGCTAGAACTTCCAGATTTCTGATAGGTCTATATTCCATGCCAAACACACGTTGGATACCATCTGTCATAGACAGCTTAAGACACCTTTTCATTCCTGGGGCAGCATTTTTGTACCTTTCACGAAGAGGGTTGCTGATATTTACTATCTCATCCACCTATATAATCCTCAACAGACATGCAATCAACTCATAAGTAGTATTTGTGTTAAAATTTCATAATCCAGCACTTAAAAGGGTACATGCAGCTTCTAAACACACGCTCAAATATAGACCAGATTATTTCCAAACGTATTCAAAACACGCATGTTTGATCACTGTATTATTCTCAAAATAATTATCATCCTGGAGAATTGGTATAATAATCCTTATGCAATCAGCAAATTCGAAACTTGATTATGATAACTACTTTCACATGGAATCAAGCAAAGACCGGATACTAAAGGCACATTATTTTGGTAAATTATATGTAAATAATCTTAAACATTGAATATCTCAACCAGAATTTCTACCACAAGTTTGCAGTAAAAACATCTATATCACGCATTTAATCCTCCTCTATACACATTATGAGTTAAAAGAGAATACCTACAAAAAACTGTTTTCTCTGATATAAAACAGATTGTGAAGCATTTGCAGCACACAGATTGCAAACCAAAGCTCTTTGTTTACCTGCAAAACAAAAGGCCCCTTGAGATCAACCAAATGCAAGGTGTGCACATTCGGAGGAAGCACCCCGGCCCCGCAACTATTCATATCCGACCGCAAGAACTGCTGGAAGCAAAGCTTAGCCTTTGCATAATCGTCCATCCTCTGAAACCCCTGCACGGACATTTGCAGCCCATGTAAGCAAGAATCCAGCCATTCCCTCCTAACTCTCAGCCCTAGCCCTTCCAATACAGAATGGACCGGAGTTTCCGACACCTCAATAACGCTCTCATTGCCCGAAATTGAATTGCTTGTGGGTGCGCTGATGGTCATATCTTCCTGGTCTTCGTCTGAGATATCAAGGGGAATTGCTTCGACGAGGCGGCTTCCATATCTATTGGTGGTAGTGGAAGTAGTGGTGGTGGAATTGTTGCTGTTGGGGGTGGGGTTTAGGGAGTTCAGAGTCACTGTTTGGAAATCGGTTTCAATATCATCGATGATGACGTCATCTACCTCTTCCACTGGTGGTTGTTGTTGCGGCAGCGGCGGCGGCGGTGGCGGGAAATCGTTGTCTTCTTCGTCGGAGGAGCAGACTATACGGAGGCGCCTCCTCGACATTTAGTGTGTAATTTAATTGAATTGGTTCCTTTGCCAGTTTCCCTCCGATATTGCTTTTCTCTGCATTTTAAAGAGAGGGAAACATTTTGGGCTCTATGGGCTGGGCTCAATGCACCAATTCGGCCCGGATCTGGTTACCAAAAAAATGGGGCTAGATTTTTTTTTTTTCCTTGTAATGATCTTAAATTTGATAAAACTAGAAATTCCAAGGTCAAACCTAAGTGAAGGTTGATTAGGTTTTATTGATGCTACATTTGATGAACATCGTGTACAATATTCACTAGCAACCGGCCGGTTCAGTCGAAAAACGAATTTAACCAAGAAGAAGAAAAAAAACCAAAAATCAGAACTTGTATTTTTTCAAAACCTAACATAATCGATTTTTCCTCTTATTTTTAGTGCAATTTGGTGTTTCCCTAAAACTGAACAGAGTAAAACCGAATCAAGTTATATGTAGGTAAAAAACCAAACCGAGCTACATAAAAATTCGGTTCGGTTTTTCGATTCCAATTCAGCTTTTCGGTTTTGATTCGAATTCAGCTTTTCGGTTTTGATTCGGTTTTGCTCGCCTAGACATATAAACCAAGCCTTGGCAACTAGTGATTTGAGTTTGAAGAAGAATTCCAATATGAATAGATTTTGAATCCATTACCGATAAAATATAGGGTTTGGACAACAAAGAAAAATGAAGTATCATTACACAGTAAAAAGAAAAAATACAGATGAGGAACATCACTATATTACACTATTTTTGTGCTCTAAAAGTAAACAGATTTGAGCAACATTATGCAGTTTACAGATACTGATACATTTACCTAATTCTATTCTCTTTTTTTTTTTTTTTTCAAGAATTGATTGAATGTCCCAACAAGAATCAGTTTGGCACTTTACTGAGGGGGGTATGCTCCTTGGATTTGGAAATACCGGCAGTAAATATTCTTTGCAAGACATTCAATCGCTCTGCTACTAGAGATTCTTCGAGTTGCTCAAGTTGAGCGTCTTCTTTTTCCATAATTAGCTCCAGATCATCGAAATACTTCAGCTTGCGCTGCAATTTCTTGACCTGCATTTCAAAACAACCATGAATGTGTTATTCTTGACAACCCAAGTTTTGGCCCTTTTAAGTTTTGTAGTTGAATGTTTTAGATCAGACGGATATAGTAAGACACATATTTATACATGTATTTCTTGAATCATGCAATCTGTGTCCTATATACTTGCAACTTGCACAATACCAAAGCAATTTAAAAATTAGTTGATCTGTGCATAGTTTACATAATAAGGAAAGGAACCTGGGCTTCAATCATATTAGCCACCAAGTGTCCGATTTCTCTCTCCTCTTGATCAGCCAACAGCTTAGCATTTGCAGCAGCGGCACCAAGTGCAGTTGCAGTTGCAGCTCGTGTTCTAAAATTCAGGGGTATTATACTCTTCACAGAGGATATCCCTGGGGTTTCTGAGGACAAAATTGTACAACATATTCAGTCACCCCAACAACAATGTAGCACACAGCAAGTCCTAAGACAGACAGACAGGATCATCAATGAACAAGGAATAATAGAATTAAATTTTATACCTGATTGATTGGGGCTTTTATCTTCTACAGCATTATCAACATCAGCATCTCTGACGAGTGAAGGTATGAAGAACTTTAGCATTTTAAATGATATATTAACCCAAGATGTACGGGTTTCACAAGCGATTAGATGAATACCTCATTTGATTAGTGACTTCAGGGGAGGCTTTTGAGTCAACATAATCATTATCATCATCATCATCAAATAGTTCTTTCGAACACTGGTTCTCATAGCAAAGAGAAGTAATGGCAGCATCAGCTGCAGAAGCCGTGACTTGTGGGCCTAACATTGTTGAGATGCGGTTTACCTGATAGAGTAGATATCAGAATCCAACAGAGCTACGAATAAAACCAACTGGATAATAGTGTTTTAAATTATATCATCACAGCATGTCTAATGACCTAAGGTTCCCTATAATGTTGCAGGTTGAAATGTTTTTTTAAGAAATTGTTGCATAGACAAAAACAATAAAATTATCTGGCAATGATGCAATGCAGGGAACCTTGCAGACCATGGTGTAGTTTGTCGTGGACAGTGGTGCAGAGGACAATGATCAGCTTTATGATGCACAAAAGAGTGAAGAAATAAGAAATGTATTATATATAGATATAGATATATACATACATACATATATATACATACATATATATATATATATATGTGGGCCACAATAACACGGGGTTAACTTAATTCATTTGCCCAGTCTGGGGGCCAATACTGTGCTTTGCAAACATTGAATAAACTTCATGGCAAATGCTACATTCATTGAAACACAAGACTAAGTATACATGTTAAATGAAAGAGTTGGACAAATATCTGGCCTTATCATCTCAGGGAAATTTTTATGGATCAGAAATATAAATGACCACAAGATTCTTCAAAAGATGAACTGCATTATTTACATCCTGTAAAGTTCGTAGATAAGTTTTTCAGTGCTTAACAAAGTCAAAACAGTAAAACTAAACAATAACTAAATATTTCTAGAAAAAGCATCACACAAAAATGTAGTGAACCAAAACGACCAAAAAAAAAGCACCTGTTTCATCAAAGAACTTCCAGCATCTGAGGCAGGTCGAGTGCACGCTCTTTTCGGTGGTGGACCTTCACTCTTAGCATCTCCATTCTGCTGATCTTTCTGAAGCTCAGGGCTCAAGTCATCAGCCTTCATAGGTTCTTGTGATTCATTAGAAGCTGACCCTGCTAGTTTAGAATTACTAATATCACCAATTACATCCATATATCTACCCTTTCTATAACCTGCCCCCAACATAAGATCACCAAATGGCAGCTGCATAAGCTTTGATATGCATTCCAGTTTACTTTTGGACTCAACACTCTTAGCAACCAGATCCCAGTCATCTCCGTGTTTCAAAACGGACTCTAAAAGAAGTAAAGTTTCAGCTTCTGTCCAAACAGCTGGCTGGTCCACTGTATCTTTCAACTTGAAATCTTCTGCTGATTTGTCCTCATAATTACCACTTTTGAAGCACTTTTCACAAAGAATAAAGCTTCCTTCCTGAGACATGGAAAGCTGAATTCAAACACCACTGATGATTTTATAGTAGCTGAATAAGAGATGAAGTGTAAATCGCCACATACTGCCAATTTTGGTCTCTCACTTCTGAGTATCTTTAACAGTTAAAAAGGTGATTAATATCATTACTACAGATTTTTAACAGATACTAGATATTAAAATTAAAGGATAATGGAACAACGATCTCAAAACAACATATCAACAAACAAATGAATAAAAGTTTGATTTTGATTTTGTCACAAGTAGCATGAGTGTTAGTTTATGCTAGACAGTATAATCGTTCCATTTTGTAACCCCAGATCTTCTTTACATTGTGATCACAAGTAGTCATTATCTTTTGATTCACTTTTAAAAGCATTAGTAATGCCACGATTAAGGCAACATATGTCGATAGCTTCTTTATTCAAGTTATGAAATTTCATGTAGCAATACAGCATACACATTCATGTAGTGCATCTACTTTTCGACTTGCCAATTCATATTATCAAACTAAACAATCAAAACATCCATGAAAACAAGAGCATCAACAATTAAAAGCATTTCCATCTCTTCTACCTTCATGTATTCATAGTATGCAGAATCACAGCTCTCTTTACAACTTCCACACATCATACCCTTCTTCTTCTCCTGCCTCATCAACTCACCATAAACATCGGAATACGAAGCCAAGGGCGGCCATTTGAACCCACCTTCTCCCACTTCCCCAACAAACCCCCCACCATCCACCGCCACAGACGGAGGCGGGGGCGGTGCCACTAGCGGCTTTATCGAATTGGGCGCAGCTACCACTCTCACCCCATGTGGGGCCCCTTCCTCGACCTTCACCCTACCCCTCCAACTCTCCTCATCCTCCTCACTCGCTGCCTTAGCTCTCCCATCATAACTATGTTTCTCATTACTATTATCAGACACGTTGAAATTAATGAGCCCCCATTTCTCTAGAAAGGTGAAAACCTTGAGGAGAACGCTAATATCACCTACTAGTGACTTCCGCACCTCGGTGAAAGTCAGTCTTCTAGAAGGATCCTCTCTGTACTTGGAGATGATGAAATCTCTGTACTCTTTGTAGATTCTGGGTGTTCTGGTGGCGGAGCTGCCGTCGAAAAACTCGCGCAGAGAAAACCTCTCCACTTCGTGAATGTTAATCCATGAAAACCAACCTTTATGTTGAAATTAACAAAGATGAGAAATCAAAATTAGGGCAAAATAAGTTTCGGAAGATGTATAGAAAATGCATACATGTGTGAATGTGTGTAAAGTTAATTGGGGGAGGGAAAGGGCTTACTGGAGTAGCTGGGGATGGTGTAGAGCTCCAAGTCTTGAGTCGTTCTTTCCATGGCGGATGGGCACACGGTCTCGGCCCGAAATTATGATTTGCGGTCTCGGGCCGGTGGGTGTGGGGGTTAAATTGAATTAAGATTGGAATGACAATTTTGCCCTCACAATTTGTTGGGCTGCGCACCTGTGCGCGTCCATCATGGCAGGTTATTTAGGGGAGTGAGTTGAACTTGTGTGCACTTGATGTACATGCAATCCGAATCGACCCAACTATTTACCTGGATACGTATGTTTTTAAATTTTTTTTTTTTTTTACTTCAGGTTGTGACCTTTATGTTGTAAATGTGTGACATTTATGTACAACTATCATGATCTTTATGTACTGTAACTTAAAAAAAAAAATGAAGACTTTCAATATAATTTGAACTGTACACCTTTATGTGATATCAATGCGACATTTATGTTATATTATGTCACATTTATGTATAAAAATTTTGACTTTTATATAATATATAAAGATGCATAAAGGTCAAAAAATTTGTACATAAAGATGACATAATATAACATAAAAGTCACATTAATATCATATAAAGGTATATAGTACAAATTGTGTTGAAAATCTTTATTTTTTTCCTAAGTTACAATGTATAAAGGTAGGGATAGTTATACATAAAGATCACACATTTATAACGTAAATGTCACACATTTATAACATAAAGGTTAAGACAAAAATTTGGAAAATAAAAATTAAAAATTCGCGGATTCGGATCGGATCGACCCGAATTAGATTCGTGCACCTGGTGCATAGGAGTTTTTGTGTACGGGGGTAGATTGCAAATTTGGATAAAATTAATTTTGCGATTAAAATCCTGAATTTTGCAGGTTTGGTAAACGGTAATAATGATTAATATGTACTGTTTGTTTGAGAATTTAATAGAGTTGACTTTCTATTGTAGATGTGTTGTGGTATTATATTTAAATATGAAAATTGGTAATGATTGTAAATTGATTAATGATTTATGTTGATAAATATGTAGAACTTACATATACACGTATTGTAATTACATGTTAATTTGTATGTATGGAAATTCTATTTTGGAATAAATGTAAAAAATAAAAATTCGTGTTAGTTTGAGAATTTAATGGAATAATTTTTTTTTAGATGTCGAATTAATGTTGAAAAATGTGTTATTTGAGAATTTAATAAAGTAAACTTTTTTTTATAAATGTCAAATTATTGTTGGAAAATGTGTTGGTATAATATTTAAATATGACAATATATATTTAGATAACCCTCATGTATGAATCAAATATTCTTTGTGAATTATGGGATTTGAGAAAAAAAAAAAATCATTATGTAACTATTTTATGAATCTAACTAAATGAAATGCGTTAATTCATAATTTACAAAATAAACATCGAATTGTAAAAATTGATTTGAGGTATGAATATTATTACATCTCATACTCTTTAGACATTTTGACATAAATTTTTGTGTTTCTTAGTAACTTAACATATATACAAATTAACAAAATGCAAAATAGAAATACAATACATGTATATTTACACATACTTGTATATGCATGTGCACAACACCTTACAAGTTTCTACATATTTGCCTAACATATAACATTAATCAATCTACTCATCTTCGAGATATAACTAATCGATGATAATTAATTCTAAGATATATCATGAATTTTACACATTAAACAATTTGAAACATATGCCATAGACACAAAATTTTGAGAGTAAATAGAAAATCAACCAAGAGATAAGAAAGTTAAAACCAGACATAAAGGAGAAAGATGAAAGAAAAAACATAGGGAATTGATGTGGGAGGAAAGAGATGTGAGAGAACTATTTTCTGTAATTTCCATATACAATATGATATAGATGGTTTTAAGATAATTTAAAAAGAAAATTTTATGGTTTTTTTCTTTTTTTGTTTGTGATAAAAAATTTATTTTGATATAAATTAGATAGACACTTGATAATTCCCACACATAACATTACCTTTTAATCACTCCAAGTGAGTTTTGTTGGATGAAACAATCTATGATGGTTATTTATCTTGTAATTTCGCAATATTATAATGACTTACTATTGTATTACTACATAATTGTGTTTTATTCGATTCCATCATTTACACCGATTATTCGTTATTCATTCAAATTCTCATTCCATATTTTTTCTACCAAGAACCCCAAAGTCACTCAAACTAAATGCTTGACTCACTTATCCATCAAGACCTTTCCAACAATCCAAACGAATGTCCTCATTTTCTTACTTCTCATACAATATCGATGATGTACGGATGCATAAATTTTCTATAGATATGGCACAATTAAAATTAATATACAAAAATTTATATTTTAATATAAAATGTAGCTTACAAGTGAGGTCAAAGATTTAGTTTATATATTCCGTTTGAACCAAAAAAAATGAATGAAAATATCTCGTTTACAATTGATTTCAACGGTTTGTCATATTTTAAAACTTGTGAATGATAGTTTCATTATTTACATGCTCAAATATATATTCTTTTCACAATAAACCATCAAATTATCATTCACCAATTCATGAACCATTCAATTGCAAAGTTGTGTTTTCACGATTCTCATCAGTATAATAGAGAAATTCATCTAAGTTATCCAACAACTAATCGAAATTCCAATGCCAAAATGATAATGCCAAAATCAACTAAACAATTTAAAATTTTAACTTAGGGTTTATTATATATCTATTTTTACTTTTTATCTTTTAGTGAGAACCACTGTCACTGATAGTCATTGATACACTTTAGTTTCGTTAGATTTTCGTCGTAACAACAATAAATATGAAAGGGAAGGTTCGATATGGTCAAAAGAGTGAGTGAAAATTGAAAGAAGTTAATTTGAAAATAAGAAAGAAAAGACCATTTTGTATAGAATTAAGGCATTTTTTAAATTTTAAATACATTTTAAGGACAATTTAGGTAATTTATAGGTAAAAAAAAAAAAGTGGCACTTATCACCCCTTGCCCTATAATATATATTAAAATTCCACATTCATGCTATAACCACATGTTGATATTAATAAATCCATAATTTTTTTTTAAATCTATATCTATATAATAAGAGGACCATAGCAAAAAATAGCAAGTATGGTTTTTCCGCCTAAATTTTATAAAAAAAGAAAAAAAATTCCATTAGCAAAACTAGGTGGCTTGCATGGGGGATTGGTGGGGAAGATAAATAATTAATTCTTTCTATGGGATTTTTAAACATCAATAACTATTTCATTTCAAATCGATTTTTAACGTATAGTATATAAAATTAATCGTCTTTTGGTGATCTTTAATTTAATATCTATATTGCATATATAAAAATTTATATTTTGAAATTTATATTTTATGGGTTTGATCAATTGTGTAATATATCAAAATGTTTTGAGTTATTTGCTTTACATTAAAATGAAATACAAATGTAAATGTCCTAATAAAATTTATATAATAGAATAATTAAATCAAATAATTTTTTAAAATATAAAAATATTAGAATTATTTATATTTTATAAAAAATATATGATTCTTCAATTTATTTTATAAAGGTTTTTTAAAATAGTTATATTTTATATAAAAATAAAGTTTAGATATGAAAATGTGCAAACATTTAAATTCAAATTGTAACATACTCTATGATCGTAAAAGAAATATTACATTTAATAATACAACATCTTATATAAAGCGAGAAATGTGTGTGTATATATATACTACCTCCATCCCGGCTTAACTTGTCTACTTTGACCGGACACGAAGGTTAAGAAAATGCAGTTGACTCAAACGGATATGCACTTTTGAATGACATTTTTGTAATAATATGCACATCAAATGAAATCTTATGCACTTTTGGATGGCATTTTTGTAATAATATGCACATCAAATTAAATTTTATGCACTTTTGGATGACATTTTTGTAATAATATGTACATCAAATCAAATTCTATGCACTTTTTGATGACATTTTTGTAATAATGTTAAAATATAGGGATATTAATGTAAATTTTTTTTTGTCATTTATGGACTGACAAGTTAAGTTGGGACAAATAGAAATGACAAGTAGGCAAGTTAAGCTGGGACGGAGGGAGTATATAGTATTGTCAACTACTTAATAATTATATAATATTACTTTCGTTAAAAGAAATTAACTAATAAGTACCCTTTTAACAATAGTTTAATAGGTTTATAAAAAATAAATAAAATAAATTTATTTGTAATAATTTTTTTTTTTATAGAATAGTAAAATTCACTAATAGATACAACAATTCGTGGAACAAACGTTAGTACACATAATTCTTGAACTAAAAGTAGACACTAGGAATTGAAAAAGGCACTTATGTACGATGATAGGGGTGAGCACGGTCCGGAGCAATTTGGGGATAAGAGAATCTTCGGAATTGCTCCAAAGTTCGGAGATTTCGGAGAATTTGAAAACAAAATCTCCAGAATTGCTCCGTCACTTCGGTTCGGTTCCTTCGGGGATTCGGGGAAAACAGAGCGGATCAATTCGGGTTTCGAAGATTTAGATTTTTATAATTTAAAATAAATTTTCATTGAAACAAAATGCAAAAAAAATAAACAAACAAATATATCGTACAACATTATTTAATTTATCTTAAAACAAGTCATAATCTAATAAATTAGATTTGATAAATTACTGGAGTATGGAGTAGGTCTCTTCTCGAAAACAAATATTTACATTTAAAATTTTCTTTAAATTTTATTCTTCGAAATCTTCTTGTTCTACACATCATAAGTAGTAATCAGAAAGTTCATCTTTCAAAATATCTTATGCATTACTTTATATAAGTTATAAACCAATTATTTGATTAATACATATTGTAGTTGATAGATTTTAAGTGCTCCCAAAATTATTCATTAAATTATTTTATTTTATTATTTAATTGTTATTTTATTCTATGAAGTCTTAAAATTATAATAGTATTAAAAATAATAATAATAATAATATACTTCAATCAAATTTGTACCTAATCCAATATAACAATACAAAAAAAATGAATTCAATGATACATACAAATTTGTATATAGTTACTTCTTTGAAATGGGTTCTATTCGGTTCTGAATCGGTTCTTCGATTCAGTACAATTCGGGTTTGATACAAAAATTAATCGGAGCGGTTCGGTTCGGATAAAGTTAAATAATCAACGGTTCTTTATCGGTTCAGATTGTTTCGATTCGGGTTTCTCCACAGTTCGGTTATCTCCGAGATCCATGCTCACCCCTACATGATGATTGATGCTATCAAATCGTGGCTTATTTTTTACCAACTTATTAGTAACCAAAATGAGGGTTGTAGATTATTATAATTTGAGTGACCACTCCTGTGCACAAGGTGCAACAATACTGTTATATTATATGAATGATACTGTTATATTAATATAACAATATCATTCATATAATATAACAGTATTACTTCATATAAAACAGTATCACTCATATAATAGAACAATATTACTTCATATAATATAACAGTATTGTTGTACACAAAAGTTTTTGCCTTATAATTTTGGCAGCTAAAAAGATTAAGATGAAACCAAACACATCTTATTATCGAAAAATGAAAAGTATAAAGAATGTTTAATATATTTGGGATGTGTGTAAATTCAGTCACGAAAGATTATTAACTGGAAATAGAGTGGTTAAGCAGCAAGAAGTAGTTATTCTACGTTACCCCTGAAATTTTCAAACCCCATTGCTCTAAATGTACCCGCCTTCTGCCCCTAATTCCGTGCCCTAATTTTTGTTTTTCTTTTTTGAATCACAGCTCTTTTACACTTGAAATCTTTCACATAGCTCCTCCGATCTGTGTCTGACTGTTCCGCAGTGTCATTAACTGTGCACATATGCGAGCAGGTAATTAGGGTTTTGGGGTGGTGGTGTTGGATATTGAGTAATTGTAATGGATTCCGAAAAGGAAACATTGGAAGAAAGCAATAAGGGGGAGGGGGAGAAGGGGGCAAGTGAAGTTGAAGAAAAGGATGAAATTACGGAATCTGCTGGCGAGGGAGAAGGTGGAAAAGCGGAAGAAATGGAGGTAATTGAAGAAAAGAAACTAGAAAAGGCGGTGGATGAGGAGATGAAAGAAGAAGAGAGAAATGCAGGGGAAGAAGAAGAGGCGAAGAGTGGGGATGAAGAAGAAGATGATGACGTGAAAGAAGAAGAAGAAGTGGGAACCTCTGAGAAGAAGAGTGTGGGCAGGGGATCAAAAAAGCAGAAGACAAGTGAGGCTGGGGAATCATCTTCACCCAGGACGCCTGTGAGTGACAGGCCAACTAGGGAGAGGAAAACGGTGGAAAGATTCACAGTGAATGTGACGGCGAGGGGCTCTTCTCCCAAGCCTTTGGCCATTGAGAAGGTACTATGATCAGTTTTCTTGCCTAATTGTCGTTTTTGCTTTAGAATATTTGGCATTATGAAAGGAGAGAAATAAACTAGAGAAGAGAAGTGGTTTCATAGTTTTGGTTCGCCTAAATTCTTGACAGAATTTTCTTTATGTGATTGGAGGGTGAAAATAACAAGTGATTTATTAATCCCGGAAGTGTTGTGAGCAAAATGTTGTTAACTGTCTACAAGTATCTATTAGTTCAAAAGAATCGTTGTAATGGATACTTTTTATTTGCACCTCTACAGCTATAATTTCGTTTGCCTGATCCCCTTGACTTTAACCTGAAGTAAACGAGTAAGTGCTTTTCTTCACATATTAGGACTCACTATAATAGTTT
The DNA here is from genome assembly GCA_946896805.1 of Scutellaria galericulata. Lineage (NCBI taxonomy): Eukaryota > Viridiplantae > Streptophyta > Magnoliopsida > Lamiales > Lamiaceae > Scutellaria > Scutellaria galericulata. The sequence continues at coordinate 12,786,129 of OX335797.1, forward strand.
GATGGGGATAATAATTAGCTGTTTTGGATTGATTTCTGGGCAATGACCAAAAGGAAAGGAGTTACCAGGAAGTGTTTAATACTTATTTCAATTACTATGCATTAGGGGTTTACACTGGAAGGAGAATTTTAGGTTGTCTTTCTTGAAGTTTGTGGACTAAGGACTTGGAATTGAAAATAAGACGGAAACTTCCGAACTCATTTTTTTGGTTGTACATATTTCAGATAATTGATTTTATGGTCTGTGAGTTTGTAACAATCATGCTACTGTATTGTTTTTGTGGAATCTGACACCACACACTGAGTGAAGAGAAAACGAAGAGAACTTTTCTAAGTTTCAACTTCAATTTATATTTTCATTACGGAGTAACTGTGTTGATATGACTAGTATGCAAATGAATAAAATAAAATAGATAAAGATTTTGGTTGAGGAAACAAAAAGTTGATGAAGTTTGTCGGTTTTAATAGTTAATACATACCATGGTGAGTTCTTTTTGGTTTTTAGTTAATTTATGATGAAAGTAAAATTGCTGACTGTGTTTTGCAATGGAATGGGAGATAATGATATCAGTAAACGCTTGGTGTCATTCCAACCCGATGATTTCTTTGATAGAATAGGTATGTTATCAGCAAATCAATGAATAACCTTATTTGACAAATTTTAATTTTTCTTGATTTTGCAATGCCATTTATTTTTTATTCCCTGGAAAAATAAACATGTTTTCCTAATGAAAGAAAGCGTTCTGTTTACTCTACTAACGCCCTTTTATATTTTTTAACTCGTAATTTAATCATGGATGGTAGCAGTCATATTTTCATTTTTCTTGTCCTATTTTCTTCTTGATCTCTCTTAATTTTTGTGTTTGTTTGTTTGTTTGTTGTGTGTGAGTGTGTGTTTGGGGTGGGGTGGGGATGATTGCTATATTCTTTGTGATTTTTATCTTTACTTACCACGTTGGCTCTATTCTTGCAGGGTAAAGGTACTCAGCTCAAGGACATCCCAAACGGTATATCTTCCCCTTTTGATTCTTTTTTTGGTTGGGTAGGGCTGGGGGTGGAGTTAGGTGAATGAAATAGGGACATATGAGAAATTATATAGCATTTCTACTAATGTGCTTTTCTTGATACCTTTTTGGTGTGTTTATTGTTGTAATAATATGTTGATTTGATCTGAAACTTCATATATCTTCCGTTATATCACACATTCAGTATGAAGCAGGTCCTTGCTTTAATGATTTTTCTAATTTCATACTCTTATCTATTTGAGTTTACTTCCGCTGTTTTGGAAACTTTATTTATACTGTTCTCATACAATCGAAACATAATATAGTATAGAACTAGATAATATGCGCCACTAACGGCATAAATTAAATCATTCAGAGAAGTTCAATAGACAAACAACAAAGAGTTCAACTAAGAGAGGAGAATTCGCATGCTCTTCCTTTATTCTGCCCTAACTTTTATTTAATAAATGGATGGGCTTTACAAATAAGCTTGGGGCCAAGCCTATAACTACAGAAAAAAGGCCCAGAACTTGTAAATTTACTTGGGTGCCATAAGTGCATGGCTTGAGCATCAGTAAAAAGTGCATATGCCGCCTACTGAAGTCTCTGGTTTGTAGGCGCAAAGGTGATCATGGTGCTCGAAGGGAGAGGCACACCTGAGGCGCGTTCCGCTTGAACATCAGGCGCAAAAATCCCAAAAAAAAAAATTGTGTATATGTTGCAAAAATTGATACATTAAATTCATAGTTAATGTCAAGAAAAAAACAAAAAATAAGTAGTTTTACCTCTCAAAATAAAGTTCTGACTGTTCTTATGTTCTCAAGAAAAAAGAAAAGAAAAGATGTCTTTAAAAATCTTAATAGGGGCATTAAGAACATGTTTGGTGTTGGAGGGTGACCTGTGAACAAAAGGGTGATTGAGGCGCACCATAATGGCGCTGAAATGCATCCCTTGATCCGAACCTGCTTTTGCTTGTAGAAGTGCTAATTACGACTCTTAACAATTATGGGAACATTGTAGGAGCTATGCCCTTTCAGCGCTGTGCTTAGATTCCCAGTTGTGTGCTTTTGACAATACTGTTTGAAAGCTTATGAAAAAAAATGAAAGCATTAGAGGTGTAGGTATGGTAGAGAGTATTGTGCTGGATGACTGCATGTTAGTTGTAACTGCTTGTAAGCATGCATTTGGAATTTTACTGTGGTGTCGTATAATATGAGTTTCTGATGTCTGGATTTATCTGCTGATATCTTTCATGAAGAATTGTATAGTAGATACCATGTTCTGCTAAAATGAGTCCCTTGGTTTCTGTGATCTTATGCATGTCCCAGTGGCCTTCAAGTTGTCTAAGAGAAAAGCTGATGAGAACCTGCATCTTCTTCACACTATTCTTTTTGGAAAAAAAGCGAAGGTTTCATTTAATCTATACCTTTTTTTCTTCATCATCCAACCAATTTGTTGTCTTGTTATTGCTCAGTTGATTTTTTTCAGTCATATTACAGAGTCTCATAATTAGCCTTTTTTTTTCAGGTGCATAATCTGAAGAAAAATATAGGCCTCTTTTCTGGTTTTGTATGGGTCGAGAATGAGGTAAATGGCTTTCTTTTCTTTCTCTTTCCTTCTTCTTGGAGTTTGGTTTATAAAGCCTCATGATTAACTGTGCTTTGATCTCAATAAGGGTAATTCTTGTTGGAGTATACTGAACTTTTTTAGAGGAAATCGTTGTCCAGGAAAAACTATTTTTATGGTGTTTGGATTCAAGATCTAATTACCTTTGCATGAATGTTCCCAGTTTTTTTATGAGAGATAACATGCGTAATCCTGCAACAGAACTTATATTTAGTTAATTGCTTTACTCGTGGAAACAAAGTGAGATACTGACCCATCTGTCATCATGCACTCGACACGTGTGATTATTATATTGCTACTCTGGCTGTCTGCGTTTCACTGTTGAATCTTATGATTGAGTTGTGCCAGATGATTTGACCAGCATCCAATTTTCTTTTTTTTGGTTTAACACTTGGAAAAGAAAAAAATTAATTCTCGAATTTATAATGAAATACAATGAGATGTTCATTTTGCTATTGTGTTATTAAAGGAACTTAGCATTGTGGCATGAAATGTTTCTCTGTAGCCAAATCCAAATTAAACTTGTACTTGGTGTCTTAACAGGAAAAGCAGAGGGCTAAAGTTAAGGAGAAGATTGACAAATGTGTTAAAGATAAATTGTTAGATTTTTGTGATGTCCTTAATATTCCAGTCAATAGGGCTTCTGTAAAGAAGGTATGATCTTGCAATTGGTTATATTCTGGAGTGCATAAAATAATCCTCAACTTATCCACATTTTTTGTGTTCTCCAGGAAGAACTCTCTGCAAAGTTATTGGAATTCTTGGAATCTCCTCATGCTACAACAGATATCTTGCTCGCTGACAAGGAAAAGGTAAATCTATTTTATTATTTTTCTACGTTTCTGTATGCAACACATCATGTAGAAGCAACTGAATGTTATTTTCTTTTTTCATCACAACATCTGAAGGGTAAAAAACGAAAGAGTATTGATCCAACAAGCAAAAGCCCTGGTTCTTCTAGTGTGGCTGGAGGAAGACATACCAAGGTTTGATTTTTTTTTTTTTTTTTCCAGCACTTGGGACTACAAGGTCTTCAGCATTTGGTCTCAGTTAGACATGAGCTTTTGTTGCATAAAGGTTACCAGAAGCCTTCCATTATCAATCTGCTGTTGGTTCTTTATTTCTTCTTTTCCTATCCCTCCCAACATCAATAGTATTGACGCATTATGTATTGAAGTGTGGTATATTGATCATCAGTTTCTGTCCTTTTGGTCCAGAATGTAAAAGAGTGTTTGGTTCTTCCAATTTTGTTTTATTTTGGATTTCATCTGTTGACAAGTATTGCTTAGTCATATCTGCTAAACACTGTCCACTCAACATAAATGTTTTGTTTACCAAGTAGATTTCTGTCATTGTGAGTGTTTGTGTTCCCTTACTCCAACCCCATAATGAGGATAGTAAATTTATTGTGGGTTGCAAATCTTAGAACTGGGCCTATATTGTAGTCTCAAAATTCTCGACTTCAACTTGATTCAAATACACAACTTAAAGTGACAATCTTTATGGGACAACTAAGTGTGATGTGTTATAGTGAGTCAAATATTTCATGTTAGACATTAATAGGTGATAGAGACATAAGATATTGTTAGTAGGCCTAGTGGTGTTTTTTTTTTTTTTTTTGTAATATCCACTTCCATTCACTTTACATTTCTATGTTTCATTGTTCTTATATGGCTTGTAGAAACAAAAATTGGATTCTGGATCTGGAACAAAGAGAAAGCATTCAACTGATGAAAAAGATAATGAAGAAAGTGAACCTTCACAAAGTGAAGATGATCAGGATGATAACAAAGTTTCTGAGGCAGAAAGTGATGAGAAAGAGAATGACTCAGATGAAGAGGCAGATGAAGAACAAGGGGTATCCAAAAAAGAGGTAGTTGTTAAAACTGGCTCTTCAAAGAGAAGCACAAAGAAAGATACTGGTGGGACTAGTGAGAAATCTAAATCTGTTGATAAAAAAAGTCCTGTGAAAGCTTCAAAGGCCCCTGGTAAATCTACTAAAATATCTTCCAGTTCTGCATCAAAAAAAGGTGCTGCTGACTCTGGATCAAAGGGTAAAAAGAAGGCGCTCTTGACTAAGAAGCAAAAAGTTGAAAAAGAAAGTGAGATGGATATAAGTCCACCTCCAAAGGTTAAAGCTTCAAGCAAGTCTTCAACTAAATTATCAAAAAAGGATCAAGGTATTAATTTCTAATCGAAATCCTTAGTTTCCAGTCTCTCAAGTATGGATGAATGCATAGTGGAAAATGCTACCCAATAGAGGATGCTCCTCTTTCGAACTTATACTTTTAGCAATACCAATTTCTACTGTTGACTCAGTGAATGCTACTCAATCATCACTTTCATGAAATTTATTGTGCAAATAATCGACAAATATCCCTAATTTGAGCCTGAACTCTACATTGCGAGGTGCCTTGAACGGAAATCCTTTGATAGATATTTCTTTGATTCTTCATGGTCTTCTGTTTTTCCCCCATTCCTTTTGGAATTGCTTTTTTTAGATTTCTTATATTCTGATCGTGTTCTTAATTGGTTATCATTTCATTTTGAATAGGAGAAGGCAGCAAAAAGACTAAGAAAGAGCCTAGCAAAGAAGAGATGCACGCAGTAGTTGTGAACATACTGAAGGAAGTAGATTTTAACACTGTAAGACATAACCCTCTTCTCTGTTCGTGTATGATTGTGTGCAAAATCTGTGGTGATTCTATACCCGGTGAAACGCACCAGGTGTAGGATCATTTTGTGTTTAATCCTAAATTCGTTACTTACAAGTGGTATTCATTCTGAAAATGCAGGCAACATTATCAGATATTCTCAGACAACTCGGTATGAAATCTCTATATGCTCATTGCCATTATGATTTACATCTTTCGCTTTTGATTCGTTAACATTCTTTTGAGTGTGGATGGCATTCAGGAGACCACTTTGGCGTCGATCTTTTGCATAGGAAATCTGAAGTTAAAGATATAATCACCGAAGTGATTAAGAGTATGTCTGATGATGAAGAAGACGAGGAGGAAGCCTCTGCGTCTGAGGGTGAATCGGGAAAAGATGGAGGGGATGACGAGGTGTAGGCTCCACTTTATTTCACTGGTGTTTAATTAATCAACTGTTAGTCTGAGCAAATTGTATACATCTGCTGTTGATAGGTTGATCTTTTGAAGGATGCTCAAAATGGGGTATAACAAAAACATTTTAGCTCTCTTTTAGATGCGGCATTAGCATTTACTGTTTGTAGCTCTCTGATAGTTCTATTTGATTTTGTAAAATTAATTTGAAGTTTTCCAAATGGTAGAGCACCATGCAAGTCAACGATCGTAATAAATGAGTAGTTTATCATTGCTTTATTTTTTTTTTTTAAGTTTTATAATCTAGTTGTTATCATTTAAATCGTGAGATGTGTTTCAATGATCAGGTTTGAGGTGTGAATCCACTTCAAAATGAATTATATAAGCTACCCCAATTAACCATTTAGTCGTGTATATATAGTTACTATTTTATTGTATTCTTTTTTCATATACAAGCATGTTATTTTCTGGATGTATTGCTAATTTTTTGGAAGATTATATTATTTTTATCAATTCTATTAAATTGGTTAATTTTGTCTATCAAAATGTAGTTTTGTCCCCATTTGTGAAGATATGGTTAAAGTGATTTCAGATCCATGGCATGATAGACAGAAAAGTACCAAAAGGTTACAAATTTTTATTTTTTATTTTTTGAATGAAGGTTACAAACATGGTATTGACTACAAGTTACATAAAGTTGACTAAGGGCAACTTATTTGCTTAATTTATGGGAGCAGAAATCGAGCTGTGATTATAATCATAATCTTCTATTCTGTCTTTTTATTTGACGTTTGAAATAAAATAAGATTTGATAATTTGACGCGATAAAATGGCTCTTATCATTGAATATCGTCCAGTTTGAGTTAATTTATTGAGACATGTAATAATTATTTATTGCGCATTAGCTTACTCAGGTCAAATCCGGAAAAGTTTAATTTATATAAATTATAAATAAAATTATTCATAAATTTATTGAAAATTAATTATTACAAAAAAGCATTATATATTTATTAACATCTATATTTTATGCAAACAAATAAGTTTGATTAAATATTTTATATCATAAATAAAAATCTAGAAAAAAATATAAATTAAATATAAACCCATTAGTTATTTTATTAATTTGCTTATGAGAGAAATATTGTTATTTTAACGAACCTCATTAACCAGGTTTATATTACATCAAACTATGAACAACTTAGAAGAATTTGATTTGTTAGACCACCATATGACAGATAAATGTTCGAACCCTCTCAAAGACAAACGATCAAATATCTCATCAAGATTTATTTGAATGATGCACTATAAAATATTTCTAGAATGAAAATCATTTGTCCTTTTCAAGAGTAGTCGAACGAAGCTCAAACTATCATAAAAAATAAAAAATAAATAAAGAGATGTGCTACTCTAAAAATTCAAATATAGATTATTGAAGCAAGTAAAATTTGGATGCCAACCCCACCAAACCACCACACAGGTCACTATATCTCCATTGCCAAATATCATTGCTGGTAATATATTGGTTTTGGAGCCAGTAGCCTACCCCAACCATATAACCTCTTCAGATTCTTGCAATCCAATTTTGTTCAAATTTATTTTGCAAACATTAACCTTTGAATTTCCTCTCTCTGTCACTATCCTCCATTAAAATCTCTTTGCGTATCATCATTACATACAAGTCCCTTTCAATAGTACGTTTTTGTTAACCAAAACTAAGGAATTTGTCAAATTTCTTACACCATGTCCCCTCTATTTATTTCAAGCAATCCCACTTCCAATAGTGTGCTTATCTCATTTTCCAAATCAAGACACCACTAATCCCAGGTAACTTTCCTATTTATTTCTTCAAGAGTTCTTGTTTTTCATGATCCCTTTTCGCTATAATATCTGACATTCGGTTTTGGCAGTTTAAAGATTGAATCTTGATCAAAATGGAGAATGGCAAAAGCAATGTGTTCAAGCTTAGTGTTGAGCAGAAGCAGCCAAGTCTGGTCCCACCAGCAGAGGAAACAAAGAAGGGATTCTACTTTCTTTCAAACTTGGATCAAAACATTGCTGTTATTGTTCGTACGATTTATTGCTTTAAGTCCGAGGAGAAAGGTAGTGAAAATGCAGTTGAAGTGATCAAGGACGCGTTGTCGAAGGTGCTCGTTTATTACTACCCGTTGGCGGGCCGCCTTGCGATCAGCCCGGAAATGAAGCTTATTGTGGATTGCACAGGGGAAGGTGCTCTGTTTGTTGAAGCTGAATCTGATTGTGAACTTCAAGAGTTGGGAGATATTACGAAGCCCGACCCGATCACTCTCGGGAAGCTCGTTTACGACGTCCCCGGCGCCCTAAACATACTCGGGATCCCCCCTCTCGTCGCTCAAGTAAGCCGATTTCTTTTGCATGTTTCTAATCAAGAGTTGTGCATGACACATGCTCTCCTATTTTTATAATACCAACTAGGTTTGTTGTATGCATTAGAGGATCCATTTTTCGGTTGTGATCAAACTAGTTTTAATGATACTTTTGATAGTATTAAGGGTTGATATAAAAAATCAAACTGAAGTCTGACATTTTTTTTTCTGATTGTACCTCAAAATTCACAATTTTTTTAATAATTAGGCTGTTTTAGACCATTTTCTCTGCAAAAATCGATATTTTTGTTCGGTTTTTACTTAAATTGAGTCCGAATTGAATGGGAATAAAAAAGTTGACTTGATGCTTTTGTTGGTTTGAAATGTAAAGTGTTTTGATGTATGTTTCATATATTTGTTAAAAAAATTGGGATGTCATATTCGTTTTTACCCGAAAAATAATCCTAAGTTGCAGTTTGAAAAAATCAAGAACTTTGAGGCAGAGCAAAAAAAGTTTGGAATGTAAATTGTTAAAAAATATCATACTTCAGATTAATTTTTGACCAGCCCTAACATTTAATTGAAAAGTATGAGTAAATAAATGAAAACATGGACAAATAAGACACAAAGTTGGCAAAATTGATAGTTGTTTTTGCTTAGTTACTCAAAATGACAAACCTTGGTTGAATTCAGGTGACAAAGTTCAAGTGTGGAGGATTTGTATTAGGACTATGCATGAACCATTGCATGTTTGATGGGATTGGAGCAATGGAGTTTGTGAATGCTTGGAGTGAAATAGCCAGAGGCCATCAGCTCAAAGTCCCTCCATTCATGGACAGAACCATTCTCAAGGCAAGAACTCCACCTCAACCCGAATTCCCCCACCACGAGTTTGCAGAGATTGAAGACGTTTCAAACTCTGCAAATCTCGACAAAGAAGAGCTACTCTATAGATCCTTCTGCTTCGACTCAGACAAGCTCGAGCACCTCAGAAAGAAGGCCCTCGAAGATGGAACAGTACAAAAGTGTTCCACCTTCGAGGCCCTTTCAGCCTTCGTTTGGAGGGCTAGGAGCGAGGCACTGGGCCTCAGCCCAGCCCAACAAACGAAGCTGTTGTTCGCCGTTGATGGACGGCCCAGATTCAACCCACCAATCCCAGATAGGTTCTTTGGCAATGCCATTGTGCTAACTAACTCACTTTGCAGTGCTGGTAAGTTAGTGCAAAACAGTTTGCCATTTACTGTTAAACTAGTCCAAGAGGCTGTTAGAATGGTGACAGATGGCTATATGCGGTCGGCTGTGGACTATTTTGAGGCGACTAGGGCTAGGCCCTCATTGGCTGCAACTCTGCTGATCACAACATGGTCAAGATTGTCTTTTCACACCACTGATTTCGGGTGGGGCGAGCCCGTTTTGTCGGGGCCCGTGGCCCTGCCCGAAAAGGAGGTGTGTCTGTTTCTGTCTCATGGGAAGGAGAGGAAGAGCATTAATGTGCTTCTAGGATTGCCTGCTTCTGCTATGACGAAGTTTGAAGAGCTTATGAAGATATAGAAAGGTGGTGGTGGTGTGGTGGTTGTGATTTATGAATCCATTTGTTGTGTTAGTTTTTGGTGTTTATTTGTGTGCCATTTTATTGGTATTAATAATTGTTTTTGTATGTTGTTGAATCTGCAAGAATGTGGATTAATGCTGTTTCAATTGTGGTGGAGCACTCGAGCTATATATGCTTTCATTTATTGGAATTAACTTTGACTTGATCCTTCTTGCTTGATTGTGAATGGTGTTTCATCTCTTGTTTTAGTAGAATCATGGCACATTATGTGTATATAAAGTTTATTGAATTAATATAAGTGTGAAATATTGGATAACTCTATACTAATCTTCAACTTACTCATCTCTCTTTGGAGAAACCAAGAATGCAGAATCAGTTCTGGTAAATATATAGTTCTCCTACACTAACACAACACTTGGATTGTGATTTGAGAAGATTTTTTATTGTGATTTCTACAACGATATAGGAATAGAAACACATCAAATAGATCAATAATTTTAATCGCGTTTAAGATACGATAATTTATTATTATCCTTTGCGAAGTTTATCTCTAGTATGGTTGATAATTTGAGAAAAGAAGATGAAACTATTTAGAAAACAAAATCCCAACTGAAAGAAAGTATGCACTCTACTCACTTTGAATTGTATACTTTACTTGATCTTGTATTTTATTATATATTTTACATTGAAAATGAAATGTAAATCAAGGAAATTTGAAACTTCAAAGGCAATACAAAATCGTTTTGGAAATAGAGTAACTAATTAAAAATCTTAATTTTTTGGGCTCTTTAAGTCATTTTCAGTTTCTTGATATTATTAATTCATATGTTTCGATTTTCGAGTTGTGCATATCATTAATTTCATTAAAACAAAGGTAAATATACTATACTAAAACCCTCTAAACTATTTAATTTTTTTGCAGTTAGCCCACTGAACTTTGTTTGTTGTATAATATAACCAACTAAATTATATAAATAGTTAATTTCATTTTTGGTCTTGTATGTAAGACCTTTTTTCCATTTTTTTACATCCAAGTATACGTTTTACAATTTTGGTCTTGTATGTTTCAATATTTTTCAATTTCAGTCCAATTTTCCAATTTCAGTCCAATTTTCCAATGTTGGTCATGTATGTTTTAAATTTTCCAATTTATTTTGGTTGGAATTCCCAAAATTACTGATGCCACGTGAGATTTCCAAGCAATCATTCGATCAAAATTGGAAAAATTTGAAACATACAAGACCAAAATTGAAACATATAAAATCAAAATTGGAAAAAATTAAAACATATATGACCAAAATTAAAAAACGTATAATTGGTTGTCCAAAAATGGAAAGAAACTTATATATAAGATCATAATTGAAATTATCCCTTATATATGAATATATAGTTGCGCTTTATCTTCTCAACTCCTAATTTTCAAATTACCTTGGCACACAACAAAATTTTTCATTCGAATATTGAAATCATAATTACAAAAAATTATTTTTTCTAAAAAATTTATTTTATTAAAATTATTAAACATATTTATATAAAATTCATGATAGTTACTAAGAGCTTCAAGTATCGTTCTAAATACTTTTATAATTTTAATTATAATATTTGGAATAAAAATAGATTGGTTTGTTAAAATGGTTTATAATTTAATTATAATTTTTCAAACAAAATTAAAAATTGAAACATGTTTATAATTTTAATATCTTGAATAAAAATATTAACCATTTTAATAATTTTAATAAAATCTAATAATATTTTAAAAAATATATTATAATTTTAATAATTAGAAAATAATAGAATTTTATATGATTCTATAATTTAATTTAATTTCAAATAAAAAAAATTGTATATTGTAAAGGATTTTTCGAAAAATTAGCCTTTTGAAAGAGCAAGCAACAATTTTTAACCATTCAGCTATGGATGTTCGGGGGATTCTCATTCTCGTGCATGGTGAATAGCCAAATTCCTTATATATAGTTAAATGAGTAATGTAAAAATAAATACATGTGTATAATTACCCCTTTTTTGTACGGAAGGATTTCAAGAACTATTAGAGAAATATATACAGAACTAAATATATGATTAAGTAAATGAGTAATGTAAAAATAAATACATGTGTATAATTATCCCTTTTTTTTTGTATGGAAGGATTTCAAGAACTATTAGAGAAATATATATAGAACTCAATATATGATTAAGTCTAAACGAGAAAGATAAATTCTAGTTGTGATTTCAAAGTTAAACTCATATGACAAGGTGAAACGATTTAAAATTTATTAAGAAAAATATAAGTCTTGTATAATTAGGATGAAAAAATATTTATGAGTAAATCTTATGCGAGATCGTCTCACGGATAATGTTACGTGAGACAAGTCAATCCACAATCCATAGTCACACTTCACAATTCAAATATAAGGGGCCGCTTGGTATGTTTCAAGGAATGAGAAAAAGAATGGTAATAATAGTAGTGAGGAATGAAATGAATATTCTCTTTAAATTTGTGTTGTTTGGTTTACCAAAATTCTTTAAGAATGGAATCAAATTTTATTATTATTATTATTATTATTATTGTTTTAGAAAATAGAGTTGTGGAATGAAAGTCATTCCTTAGGAAAACTTGAGTAATCGTGATTCCTTAATATTAGGATTTGAAACAACTGTGTACGAAACACTCTTAATTCATTCTCTTTCCATTGATTAATTGCAAAGGTGCGTACCAAGTAACCCCTAAATAAATGAAAATGGGTTTAATTATGAGTTCTATCTCACGAAAACTATAGAAGTTTTTGTGAATATTTATTTACTGGAAAGTTGACTTTAGGTTTACCAAATGACAAAACTGAAATGCCAACTCACAAAAAGAGATCACTGTCATCCAAATATATATAACACTACCTACTCCATCCAAGATAACAAGATTCTTTCATAGATATTGTATTTTAACCGTTACTATCAGCTCTCCACTCCACTAGTTGCAATTAATTGACGAAAAAACAAAAAACACACAAAAGTCTTAATTAATTACCTTAAATTCATTTGTCAGGCTGAGTTCAATTAGACAGCATACAATACATCACACTTGCTATTGTTTAGTGTATAATTCACAAGGAGATAATATCAATTTTGATCATATATGTAAGACACATTTTATGTTTTGACAAAAGTATTCGTTTTTTTAGGTCCTCTATATTTTAGTTTTCTTTTCCAATTTCAGTTCAATTTTGATCGTAATTTTCAAAATATATCGCTGACATGGCGGCCATATTACATACATATATGATAAAATTAAAATTACCCATATTTAAAAATAGTAAACATAAGAATTGAATAAAACTATGTGAGAATCAAAAGAAAATTAATTCAACTGCTCCAAATGTTTATCTTCATCTCATAATTAATTAAAATCCCATAACAATATACCAGAAAAAAACTATATATAGAACATGAAAAACTGCATTCAATTGCTACATCACATTGATTTGAGGATGCATGACAATTAATGTCTCTCTCTCTCTCTCTCTCTCTCTCTCTCTCTATATATATATATATATATATATATATATATATATATATATATATATATACTATCCACACGATATTAATTCTAAAAAAGACAAACTTTTATATAGCTAACATTAATTTAATACGATCTTGTTCTTGCTTGAACATGCACTTAATTAAAAGTTATTAATCTTGAGCAATCTTGGTGGCGTGAGAAGGCCATATGAGCTGCAGCCTCGAGCCAAGCCACTTTTCCCTAAACGGCGCGCCGGATTGAAGGGGCTGCATGAGCCGCCATAGCCATTGAAGCCATGGTCATCATCATACTGACCATCTTCACCACAATCCATTTCTGCTAATATTTTGCTGAAAAGATCCACGTTGCAAGGGATGAGAAGTGGGCCCTCACTTGTGAACCCATATTCCAGCTCAGCATCCTCAAGCAGCATCTTGAACAATGGGTGGTTGGCAAACTTAGCCTTGATCACAAACCTCTGCTTTTCGGGCCCCACGTACACCGAGAAGCAGCCCGTGGGGGCCACGCGCCCGGCCTTCTTGCTTGATCGCCTCTTCATTGATAAATAGCTCTCTAGTTTTTTGAACACCGAACTTCTCTTCTCTCTTTGATACTCAACTTCCATTTGTATGTATATATATATAGCTTAATTTTTCAAGAAAATATATATGATTTGTTGGATTTTGTGTATTGGAAGATGTGGATTGGTTTAACCTCTATCATAAGCTAAATTGAACATGGGCCTCATCCGGGGTCTCTTTGAATTGCTCATAATTTGATCACTAGCAAAAAAGGGACCAAATTAAGGATTAATTGAAAAAGAACATGAAAAAATGGTTGTTTGGAGAAGGACAAAGGGAAGAGAGATGAAGATGAATTGGGGTGATTGAGAGTAGAAAAGTGTGTGTGTATATATATAAAGTTAGGAATTTTGGGTGAATTAATTAGTGAAGAATGGTGGTGGGATATAAATAAGAAAAGTAGAGCATAGTGCATGCCCCATATAGATACTGTTAGTTGAGGGCATTTAGTCAACGGGGCAATTCAAGAGAGAGAAGTATATTTTGAAGGGGTCCACTCAAAATGATGGGTTTTAACGTCAACGCATCTAGTGAAGTCCACAAACAGCTAACCATATAGTTTTTCTAAATCCTTTTGCCATTTTCCTATGTCTAATTATTATGTAAAATACTCTCTCTCTCTCTCTCTCTCTCTCTCTCTCTCTCAATCAAATTGGTGACTTGCTCTATGTTTTTTTAGTGGGAGTTGGTATAATATATATATATATATATATATATATATATATATATATATGTTTTTAAAGTGGGAGTTGGTGTGTGTATATATATATATTATATTGAGAATATATTTTGACTGATAGATAATATTATAATTAGTAAACCATCATTAATTGAATTAATTGAATCTAATGTTTAAATAGTCTTGTTATTCTATCTACTATGACATATGAATTAATATGTGTCTACTGTTGATGTGTCGGATATTTAATAGATCTGTTAATTTTATATTTAATAATTTAAAAAGATGAGATTATTATACTTTGAAAACAAGAAATCAAGATGACAATAGATCTGTCAGATAAATTTATTTATTATTTGTATATTTTCAAAACAATTTGAAGAAATCAAGAATCTTCATACCTAAAGAGAAAAAGGGGCATCGTAGAAAGGTGTGGATAAACTCCACCTGGGTTTGGATAGGTAAATGAAAGATATTTAAAATTTTTAATTTCCCAAAATAAGGTCACATCTCAAGAATATTGTTAAATAGCTGAGCAAATTATGCATCATGACAGTGATCAAAGAAACTCCTCATTCATGCATATTGTATTACTATCCACAATATTTATATAATAAAATTCTATTAACCACTGTAATTAATAATCAATTAGAATATCTCCGAGGATTGGAGACTTTTGTTGTATCTTATTCAGACCCATTCTTAATTCATATTCGAGAAAATGTTTTTCTTTTTTGTTGTTGTATGTTTGTAAACCCTCGTAAATATTTTTATAAAAAGGCGAAGAAAAGTTATCTAAATTTATAATTGGATCTTCTATTTTAATTAATTTGATGTTTCATTTTGTATTTCATTATTTTTAATTCACGACATGTGTTATTTAGTGATGTTATTTTTACACTTGGCGTGTGATGATTATTTAGAGCAATAGATGAAGCACCAAAATGTAATAGAAGATCTAATTGTTTGCAAATTAATTTAAAATTTTAGATGGAGAAGAACTTAAGAATGTAGATTTTTAGGAAGAGATTGAAACAGAACAAGTGTCATACCTTTTATAATCAATAGATAAAAAAATAAACAAAATTTGAATTACTTAAATTACATATCGATCCTTACAATTGATATTTAACAACGATATACAGACTAAAGCCATTACAACAAACATAAAATGACTAGAAGATATAAAATACCAACAAACACAAATATGCATAAAGAAATACATATAAAATTGGCTAGATACTCCAAAGAATAATATAAATTAAAATAGTGTAAATAATAATTAAAAAGGATTGATGGTATATGGTCACTAAAAGTGCCTATGACATTTTAGTTGCTTCCAATTAGGAATGACATTACATGCATTTATCTTTCTTCACTTAAACAAAAACTAATTAAGAAATTGGAAATTAATCTAACAGAGGTTAGAGGAAATTGTTGATTGATTATTATTATATTCCAGTACTAAAGACATGTGATGAATTGTGAATAAGTAATGTAAGGTGAAAATCATGTATAATTCATCAGCCTGCACACTTTGACAGTTCCTTATATGTACAAATTTGAATATTAACACAAGTTTTATATATAAATCAGCAATTAATATGGTTGACATAAAAGGTTCACAACTCTTTAATTAATAACCAAATTAAAGGAAAAGAAAAAGGATATCAACTTGGTTGCTATTGTTTAGTGTATAATTCACAAGGAGATAATATCAATTTTGATCATATATGTAAGACACATTTTATGTTTTGACAAAAGTATTCGTTTTTTTAGGTCCTCTATATTTTAGTTTTTTTTTTTTTTCCTATTTCAGTTCAATTTTGATCGTAAATTTCAAAATATATCGCTGACATGGCGGCCATATGACATACATACATGATCAAAATTAAAATTACCCCTATTTAAAAATAGTAAACATAATAATTGAATAAAACTATGTGAGAATCAAAAGAAAATTAATGCAACTGCTCCAAATGTTTATCTTCATCTCATAATTAATTAAAATCCCATAACAATATACCAGAAAAAAACTATATATAGAACATGAAAAACTGCATTCAATTGCTACATCACATTGATTTGAGGATGCATGACAATTAATGTCTATATATATATATATACTATCCACACGATATTAATTCTAAAAAAGACAAACTTTTATATAGCTAACATTAATTTAATACGATCTTGTTCTTGCTCGAACATGCACTTAATTAAAAGTTATTAATCTTGAGCAATCTTGGTGGCGTGAGAAGGCCATATGAGCTGCAGCCTCGAGCCAAGCCACTTTTCCCTAAACGGCGCGCCGGATTGAAGGGGCTGCATGAGCCGCCATAGCCATTGAAGCCATGGTCATCATCATACTGATCATCTTCACCACAATCCATTTCTGCTAATATTTTGCTGAAAAGATCCACGTTGCAAGGGATGAGAAGTGGGCCCTCACTTGTGAACCCATATTCCAGCTCAGCATCCTCAAGCAGCATCTTGAACAATGGGTGGTTGGCAAACTTAGCCTTGATCACAAACCTCTGCTTTTCGGGCCCCACGTACACCGAGAAGCAGCCCGTGGGGGCCACGAGCCCTCCCTTCTTGCTTGATCGCCTCTTCATTGATAAATAGCTCTCTAGTTTCTTGAACACTGAACTTCTCTTCTCTCTTTGATACTCAACTTCCATGTGTATGTATATATATATAGCTTAATTTTTCAAGAAAATCTATATGATTTGTTGGGTTTTGTGTATTGGAAGATGTGGATTGGTTTAACCTCTATCATAAGCTAAATTGAACATGGACCTCATCCGGGGTCTCTTTGAATTGCTCATAATTTGATCACTAGCAAAAAAAGGGACCAAATTAATTGAAAAAGAACATGAAAAAATGGTTGTTTGGAGAGGGATAAAGGGAAGAGAGATGAAGATGAATTGAGGTGATTGAGAGTAGAAAAGTGTGTGTGTATATATATATATAAAGTCAGAAATTTAGGGTGCATTAATTAGTGAAGAATGGTGGTGGGATATAAATAAGAAGAGTAGAGCATAGTGCATGCCCCATATAGATACTGTTAGTTGAGGGCATTTAGTCAACGCAGAAGGTGGGCAATTGAAGAGAGAGAACTATATTTTGAAGGGGTCCACTCAAAATGATGGGTTTTTTCTAGTGAAAACGTCAACGCATCTAGTGAAGTGCACAAACAGCTAACCATATGGTTTTTCTAAATCCTTTTGCCATTTTCCTATGTCTAATTATTATGTAAAATACTCTCTCTCTCTCTCTCTCTCTCTCTCTCTCTCTCTCTCTCTCACAATCAAATTGGTGACTTGCTCTATGTTTTTTTAGTGGGAGTTGGTATATATATATTGAGAATATATTTTGACTGATACATTTTAATCAATATTTTATTGTAATACTTGATAATATTATAATTAGTAAACCATCGTTAATTGGATCTAATGTTTAAATAGTCTTGTTATGCTATTCATTGTGACACATAAATTAATATGTGTCTACTGTTGAAAACAAGAAATCAAAGTCGTCTGTCAGATAAAAATATTTATTATTTATATATTTTCAAAACAATTTGAAGAAATCAAGAATCTTCATAACTAAAAAAAAAAAGGAGCATCGTAGAAAGGTGTAGATAAACTCCACTTGGGTTTTGGATAGGTAAATGAAAGATATTTAAATTTTTCAATTTCCCAAAATAAGTTCACATCTCAAGAATAATGTTAAATGGCTGAGCAAATTATGTATCATGACAGTGATCAAAGAAAAAACTCATGCATGCATATTGTATTACTATCCACAATATTTATATAATAAAATTCTATTAACCACTGTAATTAATAATCAATTAGAATAACTCCGAGGATTGGAGGCTTTTGTTGTATCATGTTCAGACCCAATCTTAATTCATATTTGAGAAAATGTTTTTCTTTTTTGGTGTTGTATGTTTGTAAACCCTCGTAATTAATTTGATGTTTCATTATTTTTAATTCACGAAATGTGTTATTTAGTAATGTTACTTTTACATTTGACGTACGATAATTATCTAGAGATAGATGAAACACCAAAATGGAATAAAAGATCTAATTGTTTGCAAATTAATTTAAAAGTTTAGATATGGAGAAGAACTTAAGAATGTAGATTTTTAGGAAGGGATTGAAATAGAACAAGTGGCATACCTTTTATAATCAATAGATAAAAAAATAAACAAAATTTGAATTACTAATTACATATCGATCCTTACAATTGAATATTTAACAACGATATACAGCCTAGCTAAAGCCATTACAACAAACATAAAATGACTAGAAGATATAAAATAAGGACAAACACAAATATGCATAAAGAAATACATATAAATAATATAAAACTAGTGTAAATAATAATTAAAAAGTATTGATGGTATATGGTCACTAAAAGTGCCTATATATGACATTTTAGTTGCTTCCAATTAGGAATGACATTACATGCATTTATCTTTCTTCACTCAAACAAAAACTAATTAAGAAATTGGAAATTAATCTAACAGAGGTTAGAGGTCATTGTTAATTAATTATTATTATATTCCAGTACTAAAGACATGTGATGAATTGTGAATAAGTGATGTAAGGTGAAAATCATGTATAAATTCATCAGCCTGCACACTTTGACAGTTCCCTTATACGTACAAATTTGAATATTAACACAAGTTTTCAGCAATTAATATGGTTGACATAAAAGGTTCATAACTCTTTAATTAATAACCAAATTGAAGGAAAAGAAAAAGGATATCAACTTGGTTTTGGATTTCTTTTCATATATATAAATAAGGAATTTCGAAACTGCAAGTTATATGGTCATACTAGGTACTTTAAATGCGAAAGTCAATCTTAAAAGGAAAAAAAAAAAAAAAAAAAAACTTTTTTCACTTTGTAACCTATATTTTTTTTGATCTAATTATAATCTTGAAGTTTTGGAGTTTATCAAAATGCAACCTAAATCACATTTTTGACCATTTTTCCGGCAAAGTAGAGATCACATAATTCGCACGTGATTTAATTTTTTCACTTTACAATCTAAAAACTTTGATTGTTTATCCAATTACAACCTCAAGTTCTCAAATTTACCAAAATGTATCCTAAATTATATGAATAAAAAAAAAACAAAATTTAGGTAGTAAAATGAAAAAATTAAATCATTTTCCGAACAAGTGATTTATTTTACATTTTGATAAATTGTAAAACATCAAGATTACAAGCACATGAAAAAATGGTTTAGTTTGCAAAGTGGAAAAAAAATCAATACTTTAAATTGATTTTTGCATTCAACCCTTCAAATTATTTATAGTTACAAATTATTTATAGATTTAATACTAAGTAGTTTTCATATATTGCATGAACATATTGTTAAAATTGTGTAGGAACAAAGAGAGTGTAATTATGGATTTTAGAACAATTTGCAGTCACTAATAAATGTTGATGGTTGACATAATTAAAGAGGTTAGTTACATGCATGAATGTGTTCCGAGAAATTAATACAAATGTCAATGGCCATGTCTGCCAAATTTTACCTAGTATTAAACTTTTATAATGGCATTTTTAATTAGACTTTTTTCAGTCAGAGTTATTATTTTTTTAATTTATTTTTCCTTCAATTTTTTGGAAATAAATCGGCAACTCAGTCAATTAATAATTATACAGCTCACTAATGTTGATATATTTGCAGGTTAATTATATCATCATATTATTACATGCATGAATTTGGTAGAATGGGGCATTATGACACATGTAAAACATTGAGAATTTATCTCAATCTGTAGTCGTATATTTTCCAAACACTCAACTGTTAATTAAATATTGAAATGTTTTTTCTAGGTTATGGTTTAGATGCATGTATAGTCTTATGTTGGTTGTAATAATAAATAATATTTATCCGTAATGACCTCGAAAGTGCATGGTTGTCTTTGGAAAATAATCGAAATGATGATTACTTATTTGTGTTTCTTATTTAACTTGAGTCTTTTATTTACAATTGATCATTATTTATTCATTTGTTTGCTTATATTTTAATTTATTTATCTCCTTTGGAGGTCTTATCTAACTTTATTTTTAACTATTTTTTCTTAATAAATCGCGTGAAATACTATTCAAACAAAATATACCACCCATGGTTATGTTTATAATAATTAAAGTTAACATACACGTTTTATTTAGATGATATTTATGCAGATGACCCTTTTTTATTTAATAAACTTGGAGGCTAGAAAATTAGTTATTATTATCTTTTTTTAAAATCGAGATAACAAAATATTAATTATATAACAATTGTTTTTATTATTGGTAATTCTGAAAGAAATTAGAAAAAAATGTCGGTAATTTTCTTGAATAATTTTGAGGTGGTGTTGCTTATCTAGTCTAGACTTGGGCAGTTTAAGATTTTGTAATTAATTCATCCATTGAAATTATTATTATTTTCAAAGTTGTCTTATTATTTTGCAATATCCAAATCGGTTAACTACTAGTTGAGGTTAGCTATTTTGTCTATTAATTATGATAGATTAAACGATGGGCTACAATATGTCTTTGTTTTGATGATCAAAAAGGTTCCTAGGTTATTTATTCATACACGCATCTTCTTTAATTTAAACTTGTAAGCGTCAGCTGATTAGCATGAAATTGTGGAATTAGTTGATGATTAATATAAATGAGACAGTAACTTTTGTTTTCCATCTTAATTTTTACATGAAATGCACAATATTTGCCTTACACATGATTTTTATTAAGGTAAATATACGTCGGAAAAAGGCTGCAAATTAAAAAATGGCCGATTTCATGTTTTTTTAACCACTTATAAAAATCACGTGTTGTGCATTTTGACTGAAACTTTGTCCAAAAAAAAAGTTTAGATTGTATTTCAAAAATAGTCTTACTTCATGTTGATTTTTTCATTAACCAAAACATGTATAATTTATATGCTTTAACTTTACAATAGACGTAGGTTAGGGGTAGGGATGGCAATGGGCCGGGTTCAAACCCGGACCCGCCACAAACCCGTCCCGCTTGGGGCGGGTAAAAACCCTGTCAAACGGGTCCGGGGGCGGGTTTGGACCCGGTCAAACGGGTTTACCCCGGGTCCGGGGCGGGTCTGATATTTGTCGGACCCGCCCCGTTTAAAAAAAAATAAAAAAAAATATATATATATATTATTAATATTTAATAAAATTGTGAGAACCCTGAGTCCCTAACTGCCTAGGGTTTAATAAATAACTATAAAGCATAACAACAAAGGATTTGATCCCATTATTTTGAAGCTGTCTCCCAGCCCTATGTTGTTGAAGCTAAGCACCATAATTATATTTAATTCAACATTATCGTTCAATATTTTAGCCAACCCAGCACGAAATATTTTGTTTAATACGCGAAGACAACTAGATGATTTCTTCTCAAATTGAACTTATATTAACAACAACACTAGCTAGCTACATTGATTGTTATTGCTCGTGTTATTAGAAGAGTCGTTTTATTTTGTTTCAAGAATTGCCTCTATATTCACACCATTATTTCAGGGAAAACAAAAGAAAAATAGGAAAAAAAATACAAAAATAAAAAATAAAGCAGGTCGGGACGGGTTACCCGCTGGGTTCACGGGGCGGGTTTTGGCCGGGCGGGCGGGTTTTGCCGGGTTTTTTGGCGGGGCGGGTCCCGAGTCTGAATTTTTTTTTGACGGGGCGGGTCCTGGGACAGGCCAAACCCGTCCCAGACCCGCCCCGTTGCCATCCCTAGTTAGGGGCAGACATCTTGAGTAAGATCTTAGGTTTGAGTCTTCACATCTCCAATTATAATTTTTTAAAAAAAAGTTTATAATAATATGATCGGATAATAATCCCCTACCCACCATAAGTGTGTTTTAAATACACTCAGATGTGTAAAAATCTCATTTTTATAAATATTTTGAAATTAATAATTGTGTTGGATTTATGATAAATCAATAATATATACGTTAATATATATGTTCACGATGAGTATGATAACGAAACTTATACTCCTCAAACTAAATTTACAAAATTAAAGGCCAAATTAAGGCGCCGAGACCTCGAGATTGCAAGAGGATTGATTTTAGTCATTGATATTTGATAATTTGATTATTGCTTGCGATCATTTTTAATTAATGGAAGATTATTATTTTTATTTTTTTAGTAAATGATAGATTGCTGATTAGTTGATGATAATTTTTTTTCTTTTAATGTAATCGCTCATGATAAGAAACATTGATAAAAGAAACTTTTTATTTTAATTGTTCAATTCATCCCAAAGGAAATCTTCTCACTTTTAAATTTTTTAAAAGGTACATAATAAGTTTGGATTGGGATGTGCTTGTCTGGATGAATAAAATTTCAATTATTTTTGTTATGAAATTTGCACAATCCTATAACTCCATTCTACGTTTCCACTTTATTTATTTTTCTACAGATTCAATAAAAATATTTTGTTTTTTCAAAATAAAATAATACAATTTTATTTATTTTTTCTATAATTCTCAATATGATGTGACATTTTAATTATAAATATATTTTATAAAATCTCAAAACAAACAAAAAATATTATCAAAATTCACAATTTTCAAACTCCACTTAAATCTCACATCCAAACTTTCAAAATCAACGCACGAGGTACAACCCAATCCAAAAATACCCAATCAAACAAATTCTCATTTTTAGTGTTGTTTATTGTCTCTGTCAAACCAATCATCCACTTAATTTAATTTCTATTAAAAATTCACTAAAAATTTTGGCAACTAAAAATCAAAAGTCAAACACAAAACTAACGTCGACCCTTAAATATTAATTTGCTTTTATTTAAAAAAATATATTTTTAAAAAGGGAGAGGTGGAGGAAGAAGGTGAGCAGCATCATGATTACATGGAACCAGTAGAGAAGCCACATTTGGTGGCTGAAAACTAGTTGACCATAGGAATCGTTGACTTTTTTTCCGTTTTTCTTCGCTTTTTCTACGTTTACAGAATTAAATTTATGTGTGTATATATTATTTTTATTTATTTATTTATAACCTGAAGAGATAGGAGGCAGCTTTCCTCGCCTTCCATTTGCGTAAGGCCCCACACACTACCTACAACCCAATGATAAGAGTTTATTACCTTCAACCTGAATAGAAATACTAAGGCTATATTTATTGGTGAACCTTGGTTGGATCACCCACTAAAAGACAAGAAATTAAAAAAAAAAAAAAGTTTAATGAAATGAAATCAAGCCAACCGGATTGGTCAGCCAATTTTGGGTTGGTCAAGAATTGTCATGCTTTATTTTCTCTCTCTTCTTTAGATTGTGACACTTGTCACAATCTAATTGGTAGAAATAGATTTTTTGTTGATATTGAAGATAATGTGTATCAAAAAAATATAAAAAAATTATCAAAATTCATGATTTTTTTTTTCTCTATAAATAGATTCCAATATTGATATATTTCTACCACAATTTGAAGATCTCGTTTTCCTCATAATCTTAAATTCTCTCGTTTCTCACCGAATTTTTATCATTTCCTATTATGGATCCAAATAATCCAAATTATTTTTCAACCTCCCAAAATTATCCAAACTTCCAAAATTATTTTTCGATTTCGTTTTTAAATATTGTATTTAAATTTCATTATTGTGTTTGTAGCATATTTTAAGTGCATGGTAAAAAAATTTCTTATTATAAATATCGAATTTAGAATATCAATTTTTTTTTATATATTTCTTACATTGTTTAAAAAATTTGAGTATATATAATATTCAATAATAAATAATGAGAAAAAAAAAGATGTTAAAGATTGGGTTGGTGTCACTAATAAACGTTTAAATAGTTGGAGGTTGGGTTGTAAGTTGTGTATATGGATGAGAGAGAAATGATTTTTTTATTAGAAGGTTGGGTTGGGTTGGGTTCTGAATAAACATAGTCTAATATCAGAGTTTAAAAAAATATAAAGTCAAATTAGAAAATTTTAATATTATTTATATTAAAAAATATTTATGATTTTGTGTTCTACTTATCATAATGTTTAATATCAAGCATAATATAATTTTAATATATTATTTAATTATATATGTTGCATTCGTAAAGGACTATAAATATTTTAATTTATTATATATTTTGTTATGTCAATCATATTATTCAAGTCTCCAACCAATTTTCTAATTTTTTTTATTATGTTTTATTTTTTTATGAAAAAATAAATATTAAAATGCATAGAGATCATTAAATTTCATTTTAAATAATTTATGATAGATAACTCAAAATTAGAATTTCCCACACTTTCATAGTTTATTATAAAAACTATTCAATTTCATTAATTAAAATTCCTTTGAAGTTTCACTGATGTTTTAAATCAACCCATGTTTATTTTAGTTTTTTATTTTTATATATTTTATCTCTACATTTTTTTTAATTAAAATAAATAAAAAAATAAATAAATAATTATGAGGATTACCGTGCTTATGCCATATATGTTCTAGAGGTCGTTCATATATATACTTATAAATAATGGAGTTTGGGTGGGAATAATTTTCTTTTTCTTACAAAGTTACATGCCATTGTAGTCGTCACTTTAAATAATAGCAAATTGTAATAAGAAGGTTAGCCATATTAATCTTGTGCAGTTGTGTGCTTCACTTTTGACTTCGAAAGATCTACTATCTGATTTCATAAGCAAGAGATTAGATTCAACATACACAATTATTTTAACTCAATGTCGTATTTCTTTATATTTGTTAATTCAAGAATATATATATATATATATGATTGCAATGCTCGAGCTAAAAAGTATAATCAACCTTTAACTTAAGATCGATTTTCCTTTTATAGTTTTATGTCTTACTTTTAAACATGTTTGCTGCTTTTTATTTTGATGTATTGTTTAAAGGGGTTTGGGTGTGCACAATGTTGGTTCCCTCCTTGTGCTAGTGTTATTTTGATGCCTCTATTGGGCTATATGATCTTGGTTTGAATTCTTCTTTATTTGAATTATCGAGTCTTTTGTTTAATGAGATAGATGCAAATTGCTCGCACTTCTTGTGTTTCTTGTAATTGGGAATTTTAGGTAAATATTGCGGGTTTTTCTATTTGTTTTATAATTTTTTTATTAATTTACTAATGTTTGAGTATGTGATGTTAATATCGTTGTAGAGATAACAATTTGGATCTGATGTGGAGGGATCCGACTTGACCGAGGTTTGTTATATATATATATATATATATCTTTTTATTTTATCTTATTGGAATTGTTCATTATGATAAGTATGTGATTGTGACAAAAAATTAAAACCATTTCATAATAAAATCTTATTTGATAAAATTAAAATGATTAAAAATTAACTTAGTTTTGTATTCTTAAATATATGTATATCGTTAGTATCAATGTATGAAAGTTTTTTAGATATACTAATTTTTTTATGATTTTGATGTCTTAGTTTTTTTTTTTTATATAAATGGAAGTGACGGGACGAATATTTCTTACACATTGTAAGATATGGGTCAAGATAAATCTGCTCCTAAAAATACAGGATAACCAAGGATGAAAATTTCGGTTTCGGTAAAAGTTTCGGTACTTTGATTTTACGGAAATATTGATGGAAATTTCGGACAATTTTTTTTAAAATATGGAAACTTTGTAAAAAAATTGAAAAATATATCTAGTAGTTTACAGAATATTATAACTAACATTAGTACATATATTGAACTTAAATTCCAAATAAAATGATATGTTTATAACAAATATAGAGATAAACTATTATATAAACGTTGTTTGTTATGATAACATGACAAATTTTGTACAAAATTAATACATGGACTAGTAATAGCTTGAACTCCTATGAATAGAAATCTCATTTTATTAAAATCATCATTTTATTAAGGATATTACTTATTAGAGATAATTGATATATAAATATATATATATAATATACATGAAATATATATATATCTCATTTATATTCAGTAATATAATTATATATCCATATATATCTCATATATATTCACTAATATATATATATATATATATGTATTCAGTATAATACTCAGTAACTGGATATCATACTAGATATCATCTAATAAAACTGAAGAGAATAAGATGACTTGGATATTAACTTTCCATGCAATAAATTCATAAAAATTAAAAAATTAAAAAAAATTGCCGATACGGGAATTTCTCCGATACACCGCAGTTTTATAAAAGAACTCACCAAAACCAAAATTTCACCGAAATTTTGACGAAAAAAAAAATGTTACGTATTATTATTTCGATACTTGAAATTAAGCGAAATTTCACGAAATTTTCATCCATGATGATAACTTTAGATATTCACTATCCATCCCGTCCCACCTCATTGCCATCCCTATTCGCTGCTTTACAATCTTGTTTGATTGATGCGCTTATCTTTCCTTTGAAGGTTGTAACTCATAGTAGATTTTCATTTTTCCAGTGCAAAGGCTAGGCCTTTTCGTTCTTTCTTTTTTTTGGGGGGGGGGGGGGGGGAAGGGGGGTTATGTTATTTATATCACTTGGGCCTTTAGCCTCTGACCATGTTAGGTTTCTCTAGTTATTTAATGGTACATTTAACTTTATCAGGAAAAAGTAATTGTTGGGCTCAAATGTGGGCTTTTTGAAAAAATCGGATGAAGGAGTACCAAAATGTGAATATATTATAAATTTCCAAATATTGATATGATTATTATTTGATTCCATTAACAGTAACCTACCATCATGAACACATATTAATATAATAATTGTTGACATATCACATATCACATATCTAACATCTAACATATTTATTAATTGAGCTCAATGACAAAACTATCCAAACTCATATAAAAGATTCTCTTTCTACCATCTATTAGGACATCTAGTGGTGCCCACGGTTTTGAAAAAACCGGAACCGGCCGGTTCGAAACCGGGGGTCAACGGTTCGGGAAACCGTTGACCGGTTTCGGTTCCAAACCAGAACTGTGAACCGGTTTCATCTGGTTCGGTTCGGGTTCCGTATATTGGAAAACCGTAACTGCCGGTTCGAACCGCCGGTTTTCCGATTTTTTTTTAAATTGTGAAAATGACACGTGTCGCTGGACTCCGGCAAAAACTAACCGTTGTGGCCGGAACCGCCGGTTAACCGGCGGTTCGTGCGAATTTTTTTTTTTTTTTGAAAATGCCACGTGTTAAGTTCGGATTGCTTGAACGGATAAACCGACGGTTCGAACCGCCGGTTACGATTTAACCGACGGTTACAAACCGGAACCGAACATACCCCGGTTCGGTTCCGGTTAGCCCTTTCCCGATTGGCCAAACCGCCGGTTCGGAACCGAAACCGACGGTTCAGTTAAACCGGACACCAATAAAGGCATCTACAACCATTCATTTTTATGGTATTTTTAGCATTAAAAAGAATATTTTAATACTTAAAGTTGTCAGAGATATTTTAGCACTCCTGTAATAACATCTTTAACAGGAGAGAGAATGAGTGTAAGACTTCAATCAAGTAGCCTCACACATCTCCATTGTTATATTACTGTTCTTCCTTTTTTTATTATTTTAATATATTAATACAAATCTAAAAACACTTGTTATAATTTTGTGCCCAAACTATCACAAACTTTACAAAAATATCATTGATTGCACTTGACCGGATTTTATATCATCCACTTTATTACACTTGATTGGACATTGATTGACCACAACTACTACCCATCAAATTCATGTTTGATGTTCAGCATTCATTAAATTTAGGAATTTTTTTATTAGAACCTAATCATACTTACATGAAATTTAGGGCTACACAAAAATTCTGTAAATTAGAGCTTATACGAAATTTATAAAAAATTAGGGCTTACACAAAAATTCTTTAAAATTAACTGTATGTTATGTGATGTCTAACATATCAGATATTAATCGCTTTCTTTCAATTATTCACATGTGATAGGTAAGGGCAATTTGACCTTTTACTCTTTTGTGATAGAAAAAGTAAACAACTATCATTTCAATGGTATAATTGATCACATATTATATGTGTTACAAATTAGATAGTTTGTTCCTTTTCGAGCAAGGAACGTAGCTCCCAAAGAATAAAGATGAGAAACTATGAGTCTTATTTTGCAAAGATAATCTGTCCTCATCATTTCTTGAACTCTCTTACATATATAGCATTAAACTCCGCGAATGTTAAGAACAAGAATGAGTAACTTCCCACTAACCTTGACCACTAAGCACTAACCTTAACCATTAATAATAAAAACTAACACAACTCTTTACAATAAAATAAGTATTCATAATATTAAGCAAAAAATGCTCGTCACTGCACAATTTTGGAGCCAAAGGATTGACTTGGTCTTTTACCACATGGTGAGTCGTTACAATATGTTTGGCTCAGTGGTCCATTATACCACAATTCATATAAAATAATCTCTTTCTACCACTCATTACAAATTTATGCTCAAAATACCATAATTCGTAAAAAAGTACTATTATAACTTCTCTTTATTCTCATTGATTAGACTTAATTACCAAAACTACCACACATCAAATCACACGATAAAAGAGACAGTCAAAGTGGGAAACTTAATTTCAAATCATAGAGTTACACGAAATTAATAATTTTTTTTAAATCATATTGTTACACAATTATTTTTTTTAAAATCATAGGATTACACAAATTTTAATTAATTTTTGTGTAACCTTCATTTTTTTTTTGTTAATTCATAAGGTTACACAAAAATGGAATCTCTTATATCTACTATTCGTGTAATATTTTTGTGGAATTAGTTTAATTAAATAAACGGGGCTTCAAGTGCTATCATATAACAATTATTGCTGACATGACTACCTATCACATTGTTGCAGTGTACACATGTGAGGGATTCAAAAATAGCAGTAGAAAGTGATCAACTTTTATCTTTTGCGGTAGAAATGGATAAAAGTTATTTTCGATGGTAAATTCTAAATTGTATGGATATGATATGTTTTGTGGTATTTGGGGCCAATTACTCTTTATTAATTTCACTTTTTATGATTTAAGAGAATATAACCATTACACATGGTCGATGGACATATCAAATAATTGCACACAATAGACATTTGAGTATTAAAATATTAAAAACTCATTTTTTTTCAGGTATAAAGATAAGATAAAATATCAATTAAACTCAAGAATCTATTTTTTTTTATCCTTTTTATTCCATACAATCTGTAGCAATCACTCCTATCATATATCAGTGAAATCAAGAATCATTTTTTTTCCACATAAAATCGTGGTAAACAATCACGTGAAATACACATAAAATGCGAGATTATACATATGAATAGTTTGATATATCACCAATCCAAAATAAATATTTGAAAAGATATCTCTATATTTACAAAGATATCAATCTTAAAATAATCAAATATAAAAAATTCAAAAAGATATTTCCATATACATGAAAATTTCAATCTTTAAATAAAATAGAAGAATCAAAATTTTATAATTAATATATGGAAAGAAGAAAAATGCATTACTTTCTACTTTGAGGATTGTTTTTGTATTAGAGTAACACTTATGTGCAACCGGTGCACAAAGTTGCACGGAAGACCTTTATGTTATAAATGTAGTACCTTTATGTACAAATATTTGTACCTTTTAAAATGAACATGCATAAAGGTGTTACATTTATAACATAAAGATACTACATTTATAACATAAAAGTGCGGATTGCACGGTGCACCAGTTGCACGGAAGTTTTTGCCTTTGTATTATATGTATGTAGATATATAGATTAGAAATAATTGATTATGGAATGTCCCACAAATATAAATACTTGAAAAATAAAGGATATATTGTTTTTAGTAGAGAAGTGAAACAATGGAATAACATATAAATTCTAAAACTAGTAAAAAAATGAATATAAGATTTTATGAATAAAAGCAAAAGAGGGGCCAAATCCTCAAAACAAATAATAATAAAAAAAAGACCTGATTTTATTAAATTATTAAAGTATTCTTAAACAAAATAAGAATGTTATGGGCCTCATCTACTCTAATTGGATATATTTGACACGTGTTAAAAGAAAATAGAAAAAGTAAAAATGTCGTTTTTACCGTAAAAAATTAGTGTCATAGTGCGTGTGAGGAGAGGGGAGAGAGAGAGAGAGAGAGGGCCCCACGTGTAATGTAGCGTAGCAGTAATAAATATAAAACCTCCATAACTTTAGTTTTAAATTAAGAAAAGATTTGATCAAAGCTGTTTTAAGCGCTTCATCTTTGAAGCCCTGTTTTGTTCTCTCACCGACCATGCCAGACCACCCCCAAATTCATGTCAAGCAGGAACCACTCTACCCCAATCTCCTTCCCAACCGCAATCACCACGCCGAGCTTGATCAGATTATAATCGAGTTGTCCAGTTCCGATTCCGATTCTTCGTCTTCCGACTATGGTAATGACTACAATGCCAGGAAGAAGAGGAAAACGACGGAGGATGTGCTGCCGTTAGGGTTTCTGGACCCCTTGCCGTTGCCTTTGCCGGCGCCGATGAGTGAAGAGTTGCCGTTAGCGTTTCCGTCTCCCACAGTTAACGCCGCTGTGGGGGTAAGTGGGAAGCAGTTCTGGAAGGCGGGGGACTATGAGGCGGCGCCATCGAGTGTTTGGGATTCTTCTAATGGTGATTCTCTTTCTTCCCGGTTCTTGCATGTGTCATTTTGCTTTTTTTGTAGTGTGGTAAAGTGCAAGATAGTAGTTTCGATTATGCGTTTTGCTTTGTTAAGTTGTGACGATGCTCCGGCACTTGGAGGAGCAAGAATGTTCTAGAGTGTTGCACGTTTTTCTTGATACCTAATACTTCTGTTTCTGTATAATGGCGATCCCCAATTTTTTTTTTTTATTCATTACGGATAGTAAGTAAATAAGGATGCCTCCGTGCTGCTTGTCTAGAAAGGAATGGGCCTGATATTTGAATCATGCTCGGAATTTTGGAGTGTTCTACAATCTACATTCAGAGAACATTCTCCTCATAACAGCTATAAGCCCCCACATGGCTATGGGAGGAAATGCCCCTGGTTGCAGGCAGACTAATGGAGGGAAAATTTCCTGATCTTGCACGTATGTAACTTGAGTCGGGAATGTTAAGATGTATTTGTGTAAAATTTTTGGGAAATGGAGTTCAAAAAACTACACTACAGCTGTTAGAGCTAGCAAATAGAGAAGTCTTGAATCACCTCAAAGTTACTTAAAATGAGAGGAATTACCTGCATTTGGTTTAAATATGGGGTTGATACCTGAACAAAGTGGAAGGTGGTCATCATGTAGCCAATTACATATACATATGGATCTAGGTTATGTTGAGACAAGTTGGATTTTAAAATTTGTGAACACAATAAC
Organism: Scutellaria galericulata; assembly: GCA_946896805.1. NCBI lineage: Eukaryota > Viridiplantae > Streptophyta > Magnoliopsida > Lamiales > Lamiaceae > Scutellaria > Scutellaria galericulata. The sequence goes on from OX335797.1 coordinate 12,817,875, forward strand.
ATCATGGAAGCTCAGACATGTGCTAGTGTTGAAGATGTTAAGATAAATGTCAACAATACCCCTCTTTAAAAGCTTAAGCTTACAGATAGTTGTTCATTTAATATGTTCTCAGAGCCCATGCCAAGTGAAAGGTCATGTGATCAAACTTACTTCCACCTATTTGCTATGTGAGACATTAAGTTGCTTTGCGAGGCTAGCACACACTTTATTTCGCATGAGGTGTTAAGTGACTTTAAGTTATTTGCCTGCATGTAATTCCATGTGATGCTCTAAGTGGCTTTGTCCACCTGCACATGAAGGGGGCATGTTGAAGATGTTTAGATAAGTTTATTGATACCCTTTCTAAAAACTTAGGGGGTGTTTGGACTGAGACGTTGGTGGATTTTGCAAGTTTGGATTTGAGATTTTAAGTGGATTTTGATAATCTTGTGTTTGTTTTCAGATAGGTTAGGATTTAAGATTATAGTTAAGATGTCACTATCACATTGAGAATTATAGAAAAAGTAGATGTTGTTGGCAATTGTAGAGAAGTAGAAAAGGGGGGGGGGATAGAGTTATAGGATTATCAAAATCCCATGACAAACAAGATTGAGAGTTTGCCCATCCCAGTCAAAAAATACCCTTAAACTTCTAGATGGTGTGGTCATTTAGCAACCAGTGGCTCTTAACATGAGAATTATATATATAACAAAATGAGAAGTGTAAAGCTCTACTAATTTTTAATGACGCTTCTCAAAGATCTTTTCTCTATCCTCCTGCACCATCTTGGTCCTTGTTCATGATTCTGACTGATACATTTGAGTGGTGTAATTGCTTACTTTTCTCTTGTATTCCATACACAGGTGGCATGGACCATGTAAGAGTACACCCCAGATTTTTACATTCTAATGCAACCAGTCATAAGTGGGTTCTTGGAGGTAAGAAACTAACTCAATTCACGAAATGTTATCACCATGATGACTGATGCATAGTTTCTTTAAGATTGAGACACTGTAGTATTGTTTTATTCTTACCATCTTATTGTTTTTTTTTTAATAAAAAAATTGTTCTTACAGCTTTTGCAGAGCTCCTGGATAACGCATTGGATGAGGTAAACTAGATTTACTTTATTCTTGTATATCCAATTGTGCCAGAACTGCTTGCTATAAAAGCTTTTGCCCTTTATCCCTAATTTGCATTTCTACAATAGGTCTGCAATGGAGCAACATATGCCAACATAGATATGGTCAAAAGCAAGAAAGATGGGAGCAAAATGCTGATGATTGATGGTACTTCCGTTTAATTTCACTTACCACTGCTTTTATTGTAAATCCTATATATGTACATTGACATTGATATATAAACGTCGAACTTACACTAGTTATGTCTTCACCTTGGTTTTACCACCTTAATGGCTTTTCTTGATATGGTTTTACTTTGCTTGATATTATTGTAACCATCCTTCTGTTATTCCTGATATCTGTGCAGTCTTTACAGAATTGGTTACAATGATCACACACTACTTATTTGCCTTCTTGATTATTCAAGTGGCTGTTTGGTCTTCTGTTTGATTTGTTTCTTTTCCTTCTTTAAAATTTTATGTGCATATTATCTGATAGTCTCATCTGAACCTGTTTACTTCAATATTTTTTTCAAGATAATGGTGGTGGAATGGACCCTGATAAATTGCGTCACTGCATGTCACTTGGTTATTCAGCAAAGAGCAAAATTGCAGATACTATTGGACAATGTAAGCTCCCTGTCTTTGTCTCTCTCCACACACATACCAACACGACGTGCTAGTACTGCTTGATTTAAACCCAAGTTTTATGTGTCAGATGGAAATGGTTTTAAGACTAGTACAATGAGACTTGGTGCTGATGTCATCGTTTTTTCTCGATGTCATGGGAAGAATGGGAAAAGGTTTGCATTCTTTATCTAGTATATTATTGTGTTATGCATATTACCAGTTAAGTTTTTCAAGTGGTTATGCTCTTGGGGGAACAAGGGACTTCAAGTTATTTAAAGGAATCTTCCTCATAATACTAGCTGACTGAAGAAATTTTGGTGATCTAGTCTAATAATTTTATACAGACATTATTCTTTCATATATAATAACATTTTTGAATTGAGTATTATTTAAAAAAAAATTTGGTAGTACTGTTTGTACTAAGTGTTGGTCTGTGCATGCTATGGGTCAGTTTGGATATTTGAGAATCTCTTGCTCCGAACCAAACCTTGGAAATTTTGAAAATTGAATCTCCGGAATAAAACTGAATTACAAAATCTCCGGTACATAATTGTCTTGAATTATTTACATTCTGTGTACTTGTTTTTTATTTTTATATTATAAAGTGTGTTTACTGTTTAGATAACAAGTACTGATTTAAAAAATGTAGAAAGATTATGATATAATGATAGACTTACACACCACCTAATTATTTTAAGAAAGGATGGAAACAGAAAAAAAAAAAAACGAACTTGGCTCAAGAAGTCTATCAAGTGGACAAAAGTTAAAAAAAAAAAAAAAAGAGAGAGAGAGAGACAAAGTATAAGATGAATCATATCAACCTTGATGTGATGACAATTAAGACGACAATTTCAGCTTGATGTTGATTGTGTGGCTACTTGTGCTCTGATAATTGATAAGTGTTTGACACTTTAATATTTGCCAGCTTAGGTTGCATCAATAGATATTACTAAGTATAGGAACTTTATGTCTATAGGTTTTGTAATCTTTATTATGTTTAGGAACCTTATTACTTAGTGAAGATCTTTAGATATTTTAGCTGTGCCTTCAGTCAGATTGCGAAGCTCTATTCTACATTTTATTGCTATTATTTAATATCTATATATATTTAAGTTTATCACAATTTCATTTGCTCCTCCTCACCTGCAACTCTACCCGCGCGATTTTTATTATACAACTCTTTGGATTCTGAATTGTTGGGCTTTTTAGGTCAACACAGAGCATTGGATTGCTATCCTATACATTTTTGAGGGGCACAGGAAAAGAAGATATTGTGGTTCCCATGGTGAGGACTTGTGTAATATATTTCTAAAAATAAATGTTGCTTCTGTGAATTTCCTTCCAATTCATCATTTCCGATTTCTTTTTGGTATTCAAATTCCCACCATAAAAAAAATTGCTAGACTGGAGTATGACTAAACTATCATCTGTTTCTGCTATGGACTAGGATGATTTTACAAACAGAAAATGTTTAATATACGCTCTATTGTTTCTTTACCAAGAAAAAAAAAGCATCTCTAGTAAGAGGGTTCATGTGTCGAATGTGATGTTAGAGAATGAAATAACGACGTACACAACAATTTTACGCACTATTTGATTTTCCACTTATTCTTTCTTATCAAATCTACATGCTATTTGATATTTACGTCATATCTGACTTGCATTTCACACATTTGCTAATTGCTAATCCACCTCCTGCAAGTGCTTCTAGAGTTTTCAAACTGAAAATGTGGACTGTAAGAAAATAAATACTGACTTGGTTTTGTAGCTTACACATCACTCGTTCACTTAAATTATCAATTTTTCTCATCAACTAAATAATACACATACATTCTTGTTTTGACATCACCACATTTCCATGTTGAACACTTCTAAAGGGAACTTTGTTATCAACTGTTGATATGAAATTTGAGATCACAAGAAAATAAAACCGAAGATAAGCTAAATGTTCAAGGAAGGGCAAACCTTTTGACAGGTTTTGCCGGAGAACCACATATGCTGTAAGGTAACTACTTAGCAGTCACCATACATTTAGTTTCGTCGCTTCTCCAACTTTGAGAATATATGATTAGAAGACTTGGTTCGTGTTCTATGATCATCACTCTGATTAAACTCAGGATGCTTTTCTTTACCTTTGGTTGTATGTACCCATGCCTACTGAAATTGTCTTTACCCTATGAATGCCTCCATCATGGGATAATGTAGTAACTATGTGCCCTTTGAGTATTTGTATTCTGAGTGCATGATGTGGCCTTCTTTTAAATGATTAAAAGCTCGATTATGAAAGAAGCGGAGAAGATTGGAGCAGGATAGTTAGATCATCTGCCACTGACTGGAACCAAAATGTCGAGACAATAGTCCAGTGGTCTCCATTTTCAAGTGAATCTGATCTTCTTCGGCAGGTGATATTTTTATTTTTATTTTTGGGTTTTTGGTTTCAATATGGTTTTGTAATATATGATTATTTTATGCTGTTTTGACTTTTGAACAAACAACATTGAACCATAAAATCATGTCACGGACACCCTTTGTCATCAACTTAAGTCTCAGTGATAGACCTCACCTTTTCTTCTTTGTTTCCATACAATTGGCTATTTCATGGAGTACGCTAAAAGAATTATGCTTCAACTTCAAATCCAATAAACCTTTTCAAAAGTGCTACCAACATCTAAAAAATGAGCTCATTTATTATATTTCTTAGAACATATTAGAAGAAACTTGACTCAAATGTGCGATGTAGTGCAGAGTCATTGTAGATATTTTGGAATTTAACTTGTACCTACTTGTTGCCCCTTTGGTTTGGGGTGGAGGGGCTAACACTAAGTCTCATTTGTCTGTGATATGTTTGTGGTGTTGGTATAACCTCTGGTCACTGAGTTGATAACACATTTGATCTTCACCCATTTGCTTATTCTTTTCTTGGTACTGTTAGTTCAATCAGATGGAAAACCAGGGTACTCGAATAATCATATACAACCTTTGGGAGGATGACGAGGGCTTGCTGGAACTTGATTTTGACACTGACTCACACGTAAGTTTCATATCTTATTTATGTTTGTGGATGGATTCATTTGTTTCCACCATGCAAGATATAATTCCATTGTCTTCATAACATTTTAAGGATATCCAAATCAGAGGTGTCAACAGAGATGAAAAGAGCATAGATATGGCAAAGAAATATCCCAACTCCAAGCATTTTTTAACATATCGTCATTCATTGAGGGTAAAGGCTTTGCGGCTATCATGCTTTTATTTGTCTGGTTTTGTTCTGATCTTCTTTGCTCAAGTGCTCTTACTAATGTGTTATATGACTGTATCTATATTATCTATTCTTTTTTTATCTTTTTCTTGTTTGGTTTTATTCTGATCTTCTGTATTTGACATGCAAGGGTATTGAATCATCTCTCTTCCTTTTATGTGTGACACTTTATTGACACAAGTATTCCTGCTGCCATTATCCCAAATAAGACTTGATCTGTTGTGGCTTGTACACTATTTAGTATTACAGAAACTAAGAAACACACACAAAAAATGTGTAATCCCTCTGTACCACAAAAAACATCTTGCTAGGATGCTAGGAATTTTGGGCGGTACTTTTAAAAAAAAAAAAATTCCACTCTTCAGTTTTCCATGCATAGAATATATAGGTTGAATTGAAATGAATAATTCATGATAACCACTATCCAAAAAAAAAAAAAAGGTCTCTATTCAGGTAATGAGAAACTTCCAACTACCTTAAGTGCTTTCTGAGGTTCAAACATCGAGTGTGGATTACTTCAGTCAAAAGTTGGCACCAGAATTTTTTTATTTATCAAGGTTCGTAGTATTCATCTTGGAAACGTTTCAGGGGTTTAAGAAATATCCTTGAAATACCAAACTTTGAACTTACTATAGATGCCAAGTATGGCTGCGAAGGGTCTTGAAAACGGTAGCTTTTGCCTCGTGTAGCAAGTCATGTCAGTTAAAATAATTAACTGAAGTGGGTGTAAAATAAAAATGTGTACTCTTAGTGTTTTCTCCTTCATGTAACTCCCCCTTGTTATGAAGTTCTTACATTTGTTTTCAAGGTTTTGTACCTACAAGTAAATATACGTAAATTTATATATGTATATAGCTAACAGAATTAACTCCTCCTTTAACAAATTTGCTTGTTGTAATTGCAGAGCTATGCAGCTATTCTCTATCTCAGACTCCCTCCCAGCTTTCGAATTATTTTGCGTGGTGAAGATGTTGAGCATCATAATATTGTGAATGATATGATGATGTCTCAGGAAGTTACATATCGTCCTCAGCCTGGTATCGATGGGATTCCAAAGAACTCGAATGTAATTTTTGTAATATTTTATGTTATCTGGGTTCACCTCCCATTATAATGATTTGAGTTTGTTTTCTAACTTTCATGTTTGCTGTAGATGGTTGCTATAGTTACTGTTGGGTTTGTAAAGGATGCAAGAGCACACGTTGATGTTCAAGGGTTCAATGTCTATCACAAAAATCGGCTTATCAAGGTAATTTTCTGTTTAGTGGTTGTTTCTGACACAACAGGAGAGAATTGCATGCCTCCTTTTTATTTTTAGTTTTATGTACGCATGTAACTGATTTGGTTGTTTTTATTGTTTTGATGATCACGTTAATGCTTCTTTGGGGTTATAATAATAATGATTTTCCTCGACACTAGTTTCTGATAGTTAATATTTCTTGTATTATGTTGTCTTTTTTTTTTTTTAATTTTAATGTTAAGTTTGGGATATTTCAGATCTTTTTTCAGTGTGGTTCTCTGCTTGAATGTATTCCCCATTTTTAATATCTTCATATTTTTAGCCATTTTGGAGAGTCTGGCATCCACCTGGTAGCGATGGGCGTGGAGTTATAGGTATTGTCAGAGTTGAAGTTATAAGCTTGATCATTTTGGCTAAGTTGCTTCTTACAGTTTGTTCTCTTATCAAAGGTGTGCTTGAAGCCAATTTCGTAGAACCAGCTCATGACAAGCAAGGTTTTGAGCGAACTACAGTTCTTGCAAGACTTGAGGCGCGATTAATACAGATGCAAAAAACATATTGGTTTGTGTTCACTTTTATGTTTTGTTTTAATTTCCTAAAAATGTATCTCTTTTTTTATTTTTGGCTTTAGTTCTCAAACAATTTTTATTGTTTGATCTCCTTTGCTTCTGCTAGGTCGTCAAATTGTCACAAAATTGGCTATGCTCCTCGACGCGCTAAAAACATTAACGAAAGAGGTAATAGGAAGAGTTCATTTGTTCTTGGAAAACGAACCCTTATAGTGGGGAGGAAAATGAATAAATAAGTAATAGAATAAAAGATGAAAAATCAAAAGATGAACTTAAACCAATGTTTTCATAATTGGACTGATGACTAAACTGGTCTGGCTACCGGTTCAAGGTTCAACCGGTTGGATCAGTTCAACCGGTGGTTTGATTGGTTAAATGAAATTGAACAATATTTTATTAAATTTGATAATATTATGTAATATTTAGTAAATTTGTAGATGATAATAATTAAAATATATCCAAAATCCTTTTAATATAGTCTAAAATGAAGTTTAAAATAATCACAAATTCACACCATATCAGATAAATCTGAATATATAGATAAAAGAGAATATAAACACTATATCTCAATTTAAAAAGAAAACAAAAAAAAAAAATCATTAAATTGAAATAAATGAAATTTTCTCTGAAAGAATATAGAAGTTGTCCCACATTGAAAAAAATCCAAAAAAATAAAATAAAATAAAAATATAGGGGATTATGTATAGGTTTGTCCCACATTGGTTAACAAATTAAAATGAGATTGAAGCTATGCACACTATAAATAATGTTGTCTGGAATGACTCCGTCCCACATTAGTTAGTTGCTAAAATAACAATGAAGTCACACACTATAAATAATGTTAGTTGGGATGAGTTTGCCCCACATTGATTAACAAATTAAAGTGGGATTGAAGCTATGCACTATAAATAATGTAGTGCGGAATGAATTGGTGCCACATTGGTTAGTTACTAAAATAACAATAAAGTCATGCACTACAAATAATGCTAAAAATAAAATTGAAACTATTATTATAAGATGATAATGCCTAGATTGTACTTATATCAAATATCTTAACTAGTATCAGTAAGGTTAAAAAAAGAAGTTTAAAAGTTAAAAAAAATTGTTTTTAACTGGTTTGACCTGTTCAACCGTGAAAACGGTTTTATATGACTAATTGGACTGGATTAGTTTCTGGTTCTTGGTTTAACTGGTTGAACTGGCCAATCTGGACCGATTATGAAAACACTGACTTAAACTCAATGCACTTGAATTGTTATCACCTGATATGATATTGGCTAGGATCTGACTACTTTATGTTTGTGTGGTTAGAAATCTTCCCTGATTCTTCTCCTCGAAGTCCTCAATTAAATAAGAGAAATATTGCTTCAAGTGACAAGATACCAACCAAGTTGGCAGACAAGGGGAATGATAATGGGCATTTGAATGGGAAGGGGGATGTCGGAACTCTTAGGAAGCAACCGCATTATGTAGAGGAATCCTCGTCTTCTGAAGAGGATGAAAGCTATGATGGTAGGCAAAACCATGCTTCCAGAAAGCAGGTTAATGGTTCATCTTCAAGGGAATTGTTGAGAAAAGATAGATCTCAGAGGCCATCAGGGTTGAGAAGTCGTAAAAGTCAGGAGAATCACTTGTCTACTGAAATGCCCTCCCAACCTTCAAGATATTCAAATTCAAAGGTGATTTTGCATTTCATATCTTGCTTTCTATACAGATGCTAGTTCTGCAGTTGAATAATATCTACTATCATTTCGTGAGGGGGAAAAAAAAAGATTTTTATAAGCATAATCTCTTGTTTTTACACTTAATTTAACATGAAAATCATTTTTGGTTTGACTTATGGAAAATCACCTCTATATTGCCAAAAATTGGCTCCATATAATGCCAATTGATGCATTCAGCATATGTATCCTCTCTTTTTGAAAACCATGTCTTTTTTATCTAACCTGACTTGCTTATATTTTTTGTTCCATTACTTTCAATCCTTTTTTCCTTACCAGAGATTCTTTTTCCCCTCATAAATCTTGCAGGGTTAATTCATTACTTGTAAGTTGTATTACTTATTGTCTTTAAACAAGTTTTCCTTGCATTAATTTTGCATTTGTGTTGGTTGGTGCAATTGGTAACAGGAGAATGGTTTTGATCCGAATGATTTTTCACCATCTAGTTCCATTTCTAATTTGATAGCTCAATTGAAAGTAGAGAACCTCCAATTGCGGGAGAGGTACTAAGTCTACATGAACTATTATTTTATCTTTCACCTTTTTATCATCACATCGAATAATTGCTATATTTCTGGAATCACAGATTGAAAAGGAATGAAGAAGAGATTCTTGGTGATTTACTGCATGATTTTCAGAAAGAAAAAGAAAAATCAAAGTCTCTCGAAGCTCAGGTAGTGGTTATTATTATCTTCCTTGCATGATGGTGATATGGTGTTCCTCTTCCCAATATTAGCTTAATTTACTTAAATGTGCCTACTGGCTACTGGTTTATTGTTATGGTAAGACTTGATTTCATATTTATAATTGTTATCTTTGTTATTTAGATGTTAACATGCTCAAATGGAAGAAAATAAAATTTGTGTGGCCATTTAATGAGACGTGATTTCATGATACCGCTTTCTTTCTCCTGTATTTTTTAATAGAAACACAGTATATTTCCTCACCGATCTTTCAAAACTTGTACTGAAAGTAAAGTACTTGCAATTGTAAAATCTTTGCTCCTGAAATATTTCCTCACCGATCTTTCAAAACTTGTACTGAAAGTAAAGTACTTGCAATTGTAAAATCTTTGCAATTGTAAAATCTTTGAAAAAGTCAATTCTTGAATTCATTTGCTCCTGAAATGTTGAAAGGTGATTTAAGATAAGTTGGTTCAAAGTTCTTTGCTCATGGGAGTGACGATATGAGCTTTAGACAGTCATTTGTTGAGTAGAGCTGTGCACCTGTGTATGGGTCTTGGAGATTACCAAAACTTGAACAGAAATCGAAATCTATTTGACTTTTCGTGAACTGTATTGTAAACTTTTTTGGTAGGGTTCTGGAGATAACCAAACCGATCTGTACAGAACCAAACAGAATTGGACTGAACTGAATAAGTGATTTTAATTTTTCATAATATGTCCGTTCATTTTTATTTATATCTGAATATTCAAATAATTACTTATTTTATCAAGTTTTAAACCTCAAATTTAAATAAATTAATAATACATAATGCTCTGAATAATTTAACTTTCAAATGTTATAATAGTTAATGGTAATCAATAATAATTAAATATTGGTATGTACTTTGATTCAGTTCTAAAATTTAGTTAATGGATTTTGAACTTGATATTGGTGCTTAATTAGTAGTTTAAAAAATATATTGTTACTTTGTTAGTTTTTTTTTCTTTTAATTCGGTGCATTTCCATTTTTTTATTTTGGTTTAAAATTTGAAAATCTCCATTTCTCCAGATGTCCGTCTCGAACTGATTCAGACTAGTAGACTAGAATATCCGAATTAGACCTAACTAAAATGTAGTTTGGTATAATTCTGGAGATTTCATATTTCGGTTTGGTTACGGATATATATATTTTTAGTTCTCCGAAGTTTGATTCGGTTTTAAAATTTCTGAATCTATCCAAACTATGCACACCCTAGTTTTGAGCAAGTACACATATTCACAAGTTACTACAATTTTTTCTGATTTGTTTGCCAGTAATATTCATTGCAATTTGCAAGACATGTATACTTGAACATCACATGACGATTTTTACCATATTTGTTCGGAATCTGGTTGGAATATTTTTTACCGTATTGATTTTGAATCCGGCATGAGGATCCCTCAAAATATTTTTGGTGGTTTGGTAGTTGATTTTGAAGCACTCTGAGGTTGAGCTTTTCTATCTACCACAGGCTTAAACTTTTTGATAAATTCGTTTTTCTGTCTCTTATATGCAATATATCAGTTAACTAGCATTACTTTGCAATAATTTTTGGGTGTTTCTATATATGTTTTTCCTATGTAATCTGAGTCCCGTCTATCATTTCTTAACCAGCTTCAGGAGGCAAAACAAAAATACGAGGAGCTTAGCAAAGAGCAGGAGAGTTTGATCGATATATTTTCAGAAGAGAGGCAGCGACGTGACATCGAGGAGGAAAATTTGAGAAAGAAAGTAAAGGTATAATAAAATATCCCCATATTATGAGATAATAGATCAGCTTTTCGTTGTTTATCTCATAGAAGAATCGTATCGTTTTTTCCTTAGGACGCAACGAATACCATTCAACAGTTGCTGGACAAGCTAAGGTTGTTGGAAAATGTATCTTCCAAAGGTAAATAGGGGCCTTTTGGTTTTTTCCATCTCCAACAGTTGTAAAGTTGTGTTGTAGGAGTAGAAAATACTTGTTTCAAGTGTCATATTTCTCATTTTCAAGTGTTGATTCGCAGAAGAATTGTGTAGTGTTTATTTGAACTGATCTGTGAAAATGGTTAATTTGGTATATTTTACGTATGTGTGATATTATATGGACTGGCCTAAGATAAGATAAAAGTAAATAAAAGGCTCGGGTTATACGCACCTACTCATTTTTAAATACATTACTAAACGTACATCAATTACTAATCACATCTATTTTGCAATGGTTAATATTATTAATTTTCTACACACACCCTACAACCTTACAATTCTACCCTTTTAATTACTCAACAAAAAATTAAATAAATGGTAAATACTAAGGGCATTTGTATCTTTCCATATATATTTATTTCTAGGTTATTTTAAATGAGATGTGTTTATTAATGGGTGAGTGTGTATAGCCTCACCCTAAATAAAATTCTAGTGTAACAGACGTAATCGAATTGAGCTGAATTGAATTATTGAGTGTTGAGTTTGATTTTTTGTTTAGTTATCGAATGAACTCGAGCCTAATTTAACGAATACAATACGATTCATTAGCTTACTTGAGCTTAATCGAGTCTTAACAAAATAAATATTATTAATCAGTTTATTAACAATATCAATTATATATAGAGTCATAAAAATTATAATATATTATCTAAAATTTATAATTTAATTATGAAAAATATCTAAAATTAGAAATTTATATAATTATCATAAGTAAAAGTGTAAAATTTATATATCAAAATGTTAAATATTAGTATTATATCTTACGAACTAACTCACGAGCCTTCTAACGAACTTGTTCACGAGCTATCAAGCCGAATATCACCAAATTTGAATTTGTTTGTTTACCTTAACGAATCACAATAAACGAATTCGATTTTTTTTTTATTAATCAAATTAAGCTCTGAATAGTCCATGAATGGCTTGGTTCATTTACATTTCTAATTCTATGTAAAATATATTCCATAAAATAGGCATTCCCAGTATTGTCTTCTTTGATTGACAAGAAACCAAAAGTTTTTCAATGAGAGCTCTATCAATCACTCACAATACACCGATTCGTTTCAAATATAATTAGTATGATTAGATGAAATGGAACTTGAAGATAAAAGATAATATTTCCTCATGGTTGCAGCATTGAAGAGAGGATTAAGAATTTGGAAAAAAGAAGAAATTAGGGTAAAGATGAAAGACGGTGACTGAAATTTGGTACTTTGACGTTTTGTTTGTATGGAAAATTGTTGGAAGACACCAAAATTGTTGTAATTTTAAACAAAGAATTTCAAAATTGAAAGCAGTTGAAAATGGGGTACACCAAGACTAAAATAAGGTACCAAAGATGAAAATTTCCATTATATTTTTCTATGTTCTAAATAGAATTAATTATTGATTATTAAAATTTTCAAAGTTTATCAATCTATTTTGATTATTTAATTACGGTATATTTTTCAATATTTGACTATAATTTATAATCAATATTGACCTACTTTAATTATTATTATATGTATAATGGCCATACTTTATTCATTATGGTATATTTTTTACCTTCTTTTGTGCTTAAAAGGAAACCGATTTTTTTATCATTTCATTCATTAACATCATATCATTTAAATTTGAAATTAATTAAGATAACCTAACATAAGTAAATTCAACAAAGAAATAATGATGGTTGTATATATTAATATAATTAAGATTAGATTAATATTTAGAAAGTGTTAGAAGATATTGTACTTTATATCTTACTGTAGTATAAATTTTGATTTGAACATAACTTTCATATAACATACATTTGAAGTATATATATTACAAACTTTACAAAGAAAGATCTAAAAAAATATTTATTAAAATATTAAAAGTTATTCCATAAAAACATTTTACCATACAATCATTTCCTTTATGTAATAAAATTATTCTCCAAACTAATACAATGTGATCATTTTATATTATGTTCATAACCATTTATTTAATAAATTCCGTGTATTCGCAACTAATTTAAAATGAAATAAAAAAATTCACAATTAATCTATTTTTTACCCAGTATTCTTCTCATTTTAGCCACAATACACTTGCACTTTTCCCTTCTTTCTTTCACGCAGAAAATCTGACTTTTATAGCATTACCTTTTTTCTTATTTTTACTGCATTTAATTTGTATAAGTTTTCAAACTTCGGTAGAAACAGGTAGAAGGAAAGGTAATAATAACAAATAGAAACAGTAATAATAATTATGAGGAGCTTCACGTGCACATTTTTAACCGCGGTAATTTTTTTTACCATGAATCAACATCGCTCATTCCTTGCTATATAACCTGCACATGCTCTCATCCTTTGCAATTTATTCTCTCTCACTGTTCCTTCAATGTCTTTCTCTCTCATTACTTAGATACTCTCTCTCTCTCTCTCTCTCTCTCTCTCTAACAAACGCACAGTATATGTATATATATGTATATATATACAATGATGCACGATTCTCGGAACTGATTGTTCATTTGCTCGGAAAACTCCAAAATCAAAGGTAAAAAAGACGAAGAGGCATCAGAGTGGATATTGCGTTCTACTGATTCACCATTTCTGCGTCTCTTTTCTGTCTGCCTCTGCAACGTTTTGCTCCATTTTGCTTTCAATGCTCTGTCCCCATGCTCATATCTGTGCATTTGTTTTTATCACATATATATGCGATGAGTTTTGGAACTTTTACCATTTTATCATTGGTTTCTGAAACATATTTTGCTTTCTGATTCAGTATTTGTTTTGTGGAGAGCATTAATTGGGAAAAAGGAAGCCTGTGTGTGTTGTGTTTGGGAGATAAAATCCGGCTGTGGCTCTTTTCCCGGGATTTATCTTTAAAGCAATGTCGGAAAACTTTCCTTTATTGATGCTTAAATTCTGAGAGAAATTCCTTCTACTTTCATCAGACTACCCACTCTTCTTCTCCTTCTTTCTCTCTATGTCAATCTCCACCTCGTGATTTCTCTTTTCAAAGTCAAAACCCTAGTTAAGTAAGTACTACACTTATTACTTCAAATTCTGAATATTTTAAATTTTAATTTGTGGTGTTGATGGGAAATTATAGGAGCAATGGTTTCGATGCTATGGTTTTTGAAATCAAAGCTGTCAAGTCATATCAGAGCTTTTCCTTCTTTCTCTCTCCATTTTCCAGTCAAAGATGTATAAATAAATCGAAGGATATATGTAAAGCTGATACAGTTTTTTGTTCCGTGCAGTTCCTACAGTTCGTTTTGTGGCGGTGATTTGCTAGGCTATAGTAGCCGCTAGCTCCGAGTCGACTCAGTGAGACTCGGTCTTCGACAAAAAGCTTCTTCCTCTCCCGAGTCAACTCCGTAGAAAGCATATCTAGCTAGCGCTGGAGTTTCTACTTTTTTTTTTTTTTTTTGAAGAGATTGCAGATAAAAATATGAATCGCGAATCTTCATCATCATCATTTAAGCGGCGAAGAGTAGCTTCATTTACGGCGATGTTCACGCTCACATTCTTGCTGCTAATCATTACCATCTATACAGGTTAGCATTACACACAAATATCATATATACGTATACACACACACACACATATATATATACATATATATATGTATGTATATATTCACACACACACACACTTGCACTATGTGTTTGTGCGTGTATCATGGATGGAGTTGCTAATCGGAGATTCCATAATTGGGGTCGGTGAAATTTGCGCTGAGTTCATCTGTTTGAATATGGCTTCTCTTTCGGCGACAAATTTGCTTCCCCAAATTTTTAATTTCTGATTAATTAATTAATCAACATTTTCTGCCATTTTCTTGCATTTCAATCAACCAGAAACTAATTTGATTGATCATTCTGTTATATTAATATTAGATTAGATGGGCCTTTTTTTTATATCCGTTATATGTAGTTGTGATATCATGCATGTATGGTCCCCAAAAATGCCCCTATTAATTTTCTTTAAATGTTTGCCATAAATCCCTTTTAATTCCACCTAATTAATCATCGGATTATTTCGTTTCAGATCATGGATTAATCGAGCTTAATCTATCCCAGAACAAGAGTACTCTTTCTCTCACTCATCGCAAGCTCCTTAATGAAGGTACGTGATTGTTCAGCTTTAAATCCGATTTCTTGAATTTAGGAAAAAAGGAAGGCTGATTGATTAAACCCAGTGGGTATAATAATGGGCTGAGTATAATTGTGATATGATAACACATAGTATTATGTGAATGTTGTTATGTTATATATATATGTATATACAAAGTCTGGCATGAATGCAACTTTATGCATCGTCTTTTGCATGTTTACATGCAACAGAGAGAGAGAGAGAGACACGCACTGACACTGTTTGCACTGCACCACCACCAGACAGCGTTTGCAACAGCCTTTCTCTCTCTTGTCCAGTACCACTCTGCCCCCCCTTTTTACATGCCGCCACCTCCCACTACGCTGTCGTTTTATCCAAGCCTAGCCATAGCTAGCTCTTTCGTTTTTGAATTTGGAGTTTCTTGATAATTACTACATAATACGTGTGCAATAATATCTCGATAATTGATTGTCTATTCTACTAGGGTGGTTAATTATTTAGAGTGCATTAACTTGGAGAATTACTTGCACGTGTGCAAGTAATATCATATGTGTACCACCTAGTTAATTTCTGGTTGAATTTAATGGGCCATGTTCTGGGCTTTGAAGTGGGACAAAATTGAACTAAAAATGCACCATTCCATGCTCCATGGTCCATTATATGGATATATGGGAAAATACTCTTTTCTCTATGCAAAATCTTTCTTCTCTCAAATGTCTCTTTCTCCATTGCCTTTTCAACAGTGACATTTCATCCACACCCACCCAAGATTTCCCTTCTCTCTCTCCCCCTCTCCATCTCCAAAAAGGGTCTTCATTGGTCAAATTTGATGATCAAAATTGTCAACTCAAATGTAGTAAAAAACATGAAAAGGACCCCAAGAAAAGGTTTGGTTTTGTTCTATGCTGAATCATTTCATGTGTTTGAACAGGAGTAGGAAACCAAGGAAAGGGAAATGAGGAAGATGAAAAGGGAGTGGAGCCCAACAGAATATGGAGTGATAAGTGCTCGAAATCAGACATAGTGATAAGCCAAGGCGCCACCGAGCCACTACCAAACGGGATTCCGACGTACACGGTGGAGATCATGAACACGTGCATCTCCGGCTGCGACATCTCGGCCGTCCATCTCAGCTGCGGCTGGTTCAGCTCGGCTCGGCTCGTCAACCCCCGCGTCTTCAAACGGCTTCGCTTCGACGACTGCCTCGTTAACGACGGCAAGCCGCTGGCTAACGGCAGAACGCTCTCCTTCCAATACGCCAACACTTTCCGTTATCCCCTCTCCGTCTCCTCCGTTAGCTGCTGATATTACCTTACTACCACTGATCTCATACTTTTTGACCACCCAGTATAGTTTCTACTATATATGTATACACAGAGTGACGTCACGGCTGAGTAGAAAGAGGGAATTTTAAGCTAGTGAATTTTGGGCTATGATGACAATGACTTTTTTTTTTTGTGAAAATTGTAAATGGGTTTTTGGCTGGCTTGGAAGTGAGTTTTTGGGCTTAATTGAGAGGTAAAATAGTTGGATTATTACAATCTCCATCCATCTCTTGTGGGTGTATATGGAATGTTTAGGGATTACATGGACTCAATTTATAGTTTAACAAGAATTTAGTGCCACTTTTGAGTTTATTTTATCTTATTTAATGTTTTAGTACCACTTTTACAATTTTATATGAGTCTGCACCATTAAAAGAAAACGATACGCTACTCGTAACATTCAATATGAATAAAAAGTGTATTTGAATTTGTGAAATATGAAAAGAGAATATGTGACTTGGATTTTTACATCATCTAATCATGATTCTAGTGGGTTGGAAGATGAAAGTAGCAAAAATATATTTTTCAAAAACTTGAATAGTACATCTTGGAAGTTTGCATAAATATTAGTAGTGCATCTTGGAAGAGACCGTTGAATCAAAACTCAAAAGAAGCCAATAATTTAAATGGAAGTCATAAGTACAACTCAAACTCTATTGAATGAGCATCTTTGGTTCTTAAAAATATTAAATTGTTTGCAGCTGGAAATTAATAAGCACAACTTCAACTTTATTTAATTGAGTGTGAATTTAAAATGAAATTGTTGTGAAAGTGGATTGACAAACATAACCAGCAAATTAAGACTCACACACTGAAATAAATATAAGAGCTATATTCATCTTTTGATTTGATTGTTTTCATATCTAAGTGAAACTTGTGGTCGAAACATAAATTGAATCGGATCAAATTATATATACAATAAATCTTTGATGATCAAATTGATCCGAATCAATAGGGGTAATAATGTAATGTTAATAAAACTCAATATGTGATTTGTCAAATATATCCCTTCTTTAAAATTTAAGATTGAAAATTCATCTTTCTTTATTAATTTAAGATTGAAGATTCATCTCTTCTCATTAAAGATTTATTGAAAGAAAATTTATAGCTTAAATCATCTTCTTAATTTTCTTCCACTCTCTAAATTAAATTCAGTTTACTTAATTTTACTTTCAATGTTCACATTTTAAATTTGAACAAGTATTTTTTATTTTATTTTGAAACATGTATTTCATTTCTCTACATTTTTTTTTCAATACTTCTCTAAATTTCTAATTAGCGAATAAATTAGAGTAATTGAATTTAAAAAAAAAATTATATGCCTCATCAAGTTTGTTTGTTTACATTAAATATTTTAATGACAAATAAAATAACACAATATATATATATATATATTTGAATTAACGTCTGTATTTGTGTGTATAGTTAATAAAATAAAATCGAATCAAGGTCGGACTTGATTATAAAGGATCGAATCGAGCTGGAGTCTATAAAACTTCAAAAATAAAAAAATGAGCCTCTTAATATTCAGTTCGATCTAGTTCGATTACACCCCTAATACACGAGATTTAAGAAATATACAATTTAGTAAATTAAATTAGAAATTTTAAATATTGCTTAAATTGGCAGACATAGATATATGATTTTGGGCAATACTTAACGTCTAATTTATCATTAAATATAATATAGTGTGAATATTAATTTATTATTTAATTGTTTTGTTTATATGTTGCATATGTAAAGAGACATAGATGATCTTTCATATATTATTTTGGAAAATATGTTATTTTACCATTCCTTCATTTTTTTTTATTAATATAGTTTCGAATGTTTCTTAATTAATTTATTTTTTTGAGTTATATGATAAAGAGAAAATCTAAATTTCTCAAATAAGTTTTATAGTTTATTAAAAACACATTTTCCAACAAAAAAAAAAAAACCATTCCTTAAATTTGATGTTGTTGAATTCATATCATTCATGTTTGGTAAAACTCCAAACAAAATAAATCCACTCTATTACAATATATATATATATATATATATATATATATATATATATATATATATTCTTTCTTGTACAAATTCTTTATTTTTTTTAAACCATTTTCTTAATAAAATAAGATTTATAAAACGAAGGTGTGTATATATATGTGTGTGTATATATATATATATTAATTTATAAATATTAAAAAGTTTTTTTTTGAGTTTTTGGAAAATTATAAATATTAATTTATTCTCTTGGCAATTTAAAACAAACAAAAATACATTTTTTTTCTATTTCTTGTGCTTTTAATTAGTATAATAATGTGTAATAAAATTATTTTACATGTACAAGAATTTTCATCTCATAAACAAATTAAAATTTGGATACAAATCCTCTGCTTGGGAAAAAAAAAAAGCACTAGTTGCTTTTTTTTTTCCCTTCCTCTCCCCCCCCCCCTTTTTTTTAATTCTAAATGTAATTTTATTATTGATATATTATATTTTTTTTCATATTTCCATTCTACCATTTTAATTTCTATATTTTTATTATTAATATATAATATTATATTATACACTTAGATAATTATGAAAAGTTCACTTGATATAGTGAATCTCATGTGACAAAGAATAAAAAAATGAAGATATAATGAAAAGATGGAAGAAAAAAAGAACAAATAATAAAAGAAAAAAAAAAGAAACGAAAAAAAAATAAAAAAAGAAAGCCAATGTTGATTGATTATTATATACCAAATTTAATGTATTTGTATGTAACGTGTAGTAACTTGGTCAAACTATCCAAATTATTTTGCATTCATAAATATGTAATTAGTGTATTTGGTAAAACTTGCATTCCCTAAATTTGATATTAATTAATATAATTCTTTGGAGTAAAAAAATACAAAAGGATATAACAATCTTTTTATAATAATGTAAACGATATTAAATGCAATTGATCCGGATAAAATTGATCCATTTAGCATTACTCTTATATAATCACTTAAGTATCTCGATATTGATGGTCTGAACATTTAAAATGTTTTGGTATGCATTAATGATTTCTTAATTAGTGAGCACATACTTAAATCAAATTCATTACAAACTTAGTTTATATTCTATTATCAATAATCATAACCCACTTGTTTATAATCATAATATACTAAAATTATAATTACATCTAATAAACTATTACTTTTCTATAATATTTATAAATGCACACATTAAATATGAATTTTTGAAATAATGTCGCATTTGTTAATAATAAAAAACATTCCATAATTACTTCAAGTGAACTATCCTAACACTATTCATATGGGATCAATAAAACCAAAGTGGCAGCAAACTCCGTAGGATTATGAGATGTTTGATAAAAATATCGTGTATAATAAATATTTAGATAGGCTTTATGAATGTAATGAAAAAAAAAAACTACGAGGTCATGTTGCAAAAATGAAACAAAGTAAGAAAATTAAGATATAGCAAAAGGGTAGACTTAGAAAATAATTTGGCCACCTCATCAAGAAAATACGAAAAACATCAATTTCTTACAAGATGTTATTTTTTTAAAACAAAATAAAGAATACACTTGATCCTTTATTTTCATATTTAGTGACTAGAATATAATCAAATTTCATAATTCAAGTACATTGCAATTTCTTGTCATATAGGTTTGTTGTATCTGACCTACTTCAAAAAAAAAAAAATAATAATAATAACAGAAAAATAGTTCTATAGTTTAAATGTGGAGTTTTTACAATAAAACTTGTGTAAAGGGTATGCCCATAATAGGGTATATATAACTAAATAAAATTAACATACAAAATGTAGTACAAAAAATGAAGATCATATAATTAAATTGAATATATAATATAGTAATACAATTAAATATATGGGGTACGGTAAAACCGTTGAGTGATTTGAAATTAATATTTGAATATTTGACACCACATCAAACGAAAATCAAAATTTCTCAACTTCCTAATTCAGCACACTGTTTTGAATCTTTCGCAGGTGTAAGATACAATAATGTTGATGATTGTTCAGGAATCAATAATTATTGGAATGAATCGCAATTAGGGTTGAAATGAATGGGAGGTCCTGTTTACGATGTATGCATTTTTATTTCGATTTATTTATTGTAATTTCTGGCGATCGCTTCTTGATTTGCTGCGCTTCGTTGATATACAAGCACCGTTTCACTTTTCGATTTTGATGATACCATGCATTTTCGCATGCAGTTGCCCTTTTGTGTTTGTGTAGTTGATAAAGCTGTATGTTGTTGGTTTTCCTGTTTATGGTTTAATAGGAAGAATGAACATTGATAGTGGTATAGCTGCTACTTGGGATTAAACACGCAAATCTTGATTAATGCTCTTATTCAGTGAAACTTAGGACATTTTGTTGTTCTATTGATGTGTTCTGTAATTTTGTATAGTTTGGATAGGCAACATTGATGTGGATTACAGATGAATTGTTTTTAGATTCTATAAAACTGTAACTTGGAACCAACTATAGAATTGAATGCTCAAATAATTTCCTCCCTTAAAGTTTTAACATCTAATTTGTTAATTCAAATTGTGCTGCTTATAGAGTAGCTTATCAAAATTTCCAGAGGGTTGGGCTTGGAATGACTTCATTGGAATTATAGTCATTTATTTGATGAAGAACTAAAAAAAAAAAAGAAGTAAAGAACCAATGCTTGAGATCTAGACTACACATTTTCATTCCCCAACAAGGGATTTTTGGCCCCTCATCTGAAACTGAAATTGTACTCTTTTTTTCTTCAATCCAGTAACATAGCAATTTTTTCCCTCCTTTTCTTTCCCCCCAAAAGAACTCCAATGCAATAATTGAAGTTGAAAAATTATTTTCTTATCAAGCATGTGGGATTTTTATGATCTTGAAGGTGACAACCATCCTGAATATGGCACATAGCAAGGAAACTGAAGTTAGTATATCAAAATGGACCCTGCTTTTGTCATCTAATTGTCAGTTTGGGCTCTATATATTAAATGAAATTTAAATTATTTCATGCTGGTGTTTGCAACTTTATGTCTTGAATGGTTTTGATTTGCAGAAGAGAGAGTTGCTGTAATCTAATTTCTTTTAGGATTTAAAAGATGAACATGTCGAGAATGCATAAATATAGGAAAGTTAATTGTTTTACAAGAAGTGCAACCTGTTGAGGAAACAAATATCAATTTGCCGATGAACTTTTGATTATCAAGTAATTGATGAGTCTATGCTGGGAAAACATTCTCAAAGTTGTCAATATAACAGCTATTTTCTTGAAATAGTAGGATGAGGTTTTTGTGTAGCCATTAAAACTTAATGTACATTCTATCATTACAAGTTCCGTCTCTTCAAACTACATCCATATTCTGTTTTTTTTATCTCATCCTCGTAGTGATGCTGGATCTTTCCTTTCTGTTAGATATTTTTTCTCAAATCTGAGTATAGATTACAATGACCAAATGAAACTTGAGAGCTATTGTTGTCCCTGATAAAAGCGCAACATTTTCATGACAAATGAGATTCATAAAAATCAAGCAGAGAAGATGAGGTTATGGATGACAATTTGAGGTTGTGTAATTAAGCAGAACAGAACTAGAGTTGGGTTCACTTTGACAGGCGACATTGTTGTTAGCTTTTAAAATGAAAAAGGTGACATGGATTTCCAGACAACAGCACATCGTAGGTTCTTTTGACAATCTCTTCCAGTGTTTATACTGTGGAAACTTTATTAGTATCAGTTCTCACATACCAAACAACATGCTCATTAATTTTAACAGGTTACTGCTCAGAATTAAGTAATAGTTATGATCTGCTATTGGCGGTTGAACATAATTTGTTCTGGAATATCTTATTCCATTTCTTTTATGTGTTTGTTTAATAAGGATTTGTTTTAGCCTCTAGGAATCTGTACTTCTTGAACCTTTTTGTTTTCGGTAAATTTTCCAATGTTAACTGAACTTTGTCAGTAGTTATTGTCAATGTTTGAAGTATCCTTCTTGCGGTCCAAGGTCATTGCAAAAAAAGTTTTCATCATTCCATGAGAGTTTTTATTGTTTTTCATTATGAATAATCATGTTATGTAAAATGAGCACCGTTGTACACTCCAGACAGAGCTTGCTTTGGTATTAATACTTCATATTTTACTTTGGTTTTTTTGGGAAGATGTTTAAAAGCTTGACTAGCTGTCTACATAATTTTACGACATCCAGGAATTTCATAGTCAATTTGCATTTCTTTCTGGTTAACTGCTGCAACTTTTCATTTTTGTAATCCTTGAAACACAATATCAGCAATTCCTTGATTATATGGCCTGCTCTTGGAACAACTCATCCTAGTGAGAAAGTGCTTTGAAAGCTGAAAATTCAGGTCAACAGGCAAATAGTATTTCTCATTTGAATCTTTGACTAAAACGAAAAGTTATCACTCTAGACAAGATATTACATTGTGGTTACATATTTAGAAATGATGTGGTAAAATTTTCTATTAATGCATAGGTATCCATTAACCATATTGTCTCTTCTATAGTGTATTTTTTTTGTAGCCTGTGTTGTCTCTGGTACTGTAATTTTTATCACAAACACAATCTTTTTGAATGTATCGAAGTGTATTACATTCTCTATTTAGTGAGTTAATTTTTGTTCTTCTTTAAGAATAAAATTATTTGTTAATGGCTGGTACAAAAGCTTTACTTGCAATATTTGGTTACATTTAGACACAATATCAAGTTACTCTCCAGGAGTTTGTCATTGTTATCAGGTCAGATAGGCATTGATCAAGCCATCCTTTTCTGTATTTCTAGATTTGCGAACTAATGAATCATGCACACCCAATAATCAAGCATAATCTCCTTATTGCTTCAGCTATCATCTTCATGATCTCTGCAAAACTGCATCTACCTTTGCTAGATGTATTTTATTATCGTTCTTCTTTGTTGTTAAAAAATATCGAAGGACTTCATGTCTGAGTGCATATATAGAAGATACAGATGCCATGCTTCAATTTCATCTATGTTTTTTCCTCCATAATACTCATTAATACCATAACAGTATAAATAAATTAATATTAAGCTTAAAATGTGAGGACATGGATTTTTTTTTCTTTTCAGATTATTATTTTAACTAACCACGGAACTCTTTTCATTCAAATATGTGCACCAATCTTTCTATGCTCTAATTTCTCCACTCAGTTGAAGATTTTCTTCATGGTTATATGATTAAATTGATATGCACATTGTATAACGTTATTAAGAAAAGCATTCATGCAATTGATATGAAGAGGTTCTTGGAGGATAGAAATTTAAAGCCTTTGAATTTCTTGAACAAGTGCTGGAGCATCAAAGTTGAAAATGACTACTTCTGATATTTTGTTCAGTTAGATATCACGTGGATCTACTTTCAAAACATTTAGAATTGAATGGTTAGCATGCCATTCTAGAATTTGGGGCTCGAGGAAACCTGCTTCATTTGGTTTCATCTTACAGTATTAATATTATACTATTATGTTAGATTATAGTTCTTGTCAGATTTTTGGTTAATGAACTAACAATTCCTATGGATGCTATACTGTTTTATGCTGATATTTCTGGTTCTTCTCTATGGTTCAAGTTTGTCGACCTGGCGCCCTTTAAGAGAATATCTTGCAATACAATTATCTATGATGGAATATGAAGATTTGTAGCTACACTCAGTGAAATATTCAGGGCCTAGCTGAAATGGTGAGTGCCCATATTCTTACTACACGTCTTTTAGCTATTTCATTTTTTTCCAGTGTTGTTATTTTATATTTTTCCTTTGAAATATAGCATAACCCTCTTCGCAATATTTGTACATGATAGTAGAATGATTCAATTAATAGAATAAACCTGTTGAAATCAGAATCTGGCTTTTCTACTGATGGTTAAAATCTTTTCCTGCCTATCTTTTTGAAAATCAGTCCACCAATCCATTTTATAATTAAGGCTGATCTTGTTTAACTTGCATATTGAAAGACGTCAATACATGTTGGTATTAAATCAAATTATGCTTATATGACATATCGATATATACCATTTCCTTGTTGGTGATATTTCCCCACTGGTTCTTCCTGGTTTATCTTTTAACATAATCCATCTTTGCCTTCCCAGGTGAAACAAAAAGGATAGTTTTGAGCTAGCTGGTTTATTATTCACCCTCATTATTATGAAACTTTAGAATCCCACTAGCTACTCAATCTTTTGTGATGAACATATATCCGAATATTCTGGTTGAGAATCCATATTTGATATTCGTCTAAGATTATATTGTGTTTTTCAAGTAAAGAGAAACCACTAAACAATTCTACACACAAAATGTCTAGGTATAAACAGAAACTCACTGAAAATATCAGTAGATAATAGTCATGACATCCTCAACAGGAAAAAACTTGTGCTTGAATTTGTATGTAGAATAGCTGTTTTTTTGTTGTTTCCATTTAGGAACTTGGGCTGCTAATCAAATCCTTTGCTTAGGACTTTCTCACTTCATATTAGCTATTCTGCTATTTTTAGATTCTGCTATGATTGCTAATTCTGTATTTGCTTTTCAATGAAGAGGAGCTTGTAGGTTCTCTAATGAACTTTAATGCATTATCAGCCCTCACCTCACTAGGTCTATTCTTAACTAAAGTAATAGAGTGAGTAACACCTACCCCTATCACGGTTTGGTCAAAACGATCAATGGACCCCGAAGTTTATGAAAATTACTTCCAACCCCTTGTCAGTCAAATTTTCAACATATGACCCCTTTAATTACCTACAAGAAATGAGAAATGAGTGTCTCCAGTCCCTTGTCAGCTTTCCCTTACAATTTCAGACAAAAATGATCCTCAAGCATTTTTACTGACAAAATATTGTAAAAAAGAGACCATATTTAGTCTGGAGATACCAACTTCTTGCTAACGTTATACTATTCTATCATCTTCAAATTTTAGGGGGTTATATGTCGAAGATATGGCCGGTCAAGGAATTTATTTTTTTTTGGCTGTAATTTCCACTTCTCTTGTGGTTCATTTGGCTTAATAAAGTAGTGAATTAAGATAGTGATAGTGCGTTGAAGTTCAAAGGGGTGGTCTCATTAATGAGAAGATAACAAATAATGCAAGTGAAAAAAAAAGCTAACAGCTAATTAATAACAATATGGTAAGGTTCCTCTGGGATGAGGAAGATAACATTAGTTTGGGATTGCTTCTTCTCAAAGGAAATATTCAACTCAAAAGATTGGCTTAATCTCATAATTTGCTGTGGTTGAAATAGAAAGGATCTTTATATTTTAGCTGGATGCATTATGTTGTGGACCTCTACTGTGTCAACAAATTTGATCTCTATGTATATATTTGTTCATAAAATGTATATACCAATTCCTTAATTACATTAAGACAAAGGAGAGTGATATGGTGGGCCATGTTCAATTTGAATTATTTTTACTTTCTAGTCATTCAACACTAAACAAGAATCTCATCAATCTTTTTAGATTATATAGATTTTTGTATTTTCTTGGCTGGTGTTTCTGTTTTTTTGACCTGCAGAAATGCATGAGACCACTTGAATGTCATTGAGAGCTGCTTCTAAATTTGCTCAGTCAAGATAAGGAGAATTGGGACAAGTGGATAAGCTACACAGAGTAGTTGATGCAGCATGTTGACACTAGTTTTGGTCCTAATTCTATTAACTCTCTACTCTGAAATGATTAACTGCATCGATTGCTGAAACAAGCATGCCTGATTATTTTGATATTACTAAGCATACAATTTATTTGGATAATTATAGTGAGACTAAAGGTTAGTTTGTTGATGTTGTTACTATGATTATAATTAGGAAAAAAGATGTTGAGAAATGGCAAAAAATGCATCACAAACATAAAATTTGTGCAAAAATGTCACTCATAGTTATTTGAAGTTAATTATCATAATTGAAGTTCTTTCTTTCTTCTTCTGAATAGTCAACTAAATTCTACTTTAAATAGATTGATCCATTTAAAGGTTTTTCTTTGTATAATTATTTTTTCATATCGTACACAACATCTAATATTTTTATGGGTGCGGCTATCTGCACCCCATAACTTACTAAACACACCAATATTTTTCATTTGTATAGAAATGGGGTGTGTTTAGTAAGTTCTGGGGTGCGGCTATTTTATTTTTTTGGTGGTACAGTGAACTTAATATGGTGGTGGGAAAGGTTGAAGGTAGAATAGGGAAAAGCGTGCTTTGGACTTCGAAGCTGCATCTTTCTTACTTTTAGAATTTGGTAAAGTTTCATCCATATTGCCATAGGTCTAGGTATGAGATTCCTAGCTTGGGATTTGTCCCTACTAATGTGGGTGTTATGTACTTTGAATCATTATATCTAATTTCGTGAGACAACTAAAATTATTTATTTATAATTCATGAAATAAAATTTAACTTGTAAAAAAGTGAGTTTGAGTAGTGGATAATAAGATTTTATCATGTAAACATAACTTGGGTCCAGTGGATTTATTAGCGGAATTCATATAAGAGATTTACCTTTCTACAATATAAGATACAATTGTTACTTTTCTACTACAATTCATAAAATTTGACAAAAAATTGCCCTTCTAGTAAAAATTAAAAAAAGTCAGATTTCTATCGGATGTTACACGACATGATTACATGATAAAAATCTGATTTGTTAATTTTCCTGAATTGTGGTGTTTTATGGTATTATTCCAACATTACTCCATGTGAAGATTTTAGTTAAATTTGTGTGGATTTTTTAAAATATTATTTTATAGGGAGTAAGACAAATTTAACATATTTTGCATGTGGCAAAACTCATTTGTTTCTTATATAATGTTATTTAGCATTTTTTAAAATGGCATGCAAATCTTCAACCTAATTCCATGGCATCTTTCCATGCAAAAGTCATGTCCTTCGAGTTCCATCTTTTGTGAAAATGCAGGATCTTATTATGGACCAAACTAAATACAGTAGAAACTGCAATAATATATATAAAACCTTCGAAGATGTCATCCCGTCTTTCTTTTCAATTTATGACGATATAAAATTGGTATATTTTAAGTAAAAAAATCATTTTCCATCCATCTTTCATTCTACTATATGTTAAGGACCCAAAAGAATTTCTAAAGAAACTTAATTAACGAAATTTAATAATAAATCCCTAAGAAATGCTTCCATTTATGAAGGAAGCACGCAATAATCTTTGACTATGCTTGCCATTTCTTTGCATGGTCACAACACAAAAAATCAGACATAAATATAAAATATCATTAATGATAATGATATATTACACTTGAACTTAATAAGAATTTATACAACACAAACTGAATAGCCATTAACTAACAACTCCAAACATAAACTTAGGCTAAATCACCCCATAAATAACACACATTGCAACAAGTCTTGTATGGCCATTATGCCATTATTTGGCAACACCACATTAATTCAACTTGCGACCTTAACTTGAGTTTCGGTTTTAAGCTCGATTTTGTCTTCGACCAAGTTGATTGTATGCTCGTTTACGAGGGTTGGAACCACGGGGATGATCTCAGAACAGACAAGTGCACCCAGAGTCACAACATCAATAATCTGCTCTTTAATCTGATCAGAAGTCATGAGATGCTTTTGCTGAACCTCCATTTGTATCTGTGGAAGCTTTTCTTCCACTTTTTTAGCTCCTTTGTACATCACATATAGCACCATTTGGATCACTCCAAAGGCAAACCCTAGAACATTAGGAATCTGTATTTATCACAAAAACAAAAGAAAATAATTATGTAAGTAATTAAATAGAGAATTAATTTTTTTATGATATATATGTATATATATACTTACAGCAATGTTATAGTCTTTGCGTAGTAAGCCATAGAAGAACCACATGACAGCACTTAGGGTTAGGAAAAATGAGAGGAGAAACGGCATGTATTCTACGCTCTTGGTTCGTATAACTTGTCTCTGAAATGGACATAAATTAACACACACATATAATAAGTTAAAAAAAAAAAAACTAGCTAGTATGTATTAATTCAAACAATTGAACAAATTAAATGAACTTACCACAACACATAAGGGTGCAACAAATACACACAAGGAGAAAACGAGGCAAATCCATCCCACCACCTCAGCACGAGCCGATCCTTTTGCAAGAAACTGAGTTAGCACAACGATCAAGCCCAATCCGACCACGTTTAGCAGAAATATAAGGCCCACAGTTTGCAGCTGCACAACAATTGTAATTTGAATAAGAAACATTAATTTAATTGATATATATTTTGGATTCTAAAATTGATGTGTTATACCCTAGCAGTTCTGGGTGCGTAGAATAGGTAGAAACAAATGTATATTGTCTGAATGAAACATCCAACGGAGTTGATGGTAATGAGAAGAGTGGTATCTGGCTTCAAGAAAGCATAGTATATCCACAATATTGCACTGAACAACCCCACTACATATGGTACTGATTGGAACCCTTGGGTTGATTTTTTCTTGTATATCTGATAAAATGTTGGCCTGCATTTATATGTATAAATAAGTTAATTAAGTAATTACCAGCATAAGATTATGACACAAGAAAAAAAAAAAGGGTTAATGGACTTACACTGGTGCAAGGAAAACCATGAAGGAAACAATGTTACCTGCAAAAATAATTTAATTTCTGTTATGATGAATTCAATTATAATATTTATGCATCTGCATGCTTTGCATGAAGGTTACGTGGAGAAATTGTGTATGTAATAACTATGCTTCTTTATTTTTGGTTAGATATGCAAATGTAGCCTTTTTTGTCTCTAGTTGTGATTTATTTGTGGAATGAATTACACATCTGAAAAAGGAAAGTTGAGACAACAAATTAAAAAACAAGAATATATGCATATATAGTGAATTAAAGAGGTAGAAGATGAAGAAGGTACCTAGAAGGCCAAAGGTAAAAGCCAAGTAACTCATGTTGATTTTTGAAACAAGAATCTACACAAGTATTATATGATTTGAGGATGACTCTGAATTAAACCTTGCAAGCACGAGTGAGAATGGTGGAATGGCATGCATTTATATAGAGGGAAAGTGAGTAAGTGATGAAATGAAATTGAATATTAATTGTAAAATTAGAAAGTAGAAATTGAAAAGAGTGGTGGGAGGGTTGAAATCCTCAAGCTATATTCTTTACAGTTGTTAAAGACTGAAAAGAGTGCAGATTTGATGACAATCCAAATAGTTCTTTAATGCTCCATTTAACCTAATTAGGGTAATTTGTAGCATCCACACACACATCTTTTTCCTTGCCATCAACACACTACCTTGACAGATCAAAACTGGTGGGGCCCACACGGGGCTCTTTCCGACGTGTCACCCACCCATCCAATTGGGGGGTTTAAGGCTTACAACTCATACTTACAGTTTCTGGTAGTGTTTGATGCTTCCATGGATGAACACTAGATTTGCTCCTATTCAGCAAAACCAATTCTAGATACCAACCAATCATCTCTTGCCAACTCAGCCTCAATAATACCATATGGCAACTTGGAGTAGTACTTGTTCATCTTTGTGCACTGTCTAGTGTTCTTCATATTTCCTTTTTCTTTCAAACAAATGAATTCTTGAGGACCTAATTAGGCATTCTCATCTTAGAATTCTAAGTACATGCATGTAAGGATATATTATCTTATACTTGTTATAATTTTTGTTTTATTAAACTACTTTTCCTACTTTTTTAATTTAGTACTAAAATACATATCTTAATATGATTCCATTCTTGCAAACAAATATTGAGGAGACATCTTGATATCAATTGTTATCATGTTAGAGATTGAGTAGTGATGGGGAGAGTATATTGGATCCTTATTTCCTTAGCCCTCAATGGTATATTCATTCAAATATTTAGGGATGAGTATGGGTTTCGGAAATCTTTGAAATCGAACCAAAGTTTGAAGATTTTTGAATATTTCCCATAAAGAATTATTTGAAGCTGAAATGAAAAATTAGTTCAGTTCCTTCGAATAACAAGGTAGTACTACCATTTCGTCAAACAATAACAAAATAAATTCCATCAATAGTTTTGTTGTTATGTAATAACGGATCCGCGTCATAAATTAATGACAATAATTATCCATTACAAACTGATATTTGATTTTCCATCACCAAATTTTTGGACATATTTATGTATTGCGGAGATTAAAATATAAAATACGAAATTTAAACATTCAAAGCAAAACTAGGTGTTTGAAAAACCGAAATATTTAGTTTTTCAAGAAAATTTCCGTTGTTAATTATTGACGATTCCGTTGTTAATTAGTAACATAATACTTTCTATCACTATTGATATATGGAATAACTTATTTTCAGAGTTTCCTAATAACCAATAACCCAATTAATTCTTTTTGGCATAAAGTTACACGAAAACTAATATTATATGGAATTAAGAATAAAAAAAAAAAATCAAAATGCTACTAAGCATAAAATCTACTTACTAAGGGTTTGAAAAACTCAAGGGTGTATTTTTTTTTTTTTTTTTTTTATGGAAATTTCCGTCCTAATTGGTGATGTACAATATTCCTAGCTAAGATAAATATCCTCTTTTTTGATGTGTTTCAAGAGTTCTAGAATCAACGGTGAGAGAAAAGAAGAAAACAAAAGGAAAAAGGAAAAAGAAAAGAGAGAGAGAGAGAGAGAGAGAGAGAGAGAGAGAGAGAGAGAATAGTGAGAAGCAAGGAAATAAATAATTAAGAAAGAGAATAATAATAAATCAAGAAAGAAAATAGAAAAAGTAAAGAGAGAGATCGGAGCGTGTGACGCAATAATGAAAAGAAAGAAAAAGGTGGTTAGGTAAAACTTGGATGCACAACTTCTTTCAATTTTTACTATAATCGTTTATTATTATTATTTTTAATTTAATAGTGGAAATTATCTAAGTATTGAATTTCTTATGGGGTCACAATTCAATGCAGTGTGTTAATACCTTATAATATGTTATTTCATTTCAACATAAAATGGTAGTACTTTGCATTGAAATCGACTCAATTAAAAAGTTGAAATTATTGAATTCTATTAATTTCAAACTCAATAATCTTTATATAAGAACGTTAGCAATGAAATATGTAAGGAAGAGGTTGTTAATTAGCCATGAAATCCTCATACAAATTCCAAATTAATTCATACATATTTTTGAAGAATTTCCCCAAAATGTGGGTTTGCAGGCAAGTCATTCTTGGCTATTAAATGCTAAACTTCTCTTCCTCTTGTTACATGTTTATCAATGAATCTTGGTTGTGATTTTTCAACTCTTTTATCATCTCTATTTATAGTGAAGATTTCTTTAATTATGAGATTCTCACTTTCTTTCAACTTGCATGTTGACTCTTGCCCCAAATTGTCTAATCCATCCACACCTTTAATTTCTTCTTTTGTTCAAAGTTGTGCATACTTGTTGTGGTCCGGATAAAATGTTTATTAGAGTTCAATTCTATATACATAAAATCTGATGTTTGGCTTAAACTTGAGTTCGATAGGTAGAAAAAGATAAAAGAAATAAAAATTAATGAGTTTAAAAGTATTAAACTACTCAATTGATTATCAAGCTTAATATATAACATTTGAAATAAGTTTGAACAACTTCATATGTGTCTTGAATTTCAATCTAATCATAACAGATAAATTTTAGGCCCTTAATTTTCTTAACTAATCATAACAGATAAATTTTAGGCCCTTAATTTAATTAATGATCAAATACATTTTTAATTGATATCTCCATTTATAGTAAAGTATTATGATGATTCTTTTTTCTTTCAAATTTTTTGCCCATAATATTATTGCATTCTTCACTTGATCAAAGTTTGTGCTTAATGAAGGAAACTAAATATTCCTCCAAAATTTGTGTGGAGATGGAAATTGTCAACATTGAAATTATCCTGAAATGATAAATTATTCTTTATGGGGAGTTATGATCAGTTAAAGGATGACGAAATTGGAAGAGAATATGTGGCACCAAATTATATATCCAATTACTTATTCTACTTTCAAATTCACCAAACTCAATCATCAAAGGCCATGCAAGAGTTGGGTATTAATTAGATGAGATGCCCAATTGAATCTCTTTCAGAAATAATTTGGTAAAAAGAAAAAGGTTTATATTCAAGTGTTTATCATATGTTAAGTTCTAAAATCACCCTTAAAGTAGTTTTCAACAATTTATAGAAAATACTTTTTTGTGTGTGTTTATATAGACCTCCTCCTATTCCATATTAATTCAAATACAATCAATGAATTTTTACTACTATACATTTCAAATATCTTCTCAAATCTCTTTATCCGAACACATCCTAAAATTTCTTAATGTGAAAATGCACCCACCTATCTATTTTGGATTAATTTCGATTTTGTCATACGTGCACTTTCCGTTGACAACTAAGTTTCCGTTTTTCATTGTTGGTCATTTATTCTTTAATTCTTTCCAATATCAACAATTTTGATCGAAATTTTCAAAATCACTAACTTGACTGTCGGAAATTCAAAATTAAAAAAAAAGAATATTTAATTATCAAAAAATGAAAAATACCTTACATACATGACCAAAAATGAAATCACTCCTTTCATATTCAATGTATTTTTCTATCATTCCTTTTGAATTTTAACTTTTTACCCACTTTATATGAGCAAAGGGCGAAATTGCTCTTATTCATTTTACTCATTTTAACTATTACCTTGTGTACATGAGATGTCGTATACACGGTAAATATTATTTGTTGCATACATGATTTTGCAATAAATAGTGTACATGATGTTTTGGTTTTTTTTCCTTTACACGACATTGAATCAAAAATAGTGTATACAATTGTTGCATCAAATAGTGTACATATTATTATTGTTTCCCATTACTCGATTATCATACATAATTCTTTTTTTCTAATCTAAGCAGTAAGCAGGTCCTACCTATTGTGAAATTAAATGATATCAAACAACCATATTGTATACAAAAAATATGCATT
Source organism: Scutellaria galericulata (assembly GCA_946896805.1). Taxonomy (NCBI): domain Eukaryota; kingdom Viridiplantae; phylum Streptophyta; class Magnoliopsida; order Lamiales; family Lamiaceae; genus Scutellaria; species Scutellaria galericulata. Next base: position 12,851,426 of record OX335797.1, read on the forward strand.
CAAGAATTCCCTAAAAATACATAAAGAATACCAACCCGAACCTAATGAGATTTTTTTCCTTCCCAAACTCTTTTAAAACTATTTGTACCTGCTTTATTAGGATTTAGACGGGTAGGGTGCCCATGTTTCCCGCGAAACTACCATCTCTACTTAAAGTATTTTCTTGTATGAAATGAGTAAAAATTAAATTTTGAAAAGATGGGTAAAAAAAAGTAAAATGATATATAGGGAATATATATTTAAATTTGAATAAATGCAAAAATCAATCTAAAGTATGATTTTTTTTTAATTTGCAACCTAATTTTTTTTTTTAATCCAATTGCAACCTAACTAAAGTGCAAGAGTTTCTCAAAAAGCAACCTAATTCGACAACTTTTCCGACGAAATACATATCACATGATTTTCAGAAGGATAAAAACAACCTTAAGTATGACCATTTTTTCAATTTACAATCTCAAGTATAACTTCCATATTTTTTATTTTTTTTTTCACTTTGAAATCTAAACATTTTTAAAATGACAAATTTATTCATGTTAAAATCATGTTTTGTGAATTCGCCAAAAAAAATTGTTGAAAAAAATATTTAAATTAAAATTTGATAAACTCTTAAACTTTGGATTACAATTAAATAAAAAAAAAACTTTAGATTACAAATTAAATGTAATTAAATAAAAAAAAACTTTAGATTACAAATTAAAAAATATTATACTTTAGGTTGATTTTCGCATTAACCCTTTAAAATTTGCCCTTTCTTATTGATGTTATTTAAGGATTTTTTTTTTAAATATATATATATATATATATATATTTTTTTTTTTTTTTTTTTCCACGATATTTCTCCAAGTTTGGCCTTGGAAATTTACTTCACCGAGCACCGTATGACGTCAGCTATGGAGAATGCGTCTTCTTCTCTCTGCCGTCGTCTCCGCCACCTTTACTTGCAGAAGCCCACTTCCACCACCGCCGTCTTAACCTCCACTCCCACCCCAACTCCCACCACCACCACCATTGACTGCAAATTCCAAACCCTTGTCAACCAGTTCAAGAAAAAATCAGATTCTAGCGGCTTCCGCGCGAAGCGCTTAGTCTACAAGACCACCGTCCACCGCCTCGCCCAAGCCGGCCACTTTTCTTACATTCACGACATCCTCCATCACCAAAAGCAATACCCAGATATCCAGAATGAGCACTTTACTTCCCGCCTCATCTGCCTCTACGGCCAAGCCAACATGCTCGACCACGCCCTCCACCTGTTCGACGAAATGCCTCACTTAAACTGCCCACGCACAGTCCTTTCCTTTAACGCGCTAATGTCAGCCTGCTTATCTTCCGAGAACTTCGACAAAGCAATCGAGCTCTTCCAAGAACTACCCAAGAAACTATCTATAGAGCCCAATGTCATCTCTTACACCACAGCGATCAAAGCCTTTTGCAGACTGGGATCACTCGACAAGGCCGTTTCAATGCTGGAAGAGATGGAGAACAACGGTGTGGACCCCAATGCCACCACTTTCGACACTCTCTTCAGTGTGTTTTACTACACTAGTAGATTCTCCGAGGGGGAGAAGTTGTGGGCCTTGATGAAGGAAAAGAATGTCGTTCCTGATTTGAGGTGTTATAACTCAAGAATGCATTGTATGATGAACGAAAACCGGTTATCAGAAGCCATAGAAATGTTTGAGGAGTTAGAGGAAAAGGGCTTGAATCCCAACACCTACACTTACAATGTTCTGATCAAAGGGTGTGTAGTTGAAGACAATATTGAGGAGGCAAAGAAGTGGTTTGCAAGGCTGCTAGAGAGCCAATGTGCTCCGGATTTTTTCACATTCATGACACTGATCACATTTGCTTGTGATAAGAAAGATAGTGATTTTGCATTTGAGTTGTGCAAGAAGTCTGTTGGTATAAAGAAGAGGTTCTCTGGTAAGATTATGCAAAAGGTGATCGATGAGCTTATTGAGCAGTCGAAAATGGACAAAGCAAAGGAACTCGTGGAGTTGGTTAATTCAACGAGGGGATCGGTGTATGGTAAGCTCTCGGTGCCAACAACAGGTAATTAGTGATGCCGTTTTCTTGCGTATGTTTTTGTATGTCATTTTCTTTCTTGCATTGAAATATGTAGCAATTATTGGCAGGTTTTAAATATTTGGTAGAATTGGATAAGTTATTGGGAAACTTGCTGCTCTTTTATCTTGGGAATCTGTTGTTTAAATCCATTCGATAAATTATTAGTTATCTTGCCGTTTTGTGTTTGATATGGAACCCAATAATCTGTTTGATTAACATTTGAAGTTGGAGTGTTGCTTTTGAGCTTTTATCTATAAAAAAACAGTTTTGAGTGTTATGAATACTGATAAATGATGTTGTGATTCCATACTTTTAAACCGAAATGTTTGAATATATATTTAGATTTTTGTTCATCTATCGTCCATTATGTTATTCAAAGTTATACGTATAAGTTAATTAAGTTTGAAATTAATGTGCATTTTATTTAAAACTGTAGATTGCTATATATAGTGTGAGTTATTTGACTCGAAGCCTAATAGTGGCCTACTTAACTAGAGACTCTACATGGTTAGGGTGATGTTCATAATTTAATATGTTCAGCCTGAAGCCTGCTAATACTAATAATAATTGAGCAAGAAATAAGAAGTAAGTTTGCAGTATCCACGAGTTGATTTTATGTGGTTTTCTTTAATTTTTTGGTTTAAATGGGCTAAGCCCATCGGGCCCTAGCCCGCTTATTATTCCTAATAGTGGTGGACTTAGCAGAATTGCACAAAAGTTGGTAATTAATTATATTAGCTATGCCAATTAAGGTTTATATATTTTTTCATTTTATTAAGTTGCAATTAAAGGATCCAGATATAGGTGTGTATGTTTAGCACAAGATATATAGTCTTTTTTTTTTTTTTTCCTCTCCTTTTTTAGTGATGAAAATATAATAAGAGAATGTTGAATTCCACTTAATTTTTTTAGATAATCAGTGAAGAAAAAAAAAAGCAAAATTTTAAGATATTTGGAGCTCAACTTGATAAAAACTCGTTTAATGAACTCAAATCAAATTTGATGATATTCAGTTCGTGAACTATTTCATGATCAGTAGACTTATAAAATAGCTTGAATAATATAATATTAATAACATTTTTTTGGGTACTTTTATTTTAAGTTTATCAGCTATGAGTATATTAAGTAAATTATGTTTGGGATAAACCCAATGATAAATAAATCAAACTAAAAGTACTATCAATAATTCATTACATCTACATTTTGTTACAACATAATGCATTCCACTTAATCATTTATTAATGAATTTGCATGTTTTAATTAGTGGACCTATACCAAAACATGTTGGAGGAAACATATTTTTAAGCTCATCCCATTTTCATATAACATATATTATGTAACATGTATCTAGAAAAAAATGTAGGGATAGAGAAATTAAAAGCAAAAAAGAGAGGAGATAATGAAGGAATGCGTGACAATCCATTATAAAGATTACATCATACATATATATCTTGGGCTTTAAAACTATTTAATAAAATAAAAAACACTCCAGGTGGTAGGAGGAAAAGATTGAAATGAATCCATTAACATATTTTATATTGATGAATATTATCTCTAATGTTTTGTTAAATAATTTGGATATTGGATATGATGCAGTAGCATGGAGTGGATAATTACATAAACATGGGACAGGCTACAACTGTTTGATTTGATGAGGCCATTTTAACAATTTCAAAACGGCACCGTATTATAAAAATAGTAGTCTATCCCCATCACATCTAACTTTTTAAGATTTATCAGAATAATAAAAAAAATACTACCAATCATTTCTGCAGATGATATTAATAAATAGATTATATATTGAAAAAGGTAAAAATATCCAAATACGTACAGCAACAAAAGATTGAGCTTATCAATCTTGCAACCATTCATTGATAAAGTAATAAACATACATAAAATTGTAAAAATGAAGAAAATACACAATATATACGACAAATAAAGAGAGGATATTAATTACATTACACACACATACATATTACATGCAATAATTTTATTGCACGCATGTGAAAATACGTATCAAACTTGAGCCAGATTCTTGTTTTTAGATTCCTCAACTCCATCAATATTCATGTCGGAAATTTTCGAAATGTCAATAATTTGTTCTGGGATATTTTGTGTTAATATTTCAGGAAGCTTTTGCTCATGATGAGTAGTCATTTTTCTTTCTTTTTTGTATTTAAGATAGAGCAGCATCTGAATCACTCCAAAGCTGAAACCTAGCACATTTGGAACCTGAAAAAGAAAAACAGAAAAATACTAGTCTGAAATTAAAAAACATGAAATTCTTGAGAAATAATACACTATATTAATATTGTTAATGTTTGAATTTGGAATTATGAACTTACAGCAACGTTATAATCTTTGATTAGAAGACCATAGAAAAACCACATGACTGCGCTAAGTGTGAGAAAAAACGAGAGAAGGAAAGGCATATACTCAACGCTCTTGGTTTCTATCACTCGTCTCTGAGGAACAATGCAACCAAATAAATAAATATTGATCTAAGTAATAATTATAGAGTTTATTTTGAATTCTGTAAATACTTACGAGAATGCATAATGGGGCAACGAAGACACACAAGGAGAAAACCAGACAAATCCAACCAACGATGATGACACGTTGCGAAGGTTTCACCAAGAAAAGAGTAGAAAGAACAATAAATCCGAAACCACAAACTATGAGCAGAAGAAGCAGCTTCAGAGTTTGCACCTGCATTATAATTTCAAGTATAAATATGATTTTAATAAACAAGTGTGACATGAATAAATTTATATATATTAGTGCGTACCCTGGCCTTCTTTGATGCATAAAAAAAGTAGAAGCAAATGTAAATGGTCTCAATGAAAACTCCAACAGAATTAATGGTGATGAGAAGGGTAGTATTGGACTTGAGAAATGCATAGAATATCCACAGCATCGAACTGAAGAGAGCAACCACATATGGAACTGATTGAAATCCTTCACTTGTTTTTTTCTTGTAGATTTGATAGAAAGTTGGTCTGAAAATTACAGATATCCACACATGTATTCAAGTTAGTTTAACACCTACTATATTATGTTATGATCGATGTTTAATTACAATAAGAAAGTGAGAGAAACTTACATTGGAGAAAGATACACCATAAATGAGACAATATTGCCTACAAATTATAACCCAAAAAAAATTAACTAAGTATTATACATCAAAGCTATTACAAGTGTACTCGATGGTTTTGCATGCCATGCATGCACATATATGTGATATGTGTACTTTATGGTATTAACTAATTGATCTTTACATTAAAAAAATATTAAAACAAAATTAAGGCACTCTCTCAATGGATATATATGTGAGAAATTAAACAAGAATATATGAATGCTATATAGAATATATTTTGCTTGTTTTGCAAGTAGAAAATGAATATACCATACCAAGTAATCCAAATGCCAAAGCCCATTGCGAAGAGAAAACTGCCATCTTTGTAGGAAAATATTTTATTTCGAATTAAGTTTAAGGAAATTTAATTTGTAGCTATCTTAGTTGTGGACAATAATGAATTCTCATTCTACCTATTTATAAACAGAGAGTACATGCAGATACACTTGTGCAAATGCATCTCCAAAAAATTTACTTTTCTATTTAATATTTTTTGAAAACAAGAGTGCTAAAACTCTATTAAAGAAAAGTAACTTTTTATGATCAGATATTATATTTTTATTTAATTTCTTGTCTGGATGAGGGGTACATTAGTTATAATATTAACAATGGTCACGACATAAAATTAGTGCTATAGTTTCTGGAAATAGCTAGATATATATATATATATACGATCCAAGTTTTAAAAAGGAACATACCTCAATGTGTTCTCTGATTCAGCAATAATCCAATCTATATGGGATAAATAGCCAATTATTAAGTGCCACTTGGCATCAATTATGAAGTTGTCGTTTTGCTCCTGAATCTGAAGATATTATCAAATGTTGCATAAAATGTTCTTGAAAAAATAAAAAAATATTAATAGGAGATATGATTTAATAGGCTTATCTTGTTTTGGTGGTTTAAGTATATATCTCATATTTATGAATTTTTTTTTTTTTTGCTATGAAAATAAGCATTACAAATTTCCTATATTAAAATTCCAATTACTCATTACCCATTTATTTAATTTTTTACTAATTGTTATTATTAGTTCTCAATGTTTGCTCGGGTCTATGAAATATTAATTCTTTTTACCCATATATCTGGACACGATTTTGCCGGAAAGCTTTGGAAAAACTCTTAACTCTATATTTTCATTCCAAAATAACTATAGTTTTACAAATTAATTTTGTTTCCCTTGTTTGTCATTTTTGGATTATTAAGAAAACTTTTTCTTTTTTGTATTTTTCTTTTATCCTTTTTTTTTTTGTATATTAGGTCTTCATTTATGGTAATATTATCCATAACTTTTGTTGGAACCATTTTTTGTATTTCAAAGAAAACTTTTTTTGTGACATCAATATATATAAAATACGGATTTGACGATTAAACCATCAAACTAATTTTCCTGTCATTTTTTACTAGATTTTGGCATGTGACTTAGCATATATATTTTAAGGGCTTTTTTTTTTTGTCTAAACAATTGTTCAAACAATTGAGTCATTATATTTTTTGGACCAAAAAACCCTTAAAAACATGTCACGCATAAATCACGTGTCAAAACCTGGGGAAAAATGATTTGAAAATTAGTTTGATGGTTTAAGTATTAAATCCGTATAATTTATGTATATTTGTACCACAATAAAAATGTTTGGTGGTTTTATGTGGAAAAATCGTTAATAGTTTGATGGGATGGTGCAATTATAATAATAAAATAACATAATGAATTATAATTTATAAATATGATTGATGCCGTTTCCCTTTCTTTTATTTTTTTTTTTCCTTTTCTTTTTTTTTGCAATTCTTCATTACAAAATATGAAATTTATCTTAATAAATGACTAAACTATTTATAAACTTCTAATCTTTGGCGATGTCCGACGGTTCCATGGTGTGATGGTTAGCACTCGACTTTGAATCCAGCGACCTGGGTTCGAATCCCGGTGGCACCTGGTACCTGCCTTTCTTTTTATTATTCAGCACATTTCTTTTTTATTTCATATTTATGTTTATTATTATTATTTAATTGTCATTACACATACAAATCTAAACAAACGTATGGGGCCAAAACTGTAAGCACCTGGGTCGTTTAAGGAGTAATTAAGATTTAATTTTAAAAAATTGAGTTTCATATTACAAAATAGACAATTTTGTAAACCTCTAAATTATTTTGCTTTTATGCTTCTGATTTTCTGAAATTTGTCAAGTCAAATCCATGCTTAGATAGGAATTATCACAATCCTATCTTACTTTTTCTACAATTTCCAATAAAAAAATCTATTCTTTTAGAAATCTTAAAAAAAAAAAAAAAAAAAAAATCACAAAATCTCAATGTGAAATTTTTTAAAATTCATACTCACAAAATCCTTCTCAAATCAAATCCAAATTTACAAAAATTACCTTAAGTCCAGAACAAACATAATCTTACCTTGTTCTGCCAAGTCCATGAATCTTCAAAATGTATCTACTATGCCCTTTGTACTATATATCTACTATGCCCTTTGTACTATATTTCTTATTGAGTACACCGATTAGAGGGTTTGGTAAAGCAAAAATTTAAGGTTGAAAAGCTTAATAAAATGAAATTTGAAAGTTCAAAAATTGTAAAACAAAATAAATTTATAAGTGTCATCCAAAAATATTCTCAACTGAGTTAAATAGTGATTTTTCAATGAAAACAAACCCAAACATAAAATACTTGGTCACACAAAATAAATGTATATGAGTTCAGTTAATAATGTAAATAATGATGTGCTTAATTGTGAGTTACGTACATAAAATAGTATATGGCATGTAAAAATAAATTGGTCATACATATGAGATTTCCTAATTCTTTTCCCCCCCGTAAGTTTGGAAAAATATGGGTTTGAAATTGTAATTTCAACAATGTTAAATCAACTCATAACTATATCTGGACTAATTTAGAGACTTAGACGGTGTTTGGCTAAAAGGTTATTTAAAAATTCTTCCATCTCATAAGATATTTTTAGAGCTTATAAGATATTTCATATTATTTTAAAAATAAGACAGATCATTAACTATATTGATCATGTTTTCAATATATAGTCCTTAATAATGTATCTCACTATTACTCATCAATGAGATTTAAGGATATAAACGAAAAAAAAAAAGGTAAAATTAATATTTTAATTATATCAACTTTGATTTTTTAATGGAGGAGCATTATATATGCCACTTAAGGATCATCAGGCATTATGAACTTCTAACAGACAAAAAAAAAAAAGGGACAGTCAGATACTGAAAATGAGAATAAAAACACTTCTCCTTAATGCATAGTAAGATTAGGCAAAGTTCATTGTAGAAGGTACAAGATTATTGAGATCAGAACTGAAAAACAAAGATTAACCTTAACTTCCTTGTTGTAGGCGTTTCATGATAATGAGAGACATATCCATATAGCGTTGAGCACAGTTGTTGAGACAAGTCGATTCACTGGAACTGAACTTGTTCCCAGGTGTGCCCGTTATGCATTTGTCCCAACAAGCAGATGTCAGTTTTCCGATCATTTCAGAAACCATCGCCTTTTCTTTTTCTTGCTGTAAAGATACAGAATTTTCTAAGTGTCAACAACCGAATCAACAAATAACACAAATCAAACCGACACAAGAGAAGTGCACATGCATTTCTGAGATGATGAAATCAATCATAGACTGCCAATAGATAGTCCAATATAGTAAATGGAGGCATTTGATCTGAGGTCTTCCTTGGACCAAAGTACCAAACACAAGTGTAGAAACATGCTTCTATGATATATTATAGATTACGTGACCAATATTCTAAGACATGCATTAGAATCTGTAACCCATAAGCACATATTTTCAATAGAAATTCACCATTTCCATGAGGACAATGAGTCTGCCAGAGACGAAGCAAGAATTACCAGAAGCTTAATCAAATGATCACTGTGAAGCTAAAATATTGAAAGATTCAACACCCTGTTGCAAATTCCAAGTAGGACTTATCAACTGTTTTTCTCTTAACTTATTGTTCCAATCCTAATAATTATAGCAAATGTTGGTGCCTTGGAAGCGGATGTATTATGATTTCAATATTTATAATTATACCATGAGTCAGGAGCAGGGGTAACTAGTGTGGAAGATAACCTACTTACTCCAAACGCGTCATTTTGATATTTGTTATATCATAACTAAACTAGATTAAAGTGAAATATAGCATTACATAAAAGTTCTAAAAGATTTTGAAGAAGCCAAAGAACACACCAGAATTTTATTTTATTTTAAAATTCCAAAGGCATGTCTAAAACAGCATTCAAAAATCAAATTCCTCAGAAAAATGCCATGGTAACCTTGTATTTCATTTCAACCCCCAAGCCCTGTGAACTGTGATAAAACATGATATGGAGGACTAGCAAGTAGACATGAAGAATCAGAACCATACAACATCAACTAGAAAGGCTAAATTAGACTAAAATATATCTAGTAATTCTGTGATCGAATCCCTATCATGTTAACTCAACTCCCAAGTAGAATCCCATCAAGAGTGGGGTTTATGGTAGCTCTAAACTCAATTAGGATATTTCAAGAGAAGCACAAGTAGCCTTCAATAGACACAAATTAGATCAACTCACTCTGTAATGAAATTCCTTTCATATTAAGTCATTATTGAATCATCAATACGATTAACTCTTGATAAAATGGGGGAGAAACAATACTTTTGGTTAGTAAAAAATGGGGAGGAAATTTGGAAAAAACATTTGGCAAATCCTTCAATACAGCGAGTGCATAATATTGGCATTGTAGCAATGTGATACAGAGCACAGAATCATAATAGTTCAAATGCAACAGAGACAACGGCACAACGGAAAGACCAAAAAATAAAAATATATCTGAAAATAAATTGAAGTACTTACACTCAGAAATTGCTGCAACTCAGGAGAGTTAAGCGCTGGATCCATCGAAAATTCAGTCAAATTTCGTTGTGATAGAGATTTCAACAAAAACTTTTGGTGGAATTGAAAGGTTACCCTGGACCCTAGTAAAACCCCTTGAAGAAGAGGAAAATATGAAAATTGGGAACTGGGATAAAATATGTGGGCTGGGCCGGGATCTGTTTCTATATCGTTTGAGCCCAATTTTTGGGTCTATGAAAAACAATAATAATACTATTACTATTATTATTATTATTATTATTATTATTATTATTATTATTATTATTATTATTATTATTATTATTATTTATACGATGTTTTGATTTTTTTTTTTTCATTTTCACAATATCTTTAGTGGAAAAATTGATATATTTTGATATATTGTAAATTAGTGAAATCATTAGAAGATGATCATAATCTCCTGTTTATACCTAATAAATCCCAATCGAGTTAGGGTAAGATTTTCAAATTTCCGGCTCATTTAGATTTACACAAAAACTTATATACACATTGTGCAGGACGCGCCCGCACGCGTCTGCACGTGTCTCTAGGTCGCGGACAAAATCTGCTCAAACATGCTCTCAGGTGTCTGACTTTTATATTATGTTAAACATATATTTTAGTAGTGTTAGACATACCTTTTATGTTATGTTAGACATACCTTTTATGTTATGTTAACTATACTTTTTAGTTGTGTTAGATAAACATTTTAGTTATGTTAGTCATACCTTTAGAGTTATGTTAAGTTTACATTTTAGTAATGTTAGACATACCTTTTAGTTATGTTAGACATACCTTTTGTAAGGTTAGCTGTATATTAGCATTTTTTTAAAACTAACATATTAATACCTTTCATACCTTTTAGTTATATTAGACATACCTTTAGTTATGTTAGTCATACATTTTAATTATGTTAGTTGTACCTTTATATATATTACATAAATGTATGTTTATGTTGATATAAATGTATAAATAATCTCATATAAATGTATGAGTAATATCACATAAATGTAAATATCTACAACTTGTGTCAAATTAAGGTTTATTGTGCCGAAATTAGGGTTTAGGGTTAAAATATGAAATCTGGAAATAATTAAGGGTATCACTAATATAACATAAAGGTATGTCTAATATAATATAAATGTATGCCTAACACATTATAAAGGTCAGGGCCAAAAAAAAAAAACAGAAAAAAAAGAAGAAAATGCGCGGATTCGGGTCAGATTCAGCCTGACCCGACTCGAGTGCATAGATCTAAGATCCATGCACTAGTTGCACACCAGTCTAACTCTTAGATTTAAACCAATTAGTCTGAACCCGTTTAACTCAAAACCTATTAAGCTAGTTGCACACCAGTCCAACTCTTAGATTTAAACCAATTAGTCTGAACCCGTTTAACTCAAAACCTATCAAGTTAGTCTAGACTCGCTAGGTTAAATTCATTTAACGTTATCTCTAAAATTATTTTTTTATTAATGAGTTAGAGGGAGTGAAAGAGAGGAAATAAAAACTAGAAAACTTGCATAATTCAAATTCAACTATAATTATCATAATCTGCACCTTTTACAAAGATGGATATGATTTAAGCTATGAGACACGTTCTCTAAATTTGGCTCTTGATTCTTGATTATTATTTAACCACCTCAACTAAAATAAAAAGAAATAAAATATGGAGTATAAAGAAGCTCAATTTCAAGCAATCTGTATTTGAGACATATATTTGCAGTAGCTGGATTTGCTTTTTACAGACTTTATGGCTTTTATGAACAATAAAAAATGAGGCAAACTAAAGCAACAATCTTCTTGGTGAAGTAAAGCACATATGCATTACCATTTCAAGTCAATCCCTTCTTCAACTCTTTTGATGATTTTACTTTCCCAAAAAGTACAATGCTTTTCTGTTCTTTTAATTTTCTTCTTCAACTCTTGATTTTTTTATCAAAATAAACCAAGAAAATAAGACATCTAATGTCCCTCTTTATGTGTATCCCACCTAATTAAAGAGGTGGAACTCCTAACTTTAGATGTCAGACATCCATAATTCTTAGAGACAAATTATTATAACAATAATGCTAATTATCAAAGTAACTCATGTATTGACGAGCAACTTATTAAAATATAGTGAAGGATGACTAGAGCAGTACAAATTGTGTCGTCAGATACTTATATATATATATATATATATATATATATATATATATGCGTGTGTGTGTAGAAGTTTTATTTTGTCCAATAACTTAGATTATGTCTATTTCTTTCAACATTAATTAATTTACTCATTTCTATAATGGTTTTTAATCCTATTTTTGGTAGGGAATTCGAATTCTCACAATAATTACTGATATAATGTCGATGATACGGATGTCTTATATTCTAAATTGTGGATTTTATATACAGTTAGTGCCTAAATCAATTTTCATCTCAACCAAAATCTTCAATTTAGAGCCTCATATGAATTTTGCACTATTGTAATATAAAATCAATAATACAGCAGTCTGCACTACCTTTTTCACTAAAAAAAATAATATGTTTTGTAATATTCCTTCTTCCTTCATCATCATCATATATTTACTAATATTCATTATTAATATTGTTAATATATTAAATTTTGATCTTTATGATTTTGTAATTGTTAATTTGTTATATATGTTTAAATTTTATTTAATAAAATCAATTTTTTAATTGTGATATAAACAAATTTATGACATTTAATAACACTTAAAATATAAGGGAAAAAAAAACAGCGCTGAAGTTTCAAATACCGGTAAATCCTTTTTGTAATAAATTAATTACTAGTAAGTTAATATATGGATTAGTACTAAACTTATCTCTGAGGTTTGATCTAATTATAGAAAAACTCAATATATAAGTTTTGAAAACTTACAAATACCCCATTTAACTTATCATTATATTATTTCTTAATCCTGCATTCTTTAGTTGACTAATTGCTGGAAAATGTTGACATTATCAAACTATAAGCACATTGGTTACGTACAGCTAAGACTTTTTAATTATAAATTTTTTTAGATCTAGTAAATATATAAAATTAATGAAAATTGTTAGATCAAACTTAGCATCAATCAATTGTTCATATAAATTAGAATAAAAGTGTGCATGGGAGAGGGGAAATTCCTCTATTCAATATAATCTTATACTAATGTAATATATAGAGAGAGATAAGTCCCATGGAATATGAAAGAAATCTTGATTATGTAGCCATTAATTTAATAGTGAAATATGCTTTAATAAAAAGAGAAAAGAAAAGGTAGAACCGCATAATCTTTTATTAAGCACACTGCCTAAAAAGTAAAAGAGCAGAAAAAATTCCATCTCTACATTGTAAAGCAGCTACTATAAATTCATCCATGCAAGTCAACCAACACCCTCACTCTCTCTAGATCTCTCTCTCTCTCTGAAAAAAACATGAACAAGTTCAACTTTGTTAGAAATGGAGAGAGAAAGCTATTGCCTCCTGGTTTTCGATTCGAGCCCACTGATGAAGAGATCGTCTTTCAATACTTAGCCCCCAAAATATTTTCCTTTCCTTTGCCTGCTTCAATCATCCCTGAATTCAACACCATTTTCACTTCTAATCCATGGGATTTGCCAGGTTATAAATTCATCTCTTATTCAAAGTTTCTACATTTTGATCATTTCATTAAACTTAGAGACAAATTTTAGGGTTTTATTGATGTATATGTTGCATGTGTAAATAGGTAATTCGGAGCAAGATAAGTACTTCTTTGCCAAACGGGAAACGAAGAATCATCATCATCATCATTATCATCGGAGTAACATCATAAACAGAAGTAGCAAATGTGTCGGTTTTTGGAAGGTCACTGGTTTACGCAAAGAAATCACGTGCTCGAAAAGAATGCCAATTGCAGGAATGAAGACAACCTTAGTGTTCTACAAGGGAAAACATCCTTATGCTACTCGAACTGATTGGTTCATGCATGTCTACTGCATTGCTCTTTCACCTCACAAGAAGCATTCTCAGGTGATCACTTAGAGCCATTAATTGTTCTTATGAGAAACCCAAATATTGTGTTGATTTTGTATGTGCTAATTAATTGCATTTTGTTTTGGTTTTAGGGTTCGTCCATTCAAATAGGAAAATGGGTTTTGTGCCATGTTTTTATGAAGAGGAGAAGTATCAATGGTCGATTTTATGACCGTTATCCTGAAATGGACTCGATTGAGGATACACATTCTACTTCTTCTTCATCTGATTCCGATTCTAGTGTTCTCAGTGAGGCCACTTCGAGTACTGATAACAGCGAAATCAACCATAATGCAAACGTTTGATCTAATTAATAGGAGTTTTTTTTTTTTAATTTTTAAGTTGGATTTAATTTTGAGGTAGTTATGCTAGTCAAAATAAATGAATTAATTGTTGCTCAAATTAAGTAGTTGTATTTTGAATTATTTCTTCATATTGTATACCTCCAATAAAAAGAAAAAGGCAATGAAGCGATCATCAAAATTCATTATTTGTGTAAGTATTATATGATGTTTAGATGTTTCTTAACCTAAATTGTTTGATTAAATGAACATGATAAAATGAAAATGAAGTTGCATGTTGAGTAAGCAATTATTGATCAATCCAAATATATATTACAAATATATATATATATATATATATATATATATATATATATATATTTCATCTGATGTTACAAATTAATCACCACATAATATCAAGTATATAAATAACATATATTATTAAACAAGTTTTGTGTATTAATTAAGACAATATAATATAAAAATGAAACATGAAAAATGTAATAGAGGATTAAATCACAAATTCTCACATGCTTTAAACTTAATACAAATTAGATAAGTCAACTTTGTATCTAATGCTAATTATAATGAATCACCTCACTTTTCCTCCAAAAGGGATTATATTTTTCTCAAGGGAATTGTTAGAAAGAGGTTGTATAAGCAGCAAGCAAAGCATATGCCTCTCTCTCTCTCTCTCTCTCTCTCTCGTGCTTTATCGAAAGAAATCTCTTTTGAGAAGAGCACACGAACAACACCAACAACATTCCCACATCACATGCACCCTCTTAAATTATAATCTCAAAAGTGATTCCTTAATAACATTTAAAAAGTAATATATATTATTAATTTCTTTTTTTAATTTATCTTACTACATTAAGTTCGAGAATACTTGTAAGTACAACTAAAAATCAAGAAATGGGTTCACAAGAAGTGATACTCCTATACTTGTGGGAATTTTCAGTGTCATTACCTTTATGTGTTCTCTTCATTATTCCTAGAGACACACATCCCTCGTCCTAAACCAATTGCCAATTTTGTCGAAAGTTATACATCTTCATCTCCTAAAATCAATATTTATATAAACATGATCAAATTTTAACATCAATTATCCTAATCAACACCAAACTAGTACCAAAAAATGGTGGCACCCTTCATCCTATTACTCTTATTCATCATTCAATTCTTCCTTATTATCGTGTCTCCATCTCCAAGCCTCGAAGGCGAATGGCATCTCCTCCACGAAAGCATCGGAATTTCAGCAATGCATATGCAACTCATGAAGAACAACAAAGTTGTCATATTCGATAGAACGGATTTTGGCTCTTCTAACCTCTCCCTCCCTCGTGGGAGATGTCGATACGACACAAATGACAAAGTTCTTACAAAAGATTGCACTGCTCATTCCGTTATCTATGATATCGGAACAAACAGTTTTAGAGCCTTAACGGTCCAGACCGACACATGGTGCTCCTCAGGTGCAGTCCTCCCCGACGGAACCCTAGTCCAGACCGGAGGATTCAATGACGGCGATCATGTGATTCGCACTCTACAACCCTGTGCTGGGGAAGACTGCGACTGGATAGAGTTAACTCGCGGTCTTTCCAAACGCAGGTGGTACGCATCGAATCAAATTCTCCCAGATCAAAGGATAATAATTGTGGGTGGTAGAGCTCAATTTAACTATGAATTCTACTCACATGACTCCTCACACTCATCTACATCCATTTCACTCAATTTTCTAAGAGAAACTAGAGATAAATATGAGAACAACTTATATCCATTTCTACATCTTTTACCAGATGGAAACCTCTTCATCTTCGCCAACACACGATCCATTATATTCAACTACAAACGACACCGTATCGTCAGAGAATTCCCCTCCATCCCCGGCGGCGATTCAAGAAACTACCCTAGCTCCGGTTCGTCGGTTTTACTCCCGATCGATGAAAACACGACCCCACTAAAAGTTGAGGTGATGATATGCGGCGGAACCTCACACAATTCATTCCAGCTCGCAGCACGAGGTACATTTCTACGTGCCAGCCCCACCTGCGCCCGCCTGAGAATCTTTGACCTAGAGCCCACATGGGAAACCGAAAAAATGCCAATGCCACGTGTCATGGGCGACATGGTGATCCTTCCCAATGGTGACATACTCATTATCAATGGGGCCCAGTCGGGGTCAGCAGGATGGGAGTCTGCCAGAAACCCCGTCCTGAGGCCTCTGATTTACAGACCTAGCTCTCATATCAATTCAAGATTCTCTGTCATGGCGCCGACAGTTAGGCCTCGACTCTACCACTCCACGGCGGTGCTGCTCACCGACTGCCGGGTTTTGGTCGGAGGTAGCAATCCTCATATATACTACAACTTCACAGGCGTTGATTTTCCAACAGATTTAAGCCTGGAATCGTTCTCTCCACCTTACTTGTCACCACAGTATGATCCTTTAAGACCAAGAATAACAAGAGTTGATGAGAATCTAAGCTACAATAAATCCTTGTCGTTGACATTCACAGTGGCTGAGATCTTGGAAAAGAGTGTTGTTTCAGTTAAGATAGTTGCACCATCGTTTAACACGCATTCGTTCTCGATGAACCAGAGGATGGTGGTGCTCAAGGGTGTTAGGGTTTCATGTCTCGGATCTGGGTCGTACCGGGTCGATGCAGTCGGGCCATCGACACCTGAGATCGCACCGCCGGGATATTACTTGTTGTTTCTTGTGCATGCTGATATTCCAAGTTCTGGGATGTGGGTTATGATTAGATAATCACGTATAATTCTTCTATTTCAAAATAATTACTACTTTTTTAATTAAAAATAAATGTCATTTTTCAAATTTTTGTTAAAGATGAAGGAATATTAATATTGGATAAAAATGTCCTTAGACAATATCAATATGTTCCACGCATTTCTAAATTAACATGAGATCATATAATATGAAAGAAAGAAATAAGAGAAAATTGAAATAAGTTCAAAAATTTAAAAAAAAAATGTAGGATGTGTTTGGATGTGTGGATTTGAGAAAAAAAATTTGAAATCTATACTAGTAAATTCATTTGTGATGTTTAGATAGACATGAATTTGAAATCCGTGACTTTCATTTTGAACTATTTTTTGAACTATTTTGATGGATTTCAATTTCATTTCAAATTCCTCTATTCAAACAAAACCTAGGGATTGAGATTAGGGGCATATTTGGGAAAACTAAAATGACAAAATAGATAAAATAACGTTTAATTTGGAACAAAAGTTAACTTTGGGAACACTATTTATTTTGAATCCAAGAAAATATTTAATAGATAACACACATTTTATAATAAAGGACTAAATACAAAAATTAACCTAAAGTATGACATTTTTTTTTTCAGTTTGCAACCTAAATCTCTCTCTCTTTTTTTTTTTTTTTTTTTTTTATCCCATTACAACCTAAAGTGCAATAGTTTCTCAAAAAAACTACATAATTTTTTTTTCCAGCAACTTTTCCGACAAAATGCACATCTCGTGACTTTCAGAAGGATAAAAACAATCTCAAGTATGACCATTTTTCAATTTGCAACTTGAAGTATAAATTTTTTTTTTTTTACTGAAACCTAAACTTTTTTTTAAAATAACAAAATATCCTTATGAAAATCATGTGTTGTGATTTTCACTGGAAAAGTTGTCAGAAAAAAATATTTAGGTAGCAATTTAATAAATTTTCGAACTTCTAGTTGCAATCGGATAAAAAAGAAGTTTAATATTGCGAATTGAAAAATAATCATACCTTAAATTGATTTTTGCATTTAACTCTATAAAATATAGATGAAACACGAAAGGTAAGAGCATCTTCCACCGTGGACACCATTTTTTCACCAAATCCCATTTTTAATGGTGAAAAAATGGGTTTATCTCCCACCAATAGCACACAATTTCTTTATTTCATCATTTTTTATGGAAAAATAGTGTATTTGATCTTCCACCTATTTTATCAAATTTTCCACCAAATAATAAAATATTAATATTACACCATCTCACCATATTTCACCATTTATAAGGATATAATTTGGTTTGGTCTCCCATGATATTTCACCAAATATATCACAAAATTATGCATTTAATGTTAATCATAATTTTGGTCTATTTTATTTTCAAATGATTATAGATCTAATTTTAAATAATCATTTTAACTATATAATTTATAAATTTCAAAAAAACTATTTTAAATTAAATAAAATCAACTTAAATTATAATACATATAATAAAAACATTACAACATGATAACATTACAACATGAAAGAAAATGAACTCAAATAAATAACGTTACAACATATATTAATCTAAAATCATAAAAAATCTCATTCACCATCGTCATCAGAACATCATCGATTTCACCACGTTTGTCCCATTAATATGCTACCAATCTTCTTCTTAGTTCATTATGCTCTCCTTGATTTATCAGATTTCGATGTCGACCAACAAAACTAACATAATTTGTATTATTAAAATCTCTTGAAAACTTAGCAAACGGGACAGTGGGTGAACTATCATAGTCAAGGTTGACGTTTTGACAGTGGGTGAACTATCATAGTCAAACGGGACAGTAGTTTATGAATTTTTCGTTAATGTAATTTATCTTTTAGTTTATTATGTTACTCAAATGTATTATGTTTTTGTTCATTTATGATAATAAATGTATTTATCGTTTTAACATATAATTTATTTTTGGCTAAATATATTTATATTTATTTATTTATCATTAATAAAAAATGTATTTATTTATTAAAAAACGAATTCATTAACCAACATTAATGAATTCTCAAAAAAATATTTTAACAAGTTGGTAATCACATGAAATTAGTTAATATAATCATTTTATATGCTAATTAAAAAATGGTGGTGATCACACCAAATCCTATATTCAATCCTATATTTGATAGGAAAAATAGGATTTGGTGAAAATTATGTTAAAATGGTGGTAAGGTGGGAGATTAAAATTCCTTCACCAAAAAATATGGTGAAAATATAGGATTTGAGATTTTGGTGATATAGAGTTTGACCAACATGGGAGATTAAACTCAAATCACCATAATTTTAGATATAATGGTGATTTGGTGATTTAGTTTGGAAGGTTAAAAACACCAAAATTAGGTGTAAAAAATGGGATTTGGAGAGTGGTGGAAGATGCCCTAATAGAACCAACAAAATTTAGACAATAAGTGTGTTCACAGTAACTACTTTAGTTATAACCAACAAATTTTCGCATGTAAAATATGTTTATTGTTCTGGTCTGAAAGTAAAGCAGACCAAAGAAGTACGAATTTTATCCCGTATGATTTAAAATAATTACAGTGGAAAAAAATACGAGTGGGTAAAAAAAGTAAAACAAAAATTGATAAAGAAGATTGAAACTTTGTTGATTAAACATATATATGCCAATTGCATTAATATATACCTTACTTTATGACTTCTGACGGGTGGATAAGTGCTCCATTAATATTTAGTCATATACCAACCCTTCCACCCTCAAAAGGCCAAAAACAATTCCTATTATTTTAAATAATTTTAAAAAAAAAATCATCAAGGTACAAACAAGTAAAGCAGCCAATCTTGATATTTATTCCCACGAGTTCATTCCCTCTACAGTTACTTCTCTATACATTCCCAACAATTTCTCTGTTTGTACTCTTACCATCCACACCGATTAAGTCCAAAAACTAAATGGGCATTAGCGTCCCAAATGTACAACCAACGAAAGCATAGTCAACATCTAACTGTAGAGAATCTAGTGCTACAAGAGTTGTACCTTTGAAACTTACTGGGCTACCAACCAAACAACGGAATTTTACTCTTAAATAATATACGTTCTTAGTCTCCATCACAGGTAGAGAGAGAGAGAGAGACAGAGAGAGGGTAGATTATATCTTTGCCCCATTCAAATCCCTCCTTCAATAAGCGCAGCTAACCAACCAGGTTGAGTCTCTCTCGCTTTCTCTCATGTTATTTTTACTGTTTTGTGTGCTGAAATACTCTGTTAGGTATGAGTTTATCATTCTGTTGGTTGGTCGATTCAATTTGTTGTCAATGAGCTTTTTGACGCGAGATTTGATCTAAAAATAGAGGTTTATTTACTTGATTTAACTATGAACTCATGTAGAGATGTGTGCGTGTGTGTCTGATCTGTTTTGTTATTTGATTTTGATCAGGGAGTGTAGAAAGAAGAAGGTATGTTGGGAATTTTAAGGCAAAAATTGGCCTGCCATGGCAATCCTGCTTGGGTAATTCCTTTTTTTCTTTCTTTGTATTTATCAATTTAATTCTTCTATGTACTCAATTTGAGTGTGACACCATTTTTTACTCTCATTCTTGGCTTAATAAGGGTATGGAGCAAGGGATTCGAGTAATTGCATCTCGGGCTCTTTCTTCCTCAGCAAAGGAGGTAAGAACTATCTCCGCATAACATTCAATTATGTGTTTGATCAGGCTAAGGTGATTGGAAATCCGTTGATACAGTTATAATTTTATTTATGTTTCTGAAAAATTTGTAGACTTAGTGCTGCATTTTTAGGCTTCTCAAATTCCAATCTTATAGGAAATTATGCTCTGAATGTTATTTCAGTCTCATTTTATTATGGGTATTAAAAATCAGTTATACTGTAAAAAAATGGTCTGCTTTTTGGTTGAGGCCTACGATAAGGTTTATTGTTAATTGAATTAAGATTATTTAGTTTTTGAGAAATTGACATGTATAATATGTTTTACTCGCTCAGTCCTACAAAGATAAACTTATATTGTTTTAGCCCGTTTCACATAGATAGGCTGCTCACCATATTGTGATATTGATTATGTATTTTATTTTTCATTTCCATGTCTCTACCACTAGTTAATGTATTTTAGTATCACTTCACATCAACTACTAAAGTAAAATAAATAATGAGATGTAAGGGTACTATAATGAAATTTGAGGTAAAATTTATTTATATTTAACTATATTAACTATCATTTCTTAATCCATGTGAAAATAACTATAGGTCTATCTTTCTGGGACAAAGGGAGTATCATTCATCTGTGTTAAATAATGTTATTTCCATTTCCAGCAGATGACAGTACGTGATGCTTTAAATTCAGCACTTGATGAAGAGATGTCGGCTGATCCAAAAGTCTTTTTGATGGGTGAAGAGGTATCATGATAGTTTAATTGTCTTTATTTGAAGAAAAGACTGTTCTATTTTGCAATTAATTCTTTTTGGGTTTGTGTTACATTGTTGACATAATTACTGTTATGTAGGTTGGCGAGTATCAGGGTGCATATAAGGTGAGTATTAGTTTAATCATAAACTCTTCTACTGGAAATTACTTTGTACTATATTCTCCATTTACAATATTTTGTACTAGATCTCCAAAGGGCTTCTGGATAAGTATGGCCCAGAGAGGGTAGTGGACACACCCATCACTGAGGTTGGCCTTTATCCTGTTCATGTGAATTGTTTGAATTAATTAAGTGGAAATCTCATTCTCAGTCCTAAATTTCCATAGGCTGGGTTTACTGGAATTGGCGTCGGTGCAGCATATTATGGTCTAAGGCCCGTAATTGAGTTTATGACTTTCAACTTCTCAATGCAGGTTAGATTTCTTCTCCTTATTGAAATGTTTTGGGCTTCATTAGATGATTAGATTTATTCCTCTAAAATGTCCACATTGCATCAATCTCTTAAGTTCCATCACCAAAGTTTTAACTCGTCACTGCCATTGTTGCTTCTGCAACATTTCGAGGGTGTCTTAATGATCCCATACTGAAACTCTACTTGCATCCTTTTTACTTACAGTTTTCAACATACCAGCTTTATGCTATGGCATCATGGCATGTATTTTGTATCACACTGGTGAAGTATATGATATGAGCTTAAGTTAAATAAATTGATTTGGTTTTAATGTTAACAAGTTCGAATCCTTTACAAATTCGTAAATAGGGTGGGGGAAGAGTTCGAACCCCCACCTCCTCTATACAGAGGAGCCTAGGTACCAACTCTCCTAACAAAAGTTGGTTTATGAGCCCTGAAATATGAACTCTACTGCATTACTTTCCAGTTATGTTGTTTCGCTTTATGTCTTTATGGTTATGTTGTTTCATATTGATGAATGATGTCAATATACCAACATATGTTAGACCTATTGTGGTATGTATTACATAAAATTATTTTATCTTGCCTCTGGAAGTTGATAGAGACCAGTTTTGGTACCATCTTCAACATGTTATAGAGGTGAAGGCTCTGTGTCGTGGTATGTTGTTGCATTCTATGTATTGTGTTGCCTGTTTAAGGGAACTCTTGGAATGGACGTCATCTAGAAATCTGCTTTTCAGTAAGTGGTTTTTGTGAAGTCTTCTTTTTTTATGTAATTAAAAGTTGTTTGGTGAAGATCCACTCAAAAGTGCTTTTGATGTTGAAATGATGATAAATTGAAAGTGCAGAAAATGGTCTATAAAAGCCACTTTTTTTTTTTTTTTAAATTTTATCTACAATGGATTTCAATGGAAGTGAGTTATCTGAAAATTCTGTTCAATATTAACCACCAAACACCTAACAATTATGCAAATGAACTTCCACTTATAAAGTCTATCTGGAATGTGTTTCCAGACAAACTGATAATTCCTTGCTTCCATGATGGACTAATGCAAGCAGAGAAATCATCAACAAGACCAAAACTAAAGGGTTGGCCAATCTTTCTTGTGGTTCAAATTAATGTTGTATTTTACTTTGGTAGTTCCACTTTTATGAGCACAAGCTTTAATAATTTTTCTTTCGTGGCGGTGTGGAGGAACCGGGGCAAGGTTTCTGGGTGAATTTTAAGCTACTCCTTAATATGAATCTCCTGCATAAAAACTCAAATAGTTTCTCAAGCATGCTCTAATGCAGCGAGTGAGTGAAAACAGTTTAATGGAGGTAACTGATATATCGTTGTTGCAGGCCATTGATCACATCATTAATTCTGCTGCAAAATCAAATTACATGTCTGCTGGTCAAATATCAGTGCCCATTGTTTTCAGAGGTCCAAATGGTGCTGCTGCTGGTGTAGGTGCTCAACATTCTCAGGTATGGCTATTTACCTATGATCTTGGGAGTCATAAACTATCTTCTAAGCTCCATTAGTTGATACATGATAAATTCATAAACAAAGCCAGCCAGGGTAGGGAGTTCATACTACTCGACGGAAAACATCATTGCCACAGATTGATAGTTGGTCGTGTTTGAGGCCATAAGCAATATCCATTCTGAAGCAGAGAGTAAATTTGATTTTACATTGTCTTTCATAGGAGTGTTAAATTGTAAGCAGGAAAGTACAAGCACCACATATTCAAGATATGTGAAGTTCGAATAGCCAACCTCCATCCAGCAAAAGACATCTAAAACTCTTTCGACAAAATAAGACGAGTAACCATGCATAAGTCCTCCAAAGTTACCCTTTCGTTTGTTACTATTTAGAGAAAATAGAAAAGCAAATTTAGAAAAGTAAATCTGTAGAGCAGATTTAAAGGTACCGACAGATATTGATATTTCTAGAAATTCAGACTGAATTTGTGCTCTTTGCAGTGCTATGCAGCATGGTATGGTTCATGCCCAGGTTTAAAGGTACTGACTCCATATTCTTCAGAAGATGCTCGTGGCCTGCTTAAAGCTGCAATAAGGGATCCGGATCCTGTTGTCTTTCTAGAAAATGAATTGCTGTAAGTAGTTTATTGTGGCATTTATGATTTTGGTCTGAATGAGCTATGGTTTTTTTTTTTCTTAGGTGTTTAACTATTTTTGTACAGATATGGTGAATCGTTTCCTATGTCAGCTGAAGCTCTTGATTCCAGTTTCTGTCTTCCTATTGGGAAAGCTAAGGTACACCCTCTACATACTTTCTGTTTGCATCTAAATGTTTTTCTCTTTGTTGATTTCTTGTTTGTTATCTTTTGGCAGATTGAACGTGAAGGAAATGATGTTACTATCACTGCTTTCTCAAAGATGGTTGGCTATGCTCTTCAGGTGTGTCATTTTATTTGTAATGAATTGGGATTGGGCTAATGGTTTTTTATGGAATTGGCTTTACCTTCAATAAACCATAATTTTGTATAAGATCTCTGAGAGAATAAATTTTCAATATACCAAAACTGGAGTTAATGTGCACATTGTATTCCACAATCAAGTGTGTATAGTCCACAAAAGTTGGCATCAGAGAAGTTGGTTTCTACAATAGCACATCAAACAAACCTTTACTGTGAAGTAGTACCATTTGTTCCTCTGTCTCTGAAACATAATTTAGCAAGGATTAGCCAATATTCCAGTTCATGAATGTACTTCTGCTAAAATGCATGTACTGTCCAGTTCTCACTATACCGTTTGTTATGACGCGTTATTGAAAGCGATGAATGTCAAGCGAATTGTGACCTGAAATCAATGTATTCAATCCTGCTACAATAACTTTCCAACTCAGATGTGAACAATATTATAAAGAGATTATTTGTTGAACACACTTTGGATGCTTAACATGTTGGAATATAAACTCTTGCTCAACTAAATCAGTGCATACAATCATGATTTATTTTAACAGATGTATTTCTTAATCTAATTACAAATATACACAGGCTGCTGAGATTCTAGCAAAAGATGGAATCAGTGCTGAGGTAACTCAAAATATTCACTCAACTCTTTGATATTTTGTTATGGAGAGTGAAAATTGGAATTTCAGCTTTTCTGGGGATCCTTTTGCTTGTGCAGGTGATAAATCTTCGCTCAATTCGCCCTCTTGATAGAGCTACAATAAATGCTTCAGTTAGGAAAACCAATAGGCTCATAACTGTGGAGGAAGGACTCCCTCAACATGGTGTCGGTGCTGAGATCTGGTCATATTCTTTACTGCATATCTCTCTCTCTCTCTCTCTCTCTCTCTCTCTCTCTCTCTCTCTCTCTCTCTCTCACTCTCTCACACACACACACACACACACACCTAGACCATTCAAGTATTTATCCTAATCTTATGATTAATTTTTGGATCTTCAGCGCATCTGTTCTCGAAGAGAGTTTTGAGTATCTTGATGCAGCTGTAGAGAGGATATCAGGGGCTGATGTTCCTATGCCCTATGCTGCCAATCTTGAGAGACTGGCTGTGCCCCAGGTTTGTCTGTCTATTATTTTTCGATTAATTGTATTATTATTTTCTCATGAGTAATGTTTGTGCCTAGACTAGAATATTAAAATGATGGGAAAATGCCATAAAAGAGAAATCTACTTGATTCTTCTAAACTATTTGAAATTCAAGATAGACTTGTTGGTGCAAATGGTGTAATATACTCTCTTTTTTTTTTTTGGGACAAAGAGTATACGTTTCTTCAGTCATCATTTACAAATCCTATACTTATCCTAATCACTTATGGGATCTTCTATTTGTTAGGTTGAAGACATTGTTCGAGCAGCAAAGAGAAGCTGTTACAGATCAGCTACCTTGGCTGCTGCTGCATCTGCTTAAGAGACAATCGGGGCGTTCCTATATATTCTTCTCTTCTCTCAAAATTACAATTCTTTAAACGTCTCACAGAACGTTGACAAGACTAGTTTCGTGTGGTCACATGATGAAACGCCTCACTGTTAATAAGATTATCCCCCATCTACTTTTCCTTTTATACCAATTGTTGAGAATGTTAAATCTGTAATCTGATTTGAAGAAAATGAGGGAAAGGAGAAAGCACTTGGTTTTGACTATTTTTTGTCCTCTTTGACGTTCGAATACATCTCACTGCATTATTGTTATTGGACAGTTTGTCAGTGATGGTGCATTTTATTCAAGTAGGATAACCATCATTGAACAAGAACGTACGTTTGTTGTTTATCTAGACTAAAAAAAGTATATGATCACACATTTATTATCCAAGCATATGATTAAGAAAAAATAAGTAGTAAAGCAACAAAAACAGCTTTTGCTCTGAATATTCATGTGCTTCAATATTTTTGGCTCAAGTTATCGTGTATCTCGAAGGCATGATAGGAAAGAGGATCAAAAATATTCTAAGACAAATAAATAGTCAGCCTAATCACTATGAGCTTTCAACAGTGTACATATATATATATGAATGATATTAAGGTTACATTGGTAAAAAGCTATCAACTTTTGTCTCCAAGGTTCAACAATGGCCATCTTGATCATGCAATATTTGGTAGAGCCCAGTTTCCGGATATAAAATCTTGATAGAAGCTTGACCTTTTTGAGACAACGAAAAACACTGCAACGAACACAAGGTGTAACAGAAAAATAGAGCAATTAACTTGAATTTATTTGAACAGCAGATTTAGAGTAACAAAATTTGTCTAGCAAAACAGGAACAAACCAGGAATTCCAGGCACGACTAGATCAGGACTTTGTAGAACATCATGAAGTATTCTCCTCTCGTTTGTTCTAACCCGTTTTGGAACATTGCCTAGAAATGATGAATGAATAGGTTAAGTGGTTAGCATTTCTTCAAATATCATCACGATAGCATCTGATGTGAAGCTAACATGCATCTTCTCTAGAGATGAAGATGTGCACAGCAAACTTTACAAATGTGATAAAAAAAGGATAATTTTTTAAAATTTAACAGCAAAAGCCAGTGCAGCCATTCACTTCTGATTTAATGTTTGCCTTCACTAATATAATTAAGAAATTTTACTTGGGAACTTTACACCTCATTGTTCTCGACTCACAATTTCCCTCCACTTCATGAGATTGATTTTGGAACAAATTTCTAAAGTCAGATGAGTGGAACTAGCTCAAACAAAGAACAGCTGAGAAAGCATTAGTTGTGCTGGCAAACTAGTTTGAGGGTTTAACTTTGTCAGTTTATCCACAAAAAATATTTTTCTTGTAAATATTCTCCCAGGTATAACTTATTTATCCATCTCTTCATCAGTATCTTGAGTAGTTGGGTTAGTTCAGTTATTTGCAAACTTTTTCTATGGTTTAATATGACAGACAAATACATACTCCAGAAATTGGTTTAGTTATAGGCAAATTGAAAATCAGTCATACCAAGCAAAAAGGATTTTATTTACATGCACTTTGTGCAACAGGTTACAGGTCCCACTTCTAGGGAAAGCCAGAGTAGATTGTTTTAGATTGTGCTACATAATAGCAAATTAAAGGAGTTATTCTATTGAGTTCTTTGTTCTACTCTTTTGGCTGTCAATCACATGAAAGATCTGATCGGGGCCATATTTGTAGCACTTCAAGACAGTGTGCATCATAAAGATGGTTAATTTCCAAATAATTAATATATTTTGCACAAACTCATAACACCCTTATAAGATATACCCCACACATGTTTCCATATAATCTCACGCTCTTCTTCTTAAAAGATATGAAGTTATAGTTGTATTGCCTTCTTTTAAGGGGGGTCTGGGAAGGTGGATGGCAATTAAATATCCCATGTGGAGTCAGTTCAAAGGATCATGAGAATGTAAAACATACCACTTGAATGGGAGGAACTATGATTAACAGCATCATTCTCTTTACTGTCATGCTTTTCCAGATGAGAAGCTGCTGTCCCTTCTAAGAGATAACCAAGAACTTCATTTTTGGACAAACTCACTCCCGCGTCTGCCTGTTGAATAAAGATTATAGCCCCCAAGAAATGAAAAACAGGAAAATATATATGGATGCTAAATGATGATCCTCTAAGGATGTTAAAAGAGTATAACTTAACAAAAGGAAGCATAATGAAGAAAAAGTTTATATATAGTTCTCCAAAAATACTTCAAGAACAGTTTTATAGCCATGCATAGTTGTGTACAGCACTAGTCACTCTCTATAACTCTACTTTTCTCTTGCAAGAATAATGAAGATAGAATAGAAGTAACAGAGAGTGCTGCCACAGAGATAATTCCTTAGCACCTTACCTCATAGTATAACTCAACGGTATCACGAGTGTATGCATTTTCTGTATCCCAGTGCAAAGGTGGACTACTCTCTGAGAACATGTATAGAAGCTAAGGATTACAAAATTTACCACCAACTGCACTGGTCGTACACTAAGTACTAATAAGAAAAAACAATATTATATAAACTCAAATTTTCACCATAAAAAAATGTATTGCAAGGATATCATGTCAAGATGGACCGAAAACATATCAGTCTCACAGAAATCCTCAATGATGTCACTGGACATAACCTCCGGATAGAGAAGCAAAACAGGCCAATGAAGAATATTGTTTTTGTCTAGTATTGGTTTTTTATTTCCAGTGAGCTCTTGATACATTGCCTTTCCAAATTTTATTCGTCTATCTTTGAAGGCGGAGACAAGTTCCTGTATGATTTCAACTCAAAAGGTCAAAAGCATGCTCATATTTTAGTGATCAATTTTCACCATAAAAACACATTTAAACCTGTGCTGCTTCCACAGCTTTGGAAACTTCAACTTCGTGCCGTTCATGTTCTGATATCTTTATATCTATTTGATTGGCCAGCTTCTTCAGTTCTTCATTGTCTGGAGACTGCTGAAGGCCTTTTTCACAATATGATCTTGCTTCAGCCAATAGATTGAGTGATAATGATGCTTTGACCGCCCTGTAAAGAGCCTAATTGCCAATAAAGATCTTAGTAAATACTAAAAAGCTAGAGTTAATACAAATTAACATGAAAAACAACCTTAACATTTGTTGGACATAGTTTAATGGCCTCTTCAGCATCCTGAAGAGCTTTTCTATAATTTCCCAAGAGCAAATTGACATGTGCCCTATTGGAATAAATAATAGAGGTATCTGAATCACTTAAAGCCTTCTGATTAATGGCCCGGGTATAGCAATCAACAGCATCTGAGTAATGCTTCTTCCCCTTTTTGACGTACTCATTTCCATTTTCCTGAAAAGGCACAGAAAACAATTGTATATCCTCTTCATTTTATCCTTAGACCTTCTTCACTTAACTTCACCCCAACATTGAATTCAGCAGAAAATTGAAGAAAAAAAAAAAAGACACCAGTCAAAATGAAAAACTATACATTCTAGAGAAAATTCCCATCTCGAGTTTCATTATTTTTATATGGTTAATAACACTTAATCCTCTAAATTGCACCATCTTAACATTTCAACCCTACAAGTAACTTATTCATCATCCAACTCATATTTGCAACACTTAATTGCAACGGATTTTACATCAATTCAACCTCTTCATGCTCAAAAGCAAGGCAAAACACTTCTAATTTTTTTTGCCTGATATCTATAGTAAAGGCACAACAAGTGCTATGTTTGATACTAAGAATATTAGTCGCAGCATGAGATGCAAGCTTAGTTGCATATAATGCTTGAACACAGAACAAGCATGCCATCTCAGACACAAAGTAAGAGCCACTATATTAATTATAAACACTAAAATGTTCATTTTGTCATCCAAACCAATTGCTTCTTGTATGCTACAAACATTCTCAGCAGCAAGCATATTATTACTTGTCGTGGTCTCCATATCAACACTTGCAGGAAAATATTATGAAGTATTTTGCTCGGCTTTTGAGCAGGAAATGAGAAAAACCGCAACAATTACACCTGACCGAGATCTTTTCATTGAGACCTTCATGAGAATTTGATATGAGATTCCATGGGGTTTGACAGTTAAAATGAATGTTAATTTAATAGTAGAAACAATTATTTTGAGTTAGTTTGAGCTACTAAGGCTACCTAAAACCTTTCTACCAAACTAAACCACATCTCCAAGTATCAATTTCAAATTTGCATGAGAATATTCATATATACAGTGATTACTTTATTTTATCAAATATTCAACAGTGATTTTAATTATAACACATAAATTTTGAATAGATATATTTTTTATTTTAAGTAAATGGTTATATATATTTAACTAGCACATAAAAATCAATATCATAATTTTGGCAAAACAATTAAGACAAAAATCATCATGCAATTAAAGATATTTTTTTTTTAAAGCTCATGCAATTAAAGATACTACTTAAAAGTAAATAATTTGAATAAGGCTTAATTGTCAATTATATCCCAAATTTTTAACTTTTTAACAAAATATATCACAACCTAAAGCACAGTAATGCTCGGCTCGAGAGATGGCGGATACAAGCATAGCCAACTAATACTAGTAAAAGAGCATTCACATTCAGAGATTGAATCTCTAATCGCAACTTCCAAAACAAAAAAGGTTAAAATTTATATGCAGCATATCAAGCAACAAAGCTGCTACAGCACGACGAAATGCTTCAGTGAGGAATAAACGAAGCCCGAAATTCATCTAAGCATAATCAAACATACCCAACTAAGAATTCAAAAGCCAAAAAAAAAAAAAAAAGAAGAGATTATTAACAAAACCATGAAAAATTGCAAAGAGAACCTTGAGTTCAACAGCGGTAGATTCTTTGAGTGCAGCGATAGCATCAAGGTCAATAATTTCTTCATTGGTTTTGGGTTCAGCACCAGCCTCCATCCATAGAGCCATGGCCGTGGTGGAATCGCAAGCAACAAAATTGAGTTGGAAGTCTCTGGAAATAGTGTATAAGAGGAAATGGAGAAACTTGATTTTGAATTGAAAATGGCGTACCACTATTGTATTGTTTTGGGCTTAAGCAAAGCCCACCATCAACACCCAAGACCCAATTGCCTCTCTTTTACCGTATAATATCATTTTTTATATAAGTGATTATTATTTTTTAAATAAAAGATATATTTTGTTTTTTCTATCATAATTGACGAAAATAGATAAAAAAATTTTATGATAAAAGTGAAAAAAAATTCAATTTTCTGTCCAAGTTTACACGATATGTATTTTCTTTATAGGATTACACGATATGATCATATTGTGTTAATTTCAACAGAAAACTAAATTTATCTTTATCAAAAGGGCAATTTGGTCAAATTTTCTGAGTTGTGGTAGAAATTTAACGAACTATCATTTTATGGTAGATAGGTAATTGTGGTATTTTAGCCATCGGACTTCTTAGGGAAACTTGGATAGGGCATACATGAATTTTGCAAGTCTAAGTGAGTGGATTTTGCAACTATAATGGAATTTAAGTCGATTTTTTAAACTGTAGTTTTGATAATCTAATGTTTCTTTAGGAATTTTATAGGATAGTATTATCATTAAAATTATAAAATTATCAAAAATTTATAACAAATATAATTGAAATTCCGTTCATCTCAAATCAAATAGACAACTTATAGTCTATACATAACAAGGGAAATTGTTGTTTGAACTTTAATTCATTGTAGAAGATCAGCCGATAAGATAGCCCAGGGTAATACTAAATCTTGTAACTTGTATTCGTTTTCTTTAATCGATTTTAAAGTTAAAAAAAATAATGATCTACAACCAAAATGAGATTTTTTTATTATACTATATATTACATCTCTTATTAATCATCACACAACACTCATGTATGCATCACCAAATCTCTATTTTGGTATATATTTCAGAAGCAACATCTTCCATAGGACTCAGATATAAAATAAAAGATATGAATATCTCTATCTTAATCTTAGCAGTCTAAAAAAACTGAACTGTACAGCAAATGTGGCCTTTGAGTTCATACACACTCTTCCACTCTTGAGAATCCTCCTTGTTTTCATTATACACAAACCCAATGATGAACAACTACAATTAATTTAAAAAAAAAAAAAAGAAACAGAGATAGAGAGCATGCATACTAAACACTTGAATAGCACTACTAATTTTCAAAATTTGTTTTCACCCCGCTTCTATACCTTCAATCAAACCAAAAACACGAGCTCATCTCCGGTTAAATCTGAAATCCACCGACCAACCAAAGGACGGATAGAATGCATTGATGAACCTCCGAGAAGGAGCCCTATGAGGCGCCTCTTCATTGTTTTTCCTCACACTTTTTGATGTCCTGTTTCTCAGTGATCTCAATGACTTTGGATCAAAAATTGCGGTATGGAATGATAAAGGCCCGTTTTGAGATGCATCAGGGGGGAGGTGACCAACTGCTCCATCTTGATGAGGTGGCGGGAATTTTTCGCTCTTGCTCTTGGCTTTAGCATCTGACATCATTCTCAGCCTCTGCAAAATATATATATAGAAAAATGAATTTATAATGCATATTGCTTTGAATTCACTAAGGGATTTGCTAACATACATCTAAGTTTGTCTGAAGTTCTGCGTTGGCTTCTGGAGCTGGAATTGCGCGTATGATCTTCTCACGTGCTCTCACTCTTTTATTACCATCTATGTTCTGAGATTTTGAACTTAAACCTCGTTGCCTTCATAGGTAGAAAATATATTAGCACTTGATAAGAAAAAAAATGAATGAAGAACCAGTTG
The DNA here is from genome assembly GCA_946896805.1 of Scutellaria galericulata. Lineage (NCBI taxonomy): Eukaryota > Viridiplantae > Streptophyta > Magnoliopsida > Lamiales > Lamiaceae > Scutellaria > Scutellaria galericulata. The sequence goes on from OX335797.1 coordinate 12,884,094, forward strand.
CTAATGAATGAAGAAAGTGATGCACCTTCTGGCTTCTTCATCCCTCAATTTTATATCCATTTCCTTACTAGGAGGAAATTTAGGTAGACTTGATGGCTCACAGGCGTACGGTTCAGTCGTAAAAAACTGCTCGTAAAAGCATATCAAAAGTTGGTCAGAAAACTTGAAGGACAAAGAAGTCCAAACTCAAATACTAACTGCAATGGATTTATGGGTTTTCATAGGAAAGCATTTCAAGAGCAGTTTAGCAGATAGTTTTCATTGGATAACTGTGCCAAAGGCATAGAGTTGAAGATTACTTACTCTACTGTTCAATGCAGCAGTAGCAGTACATCGTGCATCGGGATCGATTGCGAGGAGATTTTCTATCAGAGGAAGAGAAGATGGCGGAAAATCCTTAAACGTCTCTCTTATGCAACATTTATAAGGTTGCTGAGGTTTGTAAATAGTCGCATTTGGCAACCTGGATTTCTTCCAGTATTCTTCAGTTGGAGAACCACATAACTTGAATACCTTGTGTAGCTGTTCAACCTAAGGACCAAAACTAATCAGCTCGGTTTAAAGAAGTACTGCAGCTAAAAGTCTTTGACAAAAATAAAATCTCCATTCATAGAAGAGATGCTGGTTCTCAACGTCAAGTAACAAATCAGAATCAATATTTGCGAAAGACCTTAACTCATTAGAGGTGAGGGCAGCCTCTTATCTGAGTTATCTTTATGAACTACGATAACATCTATTATGTTCAGAAATACTATCAACAAAAAGGGAAAATTATGAACAGTCAACCAAAAAAATATATATACTTAGCATGGAATCTATTGAAGTTAATGAGTTGCTATCAACAATGAAATCAGAAATAAAAGTACCTCTGTTCGTCCCCGCAATATTGGCTTTCCGGCAAGTAGCTCAGCCAGGATACAGCCAGCACTCCATAAATCAACACCAGCACCATAGAAAGTGGACCCCAGTAAGAGTTCAGGAGGGCGATACCAAAGGGTGACAACTCGGCTTGTCATTGGCTTCTTGCGTTCAGGATCAAAAAAAGAAGCTAAACCAAAATCAGCTATTTTTAGTATTCCCTCATTGTCAATCAGCAAATTGGAGCACTTAATATCACGATGTAAGACACCATTGTTGTGGCAATGCTCCAAACCAGAGAGTAGTTGCTTCATATAGCATTTGACCTGCATGAGGAAACAGAAAAGATAACTAAATAATTATCACATGAGTACAGCAGGACCCTGTGTATAAAAAAATAAAAAGAGGATGCTAGATGATTATAATTTTCATGAGTTATAGCGAGCTGTTTGGAGTAAGAAATTAGTTCATCAGTTTCTCATATGTACAACATGTGAAAAGCAACATTTTATAAGTTTACTAATATAAATCTTTCAAATTCGAAAATTTAATAAGAGCTTCTCACCTTGCATAACAACGGAGGTATCTGACTGACTGTCCTATCTCACACATGCAAACATTTTCGATATCTTATTGATTTAAACAAGTTAACATTCACAACAATAGGCAACTTGCCTCATCAAAGTCACATGAATTTACTTTTATAAACAGTTACGACATTGGAGCCACAGGGTCCAAATGGGGACCAGGAAAAAATTTCCGGAAAAATCATATAGCAATTCTGTGTAAATCCAAGAATCGATGGTGTACACTGGATCCAAGAAGAAAGACACAGCTTGATAGTATTTTAGACTCTGATTAAGAGATCTTACTGTAATGTAAACTACAAATTTCCTTGCTTTTAGACAATAAACTTCATTTTATGAGAAAACAACTAAACTTCGAGATTCTGCAAGGAAAAGAATAGATTCATTTAGCAACTTATATTGTTGTCTACACAAGCCCAGAGAATGTAGCAGACTTGCACTTAACTTCTTATATATGTTTTCACCATAGGGAAATACTAGCAAGGAGGAAACTTCATATTAAAGCTTCTTAGAACTTAGTTACAATTTATACACTTCTGACAATGAACTAAAAAATCAATAACCCCCAAGGATAAGACTATCAAAACCCAGAAGCAAAGTGCCCCAATTGTAAAACTAAAGGCTTATGAGTAGAACCATAGAAATGTACTAAACAAAGAATTAAGAATCCAAAGTAATCTTTCAGTTTCCAACAATCTGGAAGAGCTTCTCTAGCTTATACTGAGAGGGATACCATGTAGCACTTTCTCGGAGGTCTAAGGAGAAAAAAGTAATTAGGTTATCTATGTTTTAAACCAAACAGAACATCTCTGACAACCATGCTTTCCAAGAAAATGAGAATTTAAAGCAAATGTTTTCCATCAATCTACCGTCAAAAGTAGATCAGGTACTTTCCCAGTTTACCAAGTTGCCATATGTCCTCCCCACCCCAAAAAAATATAAATAAATAAATGAAAAGAACCTCTAGAAAGGAGCAGATTACTTTTAGTTTTGAAAACAGAAAATATGATTACCCTATAAGATTGTTGGCATTGCTTTCCTGCTATGAATGTCTAATAAACACTACAAAAGATGTTCAGGACTGAGAACCTTCATTGCTTGGGTCATTAATCGGAAAGTATCAATCAGTAGCATTTGGGAAAACCACATACAAGATAAACTGTTACAACTTATAAGTGCCAGCTACACAATATCATTCAAAAAAGATGCCCAAATCCAGGAAAAATAGTAAACAATAACCATCCGCATCTAGCCAAAGGCTTGACATTCCATGCAGTGATTGAGAACAAAGATGCCAAAATCCAGGAAAAATAGTAAAATGTAATCATGCGCATCTAGCCAAAGCCTTGACATTCCATGCAATGATTGAGCACATCAAATAGATGAAGCTACTAAAACAATTAAAAAATATGTACAATGTCGCCTTTTTTTTTTTAATTATTACTTATTTACCTGGGACTCATTGAACTTGGCAGTTTGAACAGCAGCAAGGCCAGCAAGATCATGCTCCATGTACTCAAAAACAAGGTATAGACTGCTACACATCCTCGAAATAACTAGACCTTCAAGCTTGATTACATTTGGATGATTAAGCTTCCGCAACACAAGTATTTCTCTTGCCATGAATCTCACAGCCTCTGGCTCAAAGTTGTCAAACCTTACTTTCTTCAGCGCCACCACCTTCCCCGTGATCAAATCCCTAGCTTTATACACATTGCTATATGTCCCTTGCCCAATCTTCACAACAAACCAACAATCAGAATTACTATGATGATTAGCTTTTCTTTAGTTCTATACTTTCTGCCATTTGCAAATTGCAAATCTACAACACTATTAAGCAATTAATTGCTCAGAACGTTTTGTACCTTCTAAAGAGAAATTCATACTTGTCTCCAAAATTTCATCACAATTAACATACTGTTTGCATTAAGTTAAAATCTAAGTGTCAACGCAAAAGCATATGATACACAGATATTGTACCTTGTTATATAATTGTTAAATAGGCCTCAGATAGGATTCATCCCTAAAAGCTAGCTGAAAGTGGTAAAGATGGCTAAACATGTTTATAAACTATATAACCTCATTACAATTGCTATGTGAGATGACAAAACACTGTTTCAAATAATAATTAACAATGGTACTTCGAATTCGTAATTGGCAAAGTATGAATGAGATTACCTTGTCAAGTTTCTCGAAGGTGTTAGCACGCCGCGGTTTCCAATCCTTGATCACACTGCCGGCGACGTCAACAAGCCACGACGGCCACCGGTCAGCGGCGGCGGAGTCAACGCCAATTCTCAGCCGGAATTCCGGCGCCGAGACCCGAAGGCTCCGCTGTCCGGCAGCCACCGCCGGAACCTCCTCGATCTTCTGCTCCACCACGTTGCTCTGTACCGGCTCCTTATCCCGCTGCTCGTCATTCTTCGGCTTCCGGCGAGCTTCTCTCCGGCCGGTGGCTCTTTTCCCGAGAACACACCCCATAACCGATGCCGCTTCACTTATCTCAACTTTCAGCTCCCCATTCCATCCAAAAATCCAAAATTCTGACAAGAAAAGAATCTTTTTCTTCTATGGAATCGAATTAGTAGCTGAAAAGGAAGCGCGCTGCATTTATTACTCGCTCAGGAAGTGGGTGGCTTTGTCAACCGATTCAAACGAGGCTCGGAAACGGAACGGATCAGCTGAGAAGAAATCAATATACTCCAACCAATTTTCGAAGAAAAAATTGTGAAAAAATAAAAATTTGTAAAATCAATCACAATTTTGAACAAGGAAAAATAGGCAACAGAGATTGAGAAATGGAAAGCTTATTATTATACTGATACTAATAGTAGGCTGTACATAGTGCATTTATTGCTCTGTGGGTATGCGTGAAACTCCGTTCAGAAATTGAGAACTGTGTGTGTTGTGTGTGTGTGGTGTGTGGTGTGTGTGTGTATATATATATATATATATATATGTTGGAATTTGGATGCAGAAAATTGGTGTGAGAAAGAAAGGAAGAAGGTTTTGTTCTTGGTTGGAATTTCTGGTTTGTAGAAATTAGGGTAAAATGGTAAAACCATTAAAAAAGACGAAGTATTCAGTTGAATGTTTTGGAGTTATTCTAGGAGATTTTGTTTTTATTTCCTGAAAAAAAAAAAAAGGATTTTATTCCTCCAAATTGGAAAACTATGTTTACGTGGCAGAAGAATAAACTATAATTTTTGATGTATTAAACATTTTTTACAAAAAAAAAAAAATACAAGAAACTTCTTTTATTAATTTTAATTTAATGGACAAAATATATAAATTTTCTTAATTTGGGTAAAAAAGTTGAATTCACTTTTTATTTAGGTCAAATGGTCACCCATGATGAATATGTTGTACATTTGGTAATAAATATGAGTATTTTAGTCTTTTACTTGAAAATGACTAAAAATTTTGATTTTTATGTGAAAGTGGGGAAGAACCTAACTTTTTGGTTTGCTAGCACAAAGATAACCCCAATTTTTTTTTTTTTTATCTATTTTGATAAATGTTTGTTGACTTGATATAGGAATTGCCACATTTGATGTCACATAGACAATCAATTTGCCACGTATCATTCTTAAAAATCTATAAAAATATATATATATATATATATATATATATATATATATATCATTCTTAAAAATCTTTAAAATAAATTATCATTCTTAAGAATCTAAAACAAAAAACACAAAGAAATAAAGCACATTGTGATTGTACCTCAAACAAAAATCACGATTGCACTCTAAGAAACATAAAACATCTAATTCACTTTAAAATAAAAAATCATACCCTAAAATTTTGTGGGAAGAACCAAAAAAAAAAAAAAAAGGGAATTCAACTTCATGAAAGAGAAGTTTAAAAGATGAACTTAGGATGTTGAAAAAGGAGATGGAAAATTACTCTGTCAATAGCAACTATTTAGTGATGTGTTTCAAATATTAAATTTTGCAACATAAAAATGTTGTTTCAAACACTTGTTTTCTTTATCAAGCTGATCATCCAATGTGACCTCTAATGTGATAGTTTTAGCACAAAATAAGCAAAACATCACCGTAAATCTCTCAAATGATTATTAAATTGCAAAAATTCTAAAACTATATGTATTAAATCGCAAAAATTAAAAGTTGGTGATTAAAATGCAAATATAGCAAAAGATTGTATATTATTTCATAATCAACCCAATATACAATGAGTAATTATATAAAATCTAACTCAATGAAATCAAATCCAACACTTAACAGTAATCTCATACAAATTACTAGTAATTAAAGTAAGATTGACTTCATAAAAAATTAAGAATTTGATTTCAATTCTCAACATAAAACAAATGGTTGGATGCGTTTTCCAAAACATTTTGTCATTATATATAATATATACACACACACACTCACACACATACATATACGTACCACTATTTTAAATAGAGTTCAGTTTGGTGGATAGCTTTTTACCAAAACCAAAGTAGATATGAACATATTTATTATGTAATTTCTTAATGAGGTTATTTATTTATTTATATATTTTAAGAATATAGCATGAGACAACTATTCATTGTTCCATTTAGATTAATATGATATCCCATTTACCAAAATTTCAATTTTCTTTCGTGCTTTTGCATCTTTCATTTTTCTTTTCAATACCTTTGCTTAAAATGTCAATGTACAATCCTTTCATTCCTTTGTACTTTTGTATTTCTTTTTAATAATACCTTTTTCTAGCTTAAAATGCCAATGTAATATTTCTTTGTGCTTGTGTGTATATATATTTAATACCTTTGCTTAAAATGTCAGCGAATTTGAATTTTGTACCTCAAATTGATATCGTAATTAATAGTTTTACAAAAGTTTAATTTATCAAAGAATGATCAGTCAAAACACATACTATAGTTAGATAATAGCATTCGTAATAGATCATATCAAAATTGTAAAATACGAATGCAATGATATCCCTTTGGCGTTTTGCTTTTTCCTCATAAATTTTCTCCTATTTCTTCTCCAATACACACACTCACAATATATCAATTTTAAAAAATCATTTTAATCTTAAAGCATGGATGAGTAATTTTTATTCCACAAATCACAAAAGTATTTTTGATTTTGAATACATAGAATTACAATCTTAAATCAAGTGAGTAATTGAATTTCAAAAATCACAAAAGTATTTCTATTTCAAAAGATTGAAATTTAGTCTTAAACCATGTGTAACTTCATTTCAAAACTCACAAAAGTTGTTTTTCATCCAAAAGATCAAAATGTAATCTTAATTCAGATGAATAATTACACAACTTTTCATAACAATTTAGATTTTTCTAATTAATATAATCAAATATGAGATAAAATATTAGAAATAAAGAATACAGACCGTTTAAATATGAATTAGTTTTGAGCATTTATTTCAAACAAATAGGGACATGAATTTTGATTATTCATATGAAGTTTGGTAGGTTTGATTGTATATTGTCCAAATAAAAAGCCTTGGGGACAATGTAGCTTCCAAGACATGCCATTCAACCTTATACTTCAAGTGCTATTTTAATTTACTACTCAATCACTATATGACTCCATTTTATAACATCAACTCTCCCTCCAATTATTACAAAGCCACAAATCATGAATTCTAAAGTCATTTGCCTTTCCATTTTATTTGCCCTTTTTGCAGCCTTAATATCCACAGATTTTATGAGTCCACTACTATTCTTCAATCACCTTGTTGGGTTTTTGCCTCCAACACTTTCCTCAATACATCTAACCATTCCCATATTAGTCCCACACGTTCATCGCCATGGACATCATCATCACGACGACAAAAAGAAAACCCTAAAATCCATCTGCGACTATTTTTCTCTTGATCTTCTTCCTTCGGAGACGAACACCACTTCTGTTTTCTGTGTCGATTCGAATGGATGTTGCAATTTTACAACTGTCCAAGCAGCGGTTGATGCGGTTGGTGTAATGAGTCCAAAACGGAATATAATTTGGATCAACAATGGAATTTATTTGTAAGCTCAATACCTAATACCTAAACGTGCACTTTTCTTGCAAATTTTTGTGAGATTATTTTAATGAATTCTTTTACATGAAAATGTCAATGTGGTTATGCCAATTGAGTGAAAATTTAGGTCAATATACGTATGATGAATGCAAAATACACTAACTTTATATCCGAATACAATTTTAAAGAATTGGTCAAATAATAAAAATTAGAAAACTTTGGGTTTTTTTATTCTTTTGGAAAATCTCAATTTTCATTCTATAATTTAATTTAGTTAATGTTATATTTTTTTACCATCAACTTTACATACTTCAATTTTAATCATCTAACTATTTTTTTTTTTTTTTTTTTTTTTACTTATGGTCCAATTTTGCTCTGATTTCTTTTTACTTGAACTCCAAAATTAAAAAAACTCACATCCACAATTTGACATCCACATAATTAAAATAGAAATTTCAAGCAAGATGAGATGAAAATTATAGGGAAAAAAAAATGATAGTTAGTGGACGAAATTGGAATTCCTAAAATTTGTCTTTTTGTTTTGTGTTTGGTATTAGGGTTCTAAATATAAATACATCTTTGTATTCCATGAAAATAAAAGTAATGTAATTGATGATGAAAAACAGTGAAAAAGTAATGGTACCAAGAACAAAGCCCAACATCACATTCCAAGGACAAGGCTATACTTCAACAGCAATAGTGTGGAACGACACAGCCAACTCTGCTCATGGAACATTCTATAGTGGTTCTGTTCAAGTTTTCTCAACCAACTTCATTGCCAAAAACATCAGTTTCATGGTATATACATTTACATACATATTGCATGCCTTTTTGACCAACTTCAAATATTTCTAACTTTCTTGCAAAACTATTTGAATCAGAATGTAGCTCCGATGCCGGTGCCGGGGGCGGTGGGGGCGCAGGCGGTGGCCCTAAGAATAGGCGGAGACGAAGCGGCGTTTTGGGGGTGTGGATTCTTTGGGGCACAGGATACTCTACACGATGATAGGGGCCGCCATTACTTCAAGGATTGCTATATCCAGGGCTCCATTGACTTCATCTTTGGCAATGGAAAGTCTTTCTACGAGGTATTGAAAACCTTGTTTGTGTTTCAATCTCGTATTTTCAGAGAAATTTCCATGTTTGCCATGTAATTTAGATTTTATCTATTTATTTTAATATCAACTATCTTTAAAAAAAAAAAAAATTGATTTGATTTTACTTGATATGTTAATTTTTGCCTATGTAGACATCGGGATAGAAAAATTCCGGTTTCTAAATAGGCAAAAATCGAGATTACAAGCGAAGTCGGATGAAAATTGCAAAAAAGGTGATGGTAATATGAGAGATTAGAGAAAATTTCAATTTCCGTCATGTTACTTAAATCGTGTCCGCTTTTTAAACATCAATTCTACGTATTCTAATTTTGGTTCTCTAATTATCAATTTTTTTCAATTTTTCTTGGAATACAAATTTTTGCTTACACGAACGTTGAAATTCCAAGCAAAATCAGACCAAGATTGGAAAAAGTGAATTGGATTACTAAAATTGAAAAAAAGTGAAATTAATGGTTAAAAAGTGAAGAAAACTGAAAATATATTTTCCACAAGGGATGTTGAAATTTTGGTGAATAATGAGGTTGACCGTTCATACGATTGATACATACACAAATGATGCGTTTAAGTACAGAATTGTCGAATAATTTCGATAGCGAGTCCGGTGGCGGTGGGTGCAAAAGTGATAAACGGAGCGGTGACGGCGCAGGGCCGGGCTTCCAAGGACGAAAATAGCGGCTTCGCATTCGTGAACTGCACCATCGGAGGGAGCGGAAGAATATGGCTAGGAAGAGCTTGGAGGCCATTCTCCACTGCTGTCTTTGCTTTCACTACCATGTCTGATATCATTGCATCTGAGGGCTGGAATGACTTCAATGACCCCACCAGAGATCAGTATATATGTCCATTTCCCCCTTCTAATTTCCTTATTTCTCACCGCATTCTACCACTTCCCATCTCAATTAAGTCTTGTTTTTATGATAAATTAACTAGGATGAAAATTGGACTCATATAGTACTCATAACTGATCAGGGTGTTTAGGATTCAAAAATTTTATAAAATTGGCTAACAAGGGTATTGAAAGGGGTAATTTGGGAATCAAGTTGCATAAAAGTTTATAATAGACACATAATTAGAAACATAATTTGATCTCTAAAACAATGCTTAATTGAGAAATAAGAGAGTAGTCAATTGCGTTGATATCGGCCAAGTAAAAGTCCAATAGTCTATATAAGACACTAAAATTTAGTGTTATATCTCATTTGAGCCCAACTTAAACTAGCTTGAAAAAAATGAAAAAAAAAAAAAAAATTTACATTGACCTACTATAGCACGGGTAGAATTTTTTTTTTTTTTTAATTGTTAATAGCCTAAAATCTTCAATTCACATGCAAATCAAATCCCATAATATAAATAATAAGTTAGAAAAAAGAAGAGGTTGATAAAGGGTTGGACTTTTCATCAATTAAAGTGGTACTTGATGAATTGGATTTAAAACGTTATGAAAAAGAAAAATTACAAATTTAAGAAACTTTTCTGATTCAATTAAATTCCATATGCTACCCCTCAAATTTTCGTGATAGGTCAGGTTCTTGAATAAGAGGTTAGGATAATTGGTTTCCAATTTCAAATCGACACAAATATGAATGAAACATGAAAGTTTTCAAGATTAATTATTAGATCGATGTAAACTTTATTGGATATAAAATTGAAGATTTAATTTATGGATGTATTATTTTCAGGAGCATATTCTATGGAGAGTACAATTGCACGGGAGATGGAGCTAATACGACATTTAGAGCTCCATACTCACAGAGACTTAATGACACACAAGTTTTACCATTTCTTAATATTTCTTTTATCGATGCTGATCAATGGCTACAACCTTTTACAATTTAAATTAATAAATATCTATATATATATATATATATAGATACGAATTGCTATACATATATTTCAGGTATAGTTGATGAAATTAAAGAAAATAAAAAAAGGAACTATAAGAATGAGTTCCTTTAGGGAACAATCACATATGAAGTGTGTTTTCTTTGTAACTCAAAAAACAAGTATATATGTGATTAAATTATAAAGACCATCTATCATAAAAACAATAATTTCCTTAAAGAATCAACATACAGTAATAATGCCATTTATGTGGTCCAGTTTAAGTATGCCAATTATTACAATAGTCTCATCAAGATACATACATTATTAACTTAATCACATGTATATTATTAACTTAATCATTTTACTAGCTATAAGTTCTAATTGCTTTTAGACTTGAAGTATCATTGATCATGTGAGGGTGGGTCTTATTTCTCAACAAATCTAATAATGGCTTTCTTTCCTTGGAAGAAATAATTTTGTTGGCCCCTTTTTTTTATCCCCAACAAACTTCAAATGAAACCTCAAATACATAAATATGTGTGTATATATATCCATTTGTATTGTTCCATATATATTTTGTGGATGGTGGTTGTTGATTGCCCCGTCTTACGAAATTAAATTTTTTAGATACTCTTACAAGATACACAAAAAGTCCTGCTCCACATAATTAATTTGTTTGAATACATAAAAGAACCCAATATCTATATTTATACAAAATCAAAGAAGTTGGAAAAATTTACAAAAATATCCTTTTTCCCTCCTAAAAATGTCAAATCATTAATATTATTTATTTATTTTGGTTTTTTGCATATTTAATTTAATTGTTTTCCCAAGTTATTATGCAATACATTTTTTTTAATGTAATAGGCTTTTTCATAAATGAATTAATTGTATTAGGAATTGTAATATTGTATAGATTTTTCAATTTATATAATTGGTCCATTTGATTTAATGTTATAATTATTTTATTTGTTCATATATATTTTCTTGGTCTTAATTAAATTAATTTTTATTGAATATAATTTCATAAATCCCAATAACAGATATTGTTCAAAAATAGACTTAATAACAAATATTAATTTTTTTAGGGATATCTAATATCATATTTAATATAAATAAATAAATGTAACATTGTTAAAAAAAATTATATATAATATGTGTGTGTAGTAGTATGGTAATGGAATTATATGTCATTCTAAATATTTTTTACATTAATAGTTGTATATTTAAATATGTAATACCATCAACATTGTACGGAAAATATTAATATCCTTTATCGATATATTTTAATGATGAAAATATTATTAAATATTCAAATATAAAATACATGATTTGGCTATCTGTCATTTTCAATGTTAAACAATATTAAAAATATCATTTTTTTAATTCAATTTATTTTACAATGAAGGTGTAAAATACATGATTTACATTGTTTGCATCAAGTTCTTAACTAAAATTTACATTTTTTGTGTAATGTTTCTAATATATATATATATATATATATATATATATATATATATATATATATATTATATATCTTTAATTTAAGTAATTGGGTTTAATTTGAAATTCATAGTTGATACAAATTGCCCAATTAGATATATATAATAAATAAGATTATTATGAATTAGATAGATATTTAATATATATTATATAATTAAGTAAATTCATATTTTTTTTAATTGTTAAATACTTTATATTTTTAGATTTAAGAGATTTGTGTTTCTGCACAAATAATTTATTTCTTTTCTTACACAACTTGGACATAGATCCTTTAATTACACCAATGGAATATAACCACGTATATGACATTGACAAGTGGACTTCCTTTTCAGTAATGATGACATCGCCATGTTGAATCTAATTATAGGTTAACAAAATTAAATTAAGCAATCATGGAAACAGATGGACCTTTGTTGATCAGCATTAATATATATAATTAATTAATATTAAGAAATCATCCAACAAATTTATTTAATGGATAAGATCGTGTTTTGAGATATATATTCCTACATATAATTTTAATTTATATGTGCATGTCATGTGTATTCTTAAACACTTATCTAATAAAATAATAAGTTGAGTTAAACCTTGCATGAAATTGATATTCCCAACGTTTGTTGACTTTACATGGTATTTTAATTCCAATCAGAATATATGAGGAGTGGAAACAATATGTTATAAATATTGATCAAACAATTAAAAGCACTTATACCACTGTTTAAAACATTATACATGGAAGTCTCATATACGTTACATTTTGTTATAATGTCTATGGCATAATTTTCACATTTATATAATAAATTAGAGTGAATGTTTGAGATTTAATTTGAACAATTCCCCCACCCTTACTTTTTAATTTTTATAAGAGTTAGAACCAAAAATATGTTTTTCGCAATTTTATATTATACAGTATGATTTTTATAAAACCTCTCATTTATCTATTCTATTAGACGGGAAAATTCACGAGTCATAACTCAAAATTGGTCAAAAGAGAGAGTTTGACTTGTAAAAATGTGTTTAAGTTATATGTATATATTGAATGTGGCTTCGTTTTACTGAATAATATTTGTGAAATGGTTTCATATAAATTGTGTACTCAATATCTTATCTTGTTTTTCTTTTCTTTTGATTTTGATTCGTAATAAATGAATTCACACTAACTCTCTTTGATTTTTAGTTATTCAAAATGAAAATTTGTATTATGATAATGACATTGCTTTGAATCATGTTATGCTGTGATGAATTCAGATTCAAAAAGAATAATTGTTTATTTTGCTAAAACTGTTACTATACGTATGGGGCAAATAAAAACTTATAAATTGCAATTCATTTGTTTCAAAAATATTTTTCATGATTGGCGATTAGATGAGTTATAATACAAAAATACTTTTGATCAATAAAGAAAATTGGGAACAACAATAATTAATTATGTTGGGTGGAATGTTAATTTCATAACAATTTTCAAAAATTTATATAAATTATTATTCTTTGATTGTGTGTCTTGTCATGTTGTGATCCAACGAAGATTCATTTTATTTAGGGTGTCCATTTATATTTTAGTTAGAAAAAAAAAAATCTTATAAATTCGTTTTAAAAGTCTTGTTGCTATCCCAAAATGAAACTTTGACTGTTGAACCTTCTATTAATGATAGTTCCTATTTGGAAGTTTCATAGTACCAAAATTGTCAAATAATCCACAAAAACTAATGAAAATATGGTCGATATTGGAAGACTTGGATGGAGTGGAAGACCAGTTAGTAAATACTTCTAGGCTTCTTGCTTTAAATTAAGCAAAGTCAATTTAGTCAACATTTTATAGCATTAATTCTTGAAGTTCAATTATTCTTAGTTGAATATTGAAACTTTTAATTCTGCATCCATTACTAACCCAAGTCAATTAATAGGAGAAATGATAGGGAAATTTAGTTTTTCTTTTCATTAATTTTTTTTGTTTGTTTAAAAACTTCCGATTTTAATTCATTTATTTTATTTCATGTATTTCAAATCTCTCAATTCAAACATGGTATTAATAGTTTTATGGTTGGCCAATTCAGATCAATGCCGGTTATTATATGTCAATAGTATATTTGATGTGATCAATCATTAATGTGAAATTAATCACTATATTGTATACACTCTTCAACGACACATTATTTTTTATTTAAGCAAATTCGCAACCGAACATGGGCCGTATTTTATATAAATGGGCTTGCCTTAGTCTTAGAGTGGAAGTTGGGCTAACATGGGCCGTTTATATAAATATATATATATATATATATATATATATATATATATATTTTTTTTTTTTTTTTTTCCCAAACCAATTTCTATTTTGTTCTTCTCTCAAATCTCTTTCCTTAAATTTTGATGTCTCTTCTTTCAAAATGGAGTAAAAATGATATTTATACATGAATTTGAATTAATTTAACTGCTCCTAAAATATCGCACCACTAAGTCACCAACAAAGAACAGTTACTAAGGCTTGAGAACGTGGGTTCGAGATAAAAATAAAATATCTCGCCATCTTTATTAGCGAGATGAAATATTCGAACTAAAGTATGTTTTCCCGTCAACATAAATGTATCTCGGCATCATTATCTCGAAATGTAGAACAAGGATTTAAGGATCCAAGAATCTACCTTAAGTCTAGCGAGATATTCTATTATCTGCGTCTTCGAAATATATTGCTCGAGCTAACTAATACGAAATAATAATTCATTTCGTATTAATATAATAGCATTTTGGATTCTTTGAACGGGATACTCATTTCGGCTATATCAAGTATAATAAGCATTTTTTGATCTCCCCGATTGAGATGATCATTTCGGCCTACTGTATATCTCGACCATATCAACCACTCCCCCCGAGATGATGTGTGGGTGTGCACACATCGAGAAATTAATTAGAGCAGTCTTTTCAATCTTTACGAGAAACGAGGCGTATCCAGCACGTTTTGGGTGAGACACGCGTCCACATTTTCGATTAATCAACTCCCTAGATCGGATCAGAATGATCTCGATCTCCCAGTATCAATAGTTGATCACCTCTCGGTGAATCAACTCCCTAGATCGGATCGGAATGATCTCGATCTCCCAATATCAATAGTTGATCATCTCTCGGTGAATCAACTCCCTAGATCGGATCGGAATGATCTCGATCTCTCATCTTCAATAGTTGATTGCCTTTCGGTCAATCAACTCCCTAGATCGGATCAGAATGATCTCGATCTCCCAGTATCAATAGTTGATCACCTCTCGGTGAATCAACTCCCTAGATCGGATCGGAATGATCTCGATCTCCCAATATCAATAGTTGATCACCTCTCGGTGAATCAACTCCCTAGATCGGATCGGAATGATCTCGATCTCCCATCTTCAATAGCTGATTGTCTTTCGGTCAATCAACTCCCTAGATCGGATCAGAATGATCTCGATCTCCCAGTATCAATAGTTGATCACCTCTCGGTGAATCAACTCCCTAGATCGGATCGGAATGATCTCGATCTCCCATCTTCAATAGCTGATTGTCTTTCGGTCAATCAACTCCCTAGATCGGATCAGAATGATCTCGATCTCCCAATATTAATAGTTGATCACCTCTCGGTAAATCAACTCCCTAGATCGGATCGGAATGATCTCGATCTCCCATCTTCAATAGTTGATTGCCTTTCGGTGAATCAACTCCCTAGATCGGATCAGAATGATCTCGATCTCCCATCTTCAATAGTTGATTGTCTTTCGGTCAATCAACTCCCTAGATCAGATCAGAATGATCTCGATCTCCCATTTTCAATAGTTGATTGTCTTTCGATCAATCAACTCCCTAGATCGGATCAAAATGATCTCGATCTCCCATCTTCAATAGTTGATTGTCTTTCGGTGAATCAACTCCCTAGATCGGATCAGAATGATCTCGATCTCCCATCTTCAATAGTTATCGAGATTCCAAAAAACAGAACAAACGATTTATGTGGTTCGATCTCAAATAATCGAGATCTACATCCACAGAGAGTTTTAAAGGAGATTTACTACTACCCAAGTTTGAACAAAATACATAGTGAAACAAAGTAAAAAAGAAAGAAAATTACAACATACTATAACATTGCCCTATAAATAGTACTTCTTAAGGTGACTGATGTGTCATGTCCGAGGTAAAATCTTTCATTTGATCTCACTGAGGTTCTTCTCCAATATTCATCCTATTGTTGTTATCTTGTCGGGATCGAGATACATATCTTGCCAACTTATTGTCGCGAACTAATCTCTCCAACTCATCTCTGAGATGCGTGCATTCATCAGTACTGTGTCCATATTCATTATGGAATCGGTATAACTTTCCATTCCCGAATGTTGGCGGATTTCTCGGATTAGGAGCCCATGAGGTCGGCCACCGTAGTTGGGGATGACTCCAAATTTCCATTAATAATTACCCAGGTGGCAATGTCAACTGAGTGTAAGTATCATACCTAGGACCTCTTTTCATCTCGGTCCGAGTATTCGATATCAATCCTTTACCTCGCAGATCTGTTTCTCTCTTCACTCTGTTCTGGTCTCTGGTTCTTGTCTCCTGAAATGCAGCTCCATCTTTCTTAATACGAAGCGCCTCCTCCAAATTAATGTACTTGGTCGCTCTCTTAAGCAAATCATCAAAATTATTCGGCACTTTCTTCACCAGAGAAGCATGTAGATCACCACCAGAGAAGCATGTAGATCACCTTCTCTCAAACCTTGCATAAAAGCACTAGTAATTAAGTCGTCTGAAGCTTCAAGGTACTCTAAAGTAGCTGCTGTGAATCTCTTTACAAAAGCCCTCAATGATTCGTTCTCCTTTTGTTTTATCCCAAACAACATTTGAGTTGACTTAACTTGTCGACGGGATCCTGCGAACTGGTACAAAAACAATGACGACAACTGATCAAAACTCTGAATGATCCCGTCAGCCAATTGACTAAACCATGTTTGTGCAGCTTTCGTTAATGTAGTAGTGAAAACTCTACATTTCACGCCATCAGTATAACGATGTAATAATGCCGTATTCTCGAACCGACATAAATGATCCCAGGGATCCGAAGTACCATCATACTCAAAATTTACTGGCCTAAAAGAAGTCGGTAATTCATCTCCCATCATGATTTCCGAAAAAGGGTTACCTCTTTTACCCCGAGAACTTGACCTGATATTTCTCCTCACTTCCTTGATTTCCCTCTGCAAATCCTCTCTCTCAAATAAATTGGTCTGTGATCGACCTCGAATCAAGGGAGATACTGAGCGACTTTCTCTCCCATCGAAATGCTTTTTTTCTCATCGACTTTGCATTCGCTGTTTATCCGTATCATCTTGTTGTGACTCCAAATGACGTTTACTCAAAGCCTTTTGTACTGCTGCCTCAACTATCTCATCCAATTCTCCCTTAGTTAAAATGATAGTATCCTGACGAGGATGATTTGGAGCAACATCTGACTCTCCCGATCGATCATCATTTGGTGCAAGTTTGGATCCTTCCCCAACTTCTGTTCTTCTTCGAGAATTTCTTATATTCACCATTATAACAATGATCTAATAATCTCACGTCTTAGCTTGATTTTTCCCACAGACGGCGCCAATTTGTTCTTCTCTCAAATCTCTTTCCTTAAATTTTGATGTCTCTCCTTTCAAAATGGAGTAAAAATGATATTTATACTTGAATTTGAATTGATCTAACTGCTCCTAAAATATCGCACCACTAAGCCACCAACAAAGAACAGTTACTAAGGCTTGAGAACGTGGGTTCGAGATAAAAATAAAGTATCTCGCCATCTTTATTAGCGAGATGAAATATTCGAACTGAAGTATGCTTTCCCGTCAACATAAATGTATCTCGGCATCATTATCTCGAAATGTAGAACAAGGATTTAAGGATCCAAGAATCTACCTTAAGTCTAGCGAGATATTCTATTATCTGCGTTTTCGAAATATATTGCTCGAGCTAACTAATACGAAATAATAATTCATTTCGTATTAATATAAT
This sequence comes from Scutellaria galericulata, assembly GCA_946896805.1. Classification (NCBI taxonomy): domain Eukaryota; kingdom Viridiplantae; phylum Streptophyta; class Magnoliopsida; order Lamiales; family Lamiaceae; genus Scutellaria; species Scutellaria galericulata. The sequence continues at coordinate 12,901,993 of OX335797.1, forward strand.
AGCGTTTCGGATTCTCTGAACGAGATACTCATTTCGGCTATATCAAATATAATAAGCATTTTTTTGATCTCCCCGATTGAGATGATCATTTCGGCCTACTGTGTATCTCGACCATATCATATTTGATTTATATTTATATTTTGTTTGGCAAGGCAACCTTAGTTGATTTCCTTAAATTGCTAAATTAGATATATAGGTTAATTTGTTCTAACCTAATTATCATGGGTCTTATGGAATATTGTTCGTTTTAGATAATTTACGAAGAAGCGTGCGTATACATATATACTGATATACTAAATGCACGTTAGGACTTTACAATTCTAGTCTTTAAATGCTTAATAATAATGTGCATAGTATTTTGCCGATTAATACAATATATAATTTTTATTTCTATAATAATAACGTGCATAGTATTTTATCTCAATTTATTAACATGGCAATTACCTTATGTGATCCAAATTAATTGATGGTGATTTGTCATCTTAAGTAATTTTGTCTCAATCAATATTAGCTAGTAAAATTATCGGTTATAATTTAGAGTATGTTGGACACTAAAAAATGTAAACAATTCTTGCAAACATAACGGGTGTAAAAGCGATGTTTTAAAAGCTATATAAAGAGAAAATAGTTTCGAAACATAACATTTGTAAAAAAAATTAAATGTTTTCACGAAACTTTAAAAAAAGGCTGATATATTGGCTATATAAATAATTTATGTTATCATTGTATATAAGCATAAAATTATTTTACAACTAATAGTTGGAATCAAGGATTTCAATCAATTAAATTAAGATACATCTACTATGAGTAGAAAGTGTTGAAATGGTAGTTGTTTTCATTAAATTCAACTACTTTCTTTCACCATTCCAGCGTAACAAGCCATCTTTAATTCTACACAAATTCTGACCCTCTAAAATTTTCCATTTATATGATAAAGTCTTTTAACCATTTATAAAACCTCTTTCACCATTTATGAGTAGTTATTCTCCATTCCTTCTTATTCTTTTATTTCTATTTGTACCCTTAAATTTTCCTTTTTCGAAATAATTAGCAGAGAGCACTTATGCTTTGTTCGGTTCCATTTTGGTATGTGAAAGGTATGTTTTAGGAAAATGTGCTTAATAGTGAGACTGAACAATTTAAATGGATGATGTGTTAGAAAATACTGATGGGGTCTATCTAATTAGTATTTAAAGACATTTTTCCAAATATAGATATATTATCGATATTATTTAATTTTGTTGTGGTCAGTATAAGATTGTTAATATAAATGTTGTTTCCTTATTGATTTTTTATTGTTAGGATTATTTTATTGAAATTGGTGGATTTGTATGATGGGGAATCTGAAGAAATTGGGCACAATGTTTCATGTTCACAGAAAAAAAAAAAAACCAAGCAAATCAGTGATTACCCATTAGCCACTAAATATTAATAATCGATGCATATATATTAATTATGAATTACTAATATTAATATATATATATATATATATTTTTTTTTTTCTATTTTACTTTACTACCATATTTTGCGATATTTTGTAATTTCGAGTGAATCTCGGTCATTAATTGTTGATATGTACATTTGTGATCAAGATTCATTTGATATGATCAATGCAACAAATCATAAAGTTTAGGGATAATAGGTCGATAACATGATAAAGTTCTCCGAGGAAGTGTAAAAATCCACTAGGTTTGGATGACAGAGTGTAATTAGGGGTGTAAAAGAGCCAAGCTTAAAAGAACAAGAGTTGTTCATATTCATTTGTTTATCTTAGAAAGTGTTCATGTTCGTTTATTTAATAATCAAACATGTTCATAAACGATAAGGAACGATTCACAAACATGTTTATCAATTTTTTATAATGAAAATTTTGAAAATGTTCATGCAAAAACAATAAATATTTGTTTATGAAAAGTACTTAATCGAAAGGAAAAAAGAAGAAGAATAGAATAAAATTAAAAATAAATGAATTATATAATAAGATATTAAAACCAAAATAAACATAAATGGATATTGAATAAATAAGTAAATGATTGTTAAATTAATAAATAATGAATGAATAAGAATATTAAAGAAACACTAATAAACATGTTCATGAACATAACCGATCAAATTTTTTTGTTCGTTTATGTTCGTTAAGACTAACAAACAAACATAAACAAATATTAACCGAGCTTGATCACGAGTAGTTTATCAAATGTTTTGTTCATTTACAGGCGCTCTCAATGAAATTATAAATTAAAATTGTAGAGATAAATTATGAGATTATACTTAAGGAACCCTATCATTGATTGAACTAATGTTTGCACTAAATCACAATATTCATGCTTAATGGGTTTGGAGTGAATCGAAATTAGCACCTATAGGTTAAATCTGTCTAAATGCATATGCATATCAACAAACAAAAAAATCAAATTCAATCGTTCTCTTCGATTACTACTACAACAGAATGTTTTGTCGTTTTTTTTTTTATTATGAAAGATCACTTACGTTAATGTAATGGGTGCATATCAAGTTTGAGACCATAGAATTTTACTTTTTAAAGAGATTTTTTTTTTTTTTTTTTGAAAAGATAACGTTATTGCTTTATTTTTTTTAAAGGCAATCAACATTTTTTGTTTTGTTTTATTTTTTTAATTCTAAAGAAATTACCCTTAAAATCACATAGAATTTGGGCCCAAGATTTCAGCACATTGTGATTTATAAGGCTTTAATCATTGTAAATAGTTTATTTATAATTTCCCATGATTGGACTGTATTCCTCCATTTCAATATAATGTTTGATCTAAAAATGTAAAATCATCTCTATGTCTTATTATTATATAAATTTTGATTTTGATTTAATTCTGATATAACATATAGTTGATATATTTGCACGACAAACTTCACTAAAAGAGATCCTTATAACAATGCCATGCCCCATTTTCATAACTTAAAATATAAGAGTTTTCGTTGTGGGCGTGCAGCAAGAGAGAAAAGAAAACATACATTTCAAAACTTTACAGAATAATGAGCGATAAAAGATTATCCATAACAGGAACATTACAAATTTTAAACTTGCGGTTTTACATGTTCAAAACCCTCAGCGTATAGCCGGAAGAAAACATTGAAATCTAAGGAGCGAAAATTCATACAGAATCCATAAACGGAAAAATGGTTTAACTTTACAAATGGATAACAACATTGTTCAGAAAACCAAAATTCGAAAAGGAAATGACATTTCTTGATACGACACCCCTCTCTCTACGCTTCCCTACTTTCATCATTTTCTGTAGCATGAATACACGCAGGGTGAGTGCGTTGAATACACTCGTGGGGATAATTTTCATGTTTTAAAATTCATTAAGCAGTTAACGGATCAAACATTCATAATCACAACAATTAGACACAGCACGTAAAATGCATAACACATAACTGTAGATAGGTGCGAGTACTCTCCGTCTTAACCTATGAACGGTTTTTATACCGTTGGGGGTTAAAATATAATTTTCGAAAGCTTGAGGGCTAAAACGATATTTTAGAAGGCTCAGGGACCAAAATGTAAAATCCTTAAAATTCTAGGGTTTGCAAAAAGGTCCCTAAACTTTCGAAATTTTGCGATACGGCCCCTCCACCTCCACCACCCCCATCCGCCGATGCACCCCTCCTCATCATTGATTTCGCCACAACCGGCAGTTTCCTGCCGCCTGTGACACCCCCGACAACCCGCGACACAGCCTGACCACCCCCCGACAACGCACGACGGCGCCACCCAGCGCCGCCCCCAACACCCATGCACCCAAACACAAATGCACCCAAACACACACGATGTCGCTACATAGTGCCGCCACACACACAGATCGTATGGCCATGCGACGCTACCCGGCGCCGCCCCCAACATAGCACACATTTGACACGGCGGTGCTACCCCGCACCACCCCCAACACCAACACACACCCAATCGCGCACGCAGCAGCGCACTTTCCCAACAACACCGCCGCTACCGAGCAGTGGTCCACACGATGCTCCGGTGTGAGCTTGTGTCGGCCACCCCAACCAGACGGCGAAACCGAGACGAGACGGAGGAGTACTGCAGATGGAGAATAGGAGGGAGAACGGGAGGATCCTCCCATTTCGCCGGCAATTCCCGACGAATCTACAATTTGGTGTAAAACTCGGTCGGAACCGAGGAGAGGGAGGACGGCGTCGACGGCGGCGCAATAGTGGCACGGTGGCCGGCTGGAAACAGAGAGAGAGAAGAGAGAGAGAGAGAGAGTGTGTGTGTGTGTGTGTTCCACCGACTTTAGGCCACGGGCCTCTAATTGGCCACCCATTAACTGTTAAATCTAGAGTTTCGTTACATATCACCGATCGATTATGAATTATAGCCCGATAAATTACTTATGCATTATATCGTTTTTTCTAAAACACACATAATAAAATCAAACAATTAGAGATTAAATTATTTAATTAATCCAATTATATATTGTTTTATTCTAGGCGTTACAAACAATTTTTATATAATATTAAACTCTTATTTCTAAAAAATCATTTTTGATTACATAAAGACATCGTATTTATTTAAATTGAATTATTCTCCAAATTATTATATTTTTTACTTAAAATGTATTATATTTTTATATTATTTTTGAAAAAAATATTTATTTTGATAAATCATGTGTATCATACTAAAATAAGTTAATGGGAAAAATTCCCTAAAAAGTAGAAGAATTAATTAAATAAATTATTTACTAAAATATTGTAAAACTGAAAAACTAAATTATCACACGAGAAAAAAAAACGAGTGAGTCTCTTGTGAGACCGTCTCACGGATTTTTATTGCATCATATGAGACGGGTCAACCCACAACCTAATCATCCACAATCCAAATCCTACAATTCACATGTTATTTATAGGTGATGGGGCTACGTCTCACGGTAAATATCTATGCGACCGTCTCACATGAGTTTTTGCAAAAACAAAATTCCATTTCTATGACTTCTAAAACTAAAATCAAATTAAACAAATATGGCGAGTATCAATATACAAACTCACACAAACATATATTGAGGATACATACTAATTAGTAATATGGGAGTAAGCAGGGGCAATTTGGACAATTACTTTGGAGGGGTTAGTTTGTTTCGAGAATATATCTACAAAAATGGAAATGGTTATCAATCTTGTACGGTTATTTTGATTATCAATTCCTTTTCTTTTGGTCATTTTCTTTAGGTAAAAACTTTTATGCACGAGGTGCACGGATCTAGATCCGTGCACCACAATTTGGTGTCCAGCTCACATCCAAAACCCAATTGATGTACAGCTCAATTGTATTAATTTTTTGGCCCAATAGTATTAACTTTTCGGCCCATTGAAGGATGAAATTTTTCGGCCCATATGTATTAATTCACACACACACATATTCGAAATTGCAAAAATCGCGCGACGTGAAGAAGAATCGTCCCTGTCTCCCTTTCGCACACACTCGCACACAGAGGAGTTTGAAAAGAAGAATCAAAGAGAAACTGTCTCTCCCTCTCTCACACACAGAGAAATACTAGAGGAGGAAGAATCACACGACGCATTCAGTTCGAAGAAGAATCTCGTCTCCGCGCGACGCACTCAGTTCGAAGAAAAATCGATTGGAGCTCATCACCGCCGCCGCAGGTTCGCCGCTAATACCTCTCTCTCACACAGATTGTCAATTGACGATTCAGTGCCCTAATTTAATGATTACAAATTTTACTGCAAATATCTTATGCAATTTAGGCGAATGCAATTCATATGATTTAGGACATTTATTATCTGATTTTGCTTCTATTATCTGATGAGTAATTTGTGTATCAGATGGTCAAATCTATATAACTTGTACGTTGTTGTTTTTCCTGAATAAGTCTGATGAGTAGTGATTTTCTTTGATTTTGGTTTGTATAATTATATGATCAGATTGTCATGAATGTGATATATCTCAGCTTGATTGGCATGAATGCATGAATGTGGCCTGTGAAAGTCTTATTAAAGTCATTTCTCAGCTTGAACTTTTATTTTCTGTCTGTCCATTATTTTTGTCGAGCCGAAGGTATCGTGCTTCTAATTCTTTTTGTTTAATTTATGTTTCTGTTTTTATGGGGGTACAAAGATTGTAACTTGTGGAAAAAGATTAATGGGTTTTTCTGGATTTTTGATTTTGAGTTTGGATTTTCTTGTTCTTGAAATCATGGTTTTGACTTTCTGTTCATCTGTTCTAATGTGTACTGATTTAGTTTTGTGGGTGTGGTTTAGTTAATGCAATAGTCATTTAATTTCGTTTTGTTGTTGATGGTGATTGAATTTGGTAAAGAAGAATTTTTTTTTTCCTTCTTTTTTTAAGGTTGTTATTCTTGGAATTGTACCCTCTACTGCATTTCCCAAATATTTCTGAGCAAAGACCCACTGGACTAAAGGTATCGTGCTTCTAATTCTTTTTGTTTAATTTATGTTTTTGTTTTCAGTTCTAATGTGTATATTTAGTTTTGTGGGTGTGGTTTAGTTAATGCAATAATCATTTAATTTCGTTTTGTTGTTGATGGTGATTGAATTTGGTAAAGAAGAATAATTTTTGTTTTCCTTCTTTTTTTGAGGTTGTTATTCTTGGAATTGTGCCATTTACTGCATTTCCCAAATCCAAAAAATATTAAAGAATTTAATTGAGTTTTAATGGTGTAATGTTAGGAAGTTCACCACAGAATTCTAATGGATATGGACTCTAAGTTCATGGATATGCTATAATAAAATGAAAAAAGCAGCAACAAAGACTTCTTGATTTTTGTATAAAGAAAGAAAGTTATAAGTAATGTAACTATGATTCTCATGGAGAGTTAAGACGTCTATGTAGATACCATTAGTTTGGAATTTATTCTGATTATTCTGGAGATACCCAACTATGTAGACAATGTATTAGTCATAATAATACCCAACTATGTGGACAATGTGCTACTGTTTGTTTGAAGTTGAAACAGTTAGATAACAGTATGAAGAACTCCCAATAATATTAGTGTTATTGTTACACAGTATTAGTATATTTATTATACAGTATTAGTGTTATTGTTATACAGTATTACTTGAACAACTAGATTATGTTATGAACTGTTATATTAATTTATATAGTACTATTATGTTAAGTTATATAAAACTGTTATGTTAAGTTGGTAGTACTGTTATGTATAAATTATATAGTATTGTTATATAAATTTATGTAATATTGTTGTGTTATTTTAGTCATACGGTTGTGTTCATTGAGTGGTACTGTTATGTATAAGTTAGTAGTTATGTAACTAAATCGTACATAATATTGAGTGGTACTGTTATATATAAGTTAGTAGTACTGTTATGTATAAATTATATAGTACTGTTATGTTAGGTTATGTATTACTATTGTGTTATTTTAGTGATACGGTTGTGTTCATTAAGTGGTACTGTTGTGTATAAATTATATAGTACTCTTATATTAATATATCTAGTATTGTTATGTTATTTTAGTGATACGGTTGTGTTTATTAAGTGGTACTGTTATGTATAAATTATATAGTACTGTTATGTATAAATTATATAGTATTGTTATGTTAAGTTATATAGTACTGTTGTGTTATTTTAGTGATACGGTTGAGTTCATTAAATAATATTGTTATGTATTAATTATATAATACTGTTATATTAATATATGTAGTACTGTTCTGTTATTTTAATGATACGGTTGTGTTCATTAAGTGGTACTGTTATGTATAAATTATATAGTACTGTTATGTTAAGTTATATAGTATTGTTGTGTTATTTTAGTGATACAGTTGTGTTCATTAAGTAGTCCTGCTATGTATAAATTATATGGTACGGTTATATTAATATATGTAGTACGGTTGTGTTATTAGTGATACGGTTGTGTTCATAGAGTGGTACTGGTATGTATAAGTTAGTGGTACTGATCAAGGGCAATACATAAACAGAATTAGTTATGTAACTAAATCGTACAGTGAATACTGTTATGCAGTATTATTAGTTTTTAATCTATTTTCTTCTCATTGCAGCCAATTTTGAGGAAAGTGCTGAGGGCAGAATTTGTTGTTGTCATTCTTATGTTAGAATTGAATGAGGAAAGGACAAGTTTGATTGATACTGTTACAAGGTTCTATTTGGCGAAACCAAAATACATTGTAGCTAAGAGACAAGAGGTTGTTGCGAATATGGAGAAGACACAAGCTGTGATGAAACAAAATGTTAGACCGAAGAGAAAGTGTGTTGAGAAGAAGTAATATTTGTGTTGAATTATTTGAGTGGTGGAAAACAACAATATTTTTGTGTTTTGAAATCAATTGTGGTGTTGAATTAATTTTTTTTGAAAAATATATGTAATCAATGAAACCTGTAATACATGTTTTTTAACAGTATTTGTATAACAATGTCATTCAAACAGTATAACAGTACCACTAACTTATAAATAACAGTATCACTTAATAAACACAACTGTATCACTAAAATAACACAACAGTACTACATAAATTAATATAACAGTACATAACTTAATATAACTGTATGAAATTACATGGATTTAAATTATCTGTAATTTCTCCCATATTTTTTCAGTTTCGTCCTTGAATCTTCAATTCGATTAGTTTCAAACCTTGAATTAATGGTTAATCGAATACTGTATCAAATTTGAAAACTCTCGCGATTCACAAAGAAATTACCAGTAATTTCTCCCATATTTTTTCAATTTCGTCCTTGAATCTTCAATTGAAAGACTCTGTATCAGCTTATTTTTGAAAACCCTAGCGATTCACAAATCGCTAATAAGACTTCGAATCGTTAATCGCTTGAATTAATGGTTAACCAAAACACTCTTGGGATCTCTTTCTTCTCCTACGCCTGCTTCAAAACTTCAATCACTGTATCAATGGCGGAAATTTTTTTTAGAAACAGTATATATGTGTTTATGGTCGAAATTTGATCAATGTTTGTTGTTATGTCAATGGATCGAAATTAAATTAGAGTATTAGTCTGTTTTCATGGTAAAAGAAGAGCTTACCATGAACAATGGTTGTTGCAGTTTTTCCCCAAATCCGCTCGAGAAGATGATGAACAGTAAAATGAAAAAAAAAATTAATTTAATGGCGCGTGTTAACACGCGTCTGCCATGTGGAGCGCGTCCTCAGTGCGAGTGGGGCAACAACCGGTCCAGATTGTTGTGCACGGATCCACTGATCCGTGCACAAGTTGCACAGGAGTTGTTCTCTTTTCTTTATACTTATTTTATTTTGGTCACTTATCTTTACACCTATTTATGTTTTGGTCACTAACTTTTACACTTATTTTATTTGAGTATTTATTACCTTTGCATTTATTTTTATTAGACGTATTCAACACATTTATATATCTTAACTTTACACTTTTTTTATTTGGGTATATATTTATTGCATTTGACCTATTTTATTAGACAAATTTAACACGTTGAAGATAAATGATCAAAATGAAGTAAGTGTAGTAGTAAATGACAAAATTAATTATCAATTGTAAAAGTAAATGTCAAATAATAAAAGAAATAATGGTGTTCGGAACGAAAATAAATACGAAGAAATAAATGACAAGAAAGAAAAAAAAAAGTACTATGAAAATGTGCAAAATTAAGTAAGAGGTCAATTCCATCAATATCCTTACATTTTAAGTTTTAACTATATATAAAAAAACACATATTATGAATTAAACTAATTTGTGACATATCATCACTATGCTTAATAAAATAAAATTTCGAAATCAAAGAACATCAGATATGAAAGAATATTAAAATCATCCATATTTATTGAATATATAAATATAAAGGTTACTTCTCAAAAAAAAACATAATTTTTACTTGTCATTTTTAATCAAAATTTTCACTGTATTAAAATAACACAACTTTATATATGTAACATGTTTTTTTGATCATGATTAGTTTTGAAAAAAATGCTGACTTATCCAGTTGTCTAAATGTGATTAAAAACTAAGAGAGGTCAAAAAATATAATAATAATAATAATAATAATAATAATAATAATAATAATAATAATAATAATAATAATAATAATAATCTATACTTATATAAAAGCAAGCAAGTTGGTAATATTTACAATTTTGCCATTTTCTCTCCTAAAAATGTCACATCAATTTTTTTTATATTGTATTTTGCATTTTAATTATTTTCCCATGTACTAATTTTATTAAGATTCTTGCTTCATAATCCACAATGGATAATTTTTGAAAAATCATTATATATGATGATTTTGTGTTTAAAAAAAATTAAGATTATTATAAATTAATGTTATGAAAATTCTTGCTTCATCTTACAAATCATTTTGGGTTTTGAGTTTTATAAATATTAATAACATGTTTTTTTTGTAAGATGATTCAAATAACATGACCTTCAAATGTAATAGGCTTTTTCATAAATGAATTAATTGTATTAGGAATTGTAATATTGTATAGATTTTTCAATTTATATAATTGGTCCATTTGATTTAATATTATAATTATTTTATTAGTTCATTTATATTTTATTGGTCTTAATTAAATTAATTTTTATTGAATATAATTTCATAAATCCCAATAATAGATATTGTTCAAAAATAAACTTAATAACAAATATTAATTTATTTAGGGATTTCTAATATCATATTTAATATAAATAAATGTAACATTGTTAAAGAAATTTATATATATATATATATATATGTATATATATGTGTGTGTGTAGTATGGAATTGTATGTCATTCTAAATATTTTATAAATTAATATTTGTATATTCAAATATGTAATACCATCAACATTGTACGGAAAATATTAATATCCTTTACTAATATATTTTAATGATGAAAATATTATTAAGTATTCAAGTATAAAATTCATGATTTGACTATCTATCATTTTCAATATTAAGCGATATTAAAAATGTCATTTTATTAATTCAATTTATTTTAAAATGAAGGATGAAAATACATTATTGACATTGTTTGCATCAAGTTCTCAAGTAAAATTTCTATTTTTTGTGTATTGTTTCTAATATTTATAAGATATATATATATATATATATATATATATATTTAATTTAAGTAGTTGAGTTTAATTTGAAATTCATAATTGATACTTTTAGTGTTATTAATTACAGATTGTCAAATTGGATATATAATAAACAAGATTATTATGAATTAGATAGATATTTAATATATATATATATATATATAGTTAAGTAAATTTATATTTTTTTAATTGTTAAATACTTTATATCTTCAAAATGCTTATAATTTGTTAAACTGTATTATCAAATAGTTGATATTTACTACATATTATATAACAAACCGTGACTACTAGTTTTGACTAAAATAACAGTTGGAGTAAATTGATTTTTCCAACTGAGTAACCCTAAATATAATGGCATCTACAAATCCAAGTGGCCAATATGGAGGATGCTGTTATTCCAAGAATCTTGAAGTCGTTGAGAAAATCCAAAAATGTCAGGAATTTTAAATAATAATCCATTATCATAAGCTTTAAATTGAGTTATAAAAAGAAATAATTTAAATGAACAACTCTTCTATATATCATCTCTCAATAGATCTCTACTTCCCACCTTATCACAGTTAATGAAGCCAATTAAATTCTGAACTAACCTTTTTTCTACGTCTCCAAATAATCTACCACGTTTGCGTTCAAACCTCCCTCTCTCCTCCTCTTTCTCTCTCCTCACTCTCTCTCTCTATAAATTCCATAAAATTAACTACCCACCATTACCACGCCCTTGTACCAGCAGTTGCCTCTGCATTCAATAACTTCTCCCACACACACACACTCACTCAACACCAAGAGAGAGAGAGCTTCAACTGCAGGCAACAATGGCAGACATAGATGAGAAATCCCACCACATCTCACCTCTGAAAACCCACAAACTCTTCTATCTTACCCAAATCTCCCTCCGAATAATCGCCGCCGCCACAACCCTCGCCGCCGCGTGGATCATGCTCACCACCAAACAAAACACCGTCGTTTTTGGCATCCTCGTGGAGGCGCGTTACAGCTACTCTCCAGCGTTCAAGTAAGAACAAAAAAAACCCTTTTTTCTTGCTTTTTTTTTTTTTTTGTATGACTAATTATGCAATTTAATTAATTAATTTTTTTTATTTAGGTTTTTCGCATATGCGAATCTCATTGTCTGTGCATTCACAATCTTGTCGCTGTTTCTTACCTTCATCCTCGGAAACAAGGCTGTCGATCCGACCCACTACTTCTACATGTTTCTCCATGATTTGGTAATAATTAATTTTATAATAAAAAATATTAAATATTCTTGAAAAATAATTAAAAAAACAAAAATTGGTGCAACAGGTAATGATGAACTTGTTGGTGGGGGGATGTGCGGCGGCGACGGCGGTGGGCTATGTGGGAAAGTACGGAAATAGCCACGCAGGATGGCTGGCAGTGTGTGGGTATTTTGGTAAATTCTGCAACAGGGCAACAGCAGCTTCATCTCTCTCATATTTGGCCATTCTTTTCTACCTTATTCTCACTGTCTTATCTGCCAACAAATCGCGCCAAATCCAACTCTCTTAATTATTTACTCCAAATAGATTAAATTATATATGTATGTGCTAATCCAACTTAATTGCTTTAATCTAGGAGATATATAAATGCTGCTGTTTAATTATTAGATGGTGTGTTGCTAAGATATAGTCTGGTGTTTGTTTTTATGATGCATAGTCATTATTTAATGTTGTTGTTTGTTTTAATGTAAAGAAACGGTTGATGCATATATAGTAATTATTTAAAGTTGTGCTTTCACTTTCAAGCTTTTATTTTCTTCTGTTGTAGTCGACTATTCTATTAGATTATGTGATGTTAGATTATAATTGCGAGTACTAATTTTATGATGCATGTAATAATATTTATTATCACTAAGCTCTTCTATTTTGTAGAGAGATACATGGTCTCTTTTTTTTTATTTTTTTTTATTGATGTAGTGATGTTTATAATTATTTTTACAAAATTTCTATTTTTAGGTGATATTTTATTTAAATTGGTGGAATTTATCGGGTTTTTGATATTTTGGGGGTTCAGTGGTTTTAACACTTACTGCTTCATAGTAGGTACATTTTCCCTCTCATAAGAAAAGTATGTGGCAACTAATTGTAAAAAAATAGCATAATTTATTAGGAAAAGATTAGGAGAATATAGCTACTATCCATATTTAATTGTTTTTTCTTTTCTTCTTCTTTATGTACACTTTCAAGATGAGGTAGTCTTACAGTCTCTTATGCGACTTTCACGTGTGAGACGATTAGTTTTACAAGTTTTAATGATCATTAATATTTTTACAAATCAAAGGTAATATCCTTTGTTAACTTAATTAAGTGTTGTTTTATAATTTTTATGATAAATTTAATATTAAAATTGAACAAATATTCCCCTACCTAATCAAAGAATTTAGGATCTAAAATTGGAAATAATTCAAATTACGCAAAAATTTATATGACACAAACTCGCGGATAGTTGTCAAGTATGTATTGTCAATTCGTTAACCCACAATATCATCTAATTAGATCAGTGATAGTCTCACAAGAGAATTCATCAAATTAATTCCGAAAGAGGATATTATCAAATTCCTAAATTCCTCTAAAATGACACTTAATTGAAATTGACGGGATTATATGATCAGTACAATTATATGTTTTGAAATCAAAAGTGGTACTTTTTATAATACAAATGCACATTTTTATATTAGTTGAAAGTAGTGAATAATAATTCAAAAAATGTGATACATTGAATTAATATTAAAAGGAATTCTAAGTTATATTTCTCTAGAGTTAAAAGATAAAACTTTTAATTTAGGTAGTTCAGAGCCAAACACAATACTTATTAGTAGGGTTGTAAACGAATCGAACCGAATCGAATATTGGCAAATTTTATTCGAATTCGAAAATTTTCAGGACTATTCGTATTCGTATTCGATTCGAGTTCGAATACTAATTTTGGATTCTTATTCGATTCGTTAAAAAAATTCAAATATTAATATTCGATTCGTAAATATAATTCAGATATTCGATTCGAGTTTAAGATATTCGATTCGAAAACCTGCTAAGAGTCCGGTTTAGAATTTTAGGGTTTTGGATTAATTGGATATATAAAATAAATTAAAATGAAAAAATAAGTATATATATAAATATGTATATATATGTATATTTAAATATTTCGAATCGAATATATTCGAATCGAATACACCGATATTCTTATTCGTATTCGAAAATAATTCGAATATTAAAAAAAATTCATATTCAAATTCGAATACGAATCGAATCAGAAAATTCTTATTCTTTTGCATCCCTACTTATTAGGTAAATGAAAATTTGGCTTTGATTTGATTGAGTTGATCAAAATTGACCGCACGTTAACTTGAGACAATCGCATGCAAAAATTTGTCAATTTTTTTTAACGTTTTTTTTTCTTAATTTTGTAAAATGCATGCGATGTTTGTGGAATCAGACCGATCGGTTTGGTTGAAAACTAACTACCAATTTAGTCTAAAGAAGGGAAAAAAAATCAAAAAATTTCAATTTGATTGGGAAGAAATCAAGTCGAATTTGTAAAATCAGATAACTTGGAAATTTTAAAAACTTCTTTAAAATAAGAAAAAAAATATATTATGAAATAGGTATTTTTAACATGCTTTTGAATTTAGAAAAGGAAGTTCACATTGCATTTATTTTGCTTTTTTTATTGTTAATATTTTGTAAAGAGTATAACAAAAATATAAAATAATATTGTTAAGTAAAAAAATTTATTATTGTATAATTGGTTGGATTGTCTGTTGAATTGTTTCCATCAATCGAACCGTGGTCGTTAGTCAAAGCTATTCGACCATTGATTTGATTCCGCACACTGGTTATATATAATCGAATTATTTACAAAATTTACACGTAAAATATGCTATTAGCACGCCTTATCCAAATAATTTAATGAACTTTAAAAGGAATCTCTATTATTTGAATACTATGTATAGAACTTACTTGGTCCTAAATCTATTTGCAAATTATTTCCATTTAAAAAGGAACCTATTTGCTAACTAAGCACTCTAGATTCCAATTGACAAAGTTTTGAATTGAAACTAAATGGTGCAAATATGATCTCAAAACCGCTAGGAGTCAATGTCAATTGGGATATAAAACCACTATTCAGTATTTTAACTTTGAGTAACACTCTTGTGTACAAGGTGCAACAATACTGTTATATTATATGAGTGATACTGTTATATTAATATAACAGTATCACTCATATAATATAACAGTATTACTTCATATAAAACAGTATCACTCATATAATATAATAGTATTACTTCATATAATATAACAGTATTGTTGTGCACGGATTTGGATTCGTGCACCTTGTGCACAAAAGTTTTTGCCTTTAACTTTTAGTGGATTGAAAAAAATTGGACGCAAAATATATTCTTTTAAAATGTAGTTATTTTTGCAAAAGACGAAAATAAATCTTATTGTTTTTGAGGGAAAAAAATAATTCTTCTTGTTACCTACACGTCTATCTTTATTTCATTCGTTCTAAATTTATGCTACATGTAATATTTGAAAGTTTAATTAATTTTATTTTTTTACTAATTTAGATATTATTTTAATATATTATTGTGTAATTGTGTAATATTAGATATTTATGGTTAGACCAATTTTTTTTATTAAAATATTTATTATTACAAGTTGAATATAAAAAAGATGATTGATTGATGATACCCACCAAACCAGTTAATTCCGGGAAAGGGTGAATATACTTTTGTTGTTCACTTTTAATTACACCAAACGTATTCCAATCATAGCTCGTGCATTGATGATAATATCATCATAACTTATGAAAAAATAATGTTATATTAATAAAAGCCTCATGGGGTTAAGAGTAGAGGGGAATTACTAGAATCTACTATTACTAAAAGTCTGCAATATTTTTTTTTAATATTGTTCGATGATAGACGACTCAATTAAAAAATAATACTCACTTCTTAACGTTTATATCTCATTTGTTTGAACTTTTCAAAGGCATAGAGAAGTTATTGAAAAACAAATTAAACTATCAATTTCCTAGCATGCTTACTATATATTTTTAATATATTATTTAATGTTTAATATTTTAAAAGTATTTTCAAGACTAAAAATATTAAATTGAATACTATATTATTCAGTATAAAATATATAATATACCTACCTAGCTGATATTCATTATTCTCTCTCTAAAATCTAAATTCTTCTCCCATTTCTTCCAACCTCCTACCAATATGAGAAGATAGAGAAGAGTGATTTCTCCTTTCCTTTTTTTTTCCCCTTGATGTGTTGTTTATCCATTCATGTATCGCTTTGTGGATGGAATATTCGGTCTTCCTTCATGGAGAGATAAGACTTCCTTTGTCGAGTCGAAACTATTGCTACAAGTTTTAATTAATAATTGTGATTTCAAGTTTGGTTTAATATATATCAAGATTTTTGGTAGGATGCTTACTTTGTTTACATCATTTTTACTTATTTTGATATTTAATGAGGTCTTGATGATATCGGAAGTGGGAGTAAGTCTCCTGTACATCTGGTACATGGATCTTAGATCCATGTACCCGGGTCGGGTCGGGTTGAATCGGGTCCAAATCCATGCATTTTTTTTACTCTGAACTTTATATTACATTAGTCATACATTTATATTATATTATTCATACATTTATGTCCAGATATCATAACCTTAGTGCAATAATTTAACTTTAAAAAAAATCATTGATCTTTATATATATGCTAGTCATACTTTATGTTATATTAGTCATACGTTCATGTTATATTAGTCCTATATTATGTACAAATATCATTACATTGATCTAAAACGTTAAAATACAACTAACATTATTAAAGGTGTGACTAATATAACTAAAATGTGTAACTAACACTACACAAAAGTATGACTAACATAAAATAAAAGTATGCCACCTGAAAAGTGAGTTTGTGTACGGATACCTAAGCGCATGGTAGCGCGTCAGAACCAAGTAGATTCAAGTACATGGATCCTAGATCCATACACCAACAGGTGCATAAAGTTTTTTGTGCATATGTGGTGACGTGAGAAGCTAATACAAGAAAATACTAAAAATTGAACTCTTCACTCGGTGAAATATTCCACCAAAAATTAGAGAAACTCTTCGTCTTAAGAAATCCACCAAAAAATTAACAGAAAAGCAGGAGGAACATATACTCTATTTATAGGAGTAATTACATCAATTCCAAGACATGTTATAAATGACACAATTGACTATTACAAGTTTGTAGCCCATGAGCGATGTTCTAGAGCTTTTACGTTTAATCAAACACCTTCTAAGTTTATTAAAATATTCAATAATCTCTTACATATATCTTATACAATGTTTTAAAAATCTATAAAATGTCTTTTTTTGGTATAACTTAATTTCACGAATACATCTAACTAATTTCAAGATAACATTCTTGAATCCTTGAAGTTGCCACCATGTATTCGCAGGATGCATGTCCATGACTCGATTTTGAGACTAAATCCACCAATATCACCAACAAAATTTACACAAAAAGAAACTAGCTAATTTTGCTCGGCCTAGGTTTCGAACTCACACAACTAAAAGATTTTTTCAGATAAAATCTTATTTTTGAAATAAAATGTAGTATTCTTACTTTTTTTTAAAAATCCCCATATAAGCTCGTAAGTTCTTATTTATATAAAATAAGATTTTGTTCTTAAAATTTTACTTAACAATCTTAGAAAGCTTATAAACTCACCAAAAATATGTTATAAAAAGTTTATAAGTCCAACTAAATATCTTTTAACACGATGTCCAAATGAATATGACTTTTATGAGATTGTCTACAAATCTAATTAATTGATATGACTCAACTCACAACATATAACCTATAAAATATAGTCTGATTTATGAAAATGAATTTCAATTATAGATAATGGATTCATGTCTCACAAAATTATATTTTATATAAGTTTTGATAAGTTTAAAAAACTACTCATCAATGCGGCTAAAAAGAAATAGAATCAAGGACAGGAAAAGTGCAAGACAATCTGCTCCAACAAAATAAATCAATTTCAAGTTAATCTTTTTGACTGAAATCATTAAATAAATAGTACATTCCTTCAGAAAATTTAATGAAAGGTACGGGTCTTGCCTCTAATCCCCACCACATTGATGGTTTCATCTTAAAAAGAAATAAGAAATCACAGTAGCATTTATTTATTTGGTAGCATTTAATTATAAATCGTTACTTTACTTGTACATATATTTGAACTGTGCATATGTATTTAAGCATACCAACCTTTCTAAAAGTATTTATGTCTATCAATTGGTAACTGTGCTTATTTAATTATTGGTATAAATTTATATAATGAACAATATCTCTGCAAATGATAATTATTTCGTTAGTTAGAGACAACTGTAAATTACTTTCCAACAAATCTAATTTAATAAGTGTATAGGAGAGTGATTGTTAGAGTACAAAAGATGGGTACAAAAGATATATACATTTCCAGTACCACGTTTTACATCTTTCCCATTTCTTGCAAATGATAAGTGTGTTTTAATTGTTTAGATACTTGGTTTTTAATGACTAACATCGTTGCAATAAAATAATTCTCATCTAACACATTATTTTTTATAGAGTTCTTCTTCAGTAATTTCAAGTAATGTATTTGGAAATATAGAAGAAGGAGAACTAGAAGGAAACAAAACAAAAGAAACCGACGGTTTGAAAGCAACGAGGAAGACGTTGAGGGAGGAAGATGGCTGATGTCGAAAAACATAATCACATTTTTCACATATCATATCGGTTCAATTGTACGGTTTCTATAGGAGCACAACTCCACCCCAAATATACGGAACAACACATTTTTTACCGCATAATTAGGATAATGAATTACTTTTCTACCATAATAGATTTTTTTTTTTCACCACAAAATAATAAAAATGATAATTTTACCCTTCTAGATAAGACATAAGAGCATCAACAATGGTTAATGAAAAACACTATTATTAAATAAAATATTTGTTGGTCCTAAATGGTCAGAGATTCAGAGGGGGTGAATGCCTCTATCGATTTTTGAACTTTTAAAACTTTTGGCGAATAGGTTTCTGATTCTAGGAAGAATGCAATAACCTGACTCGATTCAGAAACCTGGCAGTATGCTGTATCAGGTTCCTGTCTCGGTATCACAGTATGCAGCGGAAAATAAACGATAGAGTTTCTGTTTGGAAAACGTTTTCTTTTACAAGTATGCTTTTATCAAGGGGTTTTAGTAGAATGCTTATGATGTATGCAACAAGATATATCAATGCAATGCTGATAGACAAAAGCAAATAAACACGTATGGCTTATAGTGGTTCGAATGTGGTGTAATCCTTCTACGTCCACTCGATCTACTCCTTCCCAAAGGAGGAACTTTGTTAAGTCAGTTCGTTTTACAAGCCTCAACTTTACAAACCTCTTCCTAACACAAGTTTACCTATTAGAATCAACAGATTCCTAGGTCAAATCTCACACGGGGTACAAATCCCACACAGGGCAAATAGCCTACACAAGACTAAACACTTAGCAAGGATCTAATCTTATCAACTAAGGTATACCAAACTAAAACAATCTAGCACACAACAAATGGTTAAAAAGGTATATAGGTTCTTCAACTGGTGCGAACTCGAAGTTAGTCTTGAACATGAAAGCTCTAATGGCAGTGACAGATCTAGAAATAATAAATAGGGTATGCACAATTATATATAAGAAATATTAAAAAAAAAGATTCGAATCTTCTATCATATTTGGTGTTAATTAGTGATGTCATAAGATATATACACATGATCTGTGGTGATTAGTTTTGAATATGAGATGTAATATCAAATGTAATACAAGATCTCATGGAGAAATATATATATATATATATATATATATATATATATATATATATATATATATCATACAATTCAAAATTGAAAAATAAGTCCTTAAAAAGAACTAAAAGTATTAGCATTCTACTACTTGAATCCTAGAATGGGGCTAATATAGTCTTTTATTTATTATTTTAAGTGGGTTTGATGTAAAGTTATATATTTTTTAAATTCTAAAACATATATAATTATGATGCGTAAAATATAAACCACTAATATATATATATATATATATATATATAATGATTTTTTTTGCAAAAATGAGGGTATGCACTTGCATACCCTTAGTACTATATGCATCCGCCACTGTCTAATGGTTGATTGACTGCTTCTTAAAGGTTGAGTAACTGAACTTAGGTAAGCTTGAAAAAGCTTTGAAGTATATCTGATTTTCCATTCGGCTCAACTGAGCATCTTTCTTGGTCACTCACACCTTCTATTTATAGAGTAAAAAAAATATCCGTTGAAGAGAGATACTTCTCCATTTTGAATTTTAATCTTGATCTCCAAAGATCTTCTTTGTGGCTTCACTAAATGCATCATGGTCGAACTGAGAAGGTGGCGTGTAAACCTTCCATAAGCATTTAATGCGCCCGACATCGATTTCTGGACCTCTCTGACATGCTAGCTGACACGCCAAGGTGGTATAGGTCCATCGCTGATATTCATGCAACGGGTAGCTAATCTAGTCGAAGGTTAGCTTTGTTCTTCCTTGAACTGCATGAATGAGAGTAGCGTTTATCTTTTTACAAAAGATCCGTTGGCTGCTTCTTGTCATCTCAGCAGATTGCTGTAAATTCTTCATGCTTGCTGCTTCCTACATACTGTTTCTTCTTCTTGCATCCTGTTTCAGAACAGCTTCTTGTTCTCAAAACCTGCAGTCAGCTTCCAGGCATGCTTCCTGTTTCTGCATGCTGCTTCCAGAAGATATCTTCATATATCTCCTAAGGTTGGTTTTCCTTAACTTGGGAAACCATTACATGATCTTTTTCAGATAAGGAGACTAGAGATCATATAATCAGTATGGAAAATAGGTACTATAAACCTTAAACAAACTGTTTTGGTCTCATCAAAATTTAGTCAGAAATATCCCAACAATATTGATATTTTAATATTAAAAAATTGTACGGGGTGTTAATTGCATTTATACGAATTAGCCTGCACTAACACAATTAAAAGAGAGAAAAAATGAGTGTCATAATTATGTGGAGCCCAATAATATTTTTTTATTATTACTATTACATCCACCCATTAATGGTTGTGTATGCCCTAAATAACTTTGACAAAGTCTTGTGTGAGACCAACTCACCGTGAGACAGATTAAAAGTATTATATGATATATACAAAAGTATTACATGATACACATAAAATTATTACATGATACTTGTATTACGTAATACTTTTATGTATAATACAAGTATCATGTATCATGTATCATGTAATACTTTTATATATATCATGTAATACTTTTAATCCGTCTCACGGTGAGACGGTCTCACACAATAACTTTTGGGTAGGACTATCCACACCCCATCATTTTCTAAACATACCCAATTTTAAATACATTTTAAATAAATAAATAAAACTATTCCAATTATACCCTCTATGAAATTAAATAAAAAAAATGAAACCCTTCCCCTTCCATCTCTCTCTCCTCTCTCCCACTCTTTCTCTTTTTGACATCTTGTTTTCTCATTTAAAACGAACAATATACGAAACTCGCTCCAAAAACAACATTCTATCTGGATTAGTCGAACACTCTATTGCACGTTCTACTTGGAAAGATCGAACATTGTACTGTGTGGTCTACTTAAACAGGTCGAACAATCAGTGTTATGTTCTACCGTTCAGGTCAAACATACACTATTGTGTTCTACTTGTTCATGTCAAATACCCTTTTTCTAGTAAGTTTTTTATGTTGTTTGTTTTCAATATATTTTCATACCACATTGTGATTATTTCTTCACAAAACAAGTTTAAAATGTCGGGATATGTTGATGTTGTAAGTATTATAAAGTTCAAGGAGGGAGAACAAAAGGAGAGAAAGACGTTTTACTTATACCTGAACGTCTACTATGTGTTCTACCTGAATAGATCGAACGCTACATTGTGCGTTTTACCTGAATAGGTCGAACAACCAATGTCGTGTTCTACCTGTCCAGGTCGAACATACACTATTTCGTTCTTCTTGTTCAGGTCGAACACCCTTATCCAACGAATTTTTTTACGTTTGTCGTTTTAAAATATTTTCACATTCTATTTCTTCACAAAACAAACTTAGAATGATATGATATGTTGATATTGTAAGTATAATTGGGTCCAAAGTAAGAAGAAAGACGGAGAGAAAAGATGGAGAGACGGGAAGAAGAGAGGGATGGAGGTTTCAAAATTTTCTTATTTTAATTCTAAAAGGATAAGATTGGAAATTTTTTATTTTTAAAAAAATTTAATTAAAATATTAAAAAAATGGGGTGTGTTTAGAAAAAGGGTGGGGTGTGGATATCTCACCCATAACTTTTTCCATCACATCAGTCAACAATTTTACATTATACACATGTGAGTGCAAGTGTTATTTTAGACTTTTCATCCAAATTATAATAGAAAAGTAATAAAATTGTATATTGTAGTAGAAAAGTAACAAAATTATATACTATAGTAAAAAAGTTAATTTATTTGATTTCGTAATATAAAAGACTATTTTAACCTATATATATTGCCGCTATTTTTGCTTGAAATTAAGTTTCATTGAAACAATAATCATTTCAACCAATTACAAACTTGGAGGTGTGGGGTGAGATTTTTCCAATGTGGAGATTATTTAATGGGCAACTTGAAACATGGCCCATTTGCTATGGTCCAAATAGTTTTTGTTTTTGGATGAATATTTTGTCCTAAAAAGACTTGCAAGTTTTAAATACCAAGAAAGATCAAGACTGAAAGATGAAGAGAGAAACTTGGAATTATGAAATACCCACTTGAGAAGAGATTTTAAGGAGCATTTATGAGAGTTTCCACAGATGGATCAGATTGCAATCTACACAACTTGTTCAGAACTCTGAGGTGCAACTTGAACAGTGGGGGATCTAATTTTGAGCTTTGTAGCCAAAGATGTCTATTTCCCAACACTAGCTATGAAGTTTTATTCAAACGAGTAATACCCTAAATTACCACATTTTATATAAAAGATTAATTTTCTACCACAAATGATAGTTATGTTACTTTTCTACCCTAAATCAGGAAATTGGACAAAATTGTCCTAATGAAAATAAAAAAAGTCAGATTTCCGTCAATATTACATGATATATCATACATATCATATAATCCTATAAAAAACACATCGTGTAAACTCAAACACGAACTGATTATTTTTAACTTTTTTCAGAAAGACAATTCAGGCCAATTTTTCTGAATTGTGATAGAAAAACAACAAACTATCATTTGTGGTAGAAAAGTAATCTTTTATGTTCAACTCTTAGATCGAGGTAAAAATTGGTCGTGTTTAGAACACATCAATGAACAGCAAGCTCTGTTTTGGTTAAGCATTTCATATCTCATTTTATTTATTGGCAAGATTCATATATCTTGGTGGATTGATGAGTTCATATATCATGGATTATGTAGTAATCCAAATAGATTACAGCTCTATAAAGTTAGATAGATCCTTGCTTAGCTAACCACCATCACTAAAGAAAAGAAGATGAGGTCATCATAACAATGCATAAACACAACTGCACATGCCAAAAGCCCTACCAACTAGATACCATCTCAATGATAGATTAAGCTACATTATTTCCATAGTTGAGCTACAGCCTACAAAATTATACCAAATTATTGGCAACTTACCAAATACATATTCAATATCATCACATCTCACTAACATTTTATAGGATATTACTAAAGATATTGACTGCTAATCACTAAACTATTGGCATGCAACATATATTAAACAACTGACTTCAGTAAGATCTGCCATAATAAAGAGCCCAGAATAGGACACTTTACTGAATTGACACTACATTATTGTTTATTTAAATAATAATAATAATAATAATAAAAATAATAGAACAAAGTAAAAGAAAAGGCAATGGTTCACGGGTCCTAACAAGCCCATCTCCTATGCCCAACAGAAGTAGGGCCACTCAACAACACAGTATCCACAGAATATCTCAATAATTTGCAGCCAATTATTAGATCATAAGAAATACATATTTTAAGAGATGAGTGATGCTTTGTAGATGCCACAAATAGTGTAATATAATAGGTGCTATCACCATCACATAGTTGCACTTTTATACAAGTTATATAAGTGTGATTGTGTGTAAATCTTCCATAGATAATATCATCAAGTGTAGCATCGACAAAACCGCACGATACTTAGATCAAAAGGATAGAAACACTCTCATGAAATCATGATTTATGAAACAAAGGACTGGATGTAGATGATCAGTTTTAACTTAATAATTATAGTGAAATGAATTTAGTAGATTCATATCTCAAAGAACATGATCCGTGAGAAAGTCTCACCTAAGTTCTAGTCGAAGAAGAGAAATAAATACGGCAAAGAAATGGTAGTACAATTAAACATCATTTTCATTCATAATTTTATTGCATTTTAGGTAGAAAACTATAACAAAACACAAATAACTAATCAAGTTAGGTCACCAAACCAAAAAAGAAAGAAAAGAACTTCTAAACTTCTAAGCACAACCTTTCATCAGCAATTAGACTATAACCACATTTACTTCTCTACCTCAAATCAGCTTATG
Organism: Scutellaria galericulata; assembly: GCA_946896805.1. Lineage (NCBI taxonomy): Eukaryota > Viridiplantae > Streptophyta > Magnoliopsida > Lamiales > Lamiaceae > Scutellaria > Scutellaria galericulata. The sequence goes on from OX335797.1 coordinate 12,926,740, forward strand.
AACAATGTGTAAACTAACAAAACAAAACAAAAAACCATAAGAACAAAAAAAGAGAAAAGCAAACAATAGACAAATAAATTATAGATACATACAAAGATCAACAATATGCAAAGGAGATCACCTTAACTTAAGCTCTCCCAAACACTCCCCATAGCTTTCCCCTTTCAAGCCCATCAAGAAGCTTCTTAGCGCCCACGACCTCGACCTCAACGAGCTTCTTCAAATAACCGATCGCACCACATTCCACCATTTGCTTCCTGCATTTCTTCGAATGCACAAGCGATGCCAATATCGCCACAAAGTACCTCTTATCCAAATTTTGCAACAACGGATTCAATAATTGAACTGCAAAAACAATCCCCTTTTCCTTTCGGAAAATCCTCCGATTCCCAACGTAATTCATCAGCATTGCAAGAACTTCCCCTGCAGCCTCCTTCTCCTCCAAGGCCTTACCATCCAACATGGTCACGAGCGGAGGAATACACCCCGTCTCGCCCAATTCCTTCCGTATTTTGTTGTTGTAACTCAAATGAAACAGCCCTTTCGCGGCCGCGATTCTAACCCCTAAAACCCCACAACTCAACACCCCAACGAGGCGATTGAGGAACCCATTATCCACTAGAAACTCGGCTATATTGACACAAGATGCCAATGTGTTCACCATCATAACAACTACTTCAAGATTCTGAGGAGTGGGACATGAATCCCAGAAGTTCTTGAGCCTCTCAATGCCACCTTCTCTAGCAACTAACAACTTCAAAGAATCATCCCCTGAGACTAAATTACACAAACACCCAATCGAATTTTCTTGTGCTAATAAGGTCCCTGAATTACACAATGCTAATAACGTTGAAACAGCGTTTTCCTCAATGAAATTCTCTTTGATATCGTCGAACACCGCTAAATTACGAAGAACCCTAGCTGCTAGAGCCTGCGAATTGGGCGTACCTTGTTGGCAAACTTCTAACAGGGATGAAATCCCACCTCTGGATCCAATTGCTCTGGCGTTTTCCTTTGAGTTGCTCAATACGTTGAGAGAGATACACGATTTCTCCTTCGCAAACACGCTTCCAGATTCTAGAACCCTCATCAGATTATTCAGCAACACCAAACCCTCAGCTAACAAAACGTGCTTGGTCGAATCGACGGTCGAGATTTTTGCGATCGCAGTGACGGTTTTCTCTTTGATTTCCGACGAACTGGTGGAATCAAGCAAGTGAACGAGTATCGGAACAATCCCCTGCGCCACCGCGGTTAACACATTCTTATCATCTTCCTGCAACAGCCCGAGGAGCGACTCGAGGGCCGAGCTTTTCGACTCGGTCGGCCCGATCTGCAGCCGGGTCATTAAATACCGGGCCTCGGCCCGAACCGATTCTCTTCTATTGGACGGCAAAATCGAGGACGAAACGGCTGGGGTTTCATCGAGGGCGTCGCTTTTGGCGAGCACATCAAGGTCATTGATGTGGGCGTCGAGCTTGGCGGAGAGAGAGTCCACGTCGCTCTGGGTTTTGAGCTTCCCACCGGGGGGAGAGAGGGAGTGGCAGAGCACGGCGAGATAGGCGGCGGTGGAGCAGGTGGCGGAGACGGAGTGGAGGAGGTCGGATGAGAGAGGGTTATCGTCGGCGGCGGTGAGGTCGGAGAGCCTGTTTTCTAGGGTAGTGAGCTTTGTGGTAACGATGGACCATTTACCCTTGAGGATTTGTACATGGGAAATGGAATCGAAGAGAGGGTGAAGCAGTTGGCGTATATTGGTTAGCTCAGGATTGATGGGGTCTTCTTCATTTGAAGCTTGTTTCATGGCGTCGGAGAGTAGAGAAGGGCTTGAGACTGCAATTTGGTAACGACGACGTCTGAATATACGGGAAAATGAGGGAATAGCGGACGCGAAGTCAAGAGCGTGGACTTCTAACTCTCAAGATCTACTTCTTTTTTCCATTATTCTTATTTTCTTTACCCTATTTAGTATTTTGACCATGTATTTTATTTTTATTTATTGATTTTTCACTCAACTTGACTATTATTATTATTTTTTTATTTAATGGAATGACAACAGAAAGTAATTAGGGTTTATATATATATATAATCTTATAATTTAAATTTACCTTAACAAGGGAAAAAGTATGTTTGAGTTTCTCCTCAAAAGAGAAGAGAAATAAATGGTAATGTTTAGTTATTTTTATTTCATAATTTTGAACCTACACGACTGTCAATCAATTATTTATAGTGATCGATCTTTTTATATCACTAACGATGTTGTATGTTAATTCATGTGATAACTTCATCAGAAATATCACATGTGACAACTTCTTTCTTAGTATATATCCCGACGTCGATTATGTTATTGAAATATGATTATACATTCATGTTTTTGACATACACAATAAAATATAGAGTGGAAATGACAGTATGACTCTTCTTTAGGGATCCATGCATAAATGAAGAATGTGATCGTTTTTAAAATTATGTTAATGGCCGTTAAAAATCTAAACATATCTTGTTTTAAAAGAAACATCTAAAAAGAAATTTTCAAGAAACCATTGAATTTGTATCTACGTGGGATAACAAACACTAACAAGCTTCCTTTTTTAAGTTAATTTTCTTTTAACATTATTACATCATGTGTAGACGTAATAGTTATCCAATAGTTGACAATCTATAATCTACATTGAAGATAGTTCCTTTATTTTGAGTTTGATAAAAATCAAACCCACTATTTACCTCTTTATATATTCAAGTTTAATATTTTTTTAATTAGTTTGGTGGAGTGGGAGGGGGAATAATAAATACCATAAAACTTGGGCGATCTGATTTCAGACATTTATAAAAATAGAATATCACTTAAATTATAAGGCTCGTGATATTTGAGCTGAACATTAATTACTAATGACTTGTGTTAAGTTTCGCTTCACAAGGAATCTAATACAGAGGTCATACCAATTCTTTTTGTTATATATGAAAATAAAATTAGATAGAAAAAAGGAATGTTAACGCGCTCCTTGCGAGAGTTGAAAGAGATTAATGTGCATTGGAAGTCAGAGTCCAAGTGTGAATTGGAAGGGATGGAAAAGTAAAACAACCAAAAAGTTGGGCCCATAAATAATTAATCTACTTTTTTGGGGTCTTTTGACAGGTGGTCATGGAAGGTTCCTCTTTGCTTCGCCGTCTGTCCACCAGTCTTGCTAACCTCACTGACGCTCACCAATATTATCATCACCGAAGCTTCGTCAACTACAAAAATGTCAGAAAAGCCCTTTATTTAGCGGGAAAAGATGGGATGGGGGTGAAAAGATGAGAAATGAAAAAGGGAGGGGTAAAGTGTAAATAAAGGAAAAGGAAAAAAGGGAGAATAAACGAATTAGCATAATGAGTGGTGCGACTTTGGAATTCTGTGGGCAGGTGTGGTACAATAACTGAATAATGATTCTACCAATCAATTCAGGTCAACCCTACCATTTGTATTTATTGATAAAATATTAGTTCTATACTTTTATCATTGTGATTTTTTTTTTCCTAGCATTTAAAATATTTAAAACGTTATTTTTGCTAGAAAAGGTATTTCTTCATATTAGTATCTAAAAACCATCTTCAGTGGTTAAAAAAATTCAACGAGGGTCTATCGTGAAAGGAAATTAGGATTTAACTCTTGGTTCAAATTTTTATTTTTATTTTTTCACAAATAAGGATTCAACTCTCTTGAGTCACAGATACACAATAGAACAATGATAAGACCCTAAATCTTGAATATATATATTTTTTAAATTGCTATAATTTATTTATGTGGTCATTTGACAGTCATATCAACATTATTTGACAGTCATGATATCAGTTTTTATGAAAGAAAATTATTGGATACCCTTAGAATAGAGGATCATAATTTGATACAATAAGGTGTTTCACACTCTCAATTGACAAGTTTCATCTTTGATGTTCCACATTGATAGTTGACCTATTTTTGGGATATAGACCAATAAAATCCAAGTAAAAAAGAAAAAAAAATAGAACATTTTTTTTGTCCCAAATTTTAAAAGTATTTGGAAGATTTATAGCTACGTACCTTTTCTTTATTCGAGTATAACCAAATCTTGTAGTGTAAAAAATATTCTGACCACCACAAACTCTCATTGAAAAATCAAATACATAAACAATTGGTTTAGTAGGATAAATTTTTTCCTGTTTCTAATTCTTTGATATATATCTTTCAATGAAATAGTGCTAATGCTAATCTAATAGTTTTCAACAATTAATATAAGGATAAAATAGAAAATTTGAACATTGAAAATTTTAAAAATTTCAATCACATTTAGTATTTTCTTTGAAATTATGTCAAAAAATTGTGCCACTTTGGTGAAAGTATTTGCAGGTTAGCATTTGGAGGGGAAAAAAACATAGGAATGAGTGAGAAAATAAAAAAGATCCACAAAGGAATAAAACAAACAAATAGTTCCAATATTATTGTTTCACGTCTTTCCTGAGCAGTCTTAATTAGTAATTTTGACCCTGCAATCTTTATTTTTGCTACAGATTTACATCAGGGCCTGTGATTCTTGATATCATGCAAAACTAATTAGAAAATGGCAAAAACTTTTGTGCACAAGGTGCACGGATCCAAATCTGTGCACAACAATACTGTTATATTATATGAAGTAATACTGTTATATTATATGAGTGATACTGTTAATATGAAGTAATACTGTTATATTATATGAGTGATACTGTTATATTATATGAAGTAATATTGTTATATTATATGAAGTGATACTGTTATATTAATATAACAGTATCACTTCATATAATATAACAGTATTGTTGCACCTTGTGCACAGGAGTGTCACTCTTAGAAAATTATACTCATTTCGTTCCAAAATAAATATTGTTCAGGTATTTTCACTTAAATTAAGAAAAATAATATAAATACTGATATAACTCTAAATAATTTTAATGTGAGAATTTTTTTTTCTTTCTCTTTACAATCATTTTTAATTTGATAGGAGTAAATGAGAGTATTTTTGGTAGATTATTGACAAATATATCTTCAAATCCTAAAACGACATTTATTTTGGGACCGATGGGAGTATAATTTTCTACTTACAACTTCGATCTAGAAGCAGTCAATTTGATTGAGTAATCTTATAACCTTTTATTACAATGTATATATTTCAACGTTTCAAGTAAAATCGAATGAAATTTTGAAAAAATTAAAATAAAATAAACAATTAAAATTTATGGTAAAAAAATAATGAGAATGACGAAAATCACGAATTTTCTTTTATTTATTAGTCACATTGCCATATTAAAGAAAGTCAAAAGACACATATTTATTCATTTCATAAATTAGTAATTATTGCATGTAAATTTTACAATCAGCATCAACACATACATAAAAAAAAAATTTCGAATAGAATTGGATAAAATTTGGAAAAGAAAATGATAGTAATTGAACCAAAATTGATGGTAAAGAAGTAGATACAATTTATATTATATGATGAAATTAAAAATTTCCCTCTATTTATTAATTACAATATTCTAGTAAAGAAAATCAGAAAGCGCACATTTATATTGTAGTCATTACATAAATCAGTAATTATTGCATGTAAATTTTATAATATGCTTCTTCTTTTTTTATTTATAGCTAAAAAGGATCATTGATTATATAAATCAATAATTATTACATGTAAATTTTACAATATGCTTATCTTTTTTTAATTAAAGAAGATCACGCTGACCCCATAGTAACTCGAAGCAGGACCTAAGCCTGGGAATTAAGTAAATGGGTTTAATTTAGATTTAGGCTATCATGCTTCTGTCATATGCTTGCTTCTCTTGAAGCTAAATACTTAGTTTCTTATTAAAAAGCCAACTGAATTTGAGATCTTTGAAGCCCTCCTTGCTAGCTCTCTCATCAACTCTTGCTTGCAATTTCCTAATCCTGTGCGGTAGGGTGCACACAAACTCCTGTTCGCGCATTCCATCACCGTTGAGCCCCCCAAGCTTTTCCAACTTCCACCTCCCGATCAAGTACTCCATAATAGAGGCGTAATCATCAGGTGTGTACACCCCCATCCTATGAGCCAAGAAGGCGAATTTCTCGAAGAGTTGTGGGTCTTGACCATCGTAGATCAAGTGAGCTGGCATTGTGATTTTCTTTCTGAACATCTTGCCTATGCCCACCATAGCGTCATTTGGATCCACTTCTAAAAGCTTTTCACACATTCTGATATATGCATTCTCGTGGCGCTTTTCATCTGCAGCAATGACTCCACATATTTTTGCAAGAATTGAATCTCCATTCTCACTTGCTAGTCTTCCTGTGTTGCTGTGTGATATGTAGGTGGCACGTTCTTGAAATGATGCGTATACACACGCTAGATAAGGGTTGTTTTCCATTCCCACATCCTGTCATTGTTCATCAATATTCAAGTGAATTTAAAATCTATCACTTTCATAATATGGATGTGATCTCGAGTTTCTACACATTATATATGTTAGGGAAAATGAAAAATACCCACTTCACGGAAAAACATCATTTCTCACCAGATTAAAGGTCAAATTACATAAATACCCTTGAAATTGGGAAGTTAAGTTTTTGCAAAGAAAAAAACGAAAACAAATTCAAAATGATAATACTTAGCTTCGAGATCTTAGCTAGATCTCGATCTTACTTACATTTGAAATCTTTTTGAATTTTATTTTTTTGGGAAAACCTTAGATCAAGAACTCAGTTTTTTGATAATAGTTAACTTAGAGATTTTAAATGTATCATTCGAAATCAAATTGATTTGAAATTTTAAAAATAATTTTTTTTTGGAAAAAATTACAAATAATGCAGAATTTCGGAATTAAATAGATAATCAAGATGTTAGAGAAGATAGATAAGAGAGAATCGAGATGTCAGAGTTACGTGAGATGTGAGATAAAATAGTTTTATGTAAATTTTAAAAGAAAGTGTGAGATAACTAAAAACATTCATGGTATTTAAAAAAGAATTGAGTAAAAACTATTTTTTTCTTAAAAAGTAAGTAAATTTAAACTCGTTTTGTTATGGATATTGAATAGAAAGACACATTTCCAAATGGTCTATATGTATCGAAATTAAAAACCAAACTTTATTACCATTCCAGCACTGATCAAGTATTGCACCGTTTTGTCAACCATAAACATGTCAACCCGGCCCGAAAGATAAAGAAATGTCCTAAGCAAGTCACCATGCCTATTCTCCTCAGAAGCCCAGCCCCGAACCCAAACAGCCCACGGGCTCGGGCTTGATCCAGTCTCATCCCCTACTCCATCCACACCATTGAACATGGATTGATATGTAGGTAGAGCTTCTTCAGTAATCATATCCCCTACCAATACCACAAAATACTCATCTGGAAGTTCTTTAGTTCGATCGCGTAAATCCCGAACTTCATCGATGAATTCGCTAACGGGCCGGGTTGAATCAGGGAGAAGCTCATTTGGCTGCCAAGATATCTCTACGGGCTTAAGCAGTGAGACTACGTTATCATGGGCCCATGGTTCGAGTGACTTTAATAATTCCAGTTTTTCTGGTGGCAAAGTGTGGGTTAATGTTGGTTGGCGAGATGTGGGCCGGGCCGGGCTTGCAACAGCGGAGACCGGTTCTGACCTTCGACGAGATGTGGGCCGGGCCTGGGTGAATGCAAGTGGGGTGATGGTGAAGGTGAGATTAGTTGATAATAAGGTCTGCATGGTTGCTTATATTTGATAATGATGTAATGCCACCACTTGTCTACTCAAGAACCAGTTAATTTATAATAATCCATAAGATGTTAGATTTTCTGATTTTCATAATGACTGCCTAATTGTTCAGGTTATAACTAATTAATTGTGTAATCTACTAGACTTGATTCAATGAAATCCCTACTTAGAGGTTACTAAAATTTTATTATTGCTTGATTTTTCCGAGATTATTTAATTAGTTATACCAAACCATAATCATATTCTAACCGAAATTTGCTAATTTGATTTGCCTATTCTTAACTTTGGTTTATTTAGGGATTCATAAATATTCGTCGAAAACATGATTCTTCAACTATTACCACTATTATATATATATATATATATATATATATATATATATATATATATATATATATATGAGTGTTGATCAGGCACGCACCTGAAAAATGTGCACCGTGCGCACTCCTTTAGGATTTTTTTTTTTAATATTTCATATTATTTCTTTTCTCACGCTATCACTTCACATACGAAATTTTCATAAATCTTCTTCTCAATTCTCATAATCAATGTACTTTTTAATATTTTATATTATTATACATAATTTTCTAAATCATAATCAATATAATTTTTAATATTTTATATTATTATACACATAATTTTTTCTCATCCTACAACTTCACATACGGAATTCTCATCTCACACATAGACATAACCCCTCATCAATATCTTCACATACTTTACTTTTTTGTAAAATCATCAAAGGAAAAATCACAACAATTTCAAAAGCAAGAGTTTGCCGTGGTTTTGGGATTAATGGACATGACAGGAGAAATGGTACCTGTACCACATCATTTTCTTATCTTTTATATGAAAATTTTTACATTTAAAAAATTATGGTACTGATTTGTTTTAAAAAAAAATTTACATGTTAGATTCATTATATTTGAAGACACAAAATACAAGTAATTAATGAGACTTGGGGATTTTGAAGATTGATTGAAGACTTCTTGAAACTTGATGATTGAGTTGGATTATATTTGAAGACACAAAATACAAGTAATTAAAGAGACGTCGGGATTTTGAGGATTGTTTGAAAACTTTTTGAAAATTGATGATTGAGTTGGAGGATATGATTTGTTGATTTTGAGGATTTATATATGCATGCCTGTGACTTCCATTAAACACACAACCCCACCCACCCCAAATAATTACAGCTAATTTATAATAATCTATCAGATGTTACATTAATTTTCATAATGAATCTGCCTAATTGTTTAGGTTATAACGTGTAATAAACAAAAGTAAGCATACGAACAACTAATTAATTATATTGTGTAATCTACTTGACTAGATTCAATGAAATCCCTACTTAGAGGATACAAAATTTTTATTATTGCTTGATTTTCCGAGGCTATTTAATTAGTTATACCAAACTATAATCATATTCTAACCGAAATTTGCTAATTTGATTTGCCTATTCTTAACTTTGGCTTATTTGGGTTATTTAATTAGTTATACCTAACTATATTCATTTTCTAACCGAAATTTGCTAATTTGATTTGCCTATTCTTAACTTTGGCTTATTTGGGGATTCATAAATATTCATCGATAACATGATTTTTCAACTACTACCACTATTTTATATATATGAGATTGTCTCACATAAAACATTATGTGAAACAGAGTTAATATAGTTTTATGTAAGGCTGATACTAACCTTGTTGAATGTATTGACCTGTTTTTACTGATCCATATAAACTTCATCTTACGTCTTACATACACGTGAGACCGTCTTATATATGACCTACTATATTTATGCTTCAAATGCTTATGACTTCCATTGAACACACAACCCCATCCACCCCAAATAAATAAATAAAAATTTATGCCATCGTTGCCCCTTAAAAATTTTTTATTGTCATTTATCCAGATAAATGCATAATGTGATAAGATTAACTAAGTAAAATTTGTGAACTATATATAAAAACATTAAGGGTGAGCAATCGGTCTGTTCAGCCGAAAAGCGAACCGATATGTATGTAAAAACCGAACAGAACCATCCCTTAAAATTTTTTTATTTGTCACTTCTCCAGATAAATACATAATGTGATAAGATTAACTAAGTAAAATTTGTGAACTATTTATAAAAAATTAAGGGTGAGCAATCAGTCGATTCAGCCGAAAACCGAACCGATATGTATGTAAAAATTGAACCGAACTGAATGTCTAGGATGACTAGGGAGGTTGTAAAAACCAATTGTAAGTTTAAATTGATTAGGCTAGAATGTGCATAAATTGATTAGCCTAGAATGTGTTTCTAATATATATCCTCATTTTATGTTCAAAAACTCCAATTGTTTATTTTCTTGATTTATCTAGATATTTTGGAGCAATTTTGGAGATGAAGGACAATGAAGGTCAATGGACAAAGAGAGGATTGAATTCTGGTGAATTTTAGAAATTATAAGAGACACATTAGATCTGCTTCTACACATTGGACGATTCAATATGTGTGAGAAAGCCCAGCAGCAAGAGCGAGAGCCCAATAACCAGCGGAAGCCCAGAAATTGAGAAAGAAATCCTATGGCCCATAGCAGATGTATATATACCCTATTGGAGAGATAAAAGAGAAGCTTTCAAATTGTTCTCTCAGCGGCCGTAGAGGCTATGGAGAATTTTAGTTTAGGATTTGCTTTTTATTTTCTCAAGATGTGAGACTAAATTCCATACGCTTTCGAAGGGATGTTGAACCTCTATTTCTGATTTACTCTGGATGATTAGTAATGTTTTCTTGATTTATATTTTTTGAATGATTTATGTTGTTTGATTTCTTGATTATTGATGTTGCATGATTTGATTTAATATGGGGTCTGTTAGATTGAATTTTTGTGATATATATTGCTAGAATATGAATCATAATCCGTAATTGTTACGAATTTATATTCCCTAGTAGCAAATAATGCTTTATTCGTTAGGGACAACACATCTTTAAATTATCCGAATCGAGCTTGTGAATTTGGAATCTAGTCCGTCCTATCGTCTTAGAGATTAATGCGTTCGTCACAGGTCGTACCTATTAGGTTGTCTGATTGTACAAGGTTTATTAAAGAGCTTGTTTTAATAGACTAAACTTAAGAGACGATTCGGAATAGCAGAGCGAACTTGCTAATCTAGAAATGGGGGTTTGAGAGATAGATTGAGAGAAACGTTATTAATTAATCCACCGTTCAAGAATAAAAGAAGATACTGAACTGAGAACTGGTGTCTTATTTATTGATTCTTTTTTATTTATTTGTTTTCATCTTTGTTTCGTAGTAGTTTGATTAGATAATTTTCAACCAATCCCCTTTGTTTAACTTGTTTATCTTGTTTATTTGTTGAGTTATTAACACTAGTAAATTTAATTAATTCCTCGTGGGATTGACCTTTACTTGCCGCTTCTACAAGTTAGTTAAAGGTAAGAAGATAATATTAATTTTGCATGCCTCGATAGCACGTGTCAATTACTAACATATTTTCCCAAATTTCAGGTTTGTTGTTGAGCATTTGTCAGTGGAGGAAATGGATGGTATCAAAGAAGGATTTAATTTTAATTTGGAGATGTTAAATTAATAGGAAGATGAAATGTTGCATTTTATTTTGGATGTATTGTAAGTTAACTTCGATGTTTAATATTTTATATTTAGGAATTTATATTTTTACTGTAGTTGTATTTTTATTTTCATGATCAATTATTTTACAAGATTTATGGATATGGCTATGAAAATACCGTTGGAATTTCAATGGAATTATGAAGCAAAATAAAAATAAAATATATGGAAAATTTTCCAATGGAACAATTTTTTGTTGGATTTTTTAAAAAATTCCAACGGTCAGCTTTATTGGAATTTATGTTGGAAAAATTCCAACGGAACAAATTCCGTTGGAATGTCTGTTGGAAAAATCCTTGGAGTTTTTTCATCAATGGTTATTCCAACGAAAAAAAGCCGTTGGAATTTTTAGTTGGAATTTTTTTTCTATTGGAATGTCTGTTGGAAAAATCGTTGTAGTTTTTTAATCAATGGTTATTCCAACGAAAAAAAAGTCGTTGGAAATTTTTTTCTATTGGAATTTTAAAGTCCAACGCCCTTTTTCCGACAGCTAACTTTCCATTAGAATCAAGAATTCCAACAGAATTTTTCCGTTGGAATTTCAGTTATTTCTAGTAGTGTATGGTGCATGCTTATTTAAAAATATTGAATAGTTTTAAAATTTTATGTAGACTTTTTTCTTCTCTTACTACTTTATTGGTGAACTAATATATTTTTAATTATCATTGAATTCTATAACTATTTTAAAATTTTAATTTTCTACATATAATTTGAATGTCAAGCTAACAACATGTCATTTCGATCAATTATTGCAGGGAGCCTAATAAAAAAACTTTGTTTTCCTAAAGTATTATAGATACATAAAATCACACTCTTTAAATTGATGCATGAAGTAAAAAACAAAGTCTTGAGTCATTTAAATGTTATATCATGACTAGAGAAGTGGAATATTGGCTAATGATATGTTTGACTTGTTAAGAGGTCAAAGGATAGCTGATTTGGTTGGGGAATTTAATGTCACTTGTTGAATCTATTCCTTTGCATATTCACAGAACTCATGCATGACACTTGGGGATGTCAAAGTGGACAACTAGCAATTATATGGTCAAACTATTTATTCTCTTGGATAATAAGTAAAGTGATCAATTGGTAGAGTTTTGATTAATATATATATATATATATATGATAAGTAGGAAATAGATGCATTTTATCGAGGGTATATTTGAGATTTTATAATCTTTTAGATGATTGAATGCACCGTTTTTGTATTTATTGATGTTTTCGATCTTTAAATACTTCATATATTATTTTCTTGATTATTTTAGGAATTTTGAAGTATTTTGGAGTTGAGGAAGGTAATCATGGAACGAGAAGAAGTCAATTGGGCCCAACTTAATTTCTAAAGCCCAAGAGAATTAAAGAAGACTAAGTTCGAGAATAAGTCAATTGGGCCCAACTTAATTTCTAAAGCCCGAGAGAATTAAAGAAGACTAAGTTTGACTTGAAGATTAAAGGAAATAATGCCCATCACTCAAGAGAAAGAAAAGAAGGAAACTTTTCCGTCTACCCAAGAAATTCATACGGCCATGAGTTCAAAAAGGAAAGAAATCTTTGACTTTTGCTCCAAGAAAAAGAGATATGTTTTTGGCTCCTCAAAAAGGCCACTATTGACGGAGGCAGCAGAGGGGGAGAAGATGAGAGTTCACGTGAGGTTAGCTAGAGTAGAGAGAGAGAGAAAATTTAGTTAGAGAGAGAAACAATTTTATTTCCCTAGAATTTAGATTGAGTTTTTAATTGCTTGGATGGATTCGATTTTGAAGATGTTCGATTAATCTTTCAATTTCGGTTAGCAGGGATGTTTGAACTCATATTTATTTTATGTTTTAATTAATCTCGTTTCTCCCTTCTCGATGTTTGATTGGAATTGATTATGTTATCTGTGAATATCGTTTTCAATTGTTGATGCTTAATTTGGATTAACCACCTAGGTTAAGTAATTGATAATTGACTGCTAGAATTTTAGATCATGAATCCTAATTATTGTGATTTAATTTTCATAAGTGGTAAACTAGATGTCGTGCATCTCTAGGGTAGCATAATCCTAGATTATCGAATCGAGTTTGTGTATTCGGAGTCTAGTTCATCCTATCGTCTTGGTGATTAATGCATTTAATGAATTAAATCTAGAGAGCTTGTTTTAGGTTATTCAATTAAATAGGGTTAATTAGTGATCTTATCCTAATTTAACTAATCTTAAGAGACGATTCGGTTTAACAGAGCTTGTTGTTAGACTAGGGGTGATAATTCCATAATAATCTGAGAGAGGGGTGTTACATTGATTAAGACATAATTGAAATTGGGGGATAACTGAACTGTTAACTGGAATATTTGCATCCATTGAACTCTTGCTTAATTAGTTTTCTAGGTTTACTTTATTTAATTTAGTGATAGATATTTAATCTCAAAACCCCTCATAATCTGTTATTTATTTGAATTGAAATTAGGTGGCATAGTTAATCATCACTCCTCGTGGGATCGACTCTTACTTGCCCTAGCTACTAGTTGGTTAGGATAGGGAAGATATTAATTAATTTTATCGCGTTACGACGCGCGGTCAATATATATATATATATATATATATATATATATATATAAGAATATCTTAGAAAGAAATAAAGACATTTCTATATTATAATGATGTATTTTATCACTTTTTGCACATTTATCATTTTTGTTTGAAATTGATATTTCAACGTGGTAAACTGTTATAGGACACTCATACGTTGGATTTTGGATGCCACTAAAGGTGCTCAAACGATTCGAACCGTCGGTTTTAATTTGGAAAACCGTGGAAGGTCAAACCAAAACCGAAGAATGAGGATTCCGGTTTCAGTTCCAATTTGTAAACTGGTTGTTTGGGTGGTTTCATTCTCTTTTTTTCTTTTTAATTAAATTCGCGTATAAATATACAATTGTTCATATATTACTAAATAACAATTTTGTTTGAGTTAATAATTTGATATAAATGAAAAGTTAGAACTTACATTTACAAGTTACTGTACAACATCACAACTTACAAGCTACAATTTCAAAAATTAAAAATTATTATATAAATACAACCAAATACAAACCACAAACTAAAAAATATTACAACTTATTATACAAATTAAAAGTAATAATCAATACAACTTAAAAATAAAGAGTAAAAAAACATAAATTAACAATGTTATTTGTATATAACATATAATTTTAAAAAAAAAGGATAAACCGGTGGTTAAACTGCCGTTTGGAATCGCTGGTTTTTCGATTTGAAAATATCTTGAACCGAAATCTAACAGTATAACCATGATTCATGATTTCAATTTCAAGCCAAAATCGAGTCAACAGTTTTCCAAACTGTTGATCACTATTCGATTTCAGTTTTCCAAACCGAATGTGCACTTCTAGATGCCACATCAATTGTTTTCATTATTGAATTGGTGTGCAACTTTGTAATCCGTAAACTTAATTAGTGCACAAAAACGAATAGAGCTACATATATATGAGTTAATTATCGAAAAAATTACAATCTTTACTCAAATTGTCATTTATCCAAAAATTTTACTATTGGTCAAAATAACATAACCCTATACATGTAGTATATATATTTTTTGACCTCAGTCAGTGTTGAAAAAAATTACTTATTTGATTTATAAACCAAAAATTCTTGAGGTTTTTGAAGTTGAACTTTATGAAACTATCATATTTGAAAGTCAACAAAAAGAAATTTCAAAACTGACCGAGGTCAAGAAATATACTATATAAAAAAAAAGATTATATTATTTTGATCAGTAGAATTTCTTTTGATTAAAATGACAATTCGAGTAAAGGTTATGATTTTTCCGACAATTAAGTCTATATATATATAGACACACATTGTTCTTTCAATTTCATTCTCAATTTTGTTGTGGGTTGAAAATAAGAAAATGGAATGGATATTGTAAAGGTCCCCAAGGGTAAGAAGAATAATCTTATCTATTCCTTTGAAGGGATGAGAATAATTCAAGATTTGCATATGCATCTGAAAGGCCAAGAATGATATGTTACGCGGCATTTTGAATACAAATAACCTTCATCTTTTGGTGCCTATATATAGCTTGACATTGCTCATTTACTATGAAACCAAACACCAAATTCAATATCATTTATTTTGGTTGTGAAAAATCATTAGAAGAGAGGTTTTGTATGTAGATGAAGAGTCTAGTTTGGTAGCCAAGGATGACTTGCCTAAATTCCTTCCAAAGTTCGTAAAAACGAAGTATTATATGGTTTTTAGGCGTCGTCCGATGGCTATCCTAACAGGCTCTTTGTTTTCATGTTAAACCATCTCATCTTTTCTATGCTTCACGTAAAAAGTACAAATAAAACGTATGTTTTTCTTAAAATTTTTATGTTTGTAATAATAATTTTTTTGTTGCTATCATTTTTAGAACTTTTATGATTTTATTTTATACGAATATATTTTGTTAACTTATCTGTGTAAAAAAATCTAATATCTAATTATATGTTTCAGAAATACTACACACACACACACAATTATAAACTTAACCATTCTTTCAAAGTATATATATATCAATATCTCTCTCATCGACTTGTTTTCCAGTCTCATTTTCACAATGCCCTCTTAAGATATTTAATCAAATGAGGTTTTAAGATACCATTTTATCCCCCCCCCCCCCCCCCTTTTGTTTAATGAGCATACTGTAATATTTGGCGAATTTAGTAAAGGAATTTTCTGTGTTATTCTATTGTAACACTACAGAAAATGAGAATGGGTACTTACTAGTGTGGAAAAGTGACGTACAAAAATGTCAAAATGAAACTTAATTACCATTATAAATATTCCAATATATAAATATTATTATTAAGATTTATATAATAATAGAAATTTTCTTCTTTTGTGAATATGGGTACTTCTAAAATTTGAGCCCTTTTGAGGAATTTTTTTTTAGTTGTACATGTTTTGATTCATGAGTGATATTATGTACAAAATTTAAAATGAATGTAAATCCATTTAAATTGAAGTGATTCAAAATTCATCAAAATTGCTGAAAATATTAGTTAAAAATAAAAATGATAGATTTCATTCCATATCAATCCAAACATTATCAATCGATTGCTACTATAAAATTCAAATCATTATGCAAATTCTACAATCCATCATAACCTAAGAATATTTGGATATTGTATGAAGCAATTAATTTCACAACTTTCGATTTTGTGGAAAAAGTAGAAACTACGATGAATTCTGAGATGAAATAAGCCTACACGATGAAATTCGTAGCTAGAAGCCATGGATTTATGGATCCTCTCAAGCAATGGAGGTTGAGATTTCAATAGATGGTGTATCCTTATTAGTAATCATGTATTAGTTAGTTCGGAATATTGTACCGATCATTTTTTTTTATATAGTTTATCATCTATATATTTATTATAATTCATAAATATATTAATGAGCTCATATTTTAAATTGAGTTTTTTTATAATATAATTTTCATATATCATTTTTATTCAATCTTACATCGATACAAGGATGATGTCAGGGACGGATGTGTATACCCGGGGTGGGGGCACGTGCCCCACATATTTTTGGAATTTTTTCACTACTATATATGTATGTATGAATTTCATGTAATTACCTCAATTAGAATGAAAACAATAAGGTCATCCCACCATAATTTAATAGAGAATGACATGTGTGGATGTGGCCCAATACAATATATAAATATACAATTTATTATTAAAGCAAATCACTTCCCAATATGAATGATAGATTGATTGTATATATTGAAAAAAAAGGTTTTTGATAGTGTTGATAATGAGTCAATAATGCAAATATTTAAGTCAATGAAAACTCGTAGGTTTCAACTGTAATAAACTTGGATTGTTATATATTAAAAAATTTCTTCACGTATTTTATATTTTAGTTATTTTGTGCCCCGTCATTAAAAAATCTGGATCCGTCCCTAGATGATGTTATTGGTATTTCTGCAAAGTCAAAGTAGACATATTTTCACTGATCCAATATTTTTAACCTTGTGTGTGAAAGAAACAGGGTGTTAAGTTATTCATTTATTCATTTATCTATTCACTAATTTTGGCTTTTTAGATTTTTATCCATTTATCTATTCACTTTCTTATTATAGTTCTATTATTTTAAAAGTTCTTGATTTTTAGTTTGATTATCTGCATAAAAATTTCAAAGTGATCTTTGGTTTTCATTTGTACCCAAACTGCACGACATAAAAGAATACATTGTTCAAATAATTATAGAAATTCATTAATAAGCAAAAATTGTATTAATTTACCAATTACAAAAAAAAAATATATATATATCTACGTATTAATTTAAAATAACCATTTTTTTAATTAAAAAAAAATTTATCCCCACCTATATATGAGGGGTGTGCAATGTCAAGTGGAGTCGGACTGATGAGAAGTTTATGGATAAGGGAGGAAAGCTTTTCATAAGTAACAACTTTTCATCTCTCCGTTTGCAATTGGTCCCATTTTCATCCAAACTAGACTTCCCATAAAAAATATAACGGAATGACCAACTTTTCCATTTCGATGTCAAAACAAAAATAGAAAAATGATACTGAATTTTGGGATAGATAATCTCATTTGACGTTTAAAGAATTAGCAGTACACCCGCGCGATGCGCGAATTGTTATATTAAATCTAATAATCTTTAATATTGATGATATAATATTTTGATATATCATTTAAATATAAAATATATATTGCTTTAAATATCTATATTAATAAAAATGTTAATATTTCAACTTTAAAATTATGTTATTTTAAATAATTGTATTCGATAAAATTAGAAATTTTGAATGCAAACAATTTTGAAACTCAACATTTTAAATTCGATATAATTATATATGTAATGTAAATAATAGATTATGAATTTTAAAATAGATATGAAATTGATATAATATGCATTAAAAATGAAATTACAAATATAATTAATTTATAAATATAGAGACAATACAATATAAAATAGTAAAATCCGAATAATAAAATAATAAATTGAACATCAATATTCAACAATTAAATTTGAAAATAAAATTGAACACAATATAAAATAATAATAATAATATGTTTTGTTCATATTTTTGTTTTTTATATTTTAGAATTATTTTTAGAATTTGTAAATAATTTTCTGCATTGTTTGTTAGATGGATTTGTTCGAAAAATATAAATTTATTCCAAAATTTAGTTTATATTTAAAATATTAGCTTCCAAATTATTTTTACATTTTAAAATAATAATTTTTAGATTTTTGAAACCATGTTTCAAATTATTTTAGAACAAATTCTAGTTTTTTAAAACAACTTTTAGATTAATTATATCTCTTTATTTGAAATAATTTCGAATAAATTACCAAATATTTTTATTATTTTTATTAAGCTATTTTTTATTCAAATTATTGATATTTATATCTTTCAAAATTAATATTACATATATATTTAAATTAATTTTTAAATTTTATTTGTTGATTTTAAATTGTTAAACCTTATTATTATTAATTTTAAAATTTATTATTATTTTGATATTTTTATAATAGTTTACAAACTTTTAAACATTTTATAACACCTCATAAAATTAATTTTCGATTTTAAAACTATTTTCCACATTTATATATTAAAATTTTAAAATAATTTTACAAATTTTTAATTTTTGACATAATGTTTAAATTTTATTATTTTCAGATTTTAATCACATCATTAAAATATAATCATATCCTTAAAGTATATGATTACCAAAGTGAATATGTATGAAATTATGTTGGTGTATGGTGCTAAGCTTCTCCATAATTTATAAATGTGGACAAATCTTGTTTAGTACTTTTCTTGCTCTTTTTTATTTCCTAAAAAATGTATTGAGTAAATTCAAAATTAAGATGCAAGGAAGTGAATTCTATTGGAATATGACTCACAATTGAATTTTTAAATATTATTATCATAACATTTTCTTGTAAATGACAAAAAAACAAATGCATGGTTACATATAAAATATTGTTTTTAGAGTCTACAAAAAAAATCAAAAAGAAAATATTTATACAATCATCAATTTGATGTGACATTTTTAAGAGGGAAAATGGCAAATTAGTAAATTTTGCCAACTTCTCTCATTTTATATATAGTATAGATGTGATATGTCTTGATGATAAGACACTGAATTGTGAGACATATAATCTTATTCATTTGAAAGAATGTAATATATCTTGATAATATGACACTAAGTTGTGGAATAGATGATCTTTTTCGTTTAAAACAATGAAATATGTCATAATACTGACACTGAATTGTGGGACAGATGATCTAATTCATTTAAAAGAATGTAATATGTCTTAATACTGACATTGAAAAGTGGGACATGTGATCTTATTCATTTAAAAGAATGTAATATGTCTTGATACTATGACACCGAATTGTGGGACAAATGATTTTATTCGTTTAAAAGAATGAAATATGTTTTGATACTAGCTATAACACTGAATTATGAGACAAATGATATTTGTTTAATTAAAAATATGTAATATGTCCTCATACTATGACAATGAATTTTGGAACAGATGATTTTATTCGTTTAAAAGAATGTAATATATTTAGAAGACAAGAGCCTCGCTAATGTACATTAATGATGAAGTCCTCAATCAATACATATCCACACCAAATTACAAAGTGGTGAATAGGTGAAGATGCAAGTTGGCCATGTTCTCATGACACATTGTAAGTAGAATGTGGTCCTTTTTAGATTCGTCAAAAGCTCATCAGCATAGAATGTCAAAGGGAAGATGATATTGAGTAGTCACTATTGAATGCAGCTATGTACTCATGTTTCATTGCAGGAATTGAATATATTCCCATCAAGAAATGTCCATTAATTTGAATGCTTTTTTAGTAGGCATGAAAGGCCAACTATATCATCACATACCTTATCTCCTTTCTCATTCCATCTTTTTGCTTCCTATACTTCTCTATATATACTTGACTTTGCACTCAAGTTTAGGTGCACTACAAAGGCAAGCTCACTTAAGGAAGAGATGTCTTGAATGAACATTAAGAGTCTAACTAGTTTGGTAGCCAAGGATGACTTGCCTAAATCCCTTTCACAAATTCTTCTCTCTCTCTCTTGAGTTAAAGATACTATATATAAGAAAAAAGGGTTTTAGGCGTCATCCATTGGCTATCCTAACAGACTCTTGTTTATCATGCTAGACTCTCTCTTTCATTTGCGTTTTCTTTTTTTCATTCACTTAATTTTCATGGTTTCAGAGTAAACCAAGTTGAGAGGTACATTATAAGTTATTTGTACAGTAGGCACATAATTTTTTGCAAATTTTATATGAATTTTCAATTGTGTTACAAACTTTATATCAATTTTCACTGAATTTTATATGAATAAACATTTAGTTTGCAATTTAACCCTACACTATATTATAAAATAAAATAAAATGGATGCCTTATATTGGTTAATTGTCATATCATGATAGTTCGTTCCATTAACTTGATTTTTGATATAACATGCCCATATATCCCCAACTTACGAGGTTTATTAATAGTACTATTTGTATACAATTTCTCCCTAAGATAGCATAAATACATGCAGCTTTTGGAAATTTTCAAATAAATTCTAGTTGTTGATTTCTAACCTCGGTTCTAAAAATCAGCGCTAGGCGGCCCCTAGCCATACCGATTTTTGCCTGTTCGGTTACCTTAGGCGCTAGACGGAACAATTCGGCCCTAGGCGGTCTAGGCGGCCCTAGGCGATCCAGACGCCAAATACTTTATTTTTATTTTTATTTTTTTTCTTTACATTTTTTTCTTTTGTTTTTCTTTCACTTTTTAGCAAAATGATGATATTATTAATGTATTATAGTCTTCTATCAAATTATTATTAATTAATTAGATATAGATAAAAATTTCACAAATTGAAAAATACAAATAAAAATAATTTTATAAATGAGATATGATATTTTTACTTGTCCTCCTATATAAAACCAAAACAATATAATATAAGAGTTCCAAAAATATTTTGTACGGATAAAAAATTAAGAAAAATAGGTAAAATAAGAAAAAATCTATTTAATTTAGGTATGCCACCTAGGCGCCGCCTAGGCATCCTAGGCGCTAGGCACCAGTCATGTGCCCGACTATCGCCCAGCGAATTTTAGAACACTGTTTCTAACACGTGTATGATTATGATTTATCTGATTCGATAGAATATATTAAAGTTAAAGTTCATATGACAAACTATAAAAATTCAGAATTCATAAAAAAAAAATGTCTAAAATTATTTATAGTTTGAATGAATTTTCTACCTATTTATCTAGAATACCTTTTTTTCTTGAATTTATGCACTCTTGATATATATATATATATATATTTAGTTATGGAAATTATTATTACTATACTTACTAAAGTCATCACTAAAACGAGTTAATGAATGATTTGGAAGCTAGTATTAAATGAAGTAATTATAAATTATAAGGTTAAAATATTTTCTCATTTAAACTATATAAGATAATTTGACAATTTTTTTGTATAAATTTTGAAATGTTTCATTTTACAGTATGAATATCAAATTTTGTACATTTTATTGTATCGAAGAAATTCTAACCGCACATATATTTAAAATCAACAGTTAAGATTTGTCTCATATGTAAAATGCGTCAAATTGAAAGTTTATATAATAAAATAATTGATTAAAAAATATATCAAATCAAGTTAATTTGGATGGAAATTTTTTTTTTAAACTAAAACTAATAATTATTAACAATGAAATACAATTTTTTTTTTCCCGAAAATTAATAGATTAATTCATGTAACAAAATTAAGATTGGAATAGTGTAGGAAGAACAATCGAAACAGAAAAGGAAAAAGCTGAAGAGGGAGGGAAGCGAGTCAAACCCAATCCTCCCTCCCTCTCTCTCTCTGCTCAGTTCAGCCGTTTCCAGATCAGAGACTCCATTTCAAGATGATCACAATCCCCTACCTCACCGCTTTGACCACATATTTTAGCTATGGCCACCTCTTTGCATTTGGCCAGCTCCGCGATTTTTTCCGCAGGTTTGTCGATTGGTGGTCCCATAACAACCTTCAGGTATCCGCATTGTGTGAATACTCATCGATTGGTGTTTTTCTCTGCATGAATTTGGAATAATGACGCGCTGTTTTGTTTCTGGAAATGAAAGGGCTATGCGCCGATCTGCTTGGGACTTGAGGATTTCTACATTCGTCGCTTGTATTTGAGAATTCAGGTTCGTCTTTTTCGGCTTTGCTCTGCTATCAGCATTTGTATTTTATTTTGTAAATTGTAATTTCTACTTTCGCTCTGATATGTGAATTAATGTTCTTGGTGTATTTCATGTCAATGTATCTCGTTTCTGTTTACTAAGCAAAGCTGTAATTACTATTGTTTTTTTTTTTTTTAAATTAAAAATCATAATGTTGTGTGTGAACTTGATTCATGTAGTACCGCCATGGCAAATCGTAGTGAACAAAGTCTGAATGGTTGTCTTTTTTCCGACTTATATTTTCTACTTATACTCTGTTTCAAGAAAAAACCAGTGGATGTAATAATCTTATAATAGCATGTTATCAGCAGAATTTTCTCTGCATAAAGAAAGATTATGTGGTTCACTTTATAAAAACCTGCATCATTTGCAGGATTGCTTTAACCGACCTATATCAAGCTCTCCCGATGCTTGGTTTGATGTGGTGGAGCGCGTCTCCAGTGACTATAACAAAACATTGAAGTAAGTATCTTTCCTAATTTATGTGCTTTGGAAGGTTTTTAGCTCCAAGATTACTATCAGTTTCTTCGTTATATGATTGTTCTGCCTCGTTATGATGACCTGGTGCTTACTTCTAAATACTATTCTGAATTCTTTACTGTGGAATCAATTTTGTTTTGTGAGACCATAATATGCAGCAAAAATGGAAAATTTTAAATGCCATATGCAACTTGCAACCATAAGTTTCAACATAATCCTTATTTTTAAATGCAATACTCCCTTAATGGTATTTCATGTAGGTGAACCACGAAAGTTAATAGGTCCCTCAACTTGGGATCATATAACTATCTAGGATTTGCTGCAGCAGATGAATACTGCACTCCTTGTGTAATTGAGACATTGAAGGAATATACCCCGAGCACCTGTAGTACTCGAGTTGATGGAGATACATCATGGCATGCTTTAGAATATATCAACTGATGTTAATCTTGATGAGTTAAACTGTGTGATCAGGTACAACTAAATTGCATGCCGAATTGGAGGAGTGTGTGGCTAATTTTGTGGGAAAACCAGCTGCAATAGTATTTGGCATGGGTTATGTAACGAATTCGGCCATTCTTCCCGTCATAATTGGGAAGGTACACTGACTTAGTTGGACTAAATTGCTTTGATGTTTTGCTATTGTGTGTAGTCCTTACTTTGGACACTTGCAGGGAGGTCTGATAATTAGTGATTCTTTGAACCATAATTCTATAGTCAATGGTGCTCGAGGATCTGGGGCCACTATCCGAGTTTTTCAGCATAACAGTATGTTTGAATTTCTTCCTTTCTTTCTTTCAGTTTCCCCCTTCAGGCCCTTCTGTTAATGACTGAATGATGGATCATATTCATGTTGTTTGATTTTTGACCTCCTCCCTGTAGCACCTTCTCATTTGGAGAAAGTACTGAGGGAGCAAATCGCTGATGGACAGCCAAGAACACGCAGACCCTGGAAAAAGATTATTGTTGTGGTAGAGGGAATCTACAGTATGGAAGGAGAACTTTGCAAGCTCCCTGAAATTGTTTCCATATGCAAGAAATACAAGGTAGATGATATCCACACAAAACATCCTGTATGGTAGCTACCTCTTTCAGAAGAAGGCAGCTTTATCTTAGCGATTTTTAAACAGTTCTTGTTCATTTTCATTACCTTCATTATTGTGAATCTGACATGGATAATCACACCTAACAAAGCTTAGTCAAAACTTTGGGACTTCATCTTTTGAGGCCTGCTAAATGCATATTTGGGCAATTTTGTCCTTTCTTATTGTTCTTTCTTGAGCTCCATATCCGATCTGATTTCTCTTCCATATTATATACCTGAAACAGGCATATGTTTATCTGGATGAGGCTCACAGCATTGGAGCTGTAGGGAAAACTGGAAGAGGTGTCTGTGAACTCCTGGGTGTTGATACTGCTGACGTGAATATTATGATGGGAACTTTCACTAAATCTTTTGGATCATGTGGTGGTTATATTGCAGCATGTAAGGTATATCTCATGAGTATGAACAGCTTCTAAATATGACACGTTAATTGAATTTTATACTCTTAAAAGGGCAGAATTGCACTGTCCTCTTTTTATTGACATTTGATTATATATTAGTAGCTGAGTTAGCACTGAAATGATAAATTTCTACTTTAATATCAATGGTGTTGCACTGAATTAAATTAGATTTTTATTTTATTTTTTTGCGCTTTTTTTGTATGTAAAATATTTAACAAAACCTCATTTTTACACCTAATTGCTTCACATCAATAGTTTCAAATTAAGGAAACTAGAACATTTCTTTGCCAACATGATATGCACCTCTCTTTTCAAGTAATGGAATTGTACACACAAAAGACAATTTATTGCTTGATATCTTGATGGTGCGTTCTGATATTCTTTTCACTTTTTTTTCAGGAAGTTATTCAATATTTGAAATACACATGTCCTGCTCATCTTTATGGCACATCAATATCACCACCAGCTGCCCAGCAAATTATATCTTCCATAAAGGTTATTCTTGGAGAAGATGGTTCTAGCAGAGGTGGGGGAACTCATCTGCCCTTTAAATGCTACAATACCATGCTGTATCATCTTTTTGTCCATGCCTTCAAGAGCTTTACCTACACTTTAGGCATTTTGTCGGTACATGGGCTCAGAAACTAGCTAGGATCCGTGAGAACAGCAACTTTTTTAGGTCCGAATTGCAGAAAATGGGTTTTGAGGTTCTGGGTGATAATGATTCCCCGGTAATGCCCATAATGCTCTATAACCCAGCAAAAATTCCTGCATTTTCACGAGAGTGCCTCAAACGGAATGTAAGCCTTTTCTTTTTGCTCCTCCTCTCCTTCTACGTGTTATTATGATTTTTGATGAACAAACATCTCTCCCCTCTCGTCTTCTTTTTCATGTTTTTTATTTTTATTTTTTTTAGTTGTTGCTTCTTTTATTGCCACCCTTATGTCTCTTTTCACGACCTTTGATAATGTCAACACAGGTGGCTGTTGTTACGGTTGCTTTTCCAGCCACCCCATTATTGTTGGCTCGTGCTCGCATTTGCATTTCTGCTGCTCATTCAAGAGAAGATCTTATTAAAGCTTTAGAGGTTAGAGGCTTGTTTTGGTTATCATTTCTAGTCTGCATCCTTCCCATCTCTTCATTCTAAAATTTGGCCAAATTTGTCTCAAGACATGATGTGCCAATTTATTTGGCATCATCAAACATGTTTTTCAGTTCAAATCCTACCTCTTCTATTCCAAGCTTTTGATTTGCATTGCATTACAGAAAAATCATGCTATAGTATGCACACAGTTATGAAGTTAGCATAGGACAGTGTTCCATGGAAAATCTAGAGAACAGTTGCATGGCTCAATGTGCTCACTACTAATGTGTTGAGACACTATGGGAGTGTCTTCATGTTCATCATGATTTTGAATTAACTCGTGTGTGCCACATCAGCGGAGGTACACATGCTCATAGTGGGTAGAGTGACATCTTAACATGTCTTTTTCTTCATCTACTCCGATGAAACTGTATACTTGTATCAGGTTATCAGCACGGTAGGGGATATGGTAGGTATAAAATACTTCCCTGCCGAGCCTAAGAAACCGCAGCTGGAGGAAGGCTGAATTAAGCTGGAGTGAATAGATAGAATTTGGTGTGAGAGATTAAAAGTCCTACTAGAAGTTTAGAATGATTACTAATAGCAGTAACATGCTGGTTCATCTGCTCTGTTGGATGTTAGCTTGTGAAGTTTTGTTTGTTTTGTATACACAAGTTGTAATGTATTACATGTGATAAAAAGCTAGTTGTAGTCATTTGTTGTGAAAATTACTTACATACAACATCAGGAATATTTATCCTTTTGCAATTGTAAATGTTAGCTTTTCCCACTTGTTCCAATCTATTTCCAAACTAAGGTTTTCCCTTTTCTTTTTCTTTTTTCATTTGTTTTGTGAGTCTTTATATTTACTCGAGCTTAAATGAGCTTAACAAATATAAACTATAAGTCTTTCTATAATATAAATTCATTAATAGAATAAAATATATATTCTAAAGAATTTAATAAATTATCTAAAATTTATAATAAAATTGTGAAAATAATTAAAATTAGATAGTTATATAATTGTCATAAGTAACATATAATACATATATATATTTATATTTTAGTGAGTTACTTTCATGAACCTTCCGACCAGCTTGTTCACGAGCTCACAAGTCCAAATTTAAACTTATTTTATTTAATTTTTTGAATCAATTTAAATAATCTGAAACGAACTCTGAATAGCTCAAGATTTGTTTACATCTCAATCTCTAATAGCTGATTCTAGGTACTTATTCTAACTTTTAAGGTGTTGATTGTATTAGATGGTGCGAAATTTATTTATATTTTAAATCAAATTAAATATTAAGTATGATTTCTATATTAAAATAGACACAGCGGGCACCAATTTATACAAACACCAGCACAAGCATTCTTCAAACACAAACACAAGCATTCTAAATGAAGAAAAACAGATAATTAAAAGTGTTAATATCAATCCCAAATATTGCACTTTATTTTTAATGGGAGTTTTAATTAAAAAGTTTCTAATCTTTAGTCATTTTCTTCAAAAAAAAATCAGTTGCTCTCCTAGATTAATACATTTTCCGACAAAAAATAACCACCTTAAACTCGAAAATGCAATATTTATATAAGTCATACATTAAAATAATTCTTTTTCGAAGCCAAATTATAAACACAAGTCAATTTAATGATTCTTGTATGATTTGAAATTAAATCGAACAAAAATCGTTCAAATCCCTAAAGTAATTTTTGTTTGATTCACACTTAAATCGAATGAGATCATGAAATTGATTTGTGTTATAATTTTGACTTCAAATAAGAGTCATTTTGATATATAATTTGTGTAATTTTTATTTATCATGAAATTGATTTGGGTTATAATTTTGATTTCAAATAAGAGTCATTTTGATATATGATTCGTGCAATTTTTATTTATATTTGGAGGTGAATTGCATTTTCAAAATTTTCAATTAATTTTTAACCAAAAAATATGTAAAAATTTGAGTTTGAGTGACAATTGTAAAATTTAAAAAGAAAAAAAAAACTAGTGATTAGAAAACTTTTTGAATTACCACGAGCTTTGCAGCTCAAGTGGTTCTCACTTTTAGACTATGTTTATCAACAAACTCCCACAACTCAACCTCTTAATAAAAAATTCATTTATCTTTCCTCCACATACACAACCTACAACACAACACAACCCAACCTCTACAATTTTCACACTTTATCAATAATATCAACCCAACCTATAACAATTATTAATTTAATGATTTAATAATTACATATATATATATATATTATAATCATTTTTTATTATTTAAATTATGTACGAAATATATTAAATTATATGATATTCCAAATTCGTAATTAAAAAAAAATATGACCAACTTAAATAGTAGAATATGATATAAATTATGAGAGATTAGGAAAGATAGTACACAAAAGAGATAATTTGAGATTGTGATTCAAAATGTATCAATATTAGTCTATTTATAGAGAAAAAAAATTCATGAATTTTGGTTTTTTTTTTTTATAGATAATTGAGTGTGTAAAAGATATAAACGAAATTAGACGAACTAATCAAAAAATGTCACGTGGCAATATCCATGCCATGTGGCAATATTTTGGATAAAAATTTGCCTTCAATTTGGTGCACAAACCGGGCGGTAAATCACCCTGGTTGTGCAACCTTCTCCACTTTCTTCTTTTTAATACTAAAATATTTACGAACGGTCTTATGACCTGCTGATAAACATAGTCTTATAAAGATAAAGATTGCGATGACGAGAGTTTGAACCTAAATCAAACAAATAATGCAATAATTCAAGTAGCATATTGATATTAATCTCCAATTAAAAAACAAGTAGCATATTGATATTAATCTCCAATTAAAAAAAAAGTAAAAGTAAAATTGTCCAAATAGATATGTATCATAACCATATTGATAGCAAAAAATATATGTACCTCTTGGTCATCAGCAAACTAACAGTGCATCTATGCAAAAATCTACCAATATCACCAAACTAAGCAAAAACTTACACTACATATGTAAACCAAAATCCCAGAAGAGTGAATACATGAAAGAAAGCAACCAACCTGAGGCTCAGGGCAATCCATTTTTAAGCTTGAGAATGGAAGAAAACATTTTCCTCCTGGGCCCCACCTCAAAAATCCCCATATCCTTGAGATCCTCTAGAGTCAACAACGGCAACACCTCATCATCAACTTCATGGACCTCAAACAGAGGAGCATATCTCCCTAGCCCTAATTTCTTCAACCACACCTTCACACCTCCATTGTTCTTCTTAATCTCATCGCCACTCAAATCCTTTTCTTCTTCATCTTCGCCTTGAGTCTCGCAGCCATTAGACGCAGAAGAAAGCTTTTCGATTTCGACATCGACTTTATTTTTGCGAGATTTTCTCTCCGCTGATCTCTTTCGCTTGGTAGCGCCATTGAAGCTCTTCCAATTCCCAATCGCCACATCATCGTCGAAATCGGACTCCTCCAATTCCTCATCTCTACCGCCATTTTTCGAATGCAGAGGTTTTAGAATTGGAGGATTTCTGGATTTCTTCGGAATGTTCCATTGGCGTTGCAGGTCGCGGTGGTGGCCGGAGTACTCGTAATAGGGCTGGTGCAATCTGACGCTCGGCCGCCGCGTCCGCTTCGTCGGCGCCGCGTTCGCCGCTGGGTCTCCGCCGCCGTTCTGCATTGCGCTCAGACGGTGGAGAGAGAGAGAGAGAGAGAGAGAGAGAGGTGAAGAGGTGTGATTGTGAGTGTGAGTTTCTTTTCTGGTTCAGAACCTTCTTCAGGGGGAGGCCACGTCTACAGGGGTAAATTAGTAAATTCGTTTTTTCCGAGGACAATTTGGTTTTCTTTTCTACGTCAATTTTCAATTTCCAGTATTTATGACATCTTTTGCAATGTTATATGTAGGACCCACATTTTAAATATTTTAGTACAATACCATCCGTCTCAGGATAATTTACACACTTTTCTCTTTTGGGTGTTTCGGGATAATTTGCACATTCTCAAAAAGGAAAATAATTTTTATCAAATTATTCCTATAACTATTCAACTCAACTTAATTATTCTTAATTTTTGTCGATTTTTCAACTCAAAAAGCAAAAAAACAACATTTTCTTATTTCACGTGTCGGAATGAGTGTGCAAACTATCCCGGGAGGGAGTACTGTACAAGAACAGTAGAAGTAGAACAATTCTTATTGATGTTATTGAGGGATTTAATGGGATCTATTAATATGTGATGTGTGTTAATTTAAAAAATTCAACAATTAATCAGTTTTGACTTTTTTCAAACTGATAAATGCACACATTTATTGATTACTAATACACAACCTAATGAAGGCAATATATAATTACTTGTTATTTAAGTATTTATTAATGATGATGTGATACATTTAATGCGAAAATGATACTCCCTCCATCCATAAAATAACCCTAATTCTATTTTCACACAGATTAAGAAATTTTTTGAAATTCCAATTATACCCTTATCATACATTAATTGTTCAAGGAATTAATTCTACTCCAATTTTGAAATTTCATTAATTGAAAAAAAAATTATTTTCACACTTATAATATTGCATTAATGATATTGTTTATCTCAAGACACATTTTTCTACTCTCAAGGAAGAGAGACAACTAAAAAAATTTAGAAGAGAGACAACTAAAAAAATTTAAACAAAAATTGCAACTCAAATTTAGAAGAGAGGCAACTAAAGTTTTTCAACAAAATTTGAAACTCAAATTGTACTCCAATTTAAATTTTCGCCATTTCTTCTGCTCTTGAGAATTCATGGAGTATTAGTTTTCTTTTTCACATTTTAACAATGAACATGAATTAAAATGAGCATTTATTGATTAGTGTAGTGGTAATTCAATTTAATCATTAATGACAATTTGGAAATATGAAATGATTATGAGAATTTGTCAAAAATGAACAAATGAAGACCACACATTCAATGCAACTTTTTTTTCCCTAAAAAATAAATAAGAGCATATATGGAATTATAAGTTAAAAACTACACTACTATAGTAACAGACCTATCTTTGTGGGACAGACGAAAATAGTATACAGGTCTATCTTTGTGGGACGGAGGGAGTAGTATTAAGTATTTTTAATCGAGGATGTCAATAAATTCATTCAATATATTTATTTAATTACAAGTAAAGATAATCTGATTGAATTAGATAACCATGATTCATTATTTAATAAATTCATATGGTGGTCATTTACTTTCTTTAGATGGAATAATCATGAATGTTTGGAAAACGAAATGTATGATTCCAAGAATGATAAGTATGATTGATGGAGTAGTTAAAACCCATTACATAGGCCTTTTCAAATCAAGAAGTTCATCAAATATTCAAATCCAAGACGTTCTTTATGTGGTGTTAAATTTGTTTTTTTAGAGGTCTTTAACATTAATTTTTCATTAGAAGTAAGGTCTAATTCTCCTTAAAGTAATGCTGTTCAAGTTTAAAAATTTATGATGGTTTTTATACTGACGTTTATTCAGGAAAAACAATTCAATGCCCTCAAATTAATATTATTAAATGATCTGCTTATTATTTTCGTCTTATCCCATTATATTCACCTACAAAGATAGATTTACTACTGTATTAATATGGTTTAACATTTTCCATCTCATTGATATTGATATTACCACACTTTAACTTTCTATATCAATTACTTAAAAAAAAATGTTTAATTTCATGCTAGTCTTTCATTTGTTCATTTTGACAACTTCCCACAATCATATCATAATCCTAGGACAGTTCATTAATAACTGAATTGAATCACCACTACACTAATCAATATATACAATATTTTAATGTATGTTGATTGTTTAAAATGTGAAAAAACTAATACTCCATGTCCAAGAAATTTCAAGAGCAGAAGAAAATAGCTAAACAAGAATCAAAGTTTTCACGGAGTGAAGAAGATTATATTTCTGCACCAAATAAGTCGCAAATTGTTTAATGCACTATTATGAGTGAGACAATAATTTTATATTAAATTTTTTTTAATTGTCTCTCTTGAAAGTGGAAGACAATGCATCCTAGACAAACAATATCATTAATGCACTATTATGAGTATGAAAATAATTTTTGTTTCAATTAATGAAACTTCAAAACTGGAGTAGTATTTTTTCTTTGAACAATTAATGAAAAAGAATTAGTATAACTAGAACTTCAAATATTAAAACTAGATAAAATGCATCTTAATTTGTGTAAAAATAATTGGAGGTCTATTTTTATGGATGTAGGGAGTATTATATATATTCCATTGTACATATACTTCATTCGTTCCAAAATAAATGTCGTTTAACAAAAAAAAATATCCCAAAATAAATGTTGTTTTAGAATCTCAAGACATATTTACCAATAGTTTACTTATTTACCAATAGTTTACTAAAAATACCCTTATTTACTCCTACCAAATTAAAGAGAATTGTTGAAAGAAAAGAGAAACAAAATTCTCAAAATAACTATACTTAAATAGGAATAAATCAATTTTTATACCACCTTTCTTAATATATGTGAAAACACCTAAACGTCATTTGTTTTGGGACAGAATGAGTATTTTATAATTTCAAAATAATCATCACATGTAATAAACAATATTACTAATTAACATCTTATTCAATTTAAGGTAATACAATACAAAATTAAACATCAAAATTAACAAAATCAAAACCATCCAAAAACATGTTCGGTCACTTCTGATCGAATGAATATCAACATGTTCGACCAAGAATGATTGAACATGAATTCAAGTGTTTTTGGTCAACTCAACTTTGTTGCTTTCAAACTGCTAGATGACCACTCATCCTTTCGCAAATTTAACACAATTTGCTAAAATTTCTATTTGATTTCTATACTATAAATACTACCGGTATAAGTCATATTTATATCAATAATATATGCATGATATATATATATATATATATATATATATATATATATATATATATATATATATATAGTATTGACATGTTTCTGGATCCATCATAACTAGTGAAGTTTATAAGGTGATGAATTTCTCCTCTGTATTCATTTCTGCAATGGGTATATACTTGTCTCTCAGTTCCTACAGTACACAATGAGAAAACAATGGGTCGATAAAACTACTACAAAAAGAATCACATTCTTTCTACCAATCAAAAAGTTGCAACTTGTATACAAGTTTTATCTGGGTGGAACTGTGCAGAGTAGGCCATGTCCTGGATGGTGCTCCAATGGATACATTGTGCTTCCTCTAACATATTTTTGATGCTCAATAGCAGCTTTTCTTGAGCTCAACTCTACTCCTGACTTTCCTCTGAGTTGCTTTCCCACAATCGAGCATGCGGCTAGCGGATCTGAAGATCCAGCTCCGACTCTCCTGTTCAGACACAACATTGTGGCATAACAGCAACAAGCAGAATAACTTGAAGGATTTATTACATTTATCTCCATCGAGGTTTTGTCAAGTTGCCAAAATGAATCCAGAGGTTCTTGGAATCACAATCAAACCCCTTGAACAATTGCTAGGCTTAGTGAATGGTTCGAAAGTATAGAAAGACACAATATTCAGGCAGGCAAACGATGCTTTAGTACTGGAAAAGGCCAAACATTGGGTGTTTGCTGTTTTGACTACTATTTGTCAACTGAAATGCTTGAGGGTCATTTTTGTCCAATGTAAGGATAAACTTCAAGGGTGATCTGTTCTGGACACACTTATTTTCTCATATCATACTATTCTATCATTGTTGGATCTCAAGGGAGTGGTATGTTGAAGATATGACAGTGAAAAGGGGTTTGGTTGTAATTCTCACAAACCTTAGGTTCATCCAGTAATTTGGCAAAGTCTCTAGGAAGGTAGATGTAATTCACCCTAACTTGAAAGCATGCAAAGAACTTAACAACCAGAAAACCTTGACAGTGCGAGTACAAGAGGTAAAGGTTCTGGCCAACAAGCACCAAATACATACTCATTTTTATTACAAAGACTACACGAAAGACGATATTCTGTTCTTATTCAAAGAATATGTTAACAGGATGCTAAAAATGGACAGGTCTCTGTCAAAGCCTAACCGTAACGAACTAAACAGTGAAAGAGCAGCTCAGTATAATAGATGAAGATAACTACACTACAGTAACCAGAAACAGCTCAAGATTACCTCAACAATTTCTCCGATGCAATTCGGGCAGCAGTAGTTAAGCTGCGGCTAGGTACCCACTTCACAATCCGATTTGGATCAGCACGCATTGGAGAGTGGATTTTGATAAGCTTATAGAAATAAGAACAAATTTTAGAAATAAGACATGTCATAAAGTAATACACAGATGTTACATTAGATGATCGCCAAAAACGTATCAATGAGACTTACTCCAAGGCATTCCATCATTTGATAGTAAGCCCTGCCCTGCAGAGGAGTATGACCTTGTCGAGACTCTGAAAAATATCTAGTCCTGTGATGAATTAATGGTCCATGATAAGGTAGATATTACACATAAAAATGGGACTTATTTAGAAACTTCTTCCAGTGTACATACCATTCTTTATAACCAGGATCAACTGTGAAACCATACATATCAACAGCATCACACATGGAGAGAGCGAATTCAAGAGCCTTCAGCCCAGTACCTTTCGCAGCTGAACCAAAGGATGCTCCTAGCATGAGATAAACCGGGTTTAGTATGGGAATTTCCTACAGAAATCAAAAGGTAAATTTAAATGGTTAGAGTATTGCAGTGTATACTTTGAAAAATGTTTGACATGGATACTCAAAACCTACAGTGAATATGCCTCAGTCTCTCAATCACATAAGCAGAGTTTGGTACTTTCATCTTTCAGTTATCATAATCCTATCTACATGCGTCTCAAAATGTGTTCTATTTAAAGGGAAACAAAAGTTGCATAATGGTTCCCAGAACTAAGGGTTTTAAAAGAAAACAACAATGGCTAGCAATTAACCAGGGAAAACATTTACATCCCTAAATAGTCAGGATAAATTTGTTCATGAATTTAATATACTAAATGGAAACAGTACACACCCGGATCATTTTGTTCATGATATCATGAATTGTTGTTTTGACGATCAAGACCTCTTTTCCTCTGTCTGTAAGTTTGAGATTGTTAGCATGCTTTCATATGAGATTAGGGCCACAAGACATGTGAAATGTGTTAATACCATACAACTCTGCAACTTTATCAAGAGCTTTAGCAGAGCCCCTGTTGAGAAGGCGAAATGTGCTTTTTGTGCCCACATGTTCTGTAAAGTTCTGCACAAAACAGAAACACGATGGGCAAGATAAAGGCAATCTAGATCATGAGGAAGACAGTAACACTCTGAACCAACCTCTATAGGTGCTCCATTCTCTCTGACAATAGCATCATAACTATCTATTTCTTTGCCAAACTTGGTTTTTAGGAGATCGCCTGAGTTACCAATGACAGCACATCGACTAAATTGCTTTGGTGTATATGGTGGTCTGTTGGGGAGCACCAACGAGAGTTTCTCCATGCAGAGAGTTCTATTCTCACAACGGTTCCTGCAGCAAATGAATTCAAAATCTATATATCGCTATACAGAAAATAAAACTAAGCGATGTTAATATATTTGTGCAAAAATTGATGTAAAAGTTTTTTTCATAGGAAAAATTGTTCAGCTTCATCAGATATCCGAACATTACACATGATCACTAAGAACATAATGGCACAAGAAAATGATATGCAAAAAAGAACGAAAAGGCTATGCCAAAGATACTTACAGAAGCACTCCCTTATTGATCCTCTGCCAAGCATATTCTTCCCATCCATTTGGTAAAGCATCAATATACTCCCGAGTTAGAATAGTGGTACTATTTCGTACCTGCACAAGTCCCTCACTAAACACAAATCAACTATAGCACATAAAGTAATATGCAGAAATAGAATACATACCAAAGAGCTACTAAACAAAGATTATTCTTATAGCAGAAAGAAAGAAAATGATGAAGATTGCAGCAGATAAATGTTTAGTATGTAGTATCTATAGAATAATATTAATGTATCATATGCTAAATACCTGCTTTATTCTGTGAACTGAATATGAAAGTAATAACTCTTCATAAATTTTACATAGAACATAGGATACTGACCTGTTCCCATGTAGCTACGGCTTCACAAAGATTAAAAGCAAAAGACAAGCCTTCGAGTTCTCCTGTTTTTGGATCTTTCTGTTTGGATATTGACAAAAGTTTCAGAGAGAAAGCACAATGAAATGCATAGGTATGATGCTTTTACAACCATAACATGCAAGAAAAAATACTAGAGTCCTCAAACCTTGCATATTTCTTCAAATTCTATAGAACTGACTATCTAAAAGTAAGGTGGGGAAAAGGCAAGTTTTTTTTTAAAAATAAATATGGGGATATGGGGAACAAGCAAGTTAAATATGCACTGAGCGACATAATTAAATGTTAGAAATAACTGCATTTTACTGAAGACCTACCCATTTTGGAACAGTGTCGGAGGGAAACTTCATCAAAACCTCACAAATATCACTGCCACTTATAGCTTGTAGGCCTAATCCATTTGCACGCTGCAAGGTGAACAATTCATTCAGTGAACTACATGATAAATAAATTCTAATTATCTTATTGAAGAAATCTAATTAGATGACGTCAGAATAAGGACCATGGTTTTTCAACTTACAAAGATCAAATAAGGTAGTATTAGTACCATCTAAAGAATGGACTTAGACCTTAATAAAACAAGCAAAAAAATCAAAAGCTAAATCTCAAAACTCCTCAATTCACCATTTCTGCAGTCTCTATAGCCACTGCTGTTTCTGTGTTTCAACAATTCTCCCCTTAATAACACCAGGGCAGCCACTACCATAGCCAGGTTACCTATGCAGGCAAAGGTTCTGTATTGGACAGGCCAACTAATAGCAGTTAATACTATAGCTAAGAATGCAAACACGCGAATTAATATTGCTGCCGTTTTCTCCCACCTCCAAATTAATGAACCTAATCCTTGCCAATACCACATTCTCAAGAAAAACATTGGGTTCTAAATTCTGAAACTGAATATTCCAATCAAACTCAATTTGCATCCCAACACTTTTCAAGCATTTCCACTTAAGATAAATTTCTAACACTTACATCACACACACACGCACACATTAATTTTGATGTATACAAAAAGATAAACCCGAATTGAACTTCCACAGATTTCAACAAAACAACAAGTTTATTCACAACAGAATAAAATCAAAAGAGTCATCATAATACAGAACTCACCACACACTTCTGGAAATGACTCTGTAGGGATTTTAATGCTTCCACATCATCACTGGAAAGATGAAACGGCCCATCTGCAATCACACCGCACACATTCTCACATATAAAAGCAAAGCCACATAATTTGTTTTCTTAACATCTAAAATGCCAACAGAAAACGAAGTAAAGCTTCCATTTCCATCAACAAATGCATACCAAGATTTGAAACACCAGATATGTAAATGAGAATAGCTGCAAGTCCAGAGGCCAAAGCAACCAAAAAGGCTAACTGCAACAGCCTCATCTAACTCTATAATTTCTTCGATAAATTTGCGGAAATTGAACAGGAATTAACCGAATCAGGATTTCCTCAGTTTTCCTTTCGATGGATCTGGAATTAGAAATAAATATTTGGAAATAGCAAAGATCTAGAACTGAGTGTCATTTGCTTCAGTGTGGGTGTTAGAATTGGCAATAGCGGGCGAGGGAGGAGAGGTTAGTTATTTTTCTGGTGAGCCCTTCAATTCTAATATAATTGCTAATAACACCCTTAGAACATTTCAAATTATAAATAATAGCACTCCTTTTTTTTTTTTTTCCCTTAATTGACTTGTGATAAAAAAAAAAGAGTTTGAGTCGTTGATGGTGAAATTTTATATTGAAATTATATTCTTCAAACATTCGTATATAAATGTGTTGTATTTATCAGATAGTGACTGAATCATCCTAATTTATTATTTGTATAGAACTATAGATGTTTTGTATTTTTATAAAATCACTCTATAGAATAATTCAAGTTAATTTGATTATAAATGTCATTACCTATTTAATAAACTTAATTTAAAATGTTATTTAATTAAAATTAAAATCATTAATTAAAACTAGTTTCCATTAAAGTTATAATAGTTTTGGGATGAGAAAATAAACTATGGCATGTTATATTTTATATATAACATTTTATTTACATATATGATATATTTCTAAGTTCATTAAGATTAAAAAACATAATAAAGATATACTAATGGATACAAAATATCTTATATAATATAAAGAAACTAATTATAAATTATTTAAGACAAAATTATCAGTTATCATAATATTTAAATATATTTAAAATTTGAGTTCTGATTAGTTCAGTTGAACTTTTTTTAGTTAATACAAGTTCATTTAACTGTTAGTGAAATATATATACCATTACATGCCTTAACAAAATTATCATAATTTATAACAAAATCAATCAATGAGGCTAAAACAATATTTATAATATAAATGCATTTTTTTATACTCTAAACCTATGTTTTTATTTACTAATTATAGTTATAATAATAATAAAATTATAACGATCATATTATCTTACCCTGTGAACCAAGCTAAACCACTTTTAGTTTCTTTATTCTGGATATGTTTAGCATAACAGCAAGAAGAGGGACTAAATTGCAATAAAGCATAAACAAAAAATGAGCTGGAAGAGAGAGAGAGAGAGAGAGAGAGAGAGAGAGAGAGAGAGCAAACACGCGGATAAGTTTATTATCGAATCGACTGAACTGATAGTTGTTCTGCTAATCAAGATCAGCAACAGTGACGCCATTGATTTAGTCGAACACCATTCATCTTCTTCACATCTCATTTTCCTTCAATTATCACCAAATTCTGGAAATCTGTGGGGGCGATTTGATTGAATTGTTTGATCAATCCGAATTTGGCGATAATGGCGACTCGGTACTGGGTGGCGTCTCTCCCCGTGGGCCAAGGCTCCTCTGCTTCATCCTTGTGGAGTCGTCTTCAAGAATCCATCTCTAAACAAGCCTTCGACACCTCTCTCTATAGAGTAATTCGGCTCAAGCTTATACACTAGCAGATCTGTTTAAGGAATTCCTGTTTTTCCCTCTCAATTGTCTGTATTTTTGGATAATGAATGTGCTGTTTTCTGAAATTTTCAGTTCAACATTCCGAATCTACGCGTAGGCACCCTAGATTCGCTGTTGGCTCTCGGCGATGACCTATTGAAGGTGAGTTGTTTCAAAATTTCATCTGATTACGTTGAATTGTTTTGTGGTGGAAAGTTTTTTGCTTACGGATTTCTTTTTTGCAGGCGAACAGTTTTATTGAAGGAGTGTCGCACAAAATCCGGCGACAGATCGAGGAACTGGAGAGGGTCTCTGGAGTTGTCAGTAGCTCGCTTACTGTTGATGGGGTTCCTGTTGACTCTTATCTTACAAGGCAATAAATTGAACACTATTGATTGAGTTTTCTTTTTTCTGCACTGAGTTTTGTTCGTTGGTATGGATTTGGTAAAATTTTTATGATTTATGCAGATTCGTGTGGGATGAGGCAAAGTATCCAACAATGTCACCGCTTAAGGAGATTGTGGATGGAATTCATGTACAGATTGCCAGGATTGAGGATGATCTCAAGGTATGGTCACTCCTTTTGAGTATATTTCTGCAGGTTTCGATGTTTACATGATAGAATCCTTTCAATAATAACCTTTTCAATGGAACTCACGTTGGAAATAGAAGCTATAGAGATATGATTTAAAGTGAACAAATTAGCAGTATCACTTATCTAACTTGTCACAAGGAGATTGGATCTAGACCATTAAAATTGTTTGGTTGTCCCTCATAGATATTAGTTCGACAGTAGGTGCTGCTCTGCGTATGATAAGCCTAAATATAAGTAGATTCTTTAGGTCCATGATAAATGTGGTGGCATGACAATATGAGGATCTCAGATACGTTTCCCGTTTCTCTCCTTGAGTTCGATTTGATAAATAAACATACAGTATCACACCTCCCTTATGCTTCTTCAATTCTTTGTTGTGTTAACAAACTTGACCTGCTGCATGCTTCTTTGATTATGTTCTAAAAGACCAACAATTTGTCACAACAACCTAGACTTGAAGCTTGCCAGTAGAAATACATCATAGTTGGGTTTGTTTGTTTGAAGTTATGGCAACATTAGTTATCCATACTTTTGCTTTCTTTGGTTCTGTTGCTTCTTAACCCAAATACGCAGCCCTTTCTGGTAAATTTTTTCCCTTGAACTTTCCTTCAGAACCTAGTTGTTACCATTAGGAAGTTCAAAACTGACATTTGATTGGTCTTGATATGACTACAGCCATGATTTGGAATTTAACAGCATGCTAAGTTTTTTAGTATTTTCAAACAAATTGTAATCAGTGGTCAGGAAATTATTGGTTTCAAATTAGTAAACTCGGTTTCATCTAGGAATAGATTGTGTTGGTTTAAGCGTATTTGGGGGAATGGTTTCTGAGGGGTATCGAAAATCTAAGAGCTACCCAAGGTGAGAACTTTTACCGGAGATCTTTGATGTAAACATGACTAAACAGATCCTTTGGAGACCATGTCTATTTTATCACGGATTTAAATCAAAACCCTGTTGCATTCTCAAGGGTGCAAACGATGATGGAAAGATGGATCACTAATTGAGAATTCATGGGTTGAATCTATGCATAAATTGCATAATTCTGTTATTACAAATTTTAATATGGTGTATCGCTTCATATGTTAAAGTAATAGCTTAATTTGTAACCAAAGACTTAATGGCTGAGTACTAACTCTCTGAATCTGGCATTACTTTCGGCGTTTAATATATTCTTGTACTCCTGTTTGGCCCCTTTGTTAATGCTTCTTGTAAGTTCAATATCTTTCCACACCCAGACTTCCATGTCTAAATTTATAGATACGATACCACTTTATGCAACTTATAGTTTGTGTGGATTTCTCTTCACAGGTCCGTGTTGCTGAATACAACAATTTGCGCAGCCAGCTGAATGCCATAAATAGAAAGCAGGCTGGAAGGTATGTGTGGTGTCTGGCCTTTAATAGTTTTGGATTCTGGGCTTGAGTTATTGCAACTTAACTTAGAATGAAATAAATCCATATTGATATGCTGATTATTATTCATCCTTGAAGCATTGCCCTGTTTATTAGTGAATGAATAGATGTTCCGTTTTATGAGATAAAAATAAGGTATAGTTGATACCAAAAAATCTGGTTTTTTCTTTAATGTCTCGATCTATATAGTTATTAGTTTGGAGTGAAAGTACACCATGTTCGGTGATTCTGATTTTCCTGTGTTCTGGCAATATGCTCTTCTAGTGAAGAACATAATCACCATAATGAAAGCCAAGTTTGACTCAAGTTGTGGATAAAACTAGAAAGTCCATATAAAGTTTGGTATCTTGTTATGACCTTTATCTGTCCTTAGTTTCCAGTGAATGACTCTTGATACTGTTCCTGAATAAAAATGTCTACTCACTCAATATGGTGGAAGTGATGGGTGTGCTAGTATCATAGAATTTTTGCATATGAAGATATGTATAACGTTTTAGATAAAAATAAGTGCTTCCAGACTAATGTTGCCATATTGTTTTGGTGTGATAAAAATTTGTTGCTGATGTATGATTAAGTGCCATTATATAACAGTTGGTAAAAAGAGAACTGTAGTTGGAAGTATGGTGAACATGTGATATTGATGTTCTGTTGGTAATGAATGGTAGGAAATGAAGTAAATGCTCTGCTCCCCCCCCCCCCCCCCCCCTAATTCTAAAGCATTACTCTGTTTGTTTATAATGAAGTTCTATTGTAGCTCACTGCTTCAACTTCTATCTGATCCAAATGATTTTTCAATGCAGTTTGGCTGTTCGTGACCTTTCCAATATGGTAAAACCACAAGATATTGTTAGTTCAGAACACTTGACAACCCTTCTTGCAGTTGTTTCAAAGTATTCTCAGAAGGATTGGTTATCAAGCTATGAGACTCTAACAACATATGTGGTAAGTACTATAGTTATTCTTCACGAGGCAGTCTCACTGCTCATTCAGACTGCAGTAGGATGCCCATTCTACATTCAACACTGATAGTCAAAGTACAAACTGAGTTGGCTATGAGCCAAGGATCAAAGAAGCATCTTGTGAAAGTTGGAATAGTGCTTACTTAGGCAATTAGTTGCATATTTAGTTGCCTATATTTTAAGTTCTGATTTAGTAGATTCCACCTTTTGATTTAACTCTCTGTTTTAGGTCCCCAGATCCTCCAAGAAGCTACATGAAGATAATGAATATGCACTTTATACTGTAACATTGTTCAGTCGTGATGCTGACAATTTCAGAACTAAGGCCCGTGAAAAGAATTTCCAAGTAAGCTATGGATCAATCTCAATTGTTTTGGTGTTTTTTCATCTCCTCTATGTGGTATTAAGAATTTTTTGCAACTAATGCATGAATCTTGTTTAAATTCATACCTTCTTGAAGCTCTACATAAACGGGCCCTTCACATACATGCTCATTTGTTATGTGATATAGATTCGTGATTTTGAATATAATCCTGAAACACAAGAGAGTCGGAAGCAGGAGCTTGAAAGGC
Source organism: Scutellaria galericulata (assembly GCA_946896805.1). Taxonomy (NCBI): domain Eukaryota; kingdom Viridiplantae; phylum Streptophyta; class Magnoliopsida; order Lamiales; family Lamiaceae; genus Scutellaria; species Scutellaria galericulata. The sequence goes on from OX335797.1 coordinate 12,969,079, forward strand.
TGGTGCAAGACCAGGATGCATTGAGAAGCTCGCTTTTGCAGTGGTGTTATACCAGTTATGGAGAGGTCAGTATTTCCCCTTCTATAAGTTTCTGAAATTCAGTTTTCCCAAATGTAAATCTGTGGCGCTATGTTCATATGTCGTGGGAGTTTTTATATGCCTAATGTAATAATACAAAAGAAAAACTGTGTGTGAAATGCATTAGTTTTTAATATGGCTCAATGCCAATTCCTTGGCATATCTGGGAACTAACTTTTTTGCCGAATTGTTATGCTATTATATTTATTTGATGAAAGTTGAAGTCAAAACTTTCTTTGTTTCATTACCTTATTCATATTAAGGTAGAGATGCAAAAATGTGCTAAGTGGTAGCACAGAAATACATTGGCCTTCAGATTTTTGGATAAGGCAAGAAAAGAAATACGCTAAAATGATATATTTGTCATGTAAATTTCAACAAGCCATTTCCATGATGTAATACTTAAGAGTTTCCCGCTAGATAACTGCTCTACATTTTACTTCCAAGAACAATAGCCTCAATTAAATCGATAACCAGTTTGCTACTGAATAAATTTAGCACAATAAAGAGGAGAAACAAACTTCCAACATATCATGGAACCTATCCCCATGTGCAAGGATACAATTAGTCCAGATAATAATATCTCTGCGCAAGTTAAAGATACTAGATTTCAAGTTTGACACAGTTCTAGAGTAGGACCCAAATGTAAGTAATAGAAGCTGAGAATCTCTCTGTTTTTTCTTTGATAAGTTAATATTGATTCATTGAGATCCATCTGTACATTTTTTCTTTGTTTTCTGTACATTGTGGATAAGTTGATATTGACTCATTGAGATCCATCTGATGTTGGATTTGCTTACAGGTTTTCAGCTCCTGGATGCATTTCTGTGCTGTACGTGTCTTTAGCGAAAGCATTCTGCGATATGGTCTACCACCATCTTTTCTGGTAATTATCTCATCTTATTGCCTTTTTTTTAATCAGTTGACATTGAAACAATTTTTTTATGCTGAGACATCCTATTAAATTTTCATGTCAGTCTGTCGTATTGTCACCTCCTGCCAAAAGTGAGAAGAAAGTTCGTTCCATTCTTGAAGGACTGTGTGGCAATTCAAACAGGTACTACCCTTCAGTCACTTTTTTAGTTTTTCCTACTTTTCACGAAAAAAAAAAAAATTGGAAGCTTGTGACAATGTTGGACTAAAACTCCAATCAGATTGTACTGAAGTCCGTAATTTGGTATAGTTAAGACATAGTATGTACAAGATCTCATAACTTTCAATACAAGTATCTATATAGCATGGAGCGGGAATAGGCTTTGATGATGATGATGTGTAAGTCAGTATAGAGAATGTTTGTTGGGTTATGTTTCAACCTGTGTCACTTCATGACTTAAGTTGTGATATAAAATTTCACTAAATTAAATGCCAGATTCAGTACATGGCATCTTTCTTTCCTTCCTTCCTTCTTCTTTTTCCTTCATAGAAAATGCATTTAGAAAGGAACAAATGTAAAGCTCCGCATTTGCAATGAATTTATAGCAGTTAAGATCAAATGTTTGGGCATTGGTCCACTCAAAGTAGATGTATCGTTTTATGGTCTAGAGAACCGTTGAACTCAGATTTTAACGGAACATTTTATTTATGGGAAATAACTTATGTTAGCTTTCTCTTTGTGTGTATTAATGCAGCATATACTGGAAAGCTGAGGATGAAGGAGGAATGGGCAGTTTTGCAGGCGATGGAGACGTGCATCCTTATGTCTCCTTCACTATCAATCTCATCTGAGGTGAGCCTTCATTCAAGTGTCACTCTCCACCTACCCAATCCTCTATATTGTTTTCGTGGCCTTGTATAATTATAAGTAAACTTTACCCAATTATTTTCTTCCTTGGGAAGTATATTTATTCTGTTGTCATTGTTAAGAATCTTGAAACCATACCAGATTGCTTCGTGCTCTGCATATTCGTCGGAAGGTTGTGTTTTTGCCTACGGTATTGAATGTATTATCGGTGAGAAATAATGAAGTAAAATAAGCTATTTTTCCATTCACTTTTGAGTAAGAAAGTAATGAGATTGAATGATAGTTTGTGTTGTGAAGATAGAACCAAGCAAAACACTGTATATCTCTCTCATTTTGTTGCTACATAATATGAATATATGCATGTGAGATGATGTGTTATGTTAGAGAAGGAATATGTATTTAATATCAAAAAGTTGGCAAATTGAAGGACTCAAGGTGTAAATTTTAACACCTACAGAAATCATTGTCAACTACAGAATGGAACAAATTTACAGAGCAACGAAAGTGCTCTGTTTTTCTTCAGAAAAGCTTTTTTTTTTTTTTTTTTTTTTTTTTGTCACTAAATAACGTTATTTAAAAGGAATTGGAAATTTGCTTTTTATTTTTCTAAATAAATGATGGTCCTTTTGAATCAAACAACAAATTATGTAATAAATGACCTTTCATCTTTATACGTAGGGTATCATTTTGCTATTTTGACATTAGTAGTCACGTATTAGCTACTTTTAAACGATTATTGTAGCATAACAGATTGTTTGTATAGTGAATCATCTGTAAAGTTATTACATATCGGTAAATTAATATTTTAAGTTGAATTTAAGTATAAAATACTTTTTAATATTCCCTAAAATTTGACCTTAAAATCCCAAAGTTTTAATATGACTTATGTCATTTTTTCTAAAAAATTTATCAACATCGATATTTGTAATGATATTTTATTAAAATCAAAATACTGATTATCATATACTAATTCATATCTCTGAATAAATGTTGGATAATATGTCAAGAGAATTCATACGTGTTAGAACAAATTAGCATATGTTATTAAAATCACCTATCATACCTTGTTAGTTGTTACTACTAACTTACTATCCCTTTGTTTTAGCCAATCTAGATTACCCCAGAACGCCAGACGACCCTTTTGTGCCATTTTTATATAAATATTTCGAACCCCCAAATTCAGAAGAAATATTTGATTGCTAGGTTGAATAACAAAATAATGAAGTGGTGAGTGTTGGAGTAAGATAATGATATTTTTTTTTAATGAATAAAGAGTGGAAGGGAGAGAATAAAGATTTGTAAATTTACGTAATTCAGATTTCAAATTAATCATCACAATCTGTATCATGTGGGTTTCACTTATAGCACTCGGAGGTTTGAATTAGATAATGATGATCAAGATCAAATCACATTTTATTCTTACCATTTTTGTCTTTTTAAGGTAATTTTGTTGCAATCTATCTTAATACTAAGTTTTGGATTCATTCTCTATATGCAGATGGTGAAATTATAATGAGTTGGATTATGTGCAAAAGAGCTCAATAGTCCTTTGAAGTGGGAAAACAATCTGATCTATATGAGTTTGATACATATCATATTTCATTATATATGAAAACCAGTTTTAAGCCTGATTGAAGATATCACGTGGTTTCTATTTCTTATTACACATATTAATTCTGTCTTTCATTTTACCAACACCATGAGATTGAAACACGATAAGAACTAATGAACTCAATCTAGACTAAAGCCAACTAAAATTCAAACAATTGATATGTTCAACATCAATCAATTTATCTATCCACCACAAAATATTTCAATCAAAATTTAATAATAGTTTCAATATCACACTAAAATGGACACCGAATTCAACAAAAATGAGATATCATTAAACCCCACTCCTTTATATTAGAATTATATATTGCTCAACTCATTTATAGAACAAGGACCATTGTCCCAACAAATTATATTAAAGAAAAAAAAGACTTCAAAAATGAAATAAGTTGAGAAGACAAAGAGGCAGGTGGGGATGAAGACACAAGTCCATATTAAGACAACCCATGCCTTAGATACATGATATGAGGACACCATATTAAGTCTATGTTACCTTCTTCTCCAACTCCTATCCTATATCAACTCTAATTAAGGAGACAACTATCCAATTTACCCAAATCCACCACCTCTCCAATGAAGCTCCGGTGGGCCCACCGCCCTCATCGGCCACCACCGGCAAAGGTGGGTCACACCTACATGAACCAAACCCCTTTGTTACCATCCTTGTATCTTCTTTATTGGTACATGAAAATGCATGATATGTGTTCAAGGAGTATCAGTAAAATATGTTTTACGTATTTTTTAATTTAAAATAAGTTTGTGTTTGGAGCATTTATAATATGCATGACTAATTCTTGAGTAATATTGTTTTTCATTATAATTAAAAAGAAACAAGACCTATTGTGAAACTAATTTATATGTGTATCGTGGATTGACCGTTAAATCACATAATCAAATTAATGAGATGATCTAATAATTTTTTTTTCTTTTTGCCAAAAGAAAAATAGGGTTTGGGAGTGTTGTAGTATTTGTCTGCATATACAGTAAAGGACATATAAGTTGAAAAAGACGAGGTAGGCAAAGTTATTCCAAGAAAAGACAAGCAAATGTAGATGACCAATTTCTTTCTCTTGCACACATATAACTTGCAGAATATGTTGTTGCACAGTTGTATTCATTTCCAACTTAATTGGTCTCATTATTACTTTATTCAATCAAATTGTAAAAGACAACAAAATAAATTAATAAAAAAACAAATATATATATATATATATATATTTTTTTTTTTTTACGAAAAAACAAATAAATATTTATTCCCAACGTGCTACCGATATCAAATAATTTTTTATGTAAGTGGCATTGATATAGTTTTAAAGATGGACACTGGGGTGTTTGTGGTGTGTCGATTAATGACATTAATTTAATGAGATTTTCAATGTTTAAAAGGGATAGTGTATGACTTTACTCGAAGCATTGTCATGAATCAAGAACATGTATTTAATAAAAATTGTTCTTAAAATGAACTTAAAATTTGTGTTGGATGCGATTCATAACAATGAATAATACACTAACTCGAAATTCAGAAGTATTATTTCTTCTTTGTAAGTATTTTAAAAAAAAATTTATAGTACTCGATACTTTGATTTCTTTTCTTTTCTTTATTTCTTTTAAAGATATTGAAATGCAAAAACAACAGTTTGATGAGTAGTACAATACAATTAATCCTAGACATGGTCTTATTTTCTTTCATAAGCTGAGCCTTGATTCACCAATATAAAGTATACAAAATATATACCATGTATACATAATTTCCAATAAAAATTGAAATTATATTCGTGTGAGGTGGGAAATAATCCAAAAATTGCCGACAGGAAACCAACCAAAACCACTATAGTAGATAATGACTAGATTATTTCAACACCAAATAGACATTACATATATTGATAAGGTGGTTTCAAACATTATCAATATTAATTTGTCAATATTATATGTGTGTGAACTTGTTCATAGTTTAACTTAATTCTGAAGTGGCACCAACCTATCACTTGATATCTCGAATAATCTACACCAATCACAACCCTTTTTTTTTATTAATTTTTTTCTGTGTTGCAATACATGATTTATCGGATATTAATAAAAAAAAAAGGTGCATGTAGTAATTTTTGGAGTGACAACATTAATTATGGACAATAAAAATGTTGGTGCCAGCTAAGAGGATTGGAGATCTGATGTTAAGCAATATATACTGAGTTGTGAGTTACAATCTAGTCACCAACTCATCAATTGGTCCCATTTTCTTGATTAGTCAAATATATAAATCTTACAATTGATCATACACAACTTTTTACTATTGCTTTTATAGTGAAGTGTAGTTTAGTAGCTTTCAATTAGTACTGTTTGCTCTCTTTTTTTTCCTGATCACATTGAAAGGTGTAGGATGATTTCATTCAAATGATTTCATTTTGTATTTAAGATTTAGTTTGAAAAATTTGTCAATAATTGATGAATAGTGGTGCTTCTCCACTTTTGTTTGATTAAAATTTTCATACTCATAAATTATGAAATTCGGTGTAATAATAATCATATAATATATGAGCTAGCTTGTGGTAATATAATTATATTGATTTCTAAAGACAATTTATAATATATTAAAAGAGTAAAAAAAATAAAGATATGTTTCTATGCTATATGTGTTGTTTGATAAGAAAAAGGAAAATACAATAACATTTATTTAAAGTTAACTATGAAAAACAACCATAGATCATCGAATTTGTTCATGATCTTGTTTGGTCTGTCTAAAGAAACTACACAAAAACTCATGTGGAACGGTCTCACGGATAGTTACCGTGAGACGAAGCCCCATTACCCACAAACAACATGTGAATTGTAGGGTTTGGATTGTGGGTTGACCTGTCTCACGTAATACAAAAAAAATCCGTGAGGCAATCTCACAAGAGACTTACTCAAGAAACTATTCCTCTCACTCGCATACTTCCTTGATATTTGTAAGTAAAATAGAGAGAGAGAGAGAGAGACACACACACACATATATATATATATATCAGTGCTACATAAAAAAAAAAAACCGATAGTTTATGTCCAATATCGCTGATAATTTGATGGGTTGTTGCAATTAACCCTCAATTTAAATGTGTGTGTATATAATTATACATGAATTTGATACTTAAATCACTAAACTAATTTTTCGGCCATTTTCCACCGGATTTTGGCACGTGACTTGTGTGCAATATATTTTTAAGGGCATTATTGTCCAAACATTTGAGTCTTTATATTTGGAAAAAAAAATTGTAAGTATATAACAGGAATACAACGAATCAATTGTTTGGACAAAAACACCTTAGAAATATGTCAAGCGCAAGTCACATGCCAACATCCAGTGAAAAATGACCAGAAAATTAATTAATTTGCTGATTTATGTCTCAAATACGTAGAGTTTAAATATATATCGGGTCTATAAAAAGAAGTTTAATGGTTAATGTGCAAAATTATTGATAGTTTTATAGGTTATTGCAATTAATCCATAAATTAAATATGAAAGAATAATTTTGTATTTTACCCGTAATTATGTAGTAACCCCTAAATTAAATATAAAATGATAATTTTGTATTTTGCCCATAATTAAATATAAAAAAACATGCGTCAATATATAGATTATATATAGAATATATATTACAATTAAATTAAAATGCAGATTTGAAGAGCACATGGACAGAAAGATGAAAATGTCTGCCTTGGAGACAGACACTTAAGGGCAAGTTGTACAATTTACATATTTAGTTGTCCCAAAATATGAATAAAATAGAAATTGTGGGTCTTATCTCAGTCACTGTCTTCTCTTTCTCTTTTGGCAAACTTGATTGGATTCAATTAAACTGTTAGCAGATGGAGGAGCAGGATAGGCCTATTACCCAAACAAGGTCAAATCTAATTAAAATTGCTCTTATTTAACTATTCAAAGGATAATGATTCATATGGATCTACCATTCATATGAAATATTTAATGACTTTACTCAAAAGTTCTTGGAGGATATAACAATTATTTTTGAAGGGGCGTATATATTTAATGGATCAGATTAGAGTTAATGATATGGGTCACATGCATATATTTATAATTTAATTTAGTACTAAACTATTTGTGCCTAACTAAATATTAATAATAATTAATAAGTAGTCATTGTTCCATAAATGTCACATGTCATGCCTCCATGAATATTGCCAAATGTTAGAGTTTGTGTTTTCCAATTAATTCTTAGATGGATTTAGTCTAAAAATAAGGATGCAAACGAATTAATTTTTTATTTTATGTATCTAAATTTTCATTTTTCATCGAAATATACATTGATTTTATTTAGTTTTAGTCTAATATTTCTGTTATTGTACATGTACAGGTTGATTATCTTTTACACCACATGTGAAGAAAATTTGCCCATTAATTGGGACCATTTTCTGACACTGATGTCTCAAGTGTTTTACAAATACTTTTAGATTGATTTGGATGGATAGATTTGAGGAAAGATTTAAAATTCAAGGTAGTAAATTCATGAGTAGTGTTTAAATAGATATTCATCAACTTTCATTTTGAATTAATTTTGGGTAATTTTGGTGGATTTCAAATCCAGTCCAACTTGAGTGGATTTCAAATTTATTGATTTGAAATTTGAAATTTCAAATCACTCTATACAAATGATCCATTTGGATAAATGGATTTGAGGAAAGATTCGAAATCTATAGTAGCAAATATCCACCGGCTATGTTTGGATAGATGTGGATTTGAAATCTATCACTTTCATTTTGAAGTAATTTTGAGTCATTTGAGTGGATTTGAAATTCATTCATTTTAAATCTAACATTTCAAATCACTGTATCCAAACACAACTTTATATATTACTCCCATAGATTTTGGATTCGTGCAACTCGATCAATCTGATCCATTTTCACTTGTTCTCATATGCTCCACACAATCTCACATGTCTCCACGCGGGGTCAATCGGTAGATTTCCACATCCTTCTACACTTGTTCATGATTGTCAAAAAGTTATACATGATTTTAGTTATGAGAGGAATATTTTAATGTTATATTTTAGTAAAATGAAATAATACTTTTATACGTGATCGATACAATTAATACATTTATGTAATGCAACTAATAGTTTTATGTGAGACAACTAATGAACTAATTAAACCATTTTTAAGTCAATAAGGTACTACCTTTAAATAAATGCAATATTATATTTATGTTATATGGTCAATTAATAATCATACTTGAGCAAGTAATATATTTATGTGTTACAATAAATATATTTATGTAATACAATCAATGTTTTATATTATATAACTAATATATTTTAGTACAATAATAAAATCATTTTAAAATAAAATAAGGTAATACCTTTAAGAAAATGTAGTAATATTGATTAAGATATTAACGTGATTTAAGTGATACTCTTATATTATATTTCTGTAAAATGAGGTAATATATATGAAAATATTGTAATTCAAACTTGAGCTCTGATATTAATTAATGAATTTTATAACGAATTCAAAATTTTCCGAAATAAATAAATAGATTATTACATTTAATACTACTTCCTCAACATATAGTACAAAAGATTCCTTAATAGATACCCCAGAGAGAGAGAGAGGGAGAACCAGTCATGTCAAGTCAGTATGGCAAAACATCAAACCAAAGAAAAAATAAGTTGAATAAATAATAATTAAGAAAGGACAAGAAGGTAAAATTAGCAACAGTAAACTTAACTGAAATAACAGACTGCATCTCAGTAAAATTAAGAAATACAATGTCAAACCAACAATACCCAATAAACATATGCTAGCTAATTCTCTTATTTCCATATATATATTTTAATATTTTGTAGCTAGTAACTAATTAGTTTTTTTTTTTTCTTTAATTTAATCAACAGAAGCATATCCATGTATAAGGAATATGTGCTAAAAAATATTTGGGAGTGATCAAATATTTGAGGAAGAACAAAGGATCTGATGAAGATAATCTTGTCTCTAGAATTGATCTTGTCCTTCTCTGTCCATTGATTTTTGATCCCTTTATTCATCATCATCAGAACAATTCAGAACTTGGAACCTTTCACACCCTCATTTCTACTATCTTTTGTTCTTCTCTTTTGCTTGATCCTAATTCCTTACAACCTGGAAAAATCATGGGAAATAAAGAAATTAAGGGTCATGTCAATGCAAGAGAGAAATTATGGATTTATTATAAATTAAAACTATAAAACAAGATTAATCCCAAAGAGTAACTTTATGCGATTGTGAATAAGTAAGTCTTTTGTGAATATCAGATTATTGATATGTTTAAAATGTCTTGACATGGAAAGATTAAACTCGGGACATGTAGGGACAGTCGTCCCACTACATGACCTAAAAATATAAGTGCAATATTGTCATGTGATTTATTTATTTATTCTCTTATAATCTTTTTTATATATTCGATTAAAGGCTTCAAGATTCCGTATTATGTCTCTATACATATTTTGAGTCATATTCAACACAAAATTAATTTAACAGTGATATATATTTAGCATTACGTATGATGAAAAATAATATCACCAAGAATTAAGAGCATTTAGCTTATATAGATACTAATAGCAAAGATGGTTGGCAAATAGCCTGATTTGATTCTTTCAAAAAGAGAGGAATTACTATTTAATTAAATAAAAGGTCCATAATTCTTTGTACATTTAAATTTTTTGAAATTAAATAAATAAATTAGGAGAATAATAGTTAAAGAGACAAAGAGTGAGTGCTAACCAGATGGTTGTAGGGCAGATTGTGGAATTTGTATTAATGGAATGAAAAGAGGGCGTTGCTCAATCCTGATTGATTGACAATTTTTTGTCTCTGCTCATCCACTTCCCACAAGCTCTGTCTACTTCCCTGATAATGATATTTTTTGTCCATGTTAATTACATGGATAATAAATAAAATATACTACTCTAAATATAATTATAATTATCCTAAATCAAAAAATTGAAGAGATAAATTAAAATAAATGTTCATGTACCTGGGGTTGCAAGGGAAGAACATTTGGAATTTGGGGTTGTTGAAATAAAATAGAATTTGCAGAATTTTGGAGGAGATGATAATTATTGGTTGTTGTGGGGATACATTCTTGCATGCTTGCCAGTGGTGATCCCAAGTTGCTTAAATCCTGCATGCAAATTTAATTATCATCACATATATATTTTTTAACAACTGATTTTATCTATCTACTTACATATATGTGTATGTATTATTTAATATATATATATATATATATATATATATATATATATGTTAATTCTGAAATTTAATTAGTATTATTGACTGAGAAAAATTAAATTAAATCTTGTACCTGATCAGGTCTAACCATGAATGATTCCAAGTCCATTCCAAAGTCATAAAACATGGGATTTACAGAAGCAAGCTTCATTGAGAGAAACTGCACAAATTGAGACAAGAATTAATATTCTTTTAATGATTTCTTAGAGTATATATATAAGAGCATATTTTACTAGAGGACTGAAAAAATTTGTTTTTGAAAGAAAGTGCAAATATATTAGAAAAATTAGTATATAGGGGGGAAAAATTAATTTCAAATAAATAATATTACCTCCACTTGATTTTGGAGAGACTGGACATAATTGATAATTTCATCCAACATGAGGGCCTTACCAGTTACCTGCTTATCATTCAAACCACATAAAAATCTCAGAAAAACAAACAACATTAAATAATTAGTATTTCCATACAAATAAAATGAAGACAAAATATAATTACCTTGTCACACCCAGGAACAAGAGCTTGGAGTAGCTTCATTCTTTCACTTATTCTCTCTCTCCTCACCTGATCATCATACCAATAACTAAATTCAGTGAATATATATTACTTAAAAGCTAGTAATTTTATTTTTATTTTTAAAGTGAAATTGAGGTGAAAAAATAAATACTTATGAGAGTAATTGAAATTGTTAAAAAATTTAATTTAAAACGGAAACGATGGATTTCAAATTCATATGAGTCCAAACATCATAAATGAATTTACGATGGTAAATTTCAAATAGTTGTATACAAACAAAACCTAATTAATAGTGTTAATTTAATGGATACATACCCTCTCAGCAAGGCTATGGCTATCAGTAGCTTGGCCTCTTCTAGCCCTTACATGAATGTACCCTTTTGCCCCTTCTTCTCCTGATTTCTTTTCTTCGTTCTCTTTTATTATTTTCTTCTGCTTCTTTTCTTTCACTTCTCTGAGTTCTCTCTTATCCTATTTATTGAAATTCAAAAAAAAAAAAATTAATGTTACATAAGATTAATGTAATAAAATAAATTAAATTAAAATAGTACTAGAAATGAAATGAACCTTGGATTGAGCAGAATTAGGAGAAGAATTAGGGTGTTTGCATTTCCTCTTCTTGAGAGTGACTAATTGCTCACTGCTGCTATCAAATTTATCAGTGACTATTGAAGAAGAATCCATTGTAGTGTTGAGGAGAAAAGAGTGATCATTATTATTGGTATTTGTAATGATCTGAGGAAGATTGTTATAACATGATGACATGTTGTTATTGATGGTGGAGTGAGAGTTTTGGAGAAAAACTGAGTCGAGGAAAAAAGGGTGGTGCTGAGTTGATGATGATGAAAAGGCTGCCATCTTTTTCTTTTCTTTGCTTTGGAATTCAAACACTTTTGGAGTTGAAGAAAGTGATATATGGAGGATAGATTCTTGAGAATTGGGGTCTGATTATTGATGATGATGATACAATCTCAAGAGGGTCGTGAGATTTATATACAAGCATTGAGAGAGAGAGAAAGTGAGGTATAGAGAGAGAGAGAGATCTGCAATTTTGCTAATTATATGCCCTTTTACTACAATTAGCTAGACTCTCTCTTTCCATGCAGTTAAAGTAGTCTACATTTGACTAGTCTCCTCTCTCTCTATTTCTCAAATGAGTAACCATTTAAGGTTAGTTTAAGTTGGTACAAGTGGCCACTGTGTAAGATGTCTCATCCAAAATATTCATTATTAAATGTAACTTCAAATTAAGATGCATGAATGATTAATTCAATAGGAGGAGCATGATTTTATGCCCTTTTTTTTTCTCCCTTCAATTTGAACACTTGAATAGATTGAAAGTAGGGTAAAAGAAGGATTCCAAATCCTAACCTTCTCTTTTAATGGGAGAGGTTAAATTCAATCTTATCTGTTAGGGATCGGAAAGAATTCAAAACTACTGTTATTTAAGACTAGCTTGTCCAAAACTGATCTTCCACGATTCAAAATTTTCAATTTCACAAAAACTCATGTGAGACGGTTTCATGGATAGTTACCGTGAGACGGAGCCCTATCACCTACTAACAACATGTGAATTGTAGGGTTTGGGTTGTAGGTGATTGAGTTGTGGGTCGACCCATTTCACGCAATGCAATAAAAATCCGTGAAACGGTCTCACAAGAGACTCACTCTTTCAATTTAGCTAGTTATGTATATTTATAAAATATCTAACTTAAGTAATTTTTCAATTTTCCAAATATTACAAAAGTCGTCAAAACTAGCCACATCACCATTGAATTTAAGGATTTTCACCATTGTTCAATATTTAACCACTTAAATTTTAACACATTGTAGATCGAAGTGGGGTGGCAAATATTAGGGTGCCACATTTTTTGTACCTATATGGTAATAAGTGTCAATTAATAATGAAAAAGATATCAAAATCCCAAAATTTAAAATAAACTCAAATTTGACATTTTGAAATATTCAAGATTAAAGTTGAAAATTTTAAGTTGTTCGGACCAGTTTTGAACAAGCCTTAATTATAGGATTAGTTAATTTTGAACTTTCCCCACCTAATATAGCTATGCAGTTATACAACAACAGATAATTTAGTTTAGTGGTGTTGCCCACTTTTGTGTGGGTGAGTATTAGGGTTTAGTTCTTAGTTTGCCCGGCCCTAAGAAGTATTGGTAATTAAATAGAGGGAAAATCTTAATTTTCGAATTTAAGTAATATCGAGTAAAATTAGATGAAATAGCTATTAAAAAAAAAAATGTTAAACGACCAAAATTAGCCTAAATACGTTAAATTGATGTCAAAAATAGACAAGATCTAACTTACATGATGAAAGTTGCAATTTTCCCATAAATAAAACACATATATTCTCTCTATACATGAGATGGTCTCATGTATATATCTCGTGAGACAGAACTCAATTACCATATACTAAATCAATTAATTTTCACAAACTGATCATGTGAATTGTTAATTGTGTGGTTTGACATGTTTCACAAAATAAAATTCACGAGAGAATCTCACAAGAAACCTACTCATTTATAAAACTTTATTTTATTTTTAAAAATTGTTGAGATTGTAAATAATAGAACTTAATTGGTTTAGATAATATAAATTAATACAAAAAATTGTCAAAACAAGACAAAAATAAAAGTGGGTGTGTGTCTCACTGTCTTGGTATCAAGGTTAGATCTAGAGCAAGTTTATGCCAGCTCGGATTGGTCAAAATGCCCACCCAATTGTAAACAGTTGATGTCAGTTTGCTTTTTTCGAATCTCTAATTCAGTGAATCAGATGATCATAAACAGTGCCTACGATTCAGGTAAATTTATGATCAGGTAATTGGTCAGTGCATAGTAACTTAAATTCGATTTTTCATTTATTTGAAAAATATTATCTTTAGTTTTAAAAGTTCTACTTACCCGAATTTAAAATACTATGAAGTATTATTTTTGTAGGAAATAGCTAATACTTCTAAATTCTTAATACAATAATTTGTTGTGAATAATTAATGCTTTTGAGAGTAATTAATAATAGTACTTTTATAAAAACATGTAATACTTTAAAGTCTAGTAATATTTTTTCCATGACTAATAAAGTACTGATTTTTTTTTTAAGTAAAAAGTAATATTTTCCAAAGTAAAATATAATTATTAAAAAATAAATATTAAGTGACATTAAAAAAAAAAATCAAAGATAATACATTTCAAAGTTATGTATACTTTCATATAAATGAAATTTGTTTGAGTTGATGATGTCAAACTTATATACATGTATTGAATACATCAGTCCCATGAGATGGTTTCATTCAAAATTTAATTTATGTGAGAATAACCAATTTTTGTTATTGTAAAACAAACAACTATTTTACTACTCTTTATTTAACCGAATTTTTTAGTTGGTATATATGGAATATCAATCAAGTTATTGTTTTATACTCAGGAGTGCATAATTTGAAAACTTATTCTTTGGAGGAGACAAATGATCCCACATCCAATTCTATTGCAAGAAAATGAACATCAATCTCAACATCTATATCTATGTTCATTTGTACGTATATCCAAAATTGGATTAAAGGCTAATGTTGCATTACTAGATATAAAGAGACTTAATTTGGATACCTAATTCGTAATTTATAACTCAATTATTCACACAAAATATATAATGATAATCAATTGTATCTAGGAAAAACATACATTAATGATGTTTATCACATATCTCATATCAATAGAAACCAAGTCATTCCACCTATATCAAGTCGTACTATGACATATATAGAAGAGCATAAGTGGTAAAAAAAATTATATTATATATTATTACACTTTGCTAAAAAAAAAAACAATTAAATATGATTTTTTTTTCACAAGTAGTTAGATTTGCACACGTAGAAGACATGAGATCTTCTATTATACTTGATATTTTATCTTCTATTTTAAAATAATCACAACACACCACGTGTATCAAATGATATAACTAATTAATATGTAATATGTATTAAATGTTATAAAATTTGAGATGTAATATCAAATGTAATAGAAGATCCAAATCTATAAATTTGGTGCGGTGACCAAATTCAACAAGAATAGATTCCTTAATTTGTACTACAATGGATCCAAATGGTCACAGAGTGGTGTAGTCGCCTATATTTGACAATATGTATATATAAATGTACTAATTCAACAATATTCAAATTATTTAAAAATCGACAAAGAAAAAACAAGATCAATCACAAAAATCTCTAATTGGGGATGCACGTATTGTCTAGTCTAACACAGTAACACCTTTTATGGTATTTAATTATCACACTCTGCAAACAACAGGGAAGAGGATAAATCATTTGAGACATGAAATATATATATAAATTATAAAATTATAAAAATAATTCATAGGATGGGTTCATCATATCCTTGATCAGTATCTTTGTAGAAGAACTGTCAACTCAACTAACAAATTTCACATTTTGCATGTTTTGATTTTTTACGTTTTCAGCCTACGTACACTGCATTCATATTTTATTAAAATCGGGAAAAAAAAAATTGTTTGACCCTAATTGGAAGGAAAAATCTTTCAAGCCACTTTGTCAAACTTTAAGAAACCCCAAAAAAAAAAAAAAAAAAAAAAACTTACTCTTGCTAAAGTTTGCTTTTAAATTCTTTTTTTTTTTTTTTTTTTTTTTTTTTTTACCATAATGTAAATATTAACAAATTTAATATCATGCCAAACAGGCAACCACAATTATATAGCTGAAATTACATGGATTTCTTAATATGTTGCCAACCATAAAATTTTGATATGAGTAATTCCAGTATCGTGGAAACCAAAATTTTATGGTTGACACAATAATTATGGATGAAATGATGTGAAACTTATAATTTTCATCTTATAACCTAAACTTTATTCACTTTTTAATATCAATTTTAAGCATTTCAGTTATGGTCATCTCTAACTATTCTTTTCTTTTCTTTTTTCTTTCAATTTTCATCCAATTTTTCTTTGAATTTTTATTATACCCCATATGTATACTGGGATTGCTAACATAGATTTCTCAATTCAGACGTTCACATAACCAGAAATTGACATTTCGAGTTAAATCAGATCAAAATTAAAAAAGAAAAAATATAATAGTTAAATGACCAAAATTTGAATACATAAAGTTGGTGGTAATAATAGTAGACAAGAAATTGAGATTTTTCTTGATTTAATAATTTATTAGACCTGTTAATATTTTGTAATTTACAATATTAATAAGGGCTATTTAAATTTAAACATTACGTTTTTTCTTCACTTTACAACCTAAATAATTCTTTTCTCTGTTTGCAATAAGTAGTCTATGTTCTTTTTAAACTTGCAAGCAACGATAATTTGTATGGTAATTTTTTCACCAGGTTCTGATTTTAAGGATTTTTTTGGTATTTTTTTAGTACATAATCCACGTTTTTTTCTTTTCAATTTGCAACAAAATGGTCCACACATTTTCAGTTTGCAACGTTCAATCACTTTTGGGACCTTTTTTTTTCTTCAATAAATCTAATTTTAATTTTATTTATTTTTTGCATCAATTTAGGGAAAATACCTAATTTGAGAACATTCTTTCACTTTATCACAAAAATTGATCAAAATCAATGATCAAAAAATACAAATGTTTTAATGATCTAAACTCTGTCAAGTACCATTTTTTGGCATACAGTTTTAGTGCACCATAATATTTCCTGAAACCATACATTATTTTTAATTAAATTTATATTAAACTTAAAATTTTAGTACGTGACTGAAATTAGGGTTTTTATATGCAGCATAATGTCCCAGCTGAAAATATGTACACATTTTTCCTTTCAAATTTATGATGAGCTGGAAGATTTATTTTTGCAACTAGACATTTTATGAGTATACATCAAATTCCATTAGAAAAGGCAAAAAAAAAAAAAAAAAAAAAAATCCCTTTTCATGATATAGAGGCTTGAAATTTTAGTCTTTAATCTTTAATTCCACAGATATTTTTTGTGAACTTATACGAGTTTGATGGAATTTTAAATATCTTGCGTGTCTCCTTACCATTAAGATAATGTCTCATCGATAAAGTTTTTTTTTTTTTTTTTAATAAAGTGGCTAACAAAAATATTTTCTTTAATCCTATAATATTGCATGGCTTAATAGCCTATCTTTTACACCAAAAATCTGCATTTTCACCACTACATATTAATATATATATATATTTACCTTTTCTCTATAGAAATTAATATATTTTTTGAGCTACATTTCATTTTCACTTATGAAAATAAAGGGAAAAGGGAGGAAAAAAAATAGTGTACGTAATGCATGTAATGTAGTTATCGAAGTGAATAGAATTCTTATTTAATTCATAGTACACATGATAAATATTTGGTGAATTATGAAAGGGGTCGATTGAGATCCGACACACATGTCTAAAGCTTTAATTATCTTTCATTGAAACATCTTATTCATCCCTACAAACACCTACGTTCTAGCCCTTCTTATAACATCTATATGTGTACATATATATAATATCATGATCACAATAAATTTATGATACATGCACGGCTCCATGCTAATTGGATTAAAATTCCTTCAAAAAATAATTTAATACATGTATTAAAAAAAGTTAGTAAGAAAATGCAGTGCAATTAATAGAAAAATAATTAATTACCTACCTATATATAGCTCATGAGACAAATTTAATATATATATATATATATATATATATATATATATATATATGATGAATTTCAATTTTGCGGTTATGTATGTAAGCCATTTTTCATTTTTTGAAAATTAATTAAATATCTGTTTTTCAATTAATTTTGGTTTTCTATGTTTTTTTTTTTTTCAATTTCAATATAATTTTTGTCAGAATTTTCAAAACCGCTGACGTGACAGCCAATTCCGGTGGTCATGTCATATATTTTGAAAATTTCGACTAAAATTAGACTGAAATTGAAAAAGTACATTAAAATATCGAGGCCCAAAATTGAAAAACTGATATTTGATTGTTCAAATATGAAAAGTGTCATATATAGGACCAAAATTGAAAAAAAAAAGAAAAAAAAAATATATATATATATATATTCTTAATGTAATAGGAATATAATGTTATAAAAAGGTTTAAGAACTCTTCAAGGCACATAGAACCTATAAAATACAGTATAAATATGTTTGTAAGGAAATCATAAAAGCACGTCATGTTTAATTGCTAAATCTTCTCCAAGTAGTAACATCTTTAAATTAAGACGATCACTTTTAATCGTAACTCAGGATCATGCTTTAACTTATAACTTAAAATTGAATATATATATATATATATATATATATATATATATATATATATATATATATATATCACAAAAACTTCTGTGCATCAGGTGCACGGATCTAAGATCAGTGCAATCCGGGTCGATGACCCGGATCCGCGAATTTATTTTATTTTTAAAAAAAAAATTCAGATTTTTGTTTTGACTTTTATGTTATAAATGTGTGACCTTTATGTACAAACATTCGTACCTTTATGTCTGTAACTTAGAAAAAAAAATGAAGATTTTCAACACAATTTGTATTGTATACTTTTATGATATCAATGTGACCTATATGTTATATTTATGTCACTTTTATGTACAAACATTCTGACATTTATGTAATATATAAAAGTGCATAAAGGTCAGAATATTTGTACATAAAAGTGACATGATATAATATAAAAGTCACATTGATATCACATAAAGGTATACAGTTCAAATTATTTTGAAATTTTTCATTTTTTCTAAGTTATACTTCCTCCGTCCCGTGATAAGTGTCACATTTACTGTTCGGCCCTGTTTTTAAGAATTATTGTATTTAAATGTGAGTGGGGGGAGAGAGGTGGTAGGATTTATTATTATTATAATGTTCATTTTTAGTAAGTGTAAATTGTGACATTTATTTTGGGACGTCCAAAAATGGAAAGTGTGACACTTATCACGGGACGGAGGGAGTAGTACATAAAGGTCATGATAGTTGTACATAAAGTTCATGCATTTATAACATAAATGTCATACTAATACAACATAAAGGTAACAACCTGAAGTAAACAAAAAAACACGCGGATCCAGATCAAAACTGGGTTGACCCGGATTGCATTTATACCAAGTGAACACAAGACCAACTATATATATATATATGAAATAAAAAATTAAACATCGTGTAGCTGGTACCATACTAGTGTGTAATGAATGCAAGATAGAGCAGTATTTATTGCGGTTGAAAATTAAAGAGGAAAAAAATAAAGAAAATTTATGCATGTAATCGACGTAGCAATATTTGTTGGTACCAAAACGACAATTCTCTGATAATGAAATCTCCATGCGAGCCCATGCCTTCAATTTTACAGACGTAAACGTTTCCTATTTTAATTTCCACCAAATATTTCATCAAATTTAAATAAAATTATTTATCACAATATCCTAAAACTTACTAGTGTGAAAGTGGTGTTGTAGAGTCAGAAAAAAGTTCACTAATAGACAGCAATTATTAAGACAATGGTTTGCACAACGATTAAAATATATGTCGTCTTTAGGTTTCTCTCTCTTTTTTTGTTTTTTTGTTTTGGCAATATTTATGCCAATTATACATATAATAAATCTACGATATTTGCATGGAGAAGTTCGTCTAATAACAAATATGAAAAAATGCAGCAAATATTGTAGAAACATAAAATTAAGTACCTGATCTAGTAAATTGAATAAGTATTTCTAACAAGGGTTATAACCAACATTTCAGTGTTTCACTAAAACGTATACAATCTTTCGTAAAATATAATTAGTATTCAAGTATGTTACAAGAGCTATAATGTTTGGACAGAAATTAAAACTAAAATGGATTGAATAGTTCATGTGATTCTTAATCTACTCGCCATATATATAATAATAATAATAATTAATCAACAAGCATATAATTTATTGGGATTTAATCCCGATAGCAAGAGTGTGTGTGTGTGTATATATATATATATTAAAAAATCCTTACTAAAACAACCATTATCTTCCTCAAATCAAATAATTAGTCAAATGTATCATACATATTCATTTCAACAAATAGCATAACACCGGCCAGCAAGTAGCAATAATCTAAATCATCTTTCAAAATATAAAATTCCTTCATACATATTAACAAGTAATGTAAACTAATTAAACACCTATATTTATTTTTTAATTATGAAGAGATTAAAAACTCCTCTATCCAACCGTACGTCCCTCAATCGGGTATGATGTAAATCAATGGATATGTTCAAGTGGTAGACATCTGTGAGAGAGAGAACCAACATGATTCAAACTTCAGGACAAACATCCACAATATTTCAGTGAAAATTTGTCATACACGAGATTTAAACTTGCAATTACTAAAGAGTTTCTTTCCAGATCACAACACAGATCTTACCAACTCGATTATATCCTTAGGGAAGTTCTTCATCTCACTCGTATATTTATCTATATTTATTGAATGCACAAAGAGTTGGTAACAATTAATTTTACTAGCTAAGAATTTAGATTCATGCATCTATATTGAAACAGTTAATAGCAACTATTGAAACCTCAAACTCCACATGTATCTAGGAAGTCTCAAAGGTAAAGATGCTCAAAACATAGAAGCATGAATTCATTTAATTTAGTTTGTTGTCTGAACAGTCTTTCACGTACATATATATACAGTAATAAGAAGCTATCCAAAGGCACACAAATTAACATGTTTAAATAAAGGTCCAAAACATAGAACCACAACCACCGCTACTACTAAAAATAAAATAAATTTTACATTAGGCTATCGTGTGTTTGAATAAAATGGTTTGAAATATAAGATTTGAAATAAATGTGTTTTAAATCCACTTTAATCAGAGAGTTCAAATTCACCAATATTGTTCAAATATATGTTCGTATAGCATTTGCGAATAACCCTTGTATACCAATTTAAAATAAGGCTCTAAATCCTCGAATTAATACTGTTCAAATCAAATCTAAACTTGGAGTAGATTTAATAATGACATTATTCGAATTCGACTCCAAAGTCTAATGGAAGTTATTTTTATGATCGAAAAGGAAAATCATGAAGTGGGTTATAGCTAGGAAATGTAAATCACAAATTTATAGAGTTCTTCATTTGATTTGAAGAAATACAATGATTGTATATATTTCTTTTGTGGATATATATTTTAATTATGATTATATATTATTCATTTAATAATTAAGAGATTAGAAGGCTCACTTGAGCTAAAAAAAAAAAAAAAAAAAAATCTAAAATATGGCGGAAATCAATTAAGGTTAAAGCATTCAAATTTGAAATAAATAAAAATATTTAAAATATCTATAAGCATAATCAAACCATGTTATGTATAAAGAAATCAAATTATTAAAATTCAACTCACATTCGATAAATTAACGTGTACATTCGATTTTTTAAATAATGGAACAAAGTAATCTCGACTTTTATAATTATATGAAACTAAAAAAATATACAATGAGTTTCTGTTTTTCTTCTTTTTTTTTTATTTTTACCTTTCCTTACTCCTTTAAATATAAGTTCTTATTTATTTATTTTGGGAATCATTCTCTCTCTATCTCCAAATTGGTCTTGGAATGGAGATGAGGAAAGAACTAGGAACTTTCACGCAAATTGGGACAAGACTTTGCCATCTAAAAATATACGTTTAAGATTTTTGGTAACCGTACACCAATCGTACCACCTTTCAATTCCAACAACATGCGAAATGCCACAACACAACCCATCATTAATCTTATCTTAGCTTAAATACTTATCCATGAATTAGAGGTTCTTGTTTGATTTTATTTGGCTGACGTGCTTTCGAAAAGCTTATATCATTTATATGTGTCATATTTCTCTTATCTCCTTAAAATATTAGCTATTATATGCACATCAATGGTAATTATAATATTTTCATTATTTTTAGTGCGATAGAGTAGGTGGGGGCAAGGTTTTGGTTCTGAATCGGAATCATTTATTCTGAATTGTGGTCAACGATTTGGTTAACCGTTGATCCAGTTCCGTTTATGGTTAGGGGTCTCACAATTTGGCAGTTTTAACCGATGATTCTCAGGTTTCTTTTAATCAACAACTCAATCGTTTAAGATCGTGGTTGAACTTTAAAAAAATTCTCACTGTTGATGGAACCGCCAATTAGGAAGAAAAGAAAAAAAAATTTAAATATTAAAAACAATGGAACTCTGGTTCCAGTACCTAAACTGTATATTATACGGTTTGGTTACAATTCGAACGATACCCTACATTCGGAATCAGGAACCAACGGTTCTGTAACCAAAAAGGATTCGAACAAGAACCGTGCCCATGTCTAGGCTAGAGTTACAAATACCTTATTATGAAAAGAAACATTTTTTTTTAATAAAAAGTTTAAAAATATTCTTATGTAGCCAAGATAATATATTTTTGGACTTTCTTTACCTCATACCATCATATACTTAAATCGGTATCATCATATACTTCAACCATTTACCCATACTACCTTATTACACCATATACCATCATTATTGTAGTTCTAACCATCATATTACATTTTGTACCATCATTAATGTAGCATATACAACCAAATATTCAAGTTAATAATATTTAAAATGTTGGAAGGGTATAATTTGACAAAAAAAAAATGATTCTCTTATAAATAAAAAAAAACAAAATTTAATAAATTAATAAAAAAAAAATTAAATAAAAATGGTTAAGAATGTGTTCCTCTTATATATTTTCCTTTCATTAATATATATATATATATATATATATATATATATATATTTCCCCTATAATCAGAAAGTTGATCAACATAAAAGACTCAAGATATTATAGTTCTTAAATCGATGGGATTTCCTATAATACTATTTCTCAAATAAGGTTTAGTGGTCCAATAACATTAATCATTTTTATCTTTTCGATAAAAACAAAGAATTCAAGTTAAAACTAGTGACAGTTGTGTGTTGCAATGACTGGTGTTTGTTAATACTTAATCTTTTCACGCGTAAATATTCCAATCCCATCATCAATATGAATGTGAATTCATTTGAAATGACTGCCGATATGCATTAATCTCTGCGTGGATCCTAACTTCAGAAAATGTCGGCATTATCATTCTAATTAATTAATTCTTCTTCAAGTATAGTTTTTTTAAGATTAAATTTTGTTTCAAATCAAGAGTTTTTTTAATTAATTTGCAATTTTTTTTAAAGTTTATCTCTAATGATTTACAAAAATTCTTAATTTTTGACTTCATTATTTATTCTCTTTAAGTTAAATTTATTTACACAACATTATACGTTCAATCTTTCTTTATTTTATCTGTTACTTTAGAAATGTGTGGGAAATATTGATATTGTTTAAAGATATTTTTTGTTCAATTTTTATATTACTTAATTTCTAACAAAAACTACAAAACCAAATTTATTTTGAATCGAATTGAGTATTTGTATAAGAAATTAATTAATGAAAGCAATTTTGTTTCCATGCTTCTAAGTACAGTGCGTGTAATTTGTAAATGGTTACCACTAACGGCTCAGATCTTATGTCCTCCTTTTATGTATTTCACTGGTACATCACAATTATTAATATATTATTTTAATAACTCTTTTAATTCATAATTTTAGTTAACTATCACAATGACATAATTCCAACAGTGTTGTATGAAAAAGTGAAATAGTGAATTTCATTTGAAGAAAATAACTCATTATTAATAGGCTTTACTTCTTGTAATTTACATATAATGATGGATCATAAATACTTAATCATTTTTATCTATCCAATCGGCATTGATAGATTTACGATTAAAATTTTCAAATCTCATCATCCAAATGGAGCTCTTTATTTCACAATTTTATCGACTAAAACAACCATTTTAGTACTAATCTGGTCTGACTCGGTTCGAGATATAGTTCAAGTCGTTTGCTTCCAAGTCCCATCTTTCTTAATGGAATGAGATGTTCAGATCATATCCAATGGAATGGAATCAGTAACCTTGATATTTATTATTATTTTAAAAAAAAACTATCTGAGAAAATAATTTTAGGTTGTGTTTATTGAAGGATTTCAAATACAAATGTTGGAAATGGATGAAATTTAAATTAACAAAATTCACTTTAAGTGAGAATGATAAATGATAAATTTCAAATTCACCAGATAAATAATTAATCAATAATTTTTTCTTGAATTTGAAATCCACTTTAAATCCTCTGTTCCAAATGCAACTTCAACATTTTTAAGTGAATCTATCAGGGCCCAATAATTATTTTAGATTCACCCAATGCATAAAAGTTATATGGGCCTAATTTACTAGGCCCAATAAGAGCCCCATTGTTTAATTGGGCTATCCACTTCACAAACCCAATCCAACGGCCCATCTCGACCAGTGAATAATCGATGGATGAGTACGTGAGCTGGGTATGTTTTCATTCTAGGTTTCAACGGTCGTGTGTGGGCACCCCAAATATCAGCAGTTATAATAGGATTGGGCTAATAAAGTTGGGAAGCATACAAAACTATTCTATTAGATTTACCACAAAAAATCAAATCACAAAGCGTGTATGTATCCGTCTCTGAGTCATAGGCAATAGGCGTGCTTTGTACTTCTATAATAGACGTGTGATTTTTCTTATACATGAGACCGAAATCGTGGCTTTCTTTTATATACTAAATTATATCAATATTGAAATTCTAATCCCAATCTAATTAGGATTTTTCTCCAACTACAAATCTATTCTTAATCTAATTACTCCTTATCCAATTAGAATTTAATCATATCCAATTAGGATTCCAAGAATCCTAATCTTAATATAATTGTAGTTGATATAATCTTATAATATCAATTTTATTGATTATATTAATATCACAAATATTTATTTAATTTCTAATACAGTCGTCACTGTAGAATATCAAATATTCCTGAAATTAAATGATATTTATATAATTGCTCAAATCTCATGGAAAATTATTTCCCATAAATCATTAGAAACATATAAACTTATATTCAACCCGTTATACTTAGAAAGGCGAATCGGGGACATGGACCCATAATCATAAGCTCCAATAAATCGAATAAACAATTAAACTCTTTAATTAATGCATTCGACTTATTAATTCCGATATTACTCCACCAAAAATACAGAATTCCACTCTTACAATTATAGAATATTTTACTCTTTGAAGTTGAGTCGTCCACTGATATAACCATTACATATAGATTAACCCTCCATAGACAATTCATAGTTGAAGTAGGTATTATCCGTCAACCTCTTCAATTACCTCTTTACTCATTTACCATTAATTTACTAGTGAATGGTTAATTTATAATCCAGTTATAAATTAGAGATCTCAAACCATTCAGTTCCAAAATTAACACATGACGAAACTGTCTTTCTACTTCTCGCAAGAAGGAATGGATTCCATATCTATGAATTTATATTGCCAACCATTTAATTTTATGTGAATTTAAAATGCAATTGTTGCGAAAGTCGAATGACTAACAGAAACAAGCAAATTAAGATCTACCCCAAACTAAATAAGAGTCTATAATCACTCAGGGTTAAGATTCATCCATATATGGTCATCTTATGATTTAATTTGGTTTTCCATATCTAAACGGAATTTGTAGGAAATACACAAAATTAAATCGGTCTCAGTCTTATATGATCAAATCATATATAAATGCCCCTACTTATATGTCACCACATCAACGGTCCGGATAAGACGGTCACATTCAAAATATTTTGGACCGCATTAATGATGTTTTAATTAAAGATCTCATACTTTAATTAATTTCATCATAGACTTAATTTAAGTTTATTATCCATAATAGTAATCCTCTTAAATATAACACTTATATACTAAGATTATGGTTACATCAAACAAACTAGGGATTTTCTATGATGCTCATGAATGCACACGATAAGCATAAGAGTTTGAAAATAAATGTCGCATTTATTAATTTAAAAAAACAATTCATAATTGTTTTAAGAGCAGTACACTTACAAATAAATGTAGAAACACGTAATCTAGGAGAACCAAATCAAGATTTTTGCATGTGAATAACATGTATATTTAACAATATTTTTTTGATGAATTATATTTCTGAAACACATAAAATACACCAAGACAAGAACAATGGAGTTTAACGTGGTTCGACCCTCCAACACGAATCTACAGTTTTATTTATCAATAAATTTACAAAGAAGCGAAATAAGACTTAAACTAAACTGAAATATGTATAATATGTATGAATTTTTTTCATAAAACAAAAAAAACAATTTAGTTTTGGTGGAATTTTATTATTTTGGGAAAAAAATATGGAATGATTTTATATAGATTTGGTTTAGTTGATTTGATTAGAAATAATTATAATCTTAATTAATTCACTTATTTAAAAAAAATTGAATAGAATGGGCCTGAAAAAGCAAACCCCGTCGACTTTATTCTCATCTTATATAATACACTGGTATAACCAATTATTGCATTACTTACTCGCTCTCAAACATAAGATACCTCTCTCTAACCTTGCAATCGAGACAATCGATAGAGAAATGGAGAAAATGGTGATCTATGGAGAAATGGAAAATGAATGGCGAGATGGAGAATGAATGGAGTTAAATGTAAAAAATCGTTCCAGTATGATTATTTTTCAATTTACAAACTAAAAGTTTCTTTTATCTAATTGCAATCCGAAGTTTTGAAAATTTTCAAAGTGTAACACAAACTTTTATTTTGGCAACTTTTTCAGCAAAATGCACATGTGATTTTTATAAAAGAATAAATTTGTCAGTCTAAAAAAGTTTGGGTTTTAAATTTAAAAAAAAAATAAAAAAGTCGTACTTCAAGTTGCAAATTGAAAAACGATTAGGGGGGACTTAAGGTGGCTTTAGCAAATCTGGATTTAGGTTTGAAAAGGATTTGAATTTTGAGTAGAATTATAGTTAAGATGTCATTTTCACATAGGGAATTGTAGAAAAAGTAGATGTTTTTTGTTGGGAGTTGTAGAAAAAGTAGATGTTTTTATTGAGAATTGTAAAATGTAGATATTTTTATTGGGAATTATAGAAAAAGTAGGATTTTGCAAATTCTTGTCCAAACATGGACTGGACTGAGTCCATTCAAAATTCGGATGTACCAAGTTCAGTCCAAACATCCCCTCAGAGTTCAAATTGTTGTTGTCCTACTAAAAGTTACATTTAATCAGAAAAGTTGTTGGAAAAAAAATTTAAATGTAAATTACAAAAAATCATACTTTAATTTGATTTCTGCACTTGTACCAAAATTCTAAAACAAACATATATATTTCTATCATGCATGTTTACTACGTACACAATCACAGAATTAGAATTTCTTCAAAACCACTTAAAACTTCTTCCAAATATACATCATTTTCATCTAACTAAACAGATTGGAAAAGTGAAAAATGACTAATTTGACCCCAAATTCAATGAATACAGCCAAATGTAGCTCAGACAACCATGTCTCAACATAGCCGCCTTTGTCCTTATGCACATCACATATCGCCCACATTCAATGAATTTGTCGATAATTACTTTTATTTTAATTAACTTCATTGTAATTATTATGATATTTTTAACTTTATATTGCAATTATTATATGATCAAATTTTAGTTGTAACGCTCCCTCTTTTTTTGGCATTATCAACTGCAACACTTCTAGTACATCCACTTAGTGTATATTGCAATTTGCAGCCACATAAACGTGCGTAATTCCTAATTTACAATTTAATTGTCTTATTTATGTCATTAGATATAACATTAATCTTTAACGTACTCATTTATAAATCCAAAATTTTAATAAGCTAAGGTAATATATATTGGGGTTGTTAAACTCGTCTATCTTAATTGTATGAGGAGATAAAACACTAATTACTAAAATGTTTTAATAAAAGTTGATTACAGTTTAGACAAGTGTTTTCGTAACCAGATTGTTGATCAAATATATTGTTTTGCTAAAATTAGATAAACATGTTGCACGGTCCAATAAATTATGAATTTTTTATTTTATAAATAAAAATATATACTAAGCAATTTTATTCTTGCTTAACTAATACAACATTCTTGCTAACCTATCAAAATATGGATATATATGAATGTGACCATTGTTGATCATGTGTCACATACATACTTAACAATTAACATATCAATTGATTTTTTTTTTTATGATTTAAGATAATGTTATCATTATATTATGGATTGACATACTAAGAGTTGTGGGAATATTAACATTTTCTACTAAATGCTTCAAAACAGGCACTTAAATAAAATTAAATGAAGTTTAAATATGTACATGCTTATAACATAATTAACTTGTTACGTCTCAAATAACTATTGATATAGAATAATATTATCTTGGTGTGGAGAGAGTGAAATGTAAAGTTTCGTGTTTGAAATGCATTGCATATGAAGTTTTTATCTTCTTATATAATTCCAAAATCTAGAACGTGACAATTTATATTTTTGTCATACAGAACACATGCTTAAAAACAATAATTTAATATTTTTATTATAAATAATATAATTAGTATGTATTTGTCAAAATAACTTACAAGAACAATTTTAAGTATTTCTTACGTCCCTATATAAAAAAATATTATGATAGAATAAAAACGAGCCGATTATTCTCATTTTTCGTTTATGAAAGTAACGTAGAGTCCAGTTTCGAATGATATATCTTAGTAGTTAGGTAATTAAGGTGTTAAATTTGTTTGGATTTTTTATTGTATGAAATTGATACAAAGATAGTTTTACTTAAATTTACATATTTGTTTGAAACACATATATAGGGATCATGTATTTTCAAAAATCTTATCAAATAATAAAAAGTACAAAGACACACACTATAAGACGTAACACATCTAGTATATATGTTGTTCTTTCTATTTAAATTAATCGAATCACACTATGATGTAGCATAATATGTCTGTATCATAAAAAGATTATATCATGAGATCAAAATATATGATTTATTATGAGATGGGGTTCCACTGTCCATAACTCAAATATATTTTCACAAACCAATATTTATTTTATAAGTTATGGGTTGTAGATTGACTATCTTATAAAATTAAACTTATAAGATGGTCTAATAAAATTTCTACTCTAGTTGTATCTAAATTCTTATCCACTTCTACTTTCATATAATACTCATACAAGTTCAAAGTTGAAAAATAAATAAAATTTAAAATATAGACACATAAAAACTTATAATATATATATATATACACACGCGTGTGAGATGTCTCACAATCCACAATTCAATCTAATTTATACAACTCAATTTCAGATTTATGATTTATGAATTATCTATTAACCCATTTCACAAAATTAAAAAAATAATGATAGTCACAAATATTCTGTTTAACTTACCTGTCTGGAAAGATAGAACATTGATTAAGAATTAAAAAGTAGCGAAATTAAATATAGTGATAGATTGGGAGGTTGAATGGTAATAAATTAATAATTGTAATAATCAAGTGGCATGTAACATAAAACAAATTGGAAAGTGACTAGCAAGAAAAAGAAATGTCCACTTGCTACGCTTAAGCCAATGATATTATTAGTTGGCGAAGGCCCCCTACACTATCATATTAATTATAAATAATAGACGTCAAAAATTACCCCACAATTTTAGTTAAAGATTATCCTAATATTTTATTTATTTATTTATTCATGTATATCTACATCCAAAAATTATAAGTATTTGAGAGGGATTTATAGGACCCCTCTTGACCCATAAGTTTAAAGATATAGGACCCTTAGCGCTCAAAATTGGCACCCAACATGGTGCAACTCCCATTAAAAAGATTACTCATATATATCAATTTTAAATAAACGTCGTTATAGAATATTTATTAAAAAAAATAGAAATAAAAATATAACTAGTAATGTTATAAATTCTCATATAATCAATATATTTAAAATATCAAAAAATGAAATAAAATCAAATTAGTTTCTAAAGAAAAAGGGTTTCAATCAAATGCTTAACTTTTAACAACAATACTGTTAAAAAGTTAAATTATGGAAAATGAATAAGAAAAAAATAAATTAAATTCTAAAATGATAAGTTATAAGTTGTTTTCACTTCTCAAAATAACAACAATACATACAATTTTTTTTCAAATTTTAATTTCCAAAATATCATTTATACTGCATGAGTGCCCATTAAAAAGTGGATTGAGGAAATTCATCTTTTCATTATGAAAAATACGTATTTTATAATAAAATAAAATAAAAACTAGGTATATACAGTTGAATTTAAACATAATATACATTACTTTATATAAATCTAATTTAAATTAATTATTTAATTAATATTTCCACAAATCATATAAGATGGTGTTTTGAACATAAATTCTGTCCAACTACACACAAACTAAATATATTTTCACAAATTCATACACTGATTGTGAGTTGTGCTGGTTGACCCGTCTCTTCAAATTAAATTTGTGTGACAGTTTCACAAAATTCAATAATATCTCTTGTAATAAATAAATTTATGTGTTCCCTAATTATTCATAATAAATATTTAATCTATATTAATTACTAATTATCTTTGATGAAGTCTTAAAATTATAGCAACATCAGATATATAGTAATATTAAATAGTTAAAATCCAAACAAATTTGTAACTAATTCAATATTACATTAAAAAATAGAATTAAAATCATATATATAGTTATATTTTTATTTCCTAAAAGTTGTAATTTTATATAATTGTAACTCCGGTTAGTTCGTACCATTTACGATTCAATCCAAATAAAATCAAACAATCCATAAGTATTTATATATTTAAAAGTTCCTTTAACGATTATCACAATTCACACATGTTCATTATATACGTTACGTAAATGAATTAATATAAATTTCAATTTAAGATATATGACAGAAATATAAAATAGGAAAGTGGGGCCTACATATCCCCCTTCCATCTGCCTTCCACCCACCATTGCATTTACACGTGCTCCACTTATATACACCACCTCACTCTCCTCCTCTTCATAACCGTTCTTATCCTTACTCCCCCTCCTCTCCTCCTGCGCACGTTATCTCATGGCCCTCGTCCGCGATCGCCGACAGCTTAAACTACGCCTCCCTCTCCCCGAACCCTCCGACCGCCGCTCCCGCTTCCCCCTCCCCCTCCCCCCCTCCGCCGCCGCCTCCTCCTCCGCCATCTCCGCCGCCGACCTCGAGAAGCTCCAGGTCCTCGGTAACGGCAACGGCGGTACCGTCTACAAAGCCCGCCACAAGCACACCTCCACCATCTACGCCCTGAAAGTCGTCCACGGCGACAGCGACCCCGCCCTCCGCCGCCAGATCCTCCGCGAGGTCTCCATCCTCCGCCGCACCGACTCGCCGTACGTCATCAAGTGCCACGGCGTCTTCGACATCCCCGGCGGCGACATCGCCATATGTATAGAGTACATGGACATGGGAACCCTAGAAACCCTACTCAAAAGCGGCGTCGTTTTCACCGAGAACCTCCTAGCTAAAATCTGCCACCAGGTGTTGACCGGATTGGAATACTTGCATTCGCACAAAATAATTCACCGAGATCTGAAGCCGTCGAATATACTGGTCAATCAGAAAATGGAGGTGAAGATCTCCGATTTTGGGGTGAGTAAAATTATGCAGAGGACCTTGGATCCCTGCAATTCATACGTCGGCACGTGCGCGTACATGAGCCCGGAGCGGTTCGACCCGGACACATACGGGTTGAACTACGATGGATACGCCGGAGATATTTGGAGCTTGGGATTGACTCTGTTGGAATTGTATGTGGGCCATTTTCCGTATCTGGTGCCGGGCCAACGGCCCGATTGGGCCACGCTAATGTGCGCCATATGCTTCGGCGACCCGCCGGCGTTGCCGGAAGGCACGTCGGAGAATTTCAGGAGCTTTATTGAGTGCTGTTTGCAGAAGGATTCGAGTAAACGGTGGAGCGCTACGCAGCTTCTCACACACCCCTTTCTCAGTAATATCGATCTGCAGTCACTATGAAATTGCGGCGGCGCTGCGGTGGCGAAGAGATTTTGGGGACTTTGTTGTAAATATGGAATCTTTTTTTTGTTTTTTTGAATCTCTCTTTTTCAGAGAAGTGAATATCCATGTCAACGGTCAAATACTGTAGAAATTGGGAGAAGTTAATCAAAATTAGTCTATTAATATCATAGTTATTCAAGAATCCAAATTGTTTACTTTTGTTTAATGCACCAAATATACAACTGGATTAA
This sequence comes from Scutellaria galericulata, assembly GCA_946896805.1. NCBI lineage: Eukaryota > Viridiplantae > Streptophyta > Magnoliopsida > Lamiales > Lamiaceae > Scutellaria > Scutellaria galericulata. Next base: position 13,001,550 of record OX335797.1, read on the forward strand.
TATTTAAGATGATGCATTTACACAATATAATTTAGTACTTTATGGTGCTAATCATGGATGAACATTTTCTTTGTGATTCCATCGTTTAAGTATGAACATTCTTTCACGATCTAACATAAAATAAATTATGCTGAGTTAGGTCAAGAATCAGTTTAACATGTATAGATTGATCAATGTTAGCAATTTTCTACTTTATTGATAAAAAATACTCTCTAATTTGTTTTTTGTAGCCACTTTCTATTTCAAACTTTTAAATGAAAAGTGGGTAAGAAAAATATTTCATTAAATGAGAGTGGCCACTAAAAAAATAGCGAGCCTTAATCTGTTGATTTATTTAAGCCTCTTTATTTGATTAAAATTTCAACATTATGAGTAAGCATAAGTCAATAAACATTCAATGCTTTGTGAATTTTGAGAGACGATATCTTTCTCACATGGATTGGTCTTTAGGTAAATTTGAATATAATCACTGTTTGACCAAAATTGATGCTATGTTCGAATTTGTTAATTTCTTTTGTTGCTATCTTTTAATTGGTTCAAGCGAAGTAGAAGACTTTTAAAACTTAAGTCCAATACCAGTTTACTCACTATATATTTTAATATGAAGCAGTTGTCATTAACTTGATTATGCTATGCTATTCAAGAATGGTCCAAATTTTTCAAGAAATGAAGTCACACGTATCAAATTTGAAAAGTTCGATAACAATAAAAACTTAATTTTCCACGTGGACTAGTTTATGATCAATAGGTAAAATTCAAAAATTTAACACAATTTTGATACGTAAAGAAAATAAATAGGAAAGTCAAGTTAGATTGTGTTTGAATGAAATGATTTGAAATAAAAAAAAAAAAAAAAATTGAATGTAATGTAAATTCATTTAAATTAGAGCACATTAAAAATCCATTAAAATTATTCATATTAATTTAAACATCATCAATTAATTTGTTGTTAATGTTGTGTTAATTGAATTGAAAGATTTGAAATTTCGTATTAAATTTATTGATGATGTTCAGATTGATAAGAATTTAAAATCAATGACTTTCATTACGAATAAATTTTAGCAGCTTAGATGGATTTTGAATGCACTTTAATTTGACTGAATTTGAAATCATTTCAAATTTTATACTTCAAATAACCCGATCAATATTTTGCGTTTGAATTGAAAAAATTGAGAGAGAATTCGAAATTTACATTAGCAATTTCATTTATGATATTCGAATTGTTATGAACTCAAAATTCATAATTTTCATTTTCTTACAGAAATTTAAGCAATTAAATTAGATTTTAAAACCTTAAATACATTCTACTCTAAATTCATTTAAAATACATTTATTACAAGATGCTTTTAAGATATGTTAGAACTTAGTAGATTCATGGCATACTAGCAAGTAAGGTTATTTCCAAGTAGATTCGATTGAGTTTGAGATAAGAAGGAGCGCCGCCGCTTCCCTCCAAATAATACCGCATGTTTTAATCACAATACCCCACGTGATTTTATTACTATATTTACTATTATTCTCCACTTGTTTTTTTTTTTTTTTCAAAAAAAAATAATTGTTTTTTCTCGTTTTCAAATATCCACTTGTTGCCTACAGCTGCCTTGATACCTACGTCTACCTTTTCTTTCTATTTTTCAATTTTCAAGTCACAATATAACGACCATTATATAAATTTTTTAATTTTATTGTAGATACAATAAAGTATACTATATATATTACAACAATCATTTTGTTTCTCTCACACAAACAAACCTATCATTAGGTGATTGGGTCAAGACAATAGCACTTTTGTGAAACTCTTATAAATCTAATTTTGTGATATAAATTGATGCCGGTCGTGTTGCTTAATTTTATATTTAGCTTCTAAACACTTGCTTTTATTAGTTCTACAATTATTTAATTTTGTGAGGACTAATTGGTGATTTTTATATTTTTGGACAATTATTTAAGTTGTACTGCTACAAATTTTCTTGACAGTTAGTTATTATTAAAATTCTCGCAGAATTTAGGCTCCACAAATATGCGGCCAATATTCTTCTCACTAAAATCAACGGGTTTCAATTTTTTTTGGGTATGTTTGGATTGAGTCGGAGGTGGATTTTGAAAGTTTGGATTTAGGATTTGAATGGATTTTGTAAAAAGATAAATTTTGAAAATCTCGTATTTGTTTTGGAATTTTATACGGTAGGGTTATAGTTAAGATGTCATCATCACATCGAGAATTATAGAAAAAGTAGATGTGTTTTTGGGTAATTGTAAAAAAAGTAGATATTTTTATTATAAGTTGTAAAAAAAGTAGGATGTAGATATGATTTGCTAATCAGCCCACATTTCACAACAAATAAGGATTGAAATTTTGCTTATCCCAAATCCGAATGGACACATCTCAATCCAAACATATCCTTTGTGTTGCTTGGTACATCAAGTCAATCAAATATTCCATAACATGTATGTTTAATGAGCTAGGAAGAGTGGAAGATAGTGAGACAATAAATATTAGAAAATTTGTATCATCCAAATTCGAACTCTAATTATTACAACCTTTATTTTTATAAAGATTGAATACCATTTGAACTGCAATGCTAGTAAAAAATTTCAGTAACCACATATTTGAATTGGACTTCTTCGAAATGTAGACGAGTATATTAAGTAGTTAGAGAATGCTACATCAAACCATAGATATGACATCCACTAAGATAAATATACAAGTGGATATATGTTATATTTATTTTAATTATTACTTTTTTATTTTTAGCTTTTGATTTAATCAATGGATGGTTGTTTAAATAAGTGGATGATCTATCCACCGGGTAGATAAAGACATTTCTGAGTTGAATTGCATAATTTTAGGTCTGTATTTTTACTTATATTGAATTAGGTCCCTAATCTTTAACTTGTAAACATTGTGTTTCTACATTTCCATTTTTCATGAACTGGATCCATATACTTTTCATTTGCCAAAATTGAGTCCTTATACTTTTGTTTGTATAAAGATTTGGTCTTTATGTTAGAGTAGAGGAACCAAATTTTAAGACAAATGAAAGTACATGGACCCATTCGAACAATATCAAAAATATAATATTTACAAATAAGAATACAATAACCAAATTAAAATAAAACTGAAAGTACATACGTAATTCTTACCATTAAAAGTAAAAAAAAAACACAATTATTCAATTACTGTTCCCCCCCCCCCCCCCCCCCCCCCTCCTTTTTGTTTTTTTGTAATTAAATCAAGTTAGATCAAAAAACAAAAAAAATATATACACCACCTCAACCTTGATTTAACTCAAGTAAACATAACTTTTCCCACTCACCAACACAGTACAGTTGCTACAGTAAGGTGGTCCAGTTACCAATCATCACTATGTTTATATTCTTGATCAAATTGTATAAACTGTACCAACTTGCAACAGAGCAGCATTAGGGATGTTGAGTGCCACTGGTGTCTCTCTACCATTCTTGTCCAAAAACACATAAATCATTATCAACAGTTTCTTTAACATGTTTGAGCCTTTCCTTGCCAACAAATGTGACTGTCCCAAGAAATACGCGGTCCCGCTTTCACGAGCATCGATGATTTCTTGAAGCTCCTCTCGAACGGACACGTGCATTTGAGGGCTCTTCGGAGGCAACTTGAATCGAACCCTTTTCCGACTACCACTAGGGTTAGCACTCCCCGATGGAGCATCGAGCAAATTCCTTTGCGATTCACTCGCTCCCACAATTTGCTCGTCGCATACGCTCGACCACGAATCCTCCACCGGGATGAATGCGCTTCCATCCTCCATTTGGCTTCCCAACACGATCATCCTACCTTCCGGTGAATTCAGAGCTTCGAGATCGTATTCCTCCCTCGCGATAAACTCCCCGATCGAGCGGATTATGTGATCCTCGAAGTCATCCGTGTCTCGGACATTGTCACAATATCCGTATCGGATGATGCAACGGTAAATCCTGTACTCTTTGGGGCCCACCCGGCCTATAAGGTACCGCCTATTTGCCGGGATGTATGGCACCGGGGAAGACTTGAACGAGACGAAGATCAGTACTTGGTGAAAAGCCGGAAGATTCGTGATGAAATGGGAAAAGAAAGCCGGGATTCCCATCTCGACGTCGGAGTAGATGAAGCCGATACCCGGGACTCTGGAAACCCCGAGACCGGGGCTATAGTCCGTTAGCCACTCGATCGATACCTTGTTCTCTACGTCGAATTCATATTTCTTGAGAGTTCCGTAGTGCCACGAGGCCATGATCGTCATGAAAAACACGAATAAGATGATCAAGCACCAGGCGCCACGGAAGAAGCTCATCAGAATAGTTGAGAGATACATGGCCTCAATGGAGCCAAAGAACACCATAAAACACATCGATACGAGTAAGCTCTTCCCCCAGTAGAGTGAAATTACTAGTGACATTAAACAAGTTGTTACCAGCATGCCCGAAGTAACAGCCAAACCTGCCATATGAAATAAAGGTGTAGATGAGATAAAACAGTTCGTGAGCTACTCAGGATCAACTCAAAAAAAAAAAAAAAAATCAAATTTTGACTTGAAGATAATCAAGTCAATATTTGGCTTGACAAGCTCATCAGCCTAATCAAGTAGAAACTAGCATAAGAAAAATTTACTATTTTGCCCTTAATAGTTTATTAAAATTTCCAATTTTAAGCATATATTATAAATATTATATAGGTATCAAGTCGAGTCGAGCTTGGCTCGATTCGACTCGTTTACCCCTACTATGGAAGATAGATTTTCTCTAAGACAACACTTTTTGTTTAAAACAACAAGAATAGATAAAGAAATCATCTAAACTAAAAGCTTACCCGTTGCTTTTGCAAGTTTTGATACATCGTGCAAACCGATGGTGAATACTAAGCTCAAAATCATGAACAACCAGTTGACATCGGGGACATAAACTTGCCCGAATATCTTCTCTGATGTATGAACAACTTTTACTCTGGGAAAACAGTCAAGTGCCTGACACTGATTTATGATGGAGAATCCAGCTGTTATGGTAGCTTGACTTCCTACTGCTGAAGCAAACAGCGATAAAACGGCAAATACATGCTGAAGGTTCCCTGAAAATCGATTATTTAAATTGTAAGAACTGTTGATGATCATAGGTAAGCCAACTTTCATAGAAGGATTATATAAACGAAAAGAAATCTTACCATTAGGTATTGATTCACTGAGATGGAAAGCTTCAAAGAAACCAATATTTTTGGAGATGAATGCAGCTTGTCCAGCGTATGTTAATAAAAGGACCGGATATATGAAGCAGATGAAGGTTATCTGCAATGGAGAATGAGTTCATACTTCAGTTAGGATCGTTGTTTGCTTCAAACATGTCCAATTCTAATTGTTTGAGGGTAAAAAATATTTTCACATCCGAACTATACGTGATTTGACACTGTTTGAATAAACTTTGAAATGTTCCACTTTGTTGTATGAATTTAAATCAATGGCTAAGATTTGTCTAATACCGTAAAATGTATCAAATTTAAAGTTTATATGATAAACTTCGCTCTTGAATAATATATGGATATTAATCTTACCTTGATAGATTTCTTGGAAAAATGACCTAGATTGGCAAACATAGCTTCCGTTCCTGATTGCATACAGTAAAGAAAACAGTCATTCTAGAAGTGCTCGTTTATGAAAGCAAGTAGAATAGAGCATTTTTGGGGCCTGAACGAACCTGCAATGCATAGAACAATGCTGCTCAGGAGTTTCCAGTGTTGAAGATGGATTTTCTTGATGAACCTGAGCATGTATACTGGGGAGATTGCAAGAAGGATTTGCGGATCGTAGCGAATAATATTGTAAAGGCCAAATCCGCTGATAAAGAAAAGCCATGTGATGACAATTGGAGCGAATATGCACCCAATTCTCTTGGTTCCATGTTGCTGCAACGTGAAGAGGCAAACTAATATGGCGCATGCTGCAGGAGTCGGCACATCTGGAGAAATCAACTTCTCAAAATCAGCATGCAAGTGTTAAAATGTCATCCGTTTCCATAAACAACACTGCAACTATATGATAGTCTCGTCATATGCTGAATAACATGTACATTTTTGTGCAAGTGTAACCAAGGTTGAAAATATCAGTGTGAGTAGAAATATCGGTACTCTAATTTTGCGGAAAGATCGGTGGAAATATCGACATCGATTTCAGTAAAATTTTGAAAAGAATGACAAAAAAGAATTATTAACATTTTGGAATTTTAATATAGGATTTAAAGGAACATTAATTTAAGACAAATTGATACATTCATGATTAACAAATTGTTGAAACTAGCGTATTGGAAGATTAATCAGCCAATGTAAATGATACGAACAGATTGTTAAATTTTAATATTATTAGAGTACACAATACTTTTTTTCTTTTTCAAAGAGGGTCATTCATAATAAAATTTTACAACAAAATAAATCATTTATTTTCTAAAAATCATTTTTTAACTGATATTTCCCCGATTTTCAAAAAAAATTGTACTGTGAAGTTATCGATATCAATATCAATACTGATATTATACCGAAATTCTGACAAAAATTCACAGCAGCCTGCTTCGATAATGGAACTTCAAAAACTCAATAATTTCATCGAAACTTTCATCCTTTTGTGTAAACAGGGTCGAAATCGGCAGTATAACTAGAAATAATAGTTCTAAAAAATAAAAGTAAATGATAACTAGAAAAGTAGAAACTGAAAACAATCTATAGTCGACTTAACAACTTACATTTCTTCAAGGCATTTTCCACATCGACTTTCGTTTTATCTGAAGAGAAAACTGTTAACAACAGCCAAATTTTAGTCGGTAACAACTAGAGTAAAAACGATCCATAGAAATAACAGTTCTTTCTTTTCCTCAAATATGCAGAAAACTCTTACATTTCGCAGATATATTTGCCAACGATCGTCCAAGACCTGATGTCGCCGACAAAACTGGATTTGCACAAAAATTACTATCAATTATGTAGTCCAGTAAGAATATTTCAATTACTCAATGAAGAAATAATTGATCAATTAAACGAACCAGAAATAGCTGGTGTAAGAACTGCATCGCTTAACATCATACAAGCACCAAGCAACGCCAATAACAAGAGTAAATAGTGACTGCTTTTATGTTTCTCTAAAATCTTTCGAGCTTTATTTCCCCTTTTGCCCTTGGAGGGGGTCGAAGAAATGTCTTCTTCATGATTCACTATCTTGTTTGAACCTCGATCGCTTGGAATCAGGCCCACCGTGGCGTGCCTACAAAGTAACGAATATAACGAAAATGGACCACCTGCAAGGATTTATAGAGACTTGAATTTCACTGTATAATTTGTTCTTCGAATCCAAAAGTTATCGACATTAGTACCTTCTCCATCATCATCGGCTCTCAATACAATAAAAGCATACTTCAGCAACGGAATGATGGTTAATGTCCAGAAAATGAAAGAGAAAAGTTCATGTATGTCACTGGCGGATTTAATCTCCCCTGTATCGATTGATTCGAATACATACAACGGAGCTGTGCTCAAACGGCCATATATCACTCCGATGCTTTGAAACGACAAAATTAGTGTTTGTCTCCATGTTTCTTTCTGCACATTTCCATGGTAAAGAGACATTTGTTATTCATTAGTGTTGGAAAGTGTGGAAGAAATCTCGACAATCAAAGGCAAAACTAATTTCAAGGCAAAAAAGACAACCGGATTGTTATAAATTGAAGGTGGTGATCTATAGTGTTGTGCTCAAAACGACATGCTCTAATTATTAAAAGGTTCAACATGTAATTAACCCAACATAAATAACTGAGATCATCAAACATACAAAATGAAAATGATCAAATATTTGTTATCAAACACTACAAAAGGGTTAGAACATCAATAAGAGAGCAGAGTACACAAATTGCTCCTCAAAATCATTCTAAACCGAATCTTGAATAGTACTGAAAAAACACATAAACAATTTAGTATGCAAACTATAGAAAATTGAAGTCTAGTATCTTCTGAATTGTTATATCATGCCAAAATAACCTTCATGTTATGAATGCTTTGTCTGTCTTGTATTTTTACCTGAAGATTTCCCCGAAACGAGTACCTTATTTTGCTCATTCCTTCAATTAGATTAAGGTGTGAAAGCCTTTCTTAGCTTCAATAATTTATTTTTCTTTTTTTTTTGCTCAAAAAGTCATGGAGGTAAGAAGCAAGAAAAACCTATATGCTAATTATTCCTAAAGAAAAAAAACTTTGCTCCTAAATTCAAAGTATATAGAAAGGATGATCGATTCGAGTCGACGATAAGTTCAACCAGAAAATGTTCTGGCTCTGATTTTATGATGCCATTGTGGTCCAGAGCCTAAGAAAGGAGGCATTTTAAGCAAATTATTTAGTCAGATTTGCTAGAAAGCAGATCACCATTCAATTAATATTTAGCACTTCAAAAAATCATCAACAATACAATAATGTATATCATGCCAAATCACTGAAATAAATGCACACAAGTATAAATAAAAGACATCTACAAACTGGCTACAAGAATTCTGACATTAGTAGATAAAATATTTCAGACCGGTGAAGAATTCACTCTAAAATCAAGAATCAATGTGATAGGAAAAGAAAGTTGATGAAGTTCATGGAAGCAAGTTGGAATTGAAAAGGGTTGAGAAAACTTACTCTAAAATCAGCAAAAACGGGCAGAGAATCGATTGCCAAAGCCTCCATTGATCACATCAGCTAAGAAAAAAAAAAAAAAAAGAGCAACTTTTGGTTTTAAAGAATGTAACTTTTTTTTATTTTAAAAAAAACCCCCAAAAAAAGGAGTTGAATTTGGGGTGGCAAGAAATGCGTGGGTTAAAAGGTGGAGCTATTACAAAAGTGTAGTCTAGGAGTTTCAGACGGCAAAAAAAAAAAAACAAGAAAATATTCTAGAGAGAGAGAGAGAGGATTTCTTCTGACAAGGGGTGTATCTAAATGTATAGGTTCAGCACATGCATACTCTATATATATATTAATGTATATATATCTTGTGGAGAGAGAGAGAGAGAGAGTGTGTGTGTGTGTGTGATTTGCAGGATTTTGGGGTTTGAAATGGTGAGGACGGCCAAAGAACCTGTTGGGGGGACATATTTGGATCACCAGATTTGCAGTTATTGTTGCGAGAGCTCTCTTTTTTGAACTACCTATTTTGCCCTTTATGTACTTTTTAGATTATTTCTTTCTTTTTTTAAAAGTGGTAATAGCATTAAATTTAGACGTGCTCAGTCGGTTTGAAAAACCGGGAACCGGCGGTTCGGAACCGGCCGGTCAACGGTTTCGGGAACCGTTGACCCGGTTCCGGTTCGAACCGAAACCGGAAACCGGGGCCAACTGGTTCGGTTCCGGTTTCATTATATGCAAACCGCCAAACCGGCGGTTCCAACCGCCGGTTTGCCTTATTCCGTTGACCCGGTTCCGGTTCGAACCGAAACCGGAAATCGGGGCCAACTGGTTCGGTTCCGGTTTCATTATATACAAACCGCCAAACCGGCGGTTCCAACCGCCGGTTTGCCTTATTAATTTTTTTTCAGTTCTGAATGTCAGTACCGCGGTACCCATTATGGATACCGCGGTATCGACACGTGTACGCACGAGATTGAAGAGCCGTTGAAAATGAACGGCGCAGATTTGAATTGATATAGCTGTTGGAAACCGCCGGTTCGAACCGGCCCCAAACCGGCGGTTCGAACCGTGCGATCAATTTTTTTTTTATTAATATCATTAATATTGAAGCCGATACTGCGGTATCCAAAATGGGTGCCGCGGTACTGAGATGCAGAACCAAAAAAAAAAAAAATTGAAAAAACCGGAAACCGAACCGGCAGTTCCGGTTTAACTGGCGGTTCGGAACCGGAACCGAAACCGTGACCCCCACAGTTCGGTTCCGGTTTGGGGGTTGGCGGTTTGCCAAACCGCCGGTTCGAACCGCCAAACCGGCGGTTCGCAAACCGTGAGCACGTCTAATTAAATTTCCTTACCTATCCTAATTTTTATATTACCCACCAAATTATATAAGTTGTTGCACTTCTTCTTTTCAACTCTTAGAAAAAATAAGCATTAATGGATAACATAAAAAATAAAATTATGCTCATAAATTTACACTAGAGAGATATTTTAGGCCATGTAATTGTAGAACTAATTATAAGAAGAATCAACATAAGTAAATTTTGTCATCTTTGCTTTTTATTTTATTTTTTTTATTCATCATCACATTAGCTTTCTCTCAATTATTGTACTCTTTGAATGATAGGATTGCTTTATATGACATTTAATATATGTGAAAGTGTATTAAATATTTTGGAATAGAAAATATAACGTCATGTGTAATAGAAAATCTCTCGAATGATATGACTATTTTATATTGGAATTTTCATTTATATGAGCAATTTAAAAAGTGAATATATATTATTCATTTTACTAGAAAAAAAGATTATTTCAAAATTACATCTAGAAATGAAAACTTGAAAAATTGTTTCAAAATTAAAATAATCCAAAACAGTATTTAATCAATTTATAATGGTTTTACAAATCATTAAAAGTAATAGTAAGATAATAGATTTTAATATTATTGGGGGACAAATATTTCATCTCGATTATAAATTAGTATTATTTCATGATGATGATAGTAAAAAAACGCAAAACGTGATTAAACAACCACATTGTTTACTGAGTTCCAAGATAAGGGTTTTAAGATATTTTTTATCCCCAAATAATATTATAATTCTATTTTATATGTCTTACTCAATTGTTTTCACCATAACAAACAATTATGTATCGATGCATTTCTTACAACTAATTCAACTTTCTTGTGTTGTAAAAACATTAATTGCTACAATAAGATTTTAAAAAGAATTGCTACAAGGAGTTTAGTAAAACACAAATCCGTATATAAGATCAAATATGATTTTTTGAGATATATAAAGTTTCACTATTCACAATTCAAATTTATTTTCATAAGTCAACATCTTTTTTTTTTTTTAAATATGAATTGTGGATTAACTTGTATCCGAAAATCAACTCACATGAGTCATATTCTTGGTAAAAACGAGTAGATGTTTGTGGTGGGTGGCTATCTCATTTTGGTCATGGATGTAATGAATGAGCTTAATGACATTAATGAAAAAGGAAGGTGATATTGATGCAAAAATAATTATAGAGGTTGTGTTTGTATATAGGGATATTTGAGATTTGAAATTTATAGTATTAAATTTATTGAAGTTGTTTGGATTGATATAGATTTGAATTCTATCACTTTTATTATGAACTTATTTTTTTTATTTGAATGGATTTGAAATTTATTAATTTTGAATTTTATATTTTAATATCTCAATCCAAACACAACCATTGAATTCCATAAATAGCAGTCATGGTCAATCTGCACTTGAGTTTGTGAAAATATATTTAGTTTGTGTTAGTTGAGTTCCATCTCACAATATGAAAATTTTAAGATCGTTAGATATGATTTTTATGGCCAATCATTTGGGGGTGTTAGTAACTTAGTATTTGTTAATTGGGATTAGGGATGAAATCAACTTAAAGTCCTAACATTTCAAATTTTAATATTCTAGACCAACATGACAAATTCAATTCATTTCAAAATATACAACATGATTTATTCATATATAAAAATATAGGTTTAAGTATTTATTCACAAGATTCTTTGAAATTTACGATAAAAGTAAAAAATGTAAAAAAAAAAAAAAAAAAAAAGCACACATTTTAATTGTATTTACTTTTTTCAATGTAAAAGATGACTTTATCACACATTTGTTCTATTTTTTTCAATATATAAAAATAAAACAGTAAATTTGGAATTATAATGTTGAAAAAATTAAATCCTTTTCCGTATTCAACTTTAAAATACTTAGTTTCTACACACACTAATAAAACAAAAACAAAAAAATTGGAATTATATATAATGTTGAAAAATGTAAAATTCATCATTTTAAATTTCTATTAATTAATCAATATATATATATAATGCGGAAGCACGTTCTTCATCACTCTTTGTTAGTTTTCTATTAGTAACAACATCATGAATTTTTCACTGTATCAAATATTACAAAATAGCTCTACCAAGTTTAATAAATCTAACTTCTCTATTAAGAAACGATTATTCTAGAAATTGGCATTGATGTATTAATAAAATATTTTTTATGAACTAGCATTAATCATAGGATCACATAAAATTTATTAAGTAAAAGATGAATCGCTCTATTAGAGTAGTATATAATTCATTATTTCAAATGTTAAAAATTAATTAGTGCTAGCTAGTCTATTATCAACTGAACTTTAAATTAAAAAAAAAGGACCAAACTTGGGGATGGGTTTTCCATTTGGCGAATTTTCTTTTTTAAGAGAAAATTATTGCGATCAACATGGCCCACCCAATAGTGAAATAGTAGAAAATAGGCTGATAGGGATTGGTCCATTGTAAATAGTGTTTTAAATGTTTCAAAAATTCCAATATATTTTGTGTACATTGATGTTGTTATTCTATTAGTTGGTACATGGTAGTAGTAATCTAGAAGTATAAATAGAAACCAAAAATTTATTACATTAAATTACAAGAAAATATGATTTCAAATAAAAGATTAAATAGAACTTATCTTTATGTTGCCATAATGGTATTAAATCATTATTTATTTTATACAAATAAAAATAATAAATGTTTCCCCATATATAATTCATCTAATATAGTCATATTTATGTGACGAACTATGCTATTGGATAGTGACTTTAATTAACATTAACTAACCACATGCCCGTGGTTAATTATGGCATATCTTGTTGCAATTGGACTATTGCAAATATAATTAAAAGGGTTGAAACATTTCGTCACAATTATATCTGATTTAGTACTCACTTCATCCTACAAAAATAGGCTTACTTGTATTTTTATACAGATTAAGAAAAATATTTGATGTTCCAATTGTATCTTGTCTTTCATTAATTTGAAGATAATATTTTCACACAGAGGGAGTATTTTTTCATAATTTTTGAAACGTTTACGGTCTGAATTCTAAATTAGATATATTTTATCGTATTAGACAAATCATAGTCGTTCATACATCCAAACTTAATGATTGGGATTTGTATAATATGATAAAATGAGTCAAATTTAAAGTTCATATAATTAAGTAGAACGTTTTAGAGTTAATAAAAAAAATATCAAATCAATAATATATAATTTAAATGGCAAAATGTTTTTTTTACCACAATTAAATTAGCTAACAACAAATTTCTTATTCATGCGACCTCACAAGAGAATTTAAGACCCACCAGCTAGCTTGACACAATTTTTATGTAAAATCGTCTAACAAATTTAATTACATGACACAAATTACTATAATCTAAATTCATTTTCACAAGTCAATCAAAATTTATGAATTATAAATTATATATGGATTAATCTATCTCACATAATTAGCAATTTGAAATGGTTGAAAGAAATCCAATTTATATTTCATCCAAACTTCTTAACTTATTGACTTCGTATGTGCTTTGAATGGTGGCAATGATTATTATTATTATTATTATTATTATTATTATTATATTTTGAATACTTGTAGAACATAACCTGTACTTTGATTTCATTTATTGAATTTATGATACAAAATGTGATTTAATTTTCAAAAATATTGGTAAATCATTTCATATTTATATGATTTTGAGACTATATAGAAATGCAAAAACATTCAATAATCCATTTCAAATCATTCACATTTTAGTATGACGTGTGTACAATCTTTAAAGATATGATTCTTTTATATAAAATTGGTCCAACAATGTTACGTGTTCAATCCTCATTTCTTTAAAATTGCAATCAGATGACATTTTTGATGTATAGAATAATCCTACATGGAGTCAATGGAATAGATCAATAATTTAAATAAAATAATAAAATAAAATTATTCTTTAAATTAAAATCACTATATTAATTAAAGGATATATTTTCCATTGAAAGATATGACGTTGAATTTAGTTATGTATATATGTTCATACATTCACTCCATAATTAATTTATTGATTGATTAGAAAGTCTATATTTAATACAATTTTACATGTTCCAACTTCCAACTACTATTAATTTTATTAAGAAAATTTACCTCATTAAAAATTTAGACGGATTTGTCAAAATCATGCATGCATAGTTGGAAACGTCACGCCAATTTATTTTATTTTTTCTTTAAATGTTTTGCTTTTTTATATCCACCAAAATCTCATTAAGAAATGAATAGTCACTGTCTCGTTACTTTTTATAAATGCAGCAACTAATTTATAGGTTGATAGTCGCATCATTGGTTTACTAGGAAAATAAATAATTACATGCCAAATCATTTTACTTTATATCCAAGAAATATATATACTTTCTCCACTCCAATTCAATACACTAACTTCCAGTCTTTCCTTTTATATTTCTCACAAAATATTCATTTTTTCCATTTTCTATACTCTCCTTATCAATTTAATGCCCATAAAAAAAAATTAAATTAAATTCTCACAACTTAGAAACGCTAGGGTGAAGATTTAAATATCTACGTTTAATATTTAGGATTTCTTGATCCTCGTGAAAAAAATTGTTCATCACGTTGCAGCGAAGTGAGTAGATATTTCCAATCCTTAAAATCATTACTTCATAATATCCGATACTTAATAAATTTCATTAGGTGTAAAATCATCAAAATTGATACACAATCGCATATAACCATGTGCCCACTTGGGTGTATCTAAGATATTCTCGTGCCCAAAATAAATGTTGTTTTATTAAAAAATAATATATATATATATATATATATATATATTCAAAATAAATGTTAATATAAAATTTTAAAAATATTTGTTCATATTATATCAAAATATCCTCATCTATTTCTCTAAAATTAAATGAGATATAAAATAGTTATTGGTAATTTATTTATAATATTGTACTTAAATAATAATAATTCAGTTTTTTTATGATCAACTTCTTTAATATGTGTATAAAATCTTGAAACCGTATTTATTTTGTAGTAGAGTACTATAGTTGCACATATTTCATTATTTTGGAACTCAAGGAGTGTATATATATTAGTGATAGAATTCTTTGTATATGATCGATTGTATCGAGTGTAGAAAGAATATAGGATAATAGGAACATGTGAAAGCACACAAGAAGCTTTGTCCTTTATTACCGGCATAAACGCAAAGTTGGCCTTAAAAAACACAAATTCATTGTAATTAGAAAGAGTCACTCTCCTATGCGCTTCGGTCGGGTCGGGCCGAATCCGATTTGGATCCGCGTTTTTTTTTTTAATCTTAACATAACTAAAAGTATGACTAATATAACTAAAATGTATGAAAAGTATTAATAGTTGTTTGAAAATATATTAACATACATGTAAAAATCTAAAATGTATGACTAACATAACATAAATGTATGATTAACACTACATAAAGAGGTATGTCTAATACTACATAAAGATATCAACATAGTCATACATTTATGTAATATATAAAGGTACAACTAACATAATTAAAAGGTATATCTAACATAACTAAAATATATGACTATTATAATTAGAAGAAATGAAAGGTTAATATGTATGTCTAAAAAAAATGCTAAGATGCAGTTAGCCTTACAAAAGGTATGTCTAACATAACTAAAATGTATGACTAGCACTATTAAAAAGTATAGTTAATATAACATAAAAGTCTAGCATCTGGGAGCATATTTGGGCGGATTTTGTCCACGACCTAGAGACGCGTACAGGCGCATGGCGGGTCGGGTCGACCTAAGTGCACGAATCTAGGGTCCGTACATCAGGTGCACAAAAGTTTTTATCAATTAGAAAATGATCATTAATTAATGACAAATAAGAAACTATATAATTTTCTAATCTTTCACATACACAAGCCACTAACTAGAAAAAAATGCAAAATACCAATAAGTGTCATAGTTCAAATGGTACCTCGTATTTATAAAAATACAGATTGTGAGAAATGAGGCTGGAATCTTTTTAATCTATATTGTCTCCTTCACTTCCACTTTTCCTTATTAAAAAAGTTGCAAACTTCATAATTCTAAAATGTAGTCAAATTAGTTGTTTTCATTTTAATTATTGTGTTTATTTGTTCTCAAATTTTTAATACAGTTCAAGTTCTACATGCTACGACTTAATTTAAATGGTGTGGTGAATCCAAAAATGATATAAACTTGATGATAGAAGTTCTACATGCTACGACTTAATTTAGATGGTGTGGTGAATCCAAAAATGATATAAACTTGATATATCATCACCAAAGTGACAACTGATAATTATATCTTTACAGCAACTTGTCAGTATTGTTTTATAAAATTGTCATGTCAAATTCATATTATCATGGATCGACCATACCATTTTACCACTAATTTAATGTCAAAATATTTTCCACGAATGACTATATTTTCAACTTAAGACATGTCAAATTGCCAAACACGTTAGTAGAATAAAACTCAAAAACTGCTCAATGATTCGAGTTGCTTTAATTACCTAAAGTCATGTTTTTTTTTTCATTACCCAGTGTTTGGTTAAAATGCAAACAAAGTAACTATTGTGGTTTTTCAAAAATTAATTTTTTTTTTTTAATTTTTCATGAACGTATCAAATTGCTTGGACATGTCAGCACATTGAAAATAAAAAAATTGTTCAATAATTTGAGATGTATAAAGTACCTAAATTATGTATTTTATTTTTATCGGTACTCAAATATTTGATTAAAATGACTATCAAAATAAATGTCGCAAATTTTCCAACAGTGAAGTCTAGTTTTTTCTGATTAATAGCAATAGTATTTGTAGACAAATTTTTTTCTCTCTCTCTACATATACACACTTATACATCAATACACATAAATCACAACTACATCCACTATGTTATGATCTAAAGGACGTTACCTTCCTACCAAAAATTTTGAACTTCTTTCGACTTCTACTGTTAAGCCACTTTTCCATCTTTCTTAAATTTAATCGCTTCTTCTTCAAAATATCTTTTATACATCCTTCATAAGAAAAGAGTCTCCAGGCAAAAGAAGCAAGATCGATATTTAAAAAATAGCAGTAAAAACTTAGATAGTTCAATTGGAATTTGTAAAGCCAGTAATTTAACATATCAAAAACTTCTTTGTACATTTCAAGTTTACTCTGATGTGGAGAGCTACTAAATTTTCAACACATTGGAATTTATTAATATCATGCACCTCTATATCCAAAAAGAGAGAGAGAGAGAGGAGAGAGAGAAGAAGAAGAAGAAGCAGCCTCCTTTTTTCTTTTCTTTTTTTCCCTCACAACTATTCACCATGCCAGAGAAAAAAAATTAAAAAGAAAAAAAAAACAAACAAACTGTAAGAACCCATTAAGGTCTTCACTAAGCTCTTTAATGTTCTGCCACAGCATCAGTTCATGAATTTCTCCTTTAAGGTAATCAAATCTTCTGAAAACGCTTTTCTGTGTATCTTCAAGTCATTTTGTTTTGAATCTGTCTATGAATATAGACAAGGTAGTCCACGTATGCGAGCCCACCTGGCATATTGTCTTCTACCATGTAAGCTAAAAACATCGTCCCTGAAATTAATACAAAATAAATTATTTCAAACGGGCAAGAACGTGTATGCACACATGACATACTAATCAGTAATCACAAGCATGATCAACAAAAGCAACACCTCAAACAACCATTCTTATTGCTGCTATTATTACTATTACTATTACCTATATTAAGACCAAGCTACAAAAATAATAATTATCCATCCAGATGAAATATGAGATAATGAACTGATAAACTGTAGAAGATTGAAATACTAGAGTTCACAAGGTGATCAAATTGCCACATCAAATGTTTTTAGCCTTGACCTGGTTTGCAACACTTTTTTTGAGGTGGTGTCATCATCAATAGGTTAAGTAAATAGTAATTGTTCCAACTTCCAACATAAGTTGAATTTTTTTTTCTTCACTTGAAAAGAAAGAGGGTGGGCTAGAAGGTGTAGGGGTCTTAAAACTAAGCAATTAAGAAATTTCTGGTGGAAAATAAGTTTCGACATCACTAACCAGATGAATCTCCCTTTTTGCACAATTTCAAGCTGCAAATCAGAAAGAGAAGAAAAGTGAAAAGGGGCACAAAAATAGTAGAGTGGGTCAATAAAAGCAGAAAATACTATATCCACTGCAGTAGACAAGGAAATAATTTTTGATACCGTAGATAGGAACATCGTTGGCGTCTAATTTCATTTAAAATGGCATGCAGCTTCTTCGACAATGGATTTTCGTACTGCTGCAAAATAAACTGAAATGGGAAAATGCTGTAAGTTTATAGTTTTTTTTGACAGGATATTGATGCATATCTGTGCTACCAAGTCCATCAACTTTTGCATGTAAGATGTTCCGTTTGCCTAGAATACAAATCTGGAAACAAAATTAAGTAGAGAAGACTGGAAGCCTCCCAGAATAAAAACAACAAATAAGAGAACATGGAGAATGGTTGCGTGTTTAACAACAGGAACATCCATGAGTGAATGTATTACATAAGTAGGTGTGTACAAGATTTTTATATAATATCAATTTAACCCTTTCTTCAAGTGTAGAAAACCAAAATTTAGGATGCTTGAATTTAACCAATGTGTGTGCTCTCAAGATTTCAATTGCAATATGAACATAATAAGAGTTTTAAGTATATGATTTACATATTCAAATGAGACTCTAGTCGTCAAGCATGTGGAAGAATACCTGATTTGATATTTCTTCAACTGACGATATACCGAAAAATTGTTTCGAAACATTTTGCGGAACGGAGTTACCAACATATATTAAACACTCTTCCCCATTCTCAAGAAGATATATTCCCTCATCTGAAATGTGCTGGCCAGAAAGTGGAATAGTAGGAGGAATAATAGAATCATCTGGTTCCTGATATTTCAGGATTAAGAAGTAAGATGATTATATGTTAACAACAATGATGCCATATTTTGAAGAAATACGCACCTTCTCATCAAGGTCATGAATGGACATCATCCTAGGATAGACCCATGGAATTACCAGAGGAGTAGGTAAAGGGGAAACATAGTTTATCCAAAAAGACCTATCATCAATTCTTCCATCAGAACGCAATCCATTGCTTTTGAGTAAAGCTGGAAAAGACAGGATGGAACTGTTATAACCAAAGTATCACATGATTATGAGAAAAAAAATCCAAAGAACTCCAAACATACAAGTCGGGTACAGCAACAAGAAAATAGAGTAATGCTCTCTTTCACATGCTTATGAAGACATCCATGAGTAATCAACAGAATCCTCATTTTCTATTGTGTTACAGGAATCATGCTATTCATCTATATTGACTACAGGTATAGAAACTATCTGTTCTTGCATCCAAAATATTATAACTACTACTCATTTATAGTTCAAGATGACATGAATCATACCGAGTGTATAGAGAGGCAGCAATTTAAGTGCTTCAGGCAGAATAAGTTGCCCAGAAGATGATACTGCAGCACAGAACTTGCGATAGGAATACAAAATGTTGATGCAAACATTTGTAGCTTGATCCCTGACTTGAGGAAGAGGAGTTGAAGGTATATCATTAGCCGCTGTCATGTTAGGAGAGAATCAGAATAGTAGAGTCAGTGTAATATATTAATGGTATAATTGTCTATAAGCCAAAAGATTTTCCCAGATGCAAAGGAGTTCAATGCAGTAAACAAGAGGATGAAAGGAAAGTAGACGTTTAAATAATTAAAATTCCAGAGGCAAACAAGCCATACCGAGATATTACATGCAAAGTTTGAATTAATCAAGTCCAGCACAATTATATTAGCAAATTACCTCGCTTCAAGATACAAGAAAACTGGGTGTCTAAGTCGGCCGTTCTGAACAGATTACTCAACATGTTGGTGCATGGAAGAGACAAGGTTGAAACTCGGATTCTTCTTTGGCCAAATACGGTTGTGTAAAGAAGTGCACACTAAAAATCATAAACATATAGGGATTAGACAAGCAAAAACTTCTTCAATGTAGAGATGGGGAAATTGGTAGAAAAAATCTTGCTTTCATTGGTGAATGTAGAAAACGTTATTTGAAATCAGTCAAATGTATGAATTTTACAAATAGAGAGCACTCTAACAGTGAGTTACAGTTACACCTGAAAAGCACACTCTGATCCTTCCTGCAACTTATCATCGTGTTTAAGGGAAACCATTATTGTCTTGTCACAGTCAATCTGAGGAAAATGAAGAGTTGCTCAGAATTCTGTGAGAGCAGCAAACATAAACAGTAAAAGACACTAAAAACTAAAAGTATTTCCTCTTGCAGATAGAGGAATTTTATGAAGACAGCTAACATTTCAGGAGAATGACCTATGGTAACAACAGGTTATCTGTAGTTCAGAAAATTATGGAGAGAGGGGTAGAGGGAGAAAGACGGGGAGGGGGGGGGGGGGTGGAGGGAGGGAGGGGGAGAGAGAGAGAGAGAGAGAGAGAGAGAGAGAGAGAGAGAGAGAGAGAGAGAGAACAACGATGATAATATATACATGTCTAAACCTCCTTATTCATGATACATTATGATAAAAATGAATAGGTAGAAATTACAGATAATCGAAGAACATGCGAAGATGGACATAAGGAACTGTTGACATTATGTTTTACAGTGATCAGTTATGATAGCCAAGACTTTAAGTAAATAAGTCAAAGCCTGAGTTCGATATTCATTAATTTATGTTTCTAATATCTTGATCTGTCTTGTTAATAACACAAGGATCAGTACTTAAAGACGTAACTGAGAAATAACAACAGATATATGTATAGATTTTTTTGAGTCTGTATGGAGGGGTAGAGAGACATACAGCAGGTAGATCCACATCAGTTGGAATGCGTTTACAGTAGTTTCCAGAATATTCCTGAACTTGAATACCCTAGTCAGAAAACACAAATTGTGTCATCTCTCACACTCAGATGTTCTCCAACAAAACTTATGATGTTCAAATAGAAAGCTAATAAATACTAACTAGTAGACTAACCTGGCTACATCTAACACGCATCACTGCCTCAAAACCCTGGGGCCTCGTGACATTCCACCGAAGATCATTGTAAAGCTTAGCAGGATCAGAAAGAGCTGAGAAAGGATGATAGTAGTACACCTGGAGGGAAGAGCCATTAATATTGGGTTAATAGATAATATGCTGCTTATATATATAAGAATGGTCATTCACAATACTAGAATACTACGTGTCAAATCCAAATATTTGGTAAGGTACCTGGCCTCCAGTAGTTCGTGGAATAACAGAGAGAGAAGCAATATCTACATATGTTTGAGTTGTGATGAACAAGTCAACACAGACCTGAAAATGTTTAAAATATATAAATAAATGACAAGAACAGAAATCTAATTAATTCCTATTTTGAGACAAAATCACAAAACTATTGGATAGATTTTGCAAACATTATGTCTTATTGGGACATAACATATAAACATCACCTGCTGCTCCGCAAATTCAATAGCCATGGTTTTTAGCGTTTTATCCACTGGTTGGAGTAATTTGTGAGCTTCCTGATATCCAAGAAACATTTAGTATGTTGCAGTGCCAGGAAAATAGCTTTTAATGCACCTTAAAAGATAGAGAATGCCAACTGACATATATGGGTTAGCATTCAAATGCAATTTTATATAAACCATGCAAAAGTTGAATGGTTTACCCGCCATAGAAAGTGCTAGAATTTTGTGGGTGGATTGCCAAGTCTGATGTGGTAACAAACAAACTGAAGTGTATGACATGACTAACAAACATATTTATAGTCAATGGAACAACTGCCTCTAAGTCACTGTCCAGGAAGGATGACTAGAAAAATTTCCATAAATACAATCTTCACTGATGGCGGATAATAGTTTATTTGTATGGTTACAAAATTTAAAAGAATTTGTAGAACAACAGTGGTGCACCTGGATTTGAAGAGATACATAGCTACCTACAGTATCCCCATGAAATTTTTAAAGAGCTACCTTTCATGCTAAAGTAAAGCTTGAATCATTCATAATTCTACAGATGAAAACCTGATATCACATCAAATAAATGCTCACCTTAAGAAGTTAATTAGCACCCAATCCTTAGATTTTATAGATTAATGTAGGTAAAATATTAGTTAATAATGAATAAACTTCTTATTGAATTTCTATTTTTTTGATAACTTGCATAGTTTCTATTTTACATGGCACATCCAGCTGCTGTACTCAATCTGCTAGGCCCTAATGAGAATGTGAATTCAACATTCAGCTGTATTACAACCTGATGCAGGTAAAAATATAATTATCTGCTGACAAGATGAGAGAGGAACAGAACAGAATGGAAAGAAGTACAACAGATCTCCTCACCCCCGATCCCCCAACGTGTATATAATAGCAAGCAAGCAATACAAACATATGCATAAACATATATGTTTAAGTTTGTGCACATGGGCATGTATATCATCATACATAAAAATCATGATAAATGAGCACAAAGTATTATGAAAATATTGTATACAGTATTACCTTTTCACTGGCTGATATGTTACTTCTTCCTTCTGCCTCTCTAGCAGAAAGGGATCCAATACCAGTTGAAGGCAAGGCTGTAACATCATAAACAACTACATCAACTAAAGTACCACAAAGGAGCAACATCAGCACATTGAAAAGCCTCAAACAAACCAAGTCACAATACATTGAAGAGAGAACTCTTAATGCAATAATACAATAGAAAAACATGCATTAACACCCGAGGATACATGCAGGATCATTTACACAACTAGTTGCAGGCATAGATGAGTCTAGCAGAATATGATCAGTCCATGAAATGGATATTCAAGACGTCCCATCATAACAGATTTTTCCGAGCTTATGCTTGCTTACATGAATATGAGCAATTTTATAAGTGAAAATTTCCAGCTTACTTGATTGAAAAACAAGAAGTTTGCCACCAGTATTCTTCATCGCCAGGAAAGCAGCCTATGGTAGATAGAAGGAAAAGGGTACAGAGATTATGCATTTGGGCCATTCTGTTTTATACAAATCATATGCAGGGTCATGAGAAAATATAATAATTCGAATGGGATTAAATAGCTACAAGCTCTTCAAAGTAATTGATTGGCATTAGTAGCTAATTCAAAGGACTCCTGCATGAGATGTGCTAAGCGTAAAGTCAGATCTATGTCTATCCTTAACCCACTTGTCTAACCATAACTTTGTACCTGGAAGCCTTTGTAATATAGATGTCATGAATACTTTATGGTCCTACAAAAGACTATATGCCCTAATTGGAAGTCGCAATAAATTTTTGGAACCCCACCCCCCAAACAAAAAAAGGAAAAAAAAAAAAAAATGGAGAAAGTCAAATTCTATACTAAATAAAATATACTCGATCACTAGATAATATACTGTCTCATACCTTCGCTGCAGCTCCAAAAGCTGAATCTGCAATTCTATTATTCTCAAACATTGTAGGAATGCTATCCAGCAATAACTCCAAATGTTGACGGCACTGCATTCACCCATCTTATAGTCAATCTTTTTGAAAAATTGAAACAGAATAGGAGGCATAGATCACATAACCTTTCCCCAACACCCCAAACGAGTTAAAAGCAAAAGAAATAGTAAAGATGGGAGAGAAATAAAGGAGCTCGATAGAGAACATATAACTGAACCTTATTTTACAAGTGTAACCCAGCACAATATAAAGAATAAGATAGCCAACCTCAGGAAGTTGAACAATAACATCACTTTCAAGAGGAGTATAGACATCTTGTACATCAGGAACTATAAGCATCAATGGCTGCAATGAAACAGAAAATGGTTTAGCATACGTAACAGAAACTTCAATTGAATAGTGATAAATGTCCATCTGGCTAAATAGATAAGGAGATCAAAATAGTCAGTCTAGAGGATTTCAGATCAGAAGAGTAAAGAGTATTTCCAACATGAAACAACAATTGAGCATACTAGTTATAAATAATAATACAATAGCTAAAGCTAAAAGAACATGTAATATCTATAAGGAGAAGGTTGGTAACTCACCTGCAGTAGTGCACGTTTTAAGTTGTAGAAGTGGATAGTGGAGTCAAATGTAGCAATGCCCACCATGGTTCGAGGACCCTCCTAAAAGGAAAAGGAGTTATCAATGACAAATGATTATTATTTTTCTCTCTTTTGAATCATGTTTAGTTTTCTCTTTCTTTTGGGAAACCAAAACCCAACAAAGCCAACTCTGATTATCTTCTCTCAGTGGAAAACAAAGTCTATCCTGCCGATGACTTATTTTGAGATTGTTAACAAGTTACATGGTCAGATGGCTTAAAATTTAATCAATAGCTCTTGCACATCCATAAATCTCAGACAAAATTAGAACAACTTTGATTGAGATAGGATGACCAAAGACATCAAATGTCAGCCACCTATTGGAGGGTGCTCAACATAAAAGCTACTGCATGCAGAATCCAGGTATGAACTTACAGGAAGATCGGGTATAACTTGGCTAATTGCACTGCAAGCTGCTGCAGTTGCACCAGTTTGTATGGCGTTCATTGATACATCAATAAGGAAGAAAAACACAGCAGGCATTGGATCTCGGACCTGAAATATCAGAAAATTGAAAATGAAAAAAAAAAGATTAATTAATGTGTAATTAGTCAATGAAGAAAGGTCTGCTGGATCTACACAGAGATTGAAATTTGAATCGAAGGATAAAGTAAAAATGTTATATCCAGATCGAGATGAGAACGTGCCCCAACAAACCATGCTATTCCCAGCCCAAGAAATAGAACATTATAGGTGTGCAATTGATTAGTCTACCAGAATTCAGAGTTGCAGAGAGTACCAATTTTATTATATTCCGACTCTACTATAAGTCTATAACCAACATAAAGTTATTTCTTATATCACATTCACATCATATTAAAAGAAAATGCCAGCTCATATCCCTATTCCAAAATCAATGTTTCATGAGAAGGAAGTGTTAGAAACCTCTGCCCCAGATATGGAGGAGCTTTTAGCAAAGTTATTTAGTCAACTGCAGATAATTTTATTGAGTAGCAGTTATAATAAATGAAAGACTTCAGAAGATTTCACCAAGAATACGGTCAAAAGGCCATGTATCAAAAAGAACCTTCAGAAAAATGCTTCCCTATAATAAAGCATATTCCCCGACTCCGTGTACTAAACCAAACTGACCTGAACACCAGCACTGCAGCATTAGAAGCTACATGAAGTGGACATTATGTTATCACCATTCTTCAGCATTAAGTGTATGGTTATATCGAAATCAACAAAATGCTATCCTATTTCATCTGAATGTTTCATGGGCCCCCTTTTCCACTTTGTCAAAGGTCATACCAATGCTTTTGTGGCTGCATTACTAATTGATTAAAATGGTTACCCCCCACTTCTCAGTTAACTCTAATTCATACCAACTATCTTGGAAATAAAGATCTAGGTCGCACAAGATCTAACCATGTATTCCTTAGAAGCAATAAATTCAACAGTTCCCCTGCTTAGTTCAGGCCTTTCATCAGCATCTCTGCGTCGACCATCAGGACCCAAGTTACACTGATAGTCATGTGGAGTTTCATCAGTGAAACCTGGCCAATAAGAGAGTCACACACAGTAAAGATCCAAGCCCAATGACTTCAGATGTTAAAATTATATGAGACCAAAAGTTGAAAGTAGAGAATGCATTCATGAAAAATATGATGCAAAGTTGCAAATGCAAATAACTGCAGTAATCATTAATTACATGTAGTCCTACAATGAAGAACAATATAGCAGTCAACTAATGTGGAATCGACCACAATGAAAAACTCTTTTTTTGTGTACGCATAGCATGATACGTACCAATTATTAAATAGACATGCAACAAATTAGTTATTCTTACCACACAAGTTACAGATGAAACGTCTCCCTTGATCGATAAACTTCATGAAAGGATTAATGTAACCTTTGCATCGAGAACATCTAACAGGACCACTTTCCCCAAAATCAACAACCTACCAAGCATAAAGGAATAATTCAGGCATCAATCAACAGGGAAAAGCATCGAATATCACAGCAATATAACAGCCATACAACTAACCTTCTCAAACAAACTGGTACATGTAAACTATACATGGCTAGTATAAGATTTAAGAATTTACAATCAATTCATTCAACTTTTCGTGTTTTTAAGGACAAGTTTTCATTCTTTAGGAACAGCATTCTCAAGACTATAGGGTCAGGCAGGAAGGTGGCCAGGAAAAATTCTTCCTAGTTATCTTGTAGCTAAAACCTGTGGAACCACAAGAATCCTTAGGTAAAATTGGAATCCTACTTAGCTTTTAAGTGAAATGTTGAGAAAGAGATGGTAAGAAAAAAATTGTAGCTATGTTAGGGGGTGTCTATCCTTGGTCTCTATGGTAAAAGCAGAAACAGAAGCCTGAAATAGTTTATCCGATGATTCATGATATTAACATTGCCATCATCACACAGCTAAATTCTTCATATATAGTCAAGTTTCAAAGCAAACTAGTCAATGGTGCTACCAGAAAAGAATGAAAACCTAAAAAAGAAAAGGATAGAAGAGAGAATGTTTCAACTTACTTGGATGGTCTCCTCAGATGGATGTGGAAGAGCTAAAGGCTGGACCAACAACGCAAACTGCATTGCAGATGTCGACAGAAGATCTACAGTGCATGGAATCTAATAAAGAAAACAAAAGAATGTATATGTTATTTGCAATACAACCTCATAGATTAAGTTTCACACTTTCACCTAAACTTGGTCATGAAGAAACTGATGATAAAATAAAAAGAATAACATAAACAGACACCAATCACCACAAAGAGTTTAAATAACAGTCGGTGCCATTATATATCTAACCTGGTTTATGGTACATCTTATGTAACGTGGGCTGCAATTCCCAGTGTCTTTGACTATAAATTCACTTGTTGCAGGCTTGACAAAAAAAAAGGGATGAAATGAAGAATCAGGTACAATATACTATAAACATGCTGAATATATCACTCGGTTAACAATTAGAGCAGATATGTGAACTTGGACCAAAATAAAGAAAGATTTCTGTTATATGGAAAAGAAAAATGATGTGTAGAAGTAAACAACAGTACATCGTACCGGAGGAGGATTTGCCTGATTATCCATACGAGTCTCATGCAGAATTACAGCTGAATTTGAGCTGAGGCGGGGAATTTGGTTGGGATCAATTTTTGATTGCCCTGTTTGACCCAAAGCCATCGATTGATTTGGCAGTGGTGGCGGACCTGGCATACCAAACATCCGCTGCTGCTGCTGCTGCATTTGACCAGGGAACGGAGGTGGACCCACCTGCATGAAATATTTGATTAAGAGTCTAACTCAAGTGACACAATAATATAGTGCAAATATGCAATGCACAAATATTAAGTGGTTTTACGGAGCTACACCCTCCACTATACACCAAAGACAAGACAAAATGCTGCATATAACTTAACTAGTTCATATGGTCTGACTTTATGCTACTTTAAATGTAAAAGCATTCAGACAGATCAATCACTTAAAAAAAAAAAAAAAACAAATTCTATTTGGGACTCCAGACCATCTAGCAAAATATTAATGAATTATTTGTGAAACAGTAGCTGTCAATTATGGAGCTATGCCAACAAATGTCAACTTAAAATAAAAGGGTGTCATGGCCCTTATATTTTTTGTTTTTTTTCCTTCCCACTTGCAGCAAAGCTCTACTACAACCTCACGACAGTTAACTCCAAAACTTAATACAAAAGGTTAACTGGCACTTACATTCAGCCAAATCACCATATAGTAGAAGGCATGTATCAAATTTTTACTGTCATTGTAAACTATGTTCAATATTCAATCAACAATAATGAAAATAACAGCTTAAACATGATCACTTATAATAAGAAAAAACTTCTATATCAATGTCACCTTGGATAAAAAAGCCTACAACATTACTGAAACTTTAGTTAGTACTTAGATTAGCATGAGAGGATATCCCTGGATTTGAAAGAAAAGTAGTCAGGCAGGCAATTAAAGTAATTAAATCATAATCAGAATAGAAAAGGTAAATAAACTCTGGTTTCACCTCATAATACAAGAAAATCAGCAATTCATCAGGTTTATTAACATCAGGGACCAAATAGTTTCAGAAGCAAGTCTCCTAAACATTTAAATAGCTGGCATTCAGTTAAAATAAAGTGTGAGCATTCCCACTTAAAATACATGAAAAGCATAAGAAACAATGAATCCTTCATGAACAACAGTATCACAGGATGAAAATTGTTCAATTCAAAAAGTCACCTGCTGTGGCTGTAGTGGCCATGTCTGCATCCCATAAGGAGAACCTGAAGATTGAAGCATTCCTTGAAGTGGTGGTGGAAATGGTGATGGACCTGGAGGTGGTGGCATATTTTGTTGTGGAACCAAAAATGGTGGTGCTTGAGGTCCGGCTGAAAATGGAGGTACCGGTTGCCCCATGGAGGATGATATACCCGCAGGTGGGCTACCAAAGCTAGGATGCATTTGTATAGGCTGAGATGGTCCCTCCGATGACAAGATTGTAGGAGATTGTGGTGGTCCAACTAACGGTCTTGGCATACTACCCATGGCAGAAGATAAATGCTGTCTACTTTGTGTCATCCCTGGGGTAAATGAAGGTGGTCCATTACCAGCTGGACCATTGGTGCTCATTTGCGGTGGATATGAAGGACCTGAGGTCAGAGGGGAAGAAGAAAAGGGTGCAGGATGAGGGCCAGGTCGCAAATGAGGGGGAGCAACAGGTCCTCCGACAGAAGACGGTACTACTCCAGGTGGCGGAGGTCTTGATGCAAAAGGAGGAGTCTGAGATACTGGTGCTGGGCCAGTTGGTCTAGCAGGCACCATATTTGGAGGCAATGTACTTTGGGTAGGAGCACCGGGAGGCATGGGACCTCTTGGAAACATCCCTTGTGGGGGTGGGCGCGGGTGTGGTTGGCCACCAGTAAAAGGCGGTGGCTGTTGGCCAAATGGTGAAGTATTAGAAGGTCTAGGGGCACCACCCCCAAGATTACTCGATTGCTGCTGATTAGGCTGATTAATTTGCAGGTTTTGCATGTTATTAGCAAGTGTATTAGGGTTATAATTTGGGGGGAAATTCCCTGGTCTAGGTCTTCCTGGTGTTGCCATAAGTCCACCTAAAAAATCTGCAATATCCTAAGATTTCAAACCCCTGATCTATAACAAAACCACACACACGCTCTCTCTCTCTATATATATATCTCAAGTCTCAACCCAATTCAGTTCAGTCCAATCCAAGTCTACGAACAAAAACAAACAATGGAACAATACAAATCAATAAAAAATCCTCTTATGCACAAACTGGAATTCAGAACTAGAAAACTGTTGTATCATGAACACAACAAAACCTGTGATGAGAAGACGAAATTCCGGCCGTTACACAGAACCAGGCGCTATCCTGCCAGAATCGATCTGTCAAAACATACAGCACAGAAATGATTGCATTAAAAAATAATTCCTTAAATCAAACTGAACATAAACAAATTCATTAGCATTGCAAGCAGAAATGAGGAGGCGAGAGAGAATTGACGGTACCGGAAGTGAGCAGTAGAGCGGTTGGAGCAAGGGTTTAGAATTGAATTCAAATATTTATGAATTGCATTTGCAGCAGAGCATGAAGAGAGCAACTTCTCTAAGATCGAACCCAAAATTCACGTAATGTTGTAATTACTCGCTAAAATGTCAATTTTATTTAATTAATTAAATAGAGTGATGAGCTGTACGCCTGTGATTGGTGCAGAGCAGCCATGTGACCTCGAAATTGGAATTTACGTATAATTTGTTCCCAAGAAAAAAAGGAAAAGAAATTATGTCCAATTTGGGTATATCTTGTGAATAATGTGGATTTTGGTATCAATTGCAATTGACTCACTTTTTGTATTTCTTCTTTTTTTTTTCTTTTTGTTGGGTGGGGGGGGGGGGGGGGGGGTGGGTTTATACATTTTTAATGCATTTAGGCTATAATTTTTAGTACGGCTGCTTTGAAGTTTTTATTTATGGGAGAGTCTAAAAGCACCCATGTTTTCTAAGAGCATCCCATTTTTAAAAAAAAAATTAAAAATTTCCGATTTTATCTTTAGGGTTAGAAACCCTAGTTCCATACGGTCGAGACGGCCTCACGGCCTCCAACATGTTCGGTCAAGACGACCGAACGGCCTTCAATATGTTTGGCCAACACGGCTGAACGACTTTGCTCGACCAACATGGCTGATTTTCATACGTTTTTTGTTGGGAAAAGTTCAATATCTCGGAATGCGTTGAAATTCGCACATGACTTGCGAAACGGTGCGATAAATCAAACACAGCACTAGTGCTGATGAACGATGGATTTTGGTCATCCGAGGTCATTTGAGGGGCGAAAAAGTCAATTTACCGTTTTTCGATTTTTAAATGTTTTTTTCGGATTTTTCTAATTTTTGTTTTATGTAGTTTAAGTCATACATAATGCCAACATAATGACGAACATTCTATGGATTTTTAAAATGTGCGAAAATCATATGAAAATTGTACGAAAATCATATGAAAATTGTACGAAAAAACGTAAAAAATGATTGAATCCAAGTAGTTCCGTTCGGCCGTGTTCGACCGAACACGTAGAAGCCCGTTCGGCTAACACGTCCGAACACATGGAAGTCCGTTCGGTCGTGTTGGCCGAACACTCTTCTATGTGTTCGGCCAACATGACTGAACGAAACTAGTTATTCTACTCCTAAGGGTAAATTCGGAATTTTAAAAAAAAAATGGGGTGCTCTTAGAATTCAATGGGGTGATCTTATTCCATCCCTAATTTTTAGTACGGCTGCTTTGAAGTTTTTATTTATTTACAAGTATGTTTTATGAGCATTTTATATGAGTTAAAGTTAAATCAACACAAGTTAAAAGGACAAGTCTGCAGATCAAGTCTAATACGTTTTAGGGAAAAAAAATTTATGTGAAAATATACACACCTTAAAACGTATT
The DNA here is from genome assembly GCA_946896805.1 of Scutellaria galericulata. Lineage (NCBI taxonomy): Eukaryota > Viridiplantae > Streptophyta > Magnoliopsida > Lamiales > Lamiaceae > Scutellaria > Scutellaria galericulata. Next base: position 13,032,608 of record OX335797.1, read on the forward strand.
AAAAGCACCTCCATTTTTTTTTTTAAATTGAAGGATATACAAATATAATATTTAGGATGCCTTTAGTATTTTTGGGGTGACCCACCCAAAGTAATACTTCTAAATAATTAAATTAAATTTTTTTTTTTAGTAAAACTAATACTTTTATACAAAACTTGCATTTTTAGGGAAAAAGGTATTGCTTATATATATATATATATATATATATATATATATATATATTGTAATTGTACTCTTTTTAAAACATAAAACTAATAGTTTTAGGATAAATTTTTTTAATAGTTGTTTCTTTTTTTCTTTTTTTGGGGATAAAACGGATAGTTTTAGAGATAAATTAATGATTTAGGGACAAAAATATTTTTTTAGTAATTGTGCTTTTGATTCACTATCTATTGTTGTTTGTTTTATGTCTACTCAAATAATAAGAAATTCACTCTAAACCTAAGCAGTAGTTTTAAAGTAAAAATTATCAAATTTCAAGTTTTTTTTTTCTTTCAATCCTCTGCTATTCAAATTCAAAATTCAAAGTTTAGTTAACAAACACCATTTACTACTAAACTTATATTCTCCAACTTAAAAGTAATATCTTGAATTAAATTTTTACTAATTTTGACTTCTAAAAATAGAACGTAACAAATATCATACTGTAATTATCTCTAAATGTTTATAATAATTTAATATACTAAAAATACTAATTCTGACTTCTAAATCTAAAACGTAACAAATATCATATTGTAAATTTCTCTTAATGTTTTTTAATAATCCAATATGTAAAAATTATATTTGAATCGAGTCATTTGAAATCAACGAATCATAAAACTAAAATAAAAATATAAGTGGTAATAGTGTGGAGTGTTTTGTTTAGAATCCCATAAAAAGAAGAAGAAATGGTAAGGTCAGAAAAGAGCGCGAAAATGAAGGAGAATAACAGTTGAAACTGAATCCACCATTTCCGACCTTCGCACCCTCCCTTTCACTCTTTCTCCTCTTTCTTCTTTTACATAACCTAATCAATCCCACAATCACATTACTGTTTTGTGAATTTTTTCAAGAAATTTGAATTATAAAAAAGAAAAAAATGGCTTTCCCGGAGTACCCATCTCGGCATTCATTGATCCCCGGTTTCCTTTACTCTTCATCGCTGAAGTCGACGGGGATGGTGAATTTTGAGCAGAGTTTGATGCACAGTGTGAGTAATCCATCTGGGCAATCCGATTCCAATGCAACGCCGCCGAATTTCATGATCCAGGCTCCCAAGGAGAAGAGGATCGCGATGTACTCACCGGCGTATTACGCCGCGTGTACAGCTGGAGGGATATTTAGCTGTGGGGTTACTCATATGTCCGTCACCCCACTTGATCTTGTCAAGTGCAACATGCAGGTTCTCTGATTGTTTACATTAGGTTTAAGAATTTTAATTGTGTGATGATCGTATGATCTTTATTCGAGATGCTGAATTTGCATCATCATTGATTTATAAGTGATAGGCTGATTGTGAATTTACTGTGTGTAATGTATTTAACATCTTGAATGCAATGAGAATATGAAAGTTGAGTGTTTAGTTTATGGTGGAAAGGTGTTTGTCAAAAGGTCTAGCTGGAGATATGCAAAATATCATGCAGTGCAGTGACTTTTAATTTTATTTAATTTTTCAGATTGATCCTGCAAAGTATAAGAGCATTACCTCTGGTTTTGGAATTCTGCTAAAGGAGCAGGGAATCAAAGGCTTCTTCCGAGGTTGGGTGCCAACCCTGCTCGGATATAGTGCACAGGGAGCCTGCAAGTTTGGATTCTACGAGTTTTTCAAGAAGTACTACTCTGACATGGCTGGTCCTGAGAATGCTGCAAAGTACAAGACATTGATCTTCCTTGCAGGATCTGCATCTGCTGAAGTTATTGCTGATGTTGCTCTCTGCCCCTTTGAGGCCGTTAAGGTTCGTGTTCAAACTCAACCTGGCTTTGCTAAAGGCTTGGCTGATGGATTTCCCAAGTTTGTCAAAGCAGAAGGAGCCTCAGGGTACACATACATTGATTCGTTTTAACAAGCACATTTTAGGCTGCCAAATCCGTGTTTTTTATGTCCAATAAGTTGATTAAAAAAGCTTGTTATACCTTTCATTTCTAGTTTGTTTTCTGAAAACTCTGATTAAAACACATGCCTTGCAATGTATGGGTTTCTACAGGCTTTACAAAGGACTCGTTCCACTTTGGGGACGGCAGATTCCATGTAAGCCCACTGATTGTTACTCCTCACTTTTCCCCAATCTTAGACTGACTTAAGTTGTCATGTCTGCACATTCATTTTTCATTATCTTCATACTGTTGAGGGTTGCAGTGGAGATCACATTTACTTTATCTTATGAGCTTTTCTTAACAAGGAAGCTTTTTCTAGATTAGCTTCGGCGAAACTGCATTATCTCTGATCTTAATAACTATCATCAAGAAATCCAAATGTTCTCACTGGATCAAAATGCAGATACAATGATGAAATTCTCTACTTTCGAGAATATTGTTGAGGCCATTTACAAGCATGTCATTCCAACTCCGAAAGACCAGTGCAGCAAAAACAAGCAGCTTGGAGTTAGTTTTGCTGGTGGCTATATAGCCGGGGTATTCTGTGCTATAGTTTCACACCCTGCTGATAACTTGGTGTCGTTCCTCAACAATGCCAAAGGAGCGACAGTGGGAGATGTAAGTATCAACCATGAAACAATACAATACTATTTTTTGTTAATGATGGCAATGTTGTCGGGATTACATTGTTTTCTTTTGCAGGCTGTGAATAAGCTAGGGCTATGGGGTCTGTGTACACGAGGTCTCCCTCTTCGTATTGTCATGATTGGAACTCTTACTGGAGCACAATGGGGCATCTACGATGCATTCAAAGTTTTCGTTGGCTTGTAAGTTTCCCTTTTCTATTCCCTCGTGATAATTACTCAATGCTTTCTTTTGAATCAGCCACTTGTTATACTTAAAATATCATATTCTATGTTTTCTAGCAAAGCCCATTTGGCTAAAAATTCCACATGCTCTAATGCCGTTTCTTGTTTCAGGCCAACTACTGGTGGTGGTGCCCCTGCAAAAAAGTGAGAATAAGAAAGATGAAAACACAATCTCATTTCCTCCTGATTTAATTATTTTCTTGAGGTGATTCTTTCCCCATTCTATCAGAACAGCAGCAGATAGGTTCTCAATAATTTTGCAGTTAAAGTAGATAAATGATGATCATCGTTCTTTCTGTAAGAACGCGTTTAGTATACACTTGTTAGCTTCATCTGAATAGGCTTAACCTATTCATCTACCAATGCAATTTTTTGTAGACAGATTTTGCAATGAGTATTCCAAGTTTCATGCTTTCTTTTTAGCTTTCTTATAAGTTGCCAAGCTGAACTTGAGAGATAAAGTTTTGGCATAAAAAGGCAACACCTCCCTGTAAAAATAGCCTTCATTTGCAATTAATTTTTGCATCTTAAGTTGTTGCCAAAACTTTGTTATCTAGAAACACAACAAACAATGCTATATGGAGGAGTGTAATAATACCAGGAAAATCGTTTACTGTGTGCTATTAAACATTAAACACAACTTTTTTTCTTTTTATTTGCTTGAAAAAAAGAATTACAAGTTGCTGGAATACATAAGGTACGATGGCTCAGATACTGATGCAATCATCGTTGTGGAAACTCAGCAAAGTCCTTGCTTGCTCTTCTCACACTAAACTAATCACTTTGAGATCCATTATCAATGGGGTATATAGTATCAAAGACAACTCTTGCAAATACATGTCTAACTTCCCTCAAACTTCCCATAGCTAACAAATCATAATCAATCTTACTACCTTGTTTCGCTACGAATCCTTTTTCCCTTCCACCTCCAACACATTCAAATATCTGGCAAGCCCTCAAGTAAAGTGACATTGAGAAAAATACCTGCACACATGAATACAAAGGTACTAGGATTTTCACCATTCTGGGGGATGATATTGAAAGAAACAAGTGCATCATGAGAGTGATGACATTTAAAGGGAGGGGGGGGGGGTGAAAATGAAAAGTAAAGCTCAAAGCATGAGAAGTGCTTACAAGATCCGAAAATGGGGCTTTTGAATATTTAGCCATTGCTTGGGAGACAAAATACTCATCTGTCATATGAGTAAGTGCACTTCGAACAGAATCTGCCAAACTCATAACCTCATCCAACAGATCGTCAGATTCTAGATGTCTTGGTTCTAAAAGTTCACTAAAACTTATGTCATGTTGTTTAATGATACGTCTCGCAATACTCAGAGCTTCTGAAAGATCTCCACCATTGTGGACTGCAAGGCTGAACACAGCAATCACAATTGGATCTCTTGGCTCTTGTGAAAGTGCTTCATGAAATGCTAGGATTGAAAACCTGAAAATTGAATACTTCAGTTGACATCAGAATTTAAATAATGTGATCGGATTTGAATTTTTTGAGAGAGAATCTCACCATAAGCTAGTGTGACATGGCCTGTCAGGTGCAAGATGTTTATCAAGGTTGGAGAATAAAGACTGCAAAATAAAGCAATACATGTTCATTCTCAAACACAGTTAACCTCCAGCCCACAACAAAAGAACACACAGCCACCCAAGAAATTCGAACGAAAAAAAAGAAAAGAAACAAAACAAACAAAATCATTGCACACGCATCTCACATTTCTAAGAAAGCAGATACCAAACAACATCCATCAAGCAAATCATATCTGCTAACTCTACAGAATATTGAATAATTACCAATAGCATGTTAAAGCGCTTGTCACGTCTGCGAAAACCCTGGCGGACAAAATACGCTGCCTGCAAGATAAAGCTATTCATTTAGTTTCCATAATGTAAATGACAGAAATACAAAGCATGGTAAAATGAACCTACTCAAATGAATTCTTTAATGGCAAGTCAAAGCGTTGTGACAAATTATAGGTTTCCATAATGTAAACGACAGAAATACAAAGCATGGTAAAATGAATCTACTTACATGAATTCTTTAACTGGCAAGTTAAAACGTTGTGACAAACTACATTTTCTACCTGAATAGGCAGAAGTATTTCCAAAAGACCAAGCTTCCATAATAATCTCAATGAGGCCTCCGCAGAACCATATGCCAACATGTAATTGACTTCCATGAGAAGCCTTCCCTGTAAACATAATTAACCAAAGCACAGATAAAGAGTATCAGTACATATAACAAAAGAATAGAGAAAGACCATGAAAGGAGAAAATCCTTCTGGATACCCGATCAAGCCGTAGAACTGAAGCAGATAATGTTTTCACTGCCAAAGCTGTCTCTTTTGAAAATCTAAAACCCAAGCGAGCAGCAATTCTAACAGCACGTAGAATACGAGCTGCAAAGATGATAAGGCACAAACAATTTAATCAGAATTGAGAAGAAGAAAATGATAAAAGATCCAAGATAGTAGCTAACTAAAATAGATATTAGAAATAATTATAGTGGACAATTTTTGACACATCAATTGTGAAACCAAGTGATTTCAAGGACAAGTATATAAATTATAACCAAATATATCCAGAGAAACAATCCATTCTGATGTAGAGGTACTATTTCAGGAAGCAGTAAAGCACTAAACTTACCACAATCCTCGGTCAATGAAAGATTGGCAGCTTTAATGGTTCGCACCTTCATAAAGAAAAGTACTCCCATAAATGTGTCATAAAAAGTAAAAATTCAAGGAAATTCAATGATTATAATAGCGTAGAGATACATGCACACTTTAGCTTTCCTAATGTCATTCACTCCACCCATGTAGTCATACACCAACTTTGTATAAGGGTCAAACATCAATCTGAAATTTAGAATAAGAGATGAAATTCAGAAACTGCGGTTATTATAATAAGTTTGAAGATATGCAAATTACATTTCCAGCCAACATGCACACAGAATGAATGAAGTTTTGAACAAATGAAGCATAAACAAATACGAGAGAGAGAGAGAGAGAGAGAGAGAGAAGAAAACTATCGTGCACACAAGTTTAAAAATAAATTCATATCAAGTTAATAGGGGTAAACTAGTGACCCGTTAATTGTGAAATCCCTCTGAAGGCAGTTTTTCCAGCGAATATAGTCCTTCTCGTCACAGCCAACAGGTTTCTCAGGATCTATACTCATGCCCCTTCTATACCTTGTCGCACGGGTGCTAAAGCTTGAAACCTAATATATTTCAGATCATCAGCACTGAACTAACAGGTGGGAAGACGTGGAGAAATGGCACAAAGTCAAGGAGAGAAAGGAAAGGAGCAACTATTGTGTCAATGATAGTAAGCAAGGAAATTCCTAAATGGAGAAAGAAAATTAAAATAGTACAAAAGAGTAAACTAGCCTTCAAATATGAAACCAGAACCAATTTGAGAGATAGATGGATCAAAATACGACTAATAAGGAATTAAAGTACAAGACAAATATAAGAATGGAAATCCATAGATCTAAAAATATGAGATAAGCTGGCAAACCTCCACTATGGTATCACCAATGTACACATGACAGATTGGAAAGCGTCTGCCAATCATCTCGCATCGAGAAAATGTTCTCATCACCTGCAAATTAAATGATAATGATGCTTTTCCCTTAGCCCACACTTAGAAAAGGACTCAAAAGTCCTGGACTTGAACTCACAGTCCAAAACTTTGTTTGGTATAGGACTCAATCATGGACGAGTTTGAGTCCATATATCAAATCTTAACCTTTTCTCTTATAAAATAAAATAAAACAACATTACCTCCAACGTGATTTGACATTTACAACTCAAGCATCCCTATTTATGTATGCTTACAATTACATAAACACAACTAAACATAACCCAGTTTCAGTCATGATTTGACACCAACAATGAACTCCAAAACTCCCAATCCTGACACGAGTCCATATATCAAATCCTAATCTTTTCTCTTATAAAATAAAATAATACAACAGTACCCACTTTTCCGACGTGATTTGACATTTACAACTCATGCATCCCTATTTATGTACGCTTACAATTACATAAACACGACTAAACATTACCCAGTTTTCAGTCATGATTTGACACCAACAATGAACTCCAAAACTTCCAATCCTGACACAAACAAGGATTCTTACTATTCACCAAAACTCCAAACATACAAGATTATGAGCCCAAAACTCTCAATCCCAGAAATTTCTAGTCTTAACACAGTTGATTCTACTAATCAATTGTGACAATTAGCAAAAAATTATAAAGTAGCTACATCCAATGAATAATTAAAAAATCAAATATGTGCTATGCTGTGTAAAATCATATTGACCAACTTTAAATATAATTGCTAAAACATTCCTTATTTTAATTATCTTGCCAGCATATTTGGAATCACTTATCAAATTTGGGTATTTGATAAATCCATAAGTCTGGATAAATGTTAATGAAATGATCATATCTATGTATATTGAATGGAGGCACAATCCAAACTTACCTCTCTAAGTTCGGCTGAGGTAATTATATCAAAATCTTTAGGTACTCGGTTCAGTATAAGATCCCTTACACATCCCCCCACGAGGTAAACTTCAAAGCCTACAAAAAGAAGAGCATGCAGTGAAATTGAAAGATTAAATGAGTCTTCCATCGAAAACAATTGGATAGTGAAATGTTTGTCAAGTTAAGCTCTAAAGACATGGCAGATTCCATAAGTCTGAGGGTTAAATTAATCTTCATATCCGATGCTCTTTGTTGATAGTAATAACACATCAATTAAGCAATGGTGTAAGTAATAATTAATAAATGTTCAAATAGGAATTATAACTACACATTGAAAAACCACGAAATTCTGGACATAGAACCAACAAGTTTGTTATAGAATAGAAGGAAAATGACATGAAGGGGTCCGAATGTCCGATTCAAACTAAGTTGCAGTTAGAGGCAGTCAACAATGATGTCACTAATGCTTAAAACCACCTCAAATTGATTTACTGGGAAAACATCAGGACATGTCAACATTGCAAGAAATAGTCAGTTCACAACTCCAATTGCAATTGGTACTCAACTTATCGTAGCATCGCCCATATATTCCAAGTATATACTGCTGATTTCAGCTTATACACTTTGTATGCATTTGAGGTATTGCAATACAAGATGGTAACCAAACTACCAAGCAATACCGGATCTGTGGTTAAATTTTCCATGGTATGATTGTAATTCTAATGTGAAGGAATTTAATTTCTCATGGAGCAACAGGATACCACCACAATCACGAAAATACTTATTTCATCATAACAATTCTTTATCATATAATTAATAAAGAAGTGGAAGCAACAATACATACTAATTTAGTGCAGTGAAATCAAAATTTCCATGAAATAATTTGCAGAAGGTTGTAGCTTGCAATTGATCCCCCCCCCCCCCCCCGAATTGAGAGATACACAAGCACATACACAGAAACTCTATCGGTTCCCCTTAAACAGCAATGCTGTACTGGAGGCCACTGTTATAGCTTCAATAGCAAGTGAAAAAATACGAGGAGAATAATAATGGAACCATAGCTAAATGCAGTACACATACCTCTTTTTCTAAGACCATTTAGAACCACTCTTGTAGGCCTCGAAATTTTTGAAGTACTAATTCCGAGATCTTTAGATTTCAACTTCTTCCACTCCGGTGCCTTCCAATGTGCATCACCTCCTCTAACACTATCAAACACTACGCATTTAACCAGAAAAAAAAAAAGTGAGAAATTTCCATAAAGAAACACCAAAATAGATAAGAATCAGATTCCTGAACTTATATAACATAAATTTCACTTGCCTTTCTCATTCTCCGTACCATCGAACGCTTCGACAGCAGCAGCAGCATAGCCCAGCCTTACCTAGGACAAAAAACAGAAAGTTTGAAATGTAAATCAATTAATTCACAAAAATAAATAAATGTAAAAAGAAAGAGTGAAGAAACCTGAAGAACGTATTGGCGGAGAGGAGAACGGAGAGGCAGACATGGAAGGCGAGAGAATCCGAGGCCTGTTGAAATTGACATTGATAATCACATCTGAATTTAGATTTTAGGGTTTATCAACTTCGCATGGAAAGAGAAACAGGGGCCTTTCAGTCTGTGGGTTTAAGGAGAAGCATTAATTTATTTTTGGATATATGCCATTTTCATTTATAAAAATTACCATTCAATATATTTTCTTTATTTATTTATTTTTTTATCACATTCACATTCATACATGATACATGGGTAATTACTAATTTCAAGCAATTATGCTAGTTTATACTTGCACAAAAACTTATATACACATTGTGCATGAATTTGTGATCTATACACCACTTCTGACCTGGCCCACACGCGCCTCTAAATCGAGGACAAAATCCGCCCAAATATGCTCTCACGCGTCTGACCTTTATGTTATGTTAGGTATACCTTTCAATAGTATTAGACATACATTTTTATGTTATGTTAACTATACCTTTTAATAGTGTTAGTCATACATTTTAGTTATATTAGACATACTTTTTATGTTATGTTAACTATACCTTATAGTAGTATTAAACATACATTTTAGTTATGTTAAACATACATTTTATGTTATGTTAACTATACCTTATAGTAGTAGTGTTAGACATACATTTTAGTTATGTTAGTCATACCTTTTATATAGTTGTACCTTAGCATTTTTTTTTTTAAATTTAGTAAAATATACATTTATAAGTCAACTATTTAAGGCACATTATGTATAAATTCCAAGACGACCTTTATGTTAAGTTACTTGTATTATGAAGAATACCTTTTGTCTTGTTGGTCCTAAATGGTGTCAGAGGTTCAGAGGGGGGTGAATGAACTTTGGTCGATTTTCAAAAATCTGTTAAAACTTTACTGTTCTGCAAGTTACTTGAACTTGCAGCACCAGTCAGTTACTGCTTACAGCACTAGGATGCAGTGCTGCACGCTGTAACCTAGAGTTTTATACGCAGTGGAAATATAAAGGTTTTATGACACAAAGCTGGTTTTCTCAAATATGCTCATTTTCAAAACGTTTTATGCTTATGACAGAGATAGATATAAAAGGTAAAACACAGATAAGAAAGTGATAAAACACTTATGGCTTATAGTTGTTCGAAGGTGGTGTAACCCTTCTACGTCCACTCTATTGCTATCTCGAGCTGGAACTTCGTTAAGCAAAATTGATTTACAGGACACTCCTAACAATCTATCAACTTACAAAGTTAAACACCTACTAGAGTCCAGCGTCCACACAGCAACTGCAAATTCTAAAGGCCAACCCACACAGGGTTCCAAACTCCCACACAGGGAAGTTGTCTAACACTTAGACAACCATACAAACAGCAAGGATCTCTCCTATCAACTGTTCGACACCTAAAACAACCTACACACACAGCAACAAGGTTAAAAAGTATATTGATTTGTTCTTCAACTGTTGCGGTGAAGTGAGCTTTGAATCCTCCAAAGGATCTTTCAGCTTTGAACTTGCTTCACTTCACAAAGGTTGAGTGACTGAAATTGAGTGTAAGCTCGAAATATAACTTGAATGCTTTAGAGTTTTTGTTCAATTCTCCAGTAGTTTAGTTGTCAGCTTCAGGGTTACTCATTCTCTATTTATACTTGTAGAGAAGATATCCGTTGAAGGAGATATCTCTCATTTTGAATTTTAAGAGTACTTGATCAAAGACATGGCTTGCATTTAATGCGACTTGGCTCTTCTTTCTGGAGCATTTAATGCGACTTGACTTTTCTTTTTGGAGCATTTAATGTGGTGAATGCGGCTTGCAGCTTTCTGCGGTGCGTCAGTCCACGTGGCGTCTTGGCATTGGCTCCGTGTCTGCAACTTTGATCTTCTTTGGAACGGCTCTATTTATCCTTGATTGGATCTTCATTCCTCGTACTGAATTTATCTTTCCTCGGATTGCAGGATACTTATTCTGTTTGTTATTGGCGCTGTTAACTGATAGAGTAGTAAGTTCCGCGCTGTATCCTATGTCTGCTTGCAGCTGTTTGTCCTTTACTATGCTGCTGTAGCTTAGACCTTCTTACAGTAGCCTTGTATCTTTTTCTTACAGTGATGCTGCATGCAGTTTCTTTTCTTACATTTGCTGGAGTGCACTAACTGCCTTCTTGCAGTGTTGCTGTATCTGCTTTCTTGCAGCAGCTTCATTCTGAAATCTTCAATACAACATTGTCTGCATGTGTACTTCCATCTTTCTGTAACAAGACTTAATCCTAGTCTGTGTTTTCACTTAAACATTTTGGAAAATGGTGGTACTCAAACTTCTTATTACATTCTTGGTTTGTCTCATCAAAATGTAAACACTGAAATCTCAACATGTCTCAATAAGGTGACCTTTATGTATTATGAATAATACATTTTATAAATAATAAGGTGACATTTATGTTAAGTTAGGTATATATTTCTGTCTCAATAAGGTGACCTTTATGTATTATGAATAATACATTTTATAAACAATAAGGTGGTCTTTATGTATTATTAAGAATACATTTATAAACAGAACTAAAATAAGTCAGTTATATATACAATATTTCAAAAATTGTATCAGACTCATCAATAAATTCATCTTCATCAGTAGATAAGTTATTGTTTTCTTGTTCTGTTATGCTATTCTTCTCTGTCTCATCTGTTATACTATGCTATTCTTCTCTTCATCTCCGACGAAGATGACTGTTATTTGATTGTGTGCAGCATTAGGATACAACAACATATTAAATGATGAATTGAAACATGTACAATTGGGATAATTTGCATTATACATGCACACACTAGGGATAATTTACAAATGTTTTATTTAGATGTATATTACCAAGTTTGAAGGATCAAATTATTGTTTGGATTCATATGAAAACTCAGCTTTTATTTCCAAACTATAATTATTGTTTGGATTCATATGATGTTTGGATTCATATGAAAACTCAGCTTTTATTTCCAAACTATAATTATTGTTTGGATTCATATGAAAACTCAGCTTTTATTTCCAAACTATTTTTTTGATGGAATTGAAGTATTTTGGTTATATTGAATTTGAGTAAGTGAGAAGAAATTGAGTTTTAAGCAAAGACGAAAATATCGGTATCGATACCTTAATTTTATACATCGATGGATATATCGGACTTTTTTTAAAAAAAATATGAAAACTTTGTAAAAATTTTGAAAAATACATCTACCATTAATACATATATTGAACTTAAATTTCAAATAAAATTCCAAGTAAAAAATATTAAATAAATAACTAACTATAATTTAGTCTTATAATGAGTCGTTTGCTAGGTTCGTTTGTTTTTAAAAAATTAAATATAGATCACAACATCCTTTGAAAAAATTAAATATTTTAGTAAAGTATTTGAATAACTAACATTTTTATTCTCTTAAAATCTTGAATTCTCTTGATATAGAACAATACTTGTAGAAGGAGAATATTTGTGGGGTGTAATTTTGCTAGTTGAAATTGTTATGGAATCTATAAAAATATATCATACATTTATAGATAAACAAAAGGTAGACAAAAAATACATGAAATGACTAATTTTTTGATAAGAAATTTCATCTTCATTTTAATTAATGATGTGGAAAGTGGTTCCACTTAATAAATTCATTAAAAAAATCAAAAATAAAATATTTGAACCGAACAAAACCGATATATCATCGGTATATAGTTGATATACCGCGTTTTATGAAGGAACTCACCGATATCGACATTTGAACGACATTTACCGAAATATGTCGATATATCGACGATATTTTAACGGAAAAAAATGTTGCGTATTATTATTTCGATTCATCCATTTTAGTGAAATTTCGGCGATATTTGGTGACATTTTCATCCATGAGACCAACGGATCTCGATATCAATATGGATATTTACGATATATCCGGGATATCCTGGAAATTTTTTTTACCCCATATCCATATCGCAACCTTCGAAATACGAATATATTACACGAATATCAGGATATTCTCATCCTGGATTATATTAGAAGAATTGGGCCGAACACTCTAGAGCACAAACCACAATATGTATAACCATAATTGTGTATAATGGACTTTGTATTGGGCCATAATTGTGTATAATGGACTTTTGTCTTTGGCCCAATACAAAGTCCATGCTTGATAGGATAGTTGTAAAGCTTACCCATCCATTTCATTCTCTCTTATTTTACAAGAATATACAATGTTGATTCTATATATAGCCTCATAATTTCTCAGTACAGCCACTATGTAAAATCTTATTTTTATCCTTCAATTTCACTATTTTATTTTCTACCGTCCTATTCTCTTTCTTTTTTTCTTAACATAACCATTGAGCTTTTTTTTTTCTTCACACAACCATCAAGTATTCAATCAAATTTAAACCCAATTGCTAAAATAAAATCATTGTTTGAAGTGAATTAAAATTTTATAAAAACATATGATATTCCAAATAACTATTATATAGGGTTTAATGCATGATATTTTTTTTTTCTTCACACAACCATCAAGTATTCAATCAAATTTAAACCCAATTGCTAAAATAAAATCATTGTTTGAAGTGAATTAAAATTTTATAAAAACATATGATATTCCAAATAACTATTATATAGGATTTAATGCATGAAACCCCTTGTGATATGAAAAATTTGCGTTGCTCCCCCTCCTGTTTTCAAAACGACAAAGATTACACGTGGGTTATCAAAAAGTCAGCGCGTGTTCCCCAAAATCGTTAAACATAACAAGAGTGCAGTGCACGCGCCTGTAATGCGAAATTTGTTGGTTTTTTACTAATTTGTAATTGTTAAATGACTATTATATCCTTACTTTTTGTCTATAAATTGCACAATGCCCCCTTTTCACAATAAAGTTTGTAATTTAATACTATTTTATTTATTCTCTTTTTTTTTTGTTCAATTTTTGGAATTTTACTTTATTTAATAGAATCCCTCTTTTACTCTAAAATTTCTACTTTATTTAATTTAATTATTTCTATTATTACTATTTATGTATATATTTTTTGAATATTTTACAACCTTAATTTTAAAATGAATTTATGCTCAAACTATTTTTCATTTGATTAAATTTTTCTTTAAAACTTTGTATACATATAATTTATTTTTTAATTAATTTTAAAACCTATAAACTAAATCTTTGAAAAAATAATATAAAAAAAATTAGGATTTAAATTATTTAAAAAATTAAAATTTAAAGATTGATCAAATCTTAGAAAATCTAAAATTTGTGGGAATTATCAAATAAGAAAAATCATAAATTTACCCCAGTATAAGATTAAATCTAAAATAAAAATCTGATATGAAAATTTTACCCCAGTATAAGATTAAATCTGATATGAAATAAAAATCTGATGAAAATTTGATATGAAATAAAAATCTGATATGAAATAAAAATTTGGTAAAAAATATTTGTTATGAAATAAAAATCTGATGAAAATTTTATAAAAATCTGATACGAAATAAAAATTTGGAATTTATCCCAGTATATGATTAAATCTGAAAATTAGAAATAAATAAAAATAAACAAAAAATGTATGAAATCCTTCATTGCCACCTCCACCATTCTACAAAATCATACTCTTCTACCCTCATTTCTCCCTCTGCTGCGCCGCCCACCTCCACCACTGTGCGGCAGCGCAGTGAAGAACAGCCACCGTGCGAATCTCCGCTAGCCGTACTCCCTACATTCCCGACCTCCGACGAGAATCGTTTCCCCTCTCCACTCTCTCATCTCCGACCAACGTTTAATCCCCATGATATTAGCTTTCTTCTAACATATTTATTTGTGATTTCCATTCGATTTGAGTTCTCCAATTTTTGACTTCTTTTTTCGAAATTTAAAAGATTCGAGAAGAAATTCAGGTGAGAACGATCTACAACTAATAAAATATAAGAAATCTGCTTGTTTTTCATCTAATCAATCACCATTCAGAGAAGAAGAAACAAAAAATGGAAGAACACAGCTTCTTACCTTCGTGATCTGCAATCTGCGCTCCTCTCTCATTTTAATTCTTTTTTTTAGGGTTAATTACACCAAATCCCCCTGTGTTTTGGAAATCATGCGTCGCTCACCCCCGTGTTTTAGAAATTTCACCGTTTACACGTGGGTTATCAGAAACAGTGCACACGTCCCATTTTTTAGTTAGGGGTTTAACGGTGTTAAATTTTACCCTGGACTTCCCGTTATGTCCTTGATATTACCCCAAATTTGTCAAACGGGAAGTCAAAGTCATTCCAAACCGTAGCCATAGAGAGAGAGAGAGAATTAGGGTTCCCGATTCTGAAACCTTGCACCAAAAAACTTTTCGTTTCTTCCCAAAATCTCCACCCATTTCTTCCCATTTCACCAAAATCGAGTGTCTAAACTAGCAAAGAGTGAAAACCCCGATGATTTTTTCCTGTAGGTCGTGATATTGAAGTAGCGGTGGAAGGTGATATCGAAGAATGCCGACAGAAAGGGTAAGTTCGTTGAAATTACTAGGGTTTTTTAAGCTTGCATAGGGTAAGTTCGTTGAAATTACTAGGGTTTTTTAATCTTACATAGGGTAAGTTCGATTTGGGGTTTTTTCCCCTTTCTAATTTTGGGAAACCCTAAATCGGAAATCAACAGCATGAATGTAGGTTTAAGTGTGATTTATCTGCTTTAATTTCTTAACTATGGGGTCTGGATTTGATTTGGTTGTATATATTGACAGTTCATGTACTTTGTTATTGTGTGTTTAGGCCTGTGCTTTTGAAGATGAAATCTCTTAATTGTTGTGTTCATTTTGGGATGGAAAAACTGTAATATCTTAACTGTAACCTCTTAATTGTTGTGTTCAATTGGGATTGCAGTGTGTATGTGTTAACTGTAGTCTTTTTTAACTGTGTTAGAGGTATAATTTACTCTGTTTATACTGTTACTTAGTTTTTATTAGAATACAAAATATTTTAGATTTCTTATCTTTGGATAAGCATATTTTACTTGTTGCACATAATTGGAGAGATACGTTTTTGGGTTGAATGTTTAAATTGCTTGATTTTTATTTGATACGAACAGATGTAATCCAGCTGATCTGTGAGAAATTTCCACTTTATTGTTGTCTTGCAGAATAATGGTGCGGCTGTTGGATCAAAGTCACGCATTCCTAAAGTGGTTGCTAATACATTGGGTTTTGGTCGAAAACACGATGCCAATGTGGATATACCATTAGATACAATCAATGTAATGAAATGAGTATTACACTTGTATAATTTTCTGAAATTGCATCTGAAACTCTAATATATAAGTGCCTGCGCGATAATTTTCAGGATTCAAAGAAGAAAAAAGAACTAGCTGCTTGGCAAGCAGATTTGAACAGGAGAAAAAGGGTAGGTTTATACATATGCTTTTATGGATTGAATATATACGATCTTTAAAACTGGTGCATGTGCTGTTTGCAATATTCTGTCTAATTTTAATGATTTATCTCATGTGTTGTTCTTTATGTTTTTAATATGCTCCTCTTGTTCTAGGTAATTATAATGAAAATATTTCGTTATTTCACTGTAATGATACACTTTTCTAATTGTTTTTGCATATACAATATCCATAATAGAAGAAATAATCCTATGGAACATTGTATATAGATACATTGGCAAAATGAAAACATTGTGAACTCCTGTGAATTGTGTAGGATGTTAAAGTGATGTGTGTTGAATCCAAAAAATAATAAAACTTATTTTAAAAATGTAAATTTGAGATAGCAATGAGTAAGGTCAAATCCATAGAGATTGGTAAAGTTTATTCTTTTAAAAACTTATTAAATGTAAATGACTTTGGGGTGTCTCAATCCTATGATTTTGTAATTTTTTATCCTCTGTTGCTTGATAGGTGTCTCAATCTGGTGGTCCATCTTTGAAGAAGCCTAGAAAGCAAAAAAATCCCAAACAAAGACCAAAAAAGGATAGTGCTGAGAATTGAAGTTGTGTTTTAGGGGTACATATGCAAGTAGAATATGTTGCATATTTTGGTAGTTGATGGCTGTGTTGGCATCTTTTTTTATGGATGTAATGGCACTGGGTAGTTATTTTGATAGCTGTGGTTAGAACATATTTTCTGATGGGTGTAATTAATGGAACTAGATAGATATTTTGATGGCTGTTGGATGCTAATCATATATTTTGAGTACATTTTGTGTAGTTTTGGGTGTAATTATAGGTTTGGTTGGCTGTTTTTTGGTTAGTCCAACCACAGGGTAGGGTATTGGTGTCCACATACAATTGTGTAAAACTGTTAGTTTGATACTTGATATGCAGTTTGCAAAAGTTTGCTAATGACAAGAATTTTGTGTTTTGCTCTTTCATTTGTTATTTTGGCACAGTCAATGTAAAATGAAAATGACAATGTAATGGGAATAGAAAATCACATAATTGCAAAATGATATTCATAGGTTTGCAATTCATAAACACATTACTACAAGGTACTTAACAATGATATTAGTACTTGAGAATTACAATGACAAGAAGAACCAAAACAATGATAGCAATTATTTTCATAGTTGCTTGATTTTTGTCGAGCTTTTCAATCTTCAGTGAGAGATCATTGTATTTCAAAATCAGTAAAGTAGAATTATTGTCGACTCCAACATAAGAAGAGTCCACTTCTTCTTCCAATTTTGGCATTTGCATTTCGCTCGTACAATTTTTCGATCCAACTGATGTGGGTTCGAGCCAAGCAAAATACCCACATTCACGCGATCGGCACGTGCAAAATAGTTTGCTCACTGTAGTTTTAGACGGACCAACAATTTTAATTTCAGCATTTTTACGACAATAACACTTTTTGTTACTATACCTTAAATCTAAAGTTTCTTCCTTTTTGGATATTGATGGCCTAAATGTGGAAGACATTTCTCCTACAAAAATTAGTACAAAATTAAATAATAAATAATAAATAACATTAAAGTAAAATAACATTAAACAATAATTCAAGTAAAATAAAAAAATGTTAATTATATTAAGTCAACATAAAAATCAATAATCTGAACCAGCATAAATATAAATAGTAAAATAAAAAATATTTATTAAAATCAACATATAAATCAGTAAATTAGGTCAATTAAACAATAATTAAATTAAATTAAAAATTGATAAGTACAGTAAACTAAAATGAAGTAAAAAAAAAATTACCTTGCTATTGATAGTCTGGTAAAGCAATAAAGTGAAAGGGAGTGTTGCAATTTGTACAAGTCATATATAACATTAAGAGAGGGTTATTTTTGTCAATTCACACTCAAAAAGTAATAAAATAGCAAGACAATTCGCACCCCAGGCGCGTGTATTACACATCAGTTATGTTTGACGATTTAGGGGGAAACGCGCAGACTTTGCGATAACCCACGTGTAATCCTTGCAATTTCGTAAACACAGGGGGAAGCGACGCATATTTTCCATTCCAGAGGGGGGACTGACCCATTTTACCCCTTTTTTTTATAAGAATTCTTTTCTTTTTCTTTTTTTAATTAAACTTTGTTTTATTTTAAGGGTATAATAGGAAAGCCAAAACAAAATATAACGGCGTTAAATCTAATTTGAAAAAATGGAGCGTTGATAACCCACATGTAATCCTTGTCATTTTAAAAACACGAGGGGGAGCGATGCAGTTTTTCCATATCACAGGGGATTTCATGCATTTAACCCCTATTATATATATATATATATATATATATTTTTTTTGATGAATAAGAATTTTTAATGCTAGATATCAAGTTTTTTGGAGCTGTTGTGCGATAATTTTTTTTAATAATATATGGATTGGAAGATCATTATACGAATGTTTATGAATGTATATATCCAAATAATATTTGTAATAACACTATTTTAATTTGAAAAATCTGCAATCATCTCAATATTGTTATCCGAAAATGAAATATCGGTGTTCTGCGATACATTGATCTAACAAAGTAAACTTTTGCACTAAGAGGTTCCGAATTTGCATCTATCTAAATAAGAAAAATTCTTGATCGTCTTTCATATATGGAAGATGTCCAATCGAACTTTCGATGCGAAACTCCAAATCATCATTTGAAGAAGTTTCGGCAAATTATCCTGAAATCGATTCGTAAACTTTAATCCAAATTAACATATGTTAATTGGTCTTTTAGTCTGCGTGAAAGCTTTCCATGGTCATATGAACAATGAAGAAGAAGAGAAATAGACTGTTTGAAGGAGAATAAAAGAATTAGACTGTGAAGAAGAAAATAAATTGTAAGCTGCTTGAAGGAGAAGAAAAGAAATAGACTGCGTAAAGGAGAAAAAAAGAAAGAAATATGGCTGTGGGGAATATTAGAAATAAATTATAAGAGTAAAAATGATACTAAGGTTGTATTGAGGAATTTCCAGCTGTAAATAGAATTACCCATATACACAATTGAGTAACACTTCCGTGCAACTGGTGTATAGAGTTGCACGGAAGACCTTTATGTTATAAATGCAGTACATTTATGTACAAATATTTGTACCTTTTAAAATGAACATGCATAAAGGTGTTACATTTTATAACATAAAGGTACTACATTTATAACATAAAAGTGTGGTGCAATCCGTGCAACTGGTGCACAGAAGTTTTTGCCTATACAATTTGTTTCACTCTATCTATGTTTTTAGATTACACTATAAATAAACAAATTTTGATGCCCAATTAATTTGGGTCACATCTAAAACTTCACAAAAAATTCTATGCCCCAAGGGCACGGATCTAAGAGATCCATGCTCCTGACCCGACCCGCGCGCGTGCATATACTGTAGTTGTTGTGCACCGTGCGCACACAACGCGCACAATTGAAGACCACGCGCACAAACCTGATTTACCTTCAGGTATTACACATTTACTCTTCAGGTATCACATATCTACCCTAGGGTATTATGCAGAAACAATGTTGTTTTCTTCTTTTTTCTCTCTTTTTTTCTTCTTCTTCTTTCTCCTCCTTCTTCTTAGTCTATTTTCTTATTGATTTGTTATTCATCTTATTTGTTTAATGCATAAATACTTTATATGTAATTCTCAAGTATCACTTGATTTACTCTTCAAGTATCACATATGATTTACTCTTCAAGTATCACCTGATTATCACATATAATTTATAGGTAGCTCTCAAGTATTACATATGATTTCCTCTTCAGGTATCACACATTTACTCTTCAAGTATCACATATCTACCATTAAGGTATTATGCAGAAACAGTGTTATTTTCTTTTTTTTTTCCTTTTTTTTTTCTCTTCTTTCTCCTTCTTCTTCTTAGTCTATTTTCTTATTGATTTGTTATTTTTCTTATTTGTTTAGTACATTCTTCTTCTTTTTCTTCTTGTATATCTTCTTGTTTCTTATTCTTTTTCAAATTGTCATGAAATCATTTAAGGTATTACATAAATACCTTTTAGGTATTATACAAAGTAGCTTTTAAGTATCACATATATTACTTTCAGATATTATATAAATACCTTATAGGTTTTTGGATATGTTATTCTCATGTATTACACAAATAACTTATAGTATCATACATATTTCTTTTAGGTATTACACACACTTGAAGGCCGCGCGCGCACACCTGATTTACTCTTCAGGTATCACACATTTACTCTTCAAGTATCACATATCTACCCTTAAGGTATTATGCAGAAACATGTTATTTTCTTCTTTTTTCTTCTTCCTCCTTCTTCTTCTTAGTCTATTTTCTTATTGATTTGTTATTTTTCTTATTTATTTAGTACATTCTTCTTCTTTTTCTTCTTGTATATCTTCTTGTTTCTTATTCTTGTTCAAATTGTCATGAAATCATTTAAGGTATTAATGCTTATAGTATAAGGTATTACATATGCACCTGGTATTACATGTTTACCTTTAAGGTATTAATACTTATAGTATAAGATATTAGATATGCACCTTTAAAGTATTACATATTTACCTTTAAGATATTAATGTTTATAGCATAATGTATTAGATATGCACGGTATTACATATTTACCTTGAAGATATTACATATTTACCTTTATAGTATAAGGTATGACATATTTAGTCTTAATGTATTAGTTGTTCATTTACTGAAAAATATCACTTGTATACTCTTTATGTGTCACTTTGTATACTTTTTAGGTATCACAAGTAATTATATGAAGATTGAGAATTAATTAGAATGTAGTAGCCTTTTATTTTCAAGTCTGCAGATCTTCTTTTATCACATAAAAAAAGATTTATTGTATGGTAGTTAATACTTCAACTTTTACATTCATATCCATTTTAATGGCCTTGACTTCAAGTGTATTCTTTCAAGTTAGCAAGCCTCTGCATACAAATATGAGCATTGTCCTCCTAACTTCTGTTTGCTCCACATTCGTTTCTTGATCCCAAATAAGCCAATCAAACAATTTTGAAAAGAAGAAACAATAAATTGTTGTAAGTCTTTTTGTATTCTCAGGTATTACATAAATACATTTTAGGTATTACACAAAGTATCTTTTAAGTATCACACATAAGTATTATATAAATACCTTATAGGTTTTTGTATATGTTATTCTCAGGTATTATACAAGTAACTTATAAGTATCATATATATTTCTTTCAGGTATTACATAAATACCTTATAGGTATTTGTATACTACTATAATTTACAGAACTCTAATTACACAATAATCTCAGAAGCTAGATAACAACATATGCTGCGTTGTTTGATGTATTGTGCAAGAGAGCACAAAGCAACTGGCTAATTAAAGTTAAAGAAAGCAATAGGGTATCCCATTATACTTAGAAAAGCAACTAATTCATATGCAATTAAGAGTTATTAATCATTTATAGCCAAAAGAAACACATAAATGCAACATTAAATTTTGAGAAATCATTCACCATCTGGAATTTGAACAAGGTGAAGAATAAACTCAGTATCAATGTCGTAATCTACAAGAGAGCGAGCATCATCGTCAAGGAGTTTGCTGTCATAGTAGAGCCTTTGTTTATCGAAACTTCAAAAATTAAAATTTTAACAGCCATTTCATCGAACACTTTGCATTCATCACTGCAAAACTCAAATACCACCTCAAATACATAATCAAGCCAGCAAATCAACACAAACATCCACAACACAAATTAATCCACATCACATGATACAAATATAAATTCCAGAAATAATAAGAAAAGTGTCATTGTAGAGAATATTTTATAGATTGAGGAGTTGTGAGAAGAATTGGGAAAAATTGTCAAATTTCTCGAATCGACAGCGACGACGGTGGTGCGGTGGCAGAGTATCTGAGGGCTTCCGACAGCAATGACTGAGGAGGTTGTGATGAGGGAGAAAGATTTGGTGTGATGTGGGGAAGGATTTGCAGGGAAAAATTTTGAAGGGGAAGGAACGCGATTTGCTCTAGGGAAAGAAAGGGAAAAAAACATTAAAATCTATATATACCTATCCATATGCAGACCGGGTCGGGCGGAGCGGGGCGGGGGCACGGATATAAGGGTGCTGCTCCTAAAACTTATGTATTAAACTTAAATTATACCACCACATTTGATCGTATAATTAATAGAGTCAGGTCATTCAATTTTTATCCGTCCATACCATTCAAATTCAGTTATACTATCTTAACTAACGTACACAGCCAAATGAAGAAGAGTATGAATAATATTTATTAAAATAGTTAAAAGAACAAAAGTAAAATTTTAAAAAAAAAATCTCATGGGAATTGGCAAATAATCATACTTATTATATTGCCCCAAATCATAGAATTCCAAACCCTAAAACAGCTCCAAAGCCCCAAATAATTTCCTATTGCATCACACCATTTTCTCTCTTAGATACCAACTCGAGTCATCCAAGGGTGTAGAGTCACTAGAGGGTATGGATTAAACGGTTGATATGGAGGGTGTGGATCCATAGGTGATTCACTCCTACATGGATATATATATATATATATATATATATATATATATATATATATATATATATTCTTCTTTAGCTTTCTTTTAGTATTATTTTCAAGCTTTTACTTATAGAAAAATGTCGTTTTATCCTTATTTTTAAGTTCAACTATACTCTATTGCTTGCCATAAAAAAATATTTCTAGTATTCTAATATGAGGATTAGACTTAATCATGATAGATTTACTCATACTATCATTGATAAAAACTTCAAGTTCCGTAAATTGAAGAAATCAAGTAATTAGAAAATTATCATCACCTAATGAAAATTGAATTACTTTTATTTGAAAATTGATATTCTCTAATACCTACCAACTAACCAACCACACCTACTGGATTCAACATAATCATAGAATACTCACGTTAAGTCATTCAATCAAATTCAATATTTTCTTTTTTATTTACGATGAATATTTCATTAACCTAAAAGTTATTCTCATCTATTTACTAAAATTATAACTTAATTAACCCATAAATAAAGATAATAAAATACCATAATCCACCTTTTGCAAAGTTGAACGACAGACCTATCTCCGCCTCGGTCTGACTCCGAGTAGCTCTCGTCGGCGCCGCTCAACCACACCTTCACCTGCCACATCGGACTATCATTTATTCGTCGTTTCTAATTTCTTGTTTAAGCTTCATCATCACTTTCAAATTATTCAAGTCAAAAACTTCTGTAATTACTCTACTTAATTTGTATATCACTGAATTAATGCTGGCATTTGATGGTCAATAAGAATTCCGTTTTAGTACATAAAATTTATGATCATTAATGTATATATATACCAATGAGAATTCAAACTTGATATATAGATGTCAACTTGTGCTCAAGTCCTTTTCCTAAAGACCTCCTTTCATTCCTTACATTTTAATAAAGATATATAATATTATTACAATCTTAATTAATACATACATCACTACATTAAAATACATTTATTCTCCTTAAAAATATTGCTTTTTTTTATTATCTTTTATTACTAAAATTAATCATGAGACTTTTACTTTGTGTAATTATTCTATATACTTTTTAGTTTATTTATATTCATTTTGAATGTATAATATTAACAAATTTCATGTAATACACAAGTACAAATCTAATTGATATATCGATCAAATTACATTAATTATATTTAAATATTATATGAGATAAAACATTTTTTTGCTAACTACTATTATATATTATTATAATTATTTATTTTATTAAATTATTTCTTTCTTTTTTTGGTGAAATGATATATTACTCGGGGAACACTCTAGTTTGATAACTGATCATGTGTTGATCGTACACATGCGATCTTAATGAAATTTCTGCAACAAAATATTTACTATATTGATGAAATAAAATATGAAATTAAAATAGAGAGAAACTAAAACCCAATCTCATTACAACGAATATTCATTAATTTTACCAAGATCAAGAACAGTACGTACAGCCACCAAACAAGAAAAACAGATCCGTTTGACTTGACTTAGATGCAAACAAAAATCCAAAACTAACTAATTATACGAAGACATATCTCCGCCACCATCACCACCACCACCACCATCTCCTCCTCCGCCGCCGATGACTTCTTGCATAACAGTCTGTCCCACTTCCTGAAACGCACCTTCCACAAACCCTTGCATTGCAGCCGCCATTAAATCCCCTCCTAACCCACCACCTCCCCTCGCCGGCGCTTGACTGTTCTGCACCACCATTTGCGGCTCATTTCCCTGCAACGACCACCCGTATATTTGACCCGGATTACCCGGATCCTGATAATACACATTCGCCCCGTACGGAACATTATTCCCAATCGCACCCGTGCTCACACTGTGCACCAAATGCGGTGGCGACGCCGCGTACGGCGGCGCCGAGTGGAGGTGCTGTAGCACAGGCTGAGGAGGAGGAGGAGGAGCTGCAGTGCAATCCAAGTGCACATCAAACTCGCAGGAATTGCAGCGGTAGAGCCACTGCTTGGACCCGATTTTCCGGCAGATATCGCAGGAGAATCCGCCGGAGTTGACGTAGGGGTTCTTGAAGGTGAGCTCGAGCTGGCACGAGGCGTGGGAATGGTGTCTGATTCTGAGGGGCTTGGCTGCGCAGGTGACGTGGAGGTCGTACTCGCAGCGGGGGCAGTGGTAGTTCCAGGCGTCGCCGCGGCGGCTGCAGGCGTTGCAGTTGAACACGCCGCCGGGGTAGGAGGACACGGTGAGGAGAGAGAGGGTGCAGCCGCCGTGGGAGGAGTGGGTGATCAGCTGGGGGAGGGTGGCGCACGATTGGTGGAGGGTGAAGGCGCACGGTATGCACGTGTACATGGTTCCACTGGATCGGAGCTTGCATCCGGAGCAGAGGGTTTGGAGGTTGTAGAATGGGACGGGGTGGAGCTCGTGGGGGTGGGTGAAGTGCTTCAGCGGCGGTAGAGACGGTGGCGCCGCCGTCGGCGGCGGTGGGTCGCTCACTCTTCCCATGATCGTGTGTGTGTGTGTGTGTGAATAAATGTGTGGTAGTGTGTGAAATGTGGGATGATGAAGAGAAGAGTACGACATTGTATGCGAAAATAAAGAAGCCAAGGCGTTGACTTTAGGTGGATTGGCTGTGAAAGTCAACCACTCAACGCGTTTGCTTGCCGTTGACCTGATATTAAACAGCACACTGTGTTGTTGTTGATTCAGTCAGACTTTAATATTTGGTTGGATAATGGATACTTACTACTAATATTCTCATACTTCATTATCTTTGATGCATATAAAATGTTAAATTATTTATGGGGTTAATTGCAATAAAAAATTATTAGTTTCTTTGTACATATGAACTAATGAACCATTTTTTTTTCTCGTGACATCGATAATTTTTTGGAGATTTTTTACTGAAGTTTGACACATACAATATTTTTAAGAGCTATTTTGTTCAAACATTTGAGTCATTGTCATCTGAAAATTCCTTAATTATGTAGTGAGAATACAACGACTCAATTGTTTAAACAAAAAATAAAATTTAAAAATATGTTACACACAAGTCACATACCTAAATCCAATGAAAATTTGTTGGAAAATTAGTTTGATGGGTTTGAATTCCAAATCCATATAGTACTTTAAATATCGATGTCACAAAAAAAAAAGTTCAGTTGTTAATTATATGTAAAATCGCTGATAGTTTTATTAGTACCTGTTGTAATTAACCCTTAGTTATATTAATATATATTGTGTGATAATTATTTTGAAATATAAAATGAAATGTTTGAGGAAATTGAAAATGTCATATGAGTAATATTGATTTAAGACAAATATATAGTAAGATAAACAAAACCTGCAGACTTCTTATTTAAGGTCACTCTAGCAAAAGTCAAAGTTCTTTTCTCATCAGTTCTCTCTCTCTCTCTCTCTCTCTCTCTCTCTCTCTCTCCCTCCCTCCTTATTTATAACATCTGTACCAGTGTATATCATTAATATCAAGTTGTTCCATCTTAACTTGTATAAATGGAACTAAATCATTTCGTTTATATAATTATACTATTAAAACTCATATCATCCTAGCATGTAGTAGTACCTAGATCGAAAGATTATAAATAGGGGGAAAACGTTTAAAAATTAATGAAATTTAAGTTAATATGACTGAAATAATTTGTTTACTTTAGTAAGTAATTATGAAGGTTTCCACGAATGATTTTATTATATATATATATATATATATATCTATTGCAAAAATGATCCTTTTATATATCTCCAGATCCAAGATAACCTATATTCATGACACCGTTAATATATATTTTTCATATATTAAAAATATTAAAATATTAATGATATGTGGGAGTAATTATAATAAACATTTGTATCAAGTTGCATGTACATTGAATGAAAATATATCTAAACTTGAACGACCATTAGTTATTAATAATTAATGTGATCTATCTGCAAGTGGGCTTCCCCAAATATAATAATTTGGATGAAACATTTTGAGTGCGACATTGCTTATTATATATTTTTTAATGTAGAGATTTTTATTAAATTAATGGTATCAGTATTTATTAAATTAATGTTATCGTATTAAGATAATAACTCAATAATATTAAATTCGGGTAATATATATATATATTTATTTATTAATTAAGGCTTTTATCTTTTAGTTTGAGAAGTTATTTAGTAAAACTACGATCTACATGAGTACTACATATATCATGGACTGAAAGTCACATCACATTACTATCGACTTTGACAAAGTCAATATCTTTTTTTTTTTTTTTTAATGTCAGTACTCACTTTTTAGGTTTTTTTTTCAATAATTTTTCTTAAAAAATAAATTCAGTTGTAAAACAAAACATTTATTTTTAATCCTATAAAATCCTTCAAATTGTATCCAAATAAATCCAGGTATTGTAGACATTGTCTCATTTGCATTCACGAGTATTTCGAATTTTTCATTTATAAAAAATAAAATCTCATTATCATTATATCATTAAGAACTGATTTAGAATATTAATATTTTCATTTGATTTCATTAATTTATTATATGAACTCAGAAGGAAAGTTTAATTTAATTGATAAGCAAGACTTTCTAAATTTCATTTTCACAGTCAATCAGTTCATTCAATTTAGTTAGTGTCATCATTAAATATACGCAAACACTCCTGTGTTAGATCCGTGCAATCCGGGTCGATCCGACCCGGATCCGCGAGTTTTTATTTTTTTTAAAAAAAAAATTTTCCAAATTTTTGTCCTGACCTTTATGTTATAAATGTGTGACCTTGATGTACAACTGTCTCTACCTTTATGCACTGTAACTTAGGAAAAAAATGAAGATTTTTAACACAATTTGCACTATGTACCTTTATGTGATATTAATGTGACCTTTTATGTTATATTATGTCACCTTTATGTACAGATATTCTGACCTTTATGCATCTTTATATATTATATAAATGTCAGAATATTTGTACATAAATGTGACATAATATAACATAAAAGTCGCATTGATATTACATAAAGGTGTAAAGTTCAAATTATATTGAAAATCTTCATTTTTTTTCTAAGTTACAGTCTCTAAAGGTCATGATAGTTGTACATAAAGGTCATACATTTATAACATAAATGTCACACATTTACAACATAAAGGTCACAACCTGAAGCAAAAAAAAAAAAAAGAAAATTCAAAAACACAC
This sequence comes from Scutellaria galericulata, assembly GCA_946896805.1. Lineage (NCBI taxonomy): Eukaryota > Viridiplantae > Streptophyta > Magnoliopsida > Lamiales > Lamiaceae > Scutellaria > Scutellaria galericulata. The sequence goes on from OX335797.1 coordinate 13,060,655, forward strand.
GGATCCGGGTCAAAAACCGGGTCGACCCGGATTGCATGTACACCAAGTGCACACAAGACCAACTCTTAAATATATGTAGTTATATTTAATGTATGATGATTATTTTGAATTACCAAATAAAATACAAACTGAAATAAAAGACTTCATGTGTCTGTGACTCAAAGAAAATGACATTACAAAGACTAATTATGTGAAGCAACTCTTTTGAGCTTCAATGGAGGATTGGTATTCTAATTTAAGTTCAGCAGGAATGGTGTTACAAAATTTCCACTGCGATTCTTTGCCGTGAAAAAAATGTGGTTTGAAAATTTTATGACATTTGTATGATTCAATCATTATTTAGTTAAAAATACTTTTAATAAAATCAGCATTATATATAAATATTGACGTTATTTAAAATACAATAATTTTGACGGTTTCGCAATCAAAATAGCGGATACACAATTTAGGATGATAGAGTATGTTTTGGTTGATTGTATGTTGGAAACACAAATATGAAAACCGTCCTAAATCGTGTATCCACTACTTTGATTGTGAAACCGTCAAAATATTTGCACTTTAATTTGAAATTATATTAGACCAATTTCACCTGATTCACGACTACAATGTGCCAATCGCACTTTGATTGCCGAAAAAAAAATCACAAAATTTTGCTATTTTGTAAAAAAAGAAAAGTTAATTTTATCCATGATTTTATCAAGTAAAAATAATTTGGCAAAAACTTTTGTGCACAAGGTGCACGGATCCAAATCTGTGCACAACAATACTGTTATATTATATGAAGTAATATTGTTATATTATATGAGTGATACTGTTAATATGAAGTAATACTGTTATATTATATGAGTGATACTGTTATATTATATGAAGTAATACTGTTATATTATATGAAGTGATACTGTTATATTAATATAACAGTATCACTTCATATAATATAACAGTATTGTTGCACCTTGTGCACAAGAGTGTCACTCAAACAATTTTAGTTATGAGATATGTTCAAATTTCACTGTCTGCCTTTATTAATTCTAATCACAAATCATCTAAGAATTTAGATTAACTCAAATTTCAATATATATATATATATATATATATATATATATATATATCTCTCTCTCTCTCTCTCTCACGCCATTGCACATGTCACATGATTTTACACTTATTTGATGAAATTGATCTAAATCAGAACAAGTACGAAATCTTAACTAAAAACCAATAGTTAACAAATATAACATGATATTGTATTTTTGGATTTCATTTGGCTATTAGGCCATCAACTTTCCTATTATGATTTTGCTTATTTTCTCCTATACCCTTTAGGGGTGGCTTTTGATATTTTGTACTAAAATCGGGGGCCAAACCATAAATAAGAAAACTATTGGGGTGGCTTTTGATATTTTGAAGAGTTACCGCATCAAAGAACCGACTCAAAAGAATTGCAAAACCGATTGTGAAGAACCTTCACTAGCCTTGCCCATAAGCAAAATCAAAGGAAAAAAAGGGAGATCGCAAAAATCCAGAGAGAAATGGCGTTGCAATGGATGATATTGGCGTACGTGGTGGCGGCGGAGGCGGCGGTGGCTATTATCTTGACATTGCCGTCGCCGAAAGCTGTAAAATCTCGTATTGTATCGCTCGTCTCGCTTATTCTCCAGCCTTCACTCTTTATCATACCATTCGCCGCTTTTCAGCTTCTAGGTATGCAATTCTCCAGTGTTGATTGTTGATTTATTGTGATTATTCTGTCGCAATTCGATGTTTGTTGGTGATTTTTTAAAAAAAAAATTTGTTTGCGTTGATTTTAGATATATATTGGAAGAATGAGAATCGGTTGATGTGCACTGGGGAGGTCTGCACTGCAGCTGAGAGGGATCGCTACGAGAAATCGGTAATCATTATCGAGCTTATTCATTTTTCTGAATGTAGATGGTAATGGAGGTTTTCAGAGTAATCGAATGATTTTGCGATGAGTTCATTTATTGTTATGTGGAGAAATGTTTGTTTGCTTCATATCTTAGAATGAATTTGTTCTTGTTTTGGAGCTTCGAATTGAGCTGAAAAGCTCGTTTTCCACTGATGTCATTGTTATTATTTGATGTAATTGATGTTAATTTTTTTTATAATTTAGTCCAAATCAATCGTATTGATATTCCCTCTGTATTCAAGCATGATCGTTGAATTATTCTGATATCTGTTGGATGACTTGTTTGGAGTCGTTAAATTATATCCAACATTGCTTGAAAAGCCTATAACTCTGAAAGGATCTGTTTGAGACGTATGCAAATATGATTCTGGGATTTGCTTAAAAGCTTGAAAAAGGATCCAAACTTGATGAATAAGTTCAAATAGTTATCTATCCATGTTCATCTCCATGGGGGGTTTCTACATTTCCTGAACTATGGGCTATACAGAACATTCCCATTGGTCATTTTGAACTTCAGATGAAAAACTCCAAATTTATGTTAGAGAGAGAGTGAGATCATCTGTAGTTTAGTGTGTGGTCCTTGCATAATGAGTCGATTATTGCACAATGTATGTTACCATGTTCCAGTGATGAAAAGTAGTGCATGGTGTGTAGAATGTGCTAATCTTTGTTTTACCATTGTAGCAGTTCATTTTATTTAAGTTTTAGTATGGGGCAACAAGTGCAAGCAATATAAATCTCGGCTCTTGGTGTTTATACAGATCTTCAAGTCTCAGAGGAACGCAGTGTTGTGCGCATCTGCGTGTCTCATTTATTGGTAAACAACTTAGCATATCTGATTTTATTTCTGAATTTGTCTTCTATCCAGCTTCTCGTATATTCTTACATGTATGTTGCCTTGGAAATGTCGGTGCAGGTGCATCTACCGCATTTGCAAGTATCATAAGGAGATCCAATCCATGGAGGAAGTAGAGAAGAGGTACAAAGATGAGTAGTATCGTTTTGTGTCCATTTTTGTCCTCGAATATAATGGATACGAGCCTTTTGGAAACTAATTTGCAAGAATAGAGATGTCCCCTGGTAGTTTCTGTCATATTAGTGACTGCTGCTCTACTGATGTAGTTCATTGAGCTCATTTTAACTTCTTTGAGTTGTGTGAATTCTACTGATTCAGGAAATAAATATACTTATTTGATTATGATCGTTGTTCATTAGCTAAGGGCTTATGCATCAATGCACAAAAGGGTGTTTTGGAAGTTGGATTTTAGAAATGTTTGTTTTGTATGTAATATTTTTTCCATTATTTTGTGAAGTCTACCCTTCCTACTTTACATCATAATATAAAAAAGGGTGATTCTATACACATCCGATAACTTACTAAACACACCATATTTCTATAAAAATGAAAGATATAAAAACACAATGTTTGGGTTGTGTTTAGTAAGTTATGTGATGTGTATAGAATCACTGTATAAAAAAATTATCCTTGGACAATTCTCAGATCAGTTATTGTCAATTGTGGGGTGTTAATAACACGTGGAGCCCACTATTAACACATTGTTCTCAGATCAGTCATTGTCAATTGTGGGGTGTTAATAACACGTGGAGCCCACTATTAACACATTGTTAACATCATTAGGATTAATAGAAAGTTATTAGTTATGAATTTGTTTGATGTAAAATATAAATAAAGTTGAGTGTGTGAGTGATACTCACAAATAATGAATATTAATGTTCCAATAAATGTGGATGGAGATCCACATTAATGGGGTGTCATTCTTAGATCAATCATTGTCAATTGTGGGCATGGATGAAAATTTGCGAATTTCGCTCAAATTCAAGTACCAAAATAATAATACGCAACATTTTTTTTCATCAAAATTTCGGAGAAATTTCGATAAAATTTCGATTTTGGTGATTTCTTTTATAAACTGCGGTGTATCAAAATTTCAGTGAAATTTCGGTATCGGTGATTTTTTTTTTAATTTTTAATTTTTTAATGAATTTATTGCATGAAAAGTTAATATTCAGTATGAAAATCATCTTATTCTCTTCAATTTAGTACATGATATCTAGTATGATATCCAGTTACTGAATATCATACTGAATATATATATATATATATATATATATATATATATATATATTACTGAATATATATATATGAGATATATATGGATATATAATTATATTACTGAACATAAATGATATATATATATATATATATATATATATTCTCATATTTCTCATATATATGGATATATAATTATATTACTGAATATAAATGAGATATATATATATATATATTTATATATATACATCAATTATCTCTAATAAGTAATATCCTTAATAAAATGATGATTTTAATAAAATGAGATTTCTATTCATAGGAGTTGAAGCTATTACTAGTCCATGTATTAATTTTGTACAAAATTTGTCATGTTATCATAACAAACAACGTTTATATAATAGTTTATATCTATATTTGTTATAAACATATCATTTTATTTGGAATTTAAGTTCAATATATGTATTAATATTAGTTATAATATTCTGTAAACTACTAGATATATTTTTCAATTTTTTTACAAAGTTTCCATATTTAAAAAAAAATATCCGAAATTTCCATCGATATTTCCTTAAAATTAAGGTATGAAACTTTTACCGAAACCGAAATTTTCATCTTTGATTGTGGGGTGCTAGTAACACATGGAGCCCACTTTCAACACATTGTTAACATCATTAGGATTAATAGAAAGTCATTAGTTATGGATTTGTTTGATGTAAAATATAAATAAAGTTGAGTGTGTGAGTGATACTCACAAATAATGAATATTAATGTTCCAATAAATGTGGATGGAGATCCACATTAATGGGGTGTTATTCAATATGAATGTTTAAGATACATTTAATTATATTATCCCACCTAGTGTTAGTGTGTGTGATTATGATTGAATAAGTGATGAATCCTACAATTCAGCTGGTTTATTGTATTTGAAATTTCGAATCATGCTAACAATTTATCTTCAATCCCTATTCGAATCTAAACATTTCTCTGACATTTATATTCAAAATATTTTAATAAAAGAAAAGATTTTGAAAGAAATAAAAGAAAAAAGAAAAATATGCCATCAATCTTTTCCTGAGTACAGATATGTTTTCAACGTTGAATTTTGATCATATTCTTCTTCTTATTGGATATTTTATTCACATTCTTCTAGTGTAAATTTATTATATTTTTTATTATGCATCATATTATCTTAAATAGTTAATTACTAGTGTAAGACCCGTGTATCACACAGATATTTTAATACTAATTAAAAAATCGAAAATTGTTATTTATAAATAAACTTAATTATTATTATTTATCATTAATTCTTAACTTAATTAATAAGTAAATTAAACGTAATTATGCAAAACATTTTATTTATCATTTAATGCAATTGTAACAATCAACTTCAATTAAAATGTTTTGTCTAAAGTTTCATAAGTTACAATTTTGTTCGCAATCATTATTATTAACTTTTTTTTTCAATTATCATTATCTCATTAAATGTTTAATTATAATAAATTAGAAATATTAAGTGAATTAATTGAAATTAAAATTAAAATTAAAATTTTGAGTGGAAAATAGGATTAATCAGTGGTTATTCCTTTAGTATAGATATATAGACAAAGACGGACCCAAATGGGGGAAGGGGGGCACTGGGCCCCCTGAAATTTTGAAAAAAACCGAAGAGTATTTAGGTAATTTCATAATTTAGTTGAAAGCATTAAAAAAGAAAGAAAGATAAAAGACCTAATTTAGATAGCAGTCAACCAGTTGATCTCTTCTCTCTCATATGTCATGCACGGTAACAGCAAAATCTTGTCTTTCTCCCTTCTTAATTTCCTCTCTCCTTCAACTTTCAATTTCTTCTTGATTTTCTCTCTTCTCCATCTCTCAATTTCTTCTCCACCTAATTTCAAGGTAATATCTTAATTAATTTTATTTTCTCATATTGTGAATTTATCTTAATTGTTGTCAATTTATTGTATGTGAAATTGTATATATTTGGAAATCCTTTTATGAAATGTATTCAAATTGAACTTATACTTTACTTGTTATTTTATATGCCCATCAATGCATTATAATTAATTTGTAAATACTAATGATAGGTTGGTCATTAATACAAATAATTGAATTTGAATTTGAATTTGATTAGATGTAACTAAATTACTAAATAATAAAATGAGACAAAAAATAAAATTATTGGCAAATAGAAATTGGGGATGTCATTTTGCAGTTTGGTTAGATGTTAAGATGCAGTGTGATTGGAGATTTTCATTTTCATTCTCCAAGTTTGGAGATATACATTTTCATTGTATATAATTTTTTTTATAGATAATGGAAATATATTATGAAAAAATATCACCTATAGTAAAGTCAATTAATGCACTCATGTTATTCAACCTCAACTACCATCAAATCAAAATAACAACAATGAGTTTGATATAAATTTTTTTTACGAGTGATATATTTATGTTCTTAATTTAAAATTAATATTTATTTTTATTAATTGACTTGGGCCCCTGAGTTGAAATTCTAAGTCCGTCACTGTATATAAATATAGATTTATATCCAAAAAAACTAACACAACACAATGTTGTGGTTCCAAAAAAAATATGTATGTATGTATGTTTGTATGTCCTCGGATCTGTAAAAACCTTCCGAGAGCCAAGACTTGGAATCAACAAAAAAGATGATAAAACTATATAAATAATGCTAATAAATACTTAAGATTACAAGCTCCTCTCTCCACCAGAAACTGTATCTTCATCACTCACACCATAGAAACCCTCTTCATCCTTCTCTTCTTCCCAATCCAGAATCTCTCGCATATACCTCAACGATTCATCAACTGATCTTCTCTCGTGACCAATCACTCGACGAACATAAAGCTTTCGCCCCGTGATAGACGTGTAGAGATCCTTGAACTTCACTGCAATGTAGTAAAATGCATAATGTGCTAATGAAACACTCTTCCCATGAATCTTTAACGGCTGGAAATCGCTAAACCATTCACAAATAGTTAAAGGGACCTCGTTGATCTTATCCTCAAACACATCGTATTTTGTCAATAGCAGAAGAAAGGGAGCGTTCTTGAAATAAGAACTTCTAGCTACTCTTGAGAAGAAGTCTCTGTTTTCAAGCATTTTACTCTGGTTATAGTCGCTCAACGAAACGCAGAAGATTATAGCACTTGTGCCTTCGAACATGTCTAGCCATTTGAAGCCTTCTATAGAGGTGAAGTGGATCAATTGGTACCTGAGAATGCAATGCAAATAATTGGTGTCTTTGTGCTTAAATCGAACAATGAAGATTTGCTTACTTACGTTGAAAGAGGAGTGTTATATAGTTGGGAGATGACACTGTGATCATCAAACGAGAAATCAATGCATGCTAGGCTATTGCTCGGAAGAACACAGTCAGCGAATAATATGTCATTTTCTGTTGGCTCATACTCGTTGCTTGATATCTCAATGGCCTATCAAGATTAGTGGAAACTAATCAAATCACGATGTTTAAAGAAATTGACAATGTAAAAGATATTGCATCTTTGAGCCATACCCGATCTAAGAAATATTTAGCAACGTCAGGAAGAAATGGGAGTTCCTCTCGTCTCTTGTATGTCGCCTGTATTGCAGGATCGTTCCATATTTGATCGATTAGAGGAGCGTATTCACGTGAAGCAGCCGGAAAGAAAGCATTTAAATCACCAGTAGCCATGAGTTCTAATAGCCAATTGGAGAAAGTATTGATTTTCTGGTTAACTGAATAGATGCAGTGCCTGCTTTCATCACTTTGTGTTTCTCCTGAGCAATAAAGTTCAGACATGAATAAACCTAGTTTCTTTACAAGTACTAATGTTGTTTTTTGGAGAGAGAGAGTACCTGGTATGGACTCTCCTTTCATCAAGGCCTCTTCTTCAAAATGCTCTCTTGCTTCAAGTAAAGCACTGAGATATTCATATATCTTAGTTTGAATTACAAGCTTAATACTCTGCATCTCTTCAGGGGTGAATTTATTTGCATATATGAACTTAGCCTGTTACAATAAAGAATCCAATGAGCTCATCTAACAACAAATAAAAAGCAAAACAGAGTAAAAAATCAAGAATCTGAGTTCTGTTTCTTGCATGAATGTACCGTACCTGCTTGAAGATGGTGCTTTTGCCTGAACCTTCCAATCCGAGAAGAAGAAGTTTACGAACCCTGTGCTTCTCCAAATTCTCAGGAAACAATCGAGATGAAAATGAAGCAGGTTCATCCCTTGTGCAACGAGGTGGTACAGCCAATGAAAACAACGAACAAATGAAACGGGTGGAGGCCTTGCTAACAAAAATCCCAATTCAAAGTCTTCAATAGGACATAACTTTAGATCAGTAGATAAAAATCAATGCCAAAAAGATGTTCTCATCTATATGTATATACGGAAGAACCTTTTCCAGATGTTCCCTTTAATGATATTCTGCCCTTCTTCCTCATATGATCCATCGTCATACAGCCAAAAGCGCGTATCACGCTGGCATTGAACTTTAGCAAGCTAACACAAAGGACATGCACATATATATCACATAATTCATGTCTAACTCAATTACTAATAATCATGCTTATACAGAACTCAAGAACTACTTCTAAAAGCATATACACAGAACAAAGATGAGATAATATAAACCATACATATATTCTATAGTTGATTACACTAATCAGTTTTACCTTCAACATTCTAAGCTCAAGTTTAGTGATCTCTCTGCCATTCATGTAAATCCTCGTATCACCCTTGCTTGCATCACTCTGTAATTTCCCTCCAACATTCAGTTTCGAACTAATGATCCTATTCGGCTTCTCCCCCTCCTGAAAAAAACAAGAAAACAATCCAATGATCCCAACAGCAAACTTAACCAAAAAAACATGATCAAATTCAAGAATTCATGATCAATCTCGAAAGACAATCAATGATCTAACCTTCCCCCAAAGGCCAGAATCCTTATCATACCAATATCTCCCTGGTTTCAAACCCTTGGGAGGGGCCTTACAACCCAACAGTTCATCCAATTCATTCTCTCTTAGCTCTCTCCCATTGACAACAACCTGCTCTGCCCTAACCTGATTCGCCTTACACTCTCTCTCCACCTTCATTATCTCTCTAATCTCCGATCGACTGCATATTCTCGATAAGAACCTCGAACCCTTCCCCAATTTCCGTCTCTTCGCCTCATCAATGACCTTTCCAATGCACCCCACGCACTTCCTCCCCTCTGGCATCGACCCCATAGCCTTCATCATGCATTTCTTACAGTACTCTGCTCCACACACAATGCACTCCTCTCTCGCTTTCAACAATACTCCATTACTCCTCTTTCCACATCTACTACAACACCCCTTATTTCCACCCCTACTAGCCAAATCGCAATTATCACTCCTCTTCTCATCACACCACACTGAATCATCGGGATCACAAACGGCGTCGTGTTCGTGGCCCTCAATCGCGTCGTAAAAGGCCATAGAACTGGTGCTCAATCGCCGGTTATCGGAATTCGTGGTATCGGAGCACGAGCGGGAATTTAGCCATGAAGGGTTTCTGGGAGTGAGCGAAGGGGGCAGTTTGGGAAACGTGGTGAATTTGGTTTTGGGAAACATGGGATCGATCGGGGGCTTGAAGAAGGGAGAGGGGCCCACGTAATCGACGGAAATGGAGTAGTCGAGCTGGTCCTCGTCCGGCAACGGGGCGCCGTCGGGCAGCATTTGCCGGAGCAGCTCGTCCCAGGAACTGGGCTCCGGTTCGGTCGGAGCAGCCATTGGAGAGAGAGAATGGAGAATTTGAATGCGTTACGTGGAGAGAAATAGGTGTGGGTTTGGTAGAGAAAAATGGAGAAAGAGAAGGAGAGTGAGAGAGACGTGGAAGAGAAGGTCATTGTCAGAGAGATATAACGTCTTCCATGGATGTTTCGTTTTTCAATGCTTTTGGTGAGTTTGTGAAAGGGAAATTCAATTGGATTCGGCATTGAATTGACATTGTTGAGAATGACGTTACCTTTTCATGCTTTCAATCCAACATGCTCTTATAGTAATCATCTTATTTTTGGTATAGTATATGCTTTTTTGGGTTTCTTTAAATACTTATTTTATTTTGGGAAATATTTGTTAATGCTATTTTCATATCAAAATATATGGGGTTTTTTTTTTTTTTTTTATCTGTGTTTCATCAAAAGTATTTTTAGAAAGTAACTAAAAAATACTTAGTCTAGTTCAAAGTAAGTGTCATTTTGTAGGATAAATTTTGTTTTAAATTAAGCATTGTTCAAACTAATTTTCCACTTTTATCAATTGAAATCCTCTCTCCGTCGATCAATCGGTTGGGTTTGGATAAATGTTGAAATCTATCATTTTTATTTTAAACTATTTTTTTTAGTAATACGGGTGGATTTCAAATACATTTAAACTTGAGTAGATTTGATATTCATTTTAAATATTGGATTTTAAATCCCTATGTCAAATCGAGCCTAAAATATTTCTTAATTTTGATCTTTTTTTTTATTCTTTAAATTTCATTCACATTGGATTCTACAATCTTTCTTTATCTCAGTTTTCTTTTTTTAGTGGTGCAAAGGAAGAAAATAAAAATTAGAATATTTGGATGATTCAAGTTTGAACTCTCGTCAACTCAATTTGACATTTTATAAAGGTGGTTATATCACTTGAACTACAAATCTAATTTGACCATGATAGCAAATTTACTTGTGTTTGGATGGATGTGAATTTGAAATCTATCACTTTCATTTTTAACTAATTTTTTAGTAATTTTGATGGATTTCAAATTCAAAATTTCAAATCTCTCTATCCAAAAATAAAATAATTTCATGAGAAAAAACTCCACTATCCACAATCAAACCTTAATTTACAACTTAATATTTTAATTTATAAATTATGGATTGATTTATCCCGTCCAATTACATTGTGAAATCATTTCACTAGAATCCTATATTTATGTGATGAGGCTGGCTACCCATTATTGTATTTTCGCAGATTCCAGACAATAAATAAATAAATAAATAAATAAATATATATATATATATATATATATTATATTCAATAAATTGAAAAGATTTCATACCAACTCAAAGGTGATTTAGAGTTTGAGAAGATGCATGACAAGAAGTACACATCAACAGTATATGATTTATTTGGTCCTTAAACAATATCATCTCATTGGCTACATTTATTTGTCCACAACTAAAAACTGATTACTAGCAATGACACGTATAATTTCCCTTTCAAATCTGAATAAAACTTGACTGTTACACTTTTCTAAAAATAAATAAATATTATCAAATGATTTTCTCTGTGATTAAAGTTTGGGTGATACAGTACACGAGAAATTAAGATGATCAGACAGATCTGGAGTGGTCTCTATGATGATTGTATGCAAGTTTGTTTATATGTGAATGTTTATTGTAATGCCTGTTGTCTGCCTAATTTTATAAAATAAGTTCTTATTTAAAATGGGGTTAAAATAAAAAAAAAATTAAAATATGCTTTTTTATGGAATTGTATTGACATATATTTCATGTATTTTGGATAAAATTGGGATATATTCGAATTTGGTAAAACATAAAATTTAGGTTATAAAGTGCAAAGATGATAGTATTTCATGTTAAATTTTACTCATACATTTTAAAATGCAATTCATTACCTTAACTATTTAAAACACTCCACCATTTTTCAGTAATTTGTAAAATGGATTTCATTTGTGGGTGATGAGACTCCAACTCATGGTATTTATCCTTGACACTATTTTATATAATTTTTTGTAAATATGAAAATGTGTGAAATGCAAAATCCCATTATGTTGTCAAAATATTGCACAAAACCCCTTTATGTGAAAAATATTATAGGAAATTACTATTTTAAAGGAATTTAACAACACAAAAACTGATGAGATCATCTTACATACAATCTTACGTGAGACGGAATTTTATATGGTCGACCGTGTTGAATGAGTTGATCCACTTTTATTGATTCATATGAATTTCATCTTACATAAAGTCTCACATAAGACTTATTCATTTAACAATTATGGAATGAATTGAATAAAAAATATTTTCAAACCGACATAAAACAAGAACACCAAAACTCTTGTGCATCTGGTGCATGAATCTAAAATCCATGCACTTAGATAGACCCGACCTGCCACACATCGCTAAGTTCGTTCACAAACTCACCCAAACATGCTCCCAAATCATAAATTCATGTTATATTAGTCATACATTTTAATAGTGGTAGTCATACATTTAGATGTTATATTAGTCATACATTTTAATAGTGGTAGTCATACATTTAGTAATATTAGTTGTACCTTAACATTTTTTTTAGACAACCATATTAACATTTCATACATTTTAAACTTTTAGTTATGTTAGTTGTATCTTTATATATTACATTATGTTAGTTGTATCTTTATGCATTACACAAGAATATGATTATATTGATATAAATGTATAAGTAATATCACATGCATAAAGGTATATATGTACAAATTGTGACGAAATTGATTTTTTTTTAAATTAAAGGTTATGATATTTGTATATAAAGGTATGACTAACATATTATAAAGGTAAGCGCAAAAAAAAAGTTATGATATTTGCATATAAATGTATATGACTAATATAACATAAAAATAAAACTAACATAGTATAAAAATTATAAAAAAAAATACAGATTCGGATCGGTCCGAACTTGATCCGAGTGCACCATACCCTAAGTGCACAAGAGACCAACTCAAACAAGCAATATATGCCTCTCATTTTGTTTTTAAAAACGAAAGAAGAAAGTTATTACTTGAAAATTCACGATACGATAGATAACGCGTTGCTTCAGATTTATTGATATTAATTTGTCTCTTTTATGTCACTTTTGGTTTATCCTCAAAAATTATTACAACACATAGAAGAATTGTTGTCGTTATTAACAGCTATACTCGGCCTGCATGTATATATGATTACAATGCCCTAATTAATATATAGAAAAACATCGACGACAATTCCTAGATAATGACCACCAAATTGTATTATAAAAAGCCTAAATTAATTAATTCGAATAATCAAACTAAATCTCAGAAAAGGTATTGAGATTAATAGAGAAAGAAATGGCGAGTAGTAGAGTATTAGGGGCAGTTCTTGGGCTAAGGATCTTGGCTCTGCTAACCCTAGCAGCCTCAGTCTTGGTTATGGGCCTCAACAATTTCACTGATGATGATGGCACCCATGTTATGTTCACTGATCTCATTGCTTACAGGTCTAATTTCACTTTACTTTTTTCTTTTTCAATCATGTCATGTATGATAAAATTCATTTGTTTTTCGATAGAAATATAGGGTCGAACGATCGACAAATCAAGGGTTTTTGTATGATATGATAGACTTTTTGAGACAACGTTTAAAAGTTTTCACTCATTGTGGACATTCAGGCTTGAACTGGGCTGCATGTCCTCAGCTTGTAAACATTTTCTAATTGCAACATCGTCCATTATAATTTTTTTTTGAAATTCCTAAAATTATATGACGGTCCATAACCTACCATATAATGAGCTGTCAAAATCAGCCCAACCCAAAGATGGGCCATGGGCTAGCCGTGAAATTTTGATACATTTTTGTATTTTTTAAAGAAGGAAAGTGATCTTATATGTAATATTTTTTATACTTTACTACTGCGTATGCATTTAATTACATGTAAAATATAAAAAACATTAAAAATAGTTGTTTCATCAAAATTTCATCATTCCTATAAATAAACAACTAACCTCAATATTATATACATCATTATTTACATTAGTTAAGGATTTTTATCAATACCATTATTCATTTCTCATCTATACTCATAAAATAAATTTTAACATATTAATTTTCTTGATATATTCCCATGTGATCACAATTTTTTTTTTTGATGATTAGATGATAGGAATTATAAAAAAAACCCTCATTTTAATGACGAACAAAACACATATGATACGATATTACAGAAATAACGAAGTTCCATCATCCACAAACCAAATTCTTTTTTCATGAATTCATATATGCATGAGTTAAGATTTTGTGAATGAACCCGCTCTATTGAATTAGATTCGTTAGATGATTTTACAAGATTCGAAATCTTAATTTGATTATTGGGTATGTTGTGCAGGTATGTATTTGCTAGTGGTGCAGTAGGATTTTTATACACACTCATTCAAATCCCATTTGCAATATACAATGCGGTGAAAGAGAAGAGATTGATACGAAATGGCTGTCTCCAACAATTTGACTTCTTTGGAGATAAGGTGAAAAATCCTCCATTAATTATATATTTGACTTTTTTTTTTAATTATTGCAAAGAAATTAAACCTCTATCATCTCTATAATTGAAAAACAAAATTAGAGAATTAATTAACCTTTTTTTTTTTTTTTTAAATGGCAGGTGATAGCTTTGTTGTTGGCAAGTGGAGTTGGTGTAGGATTTGGTGTGTCATTTGAATTTAAGAGAACTTTTGGTGATACATTTGACAACAAAGTGAAGAAATATCTTAACTATGGAATTATTTCAACCGCCCTTTTGCTCTTTGCAGTTCTTATCATGGCTCTACTTATTTCTTTTTCATCCAATCGTCGTTCTTCCCAAACCAAACTTTTCAAATAACTATTTATTTCACTTATTAATTAAGCAATTAATTAATATTCAGCAGCAGCTTGGTCATGTAATAAGATTCTTTTATGTATTTTACAGATTATGTAAGGTCATTGAATATTGTTCCTCTATTTAAATATTGCTACATTACTATTGGTGATAATAATTCCAACTCCTGCTTATTATGATTATTGTGTTAGAAATTGTTAAATTATGCAATTATAACTTTTTATGGCTTTGTTGATAGAGATTTAGAAGAATTTTTTTAAATCAAAATGTATGTTTTTTATGCGAAAATGCCTCATCTTCAAATCATTGCAAAACCTATTTATCAAACTCAATTTGAGCGATAATGGAACAAAATCATCGGAAATTATGTACATTGAGAGTGCTAAATCAGCCCCAAATTAGGGATTTTCAGTCAATTTGTCCTAAATTGAGTCAACATAAAAAAGTTAATGTTTTTTTTTTTTGAAGGTTCGATAAGATAATAAATAACCTAAACTAAAGAACTCAAAAGATTTTAACCCTCTTTTAATTTCGAATAATAGAAAGAGTTGGAAATATGTACCACTCTTCAAATTAAGATATCCAGATAATTTTAAGTTGTTCGGATTACATAATAGGACAATGCAACATATACTGTTGACGTCAGATTTTGTAGAGCGTCAAATCCTAACCAAACACCCAAAATATCGATCCGACTCAAAGAAATCGAACCAAATAAAGAGTATATAAACCAAATGAAATAAGAATAAAGAGTATAGAAATCGAATGAAATAAAACCGAATAAAGAGTATATAAACCGAATGAAATAAGAATAAAGAGTATAGAAATCAAATGAAATAAGAAAAAGACGGTGCCCGGTGCCTACTCGAATGAAATAAGAATAAAAAGTATAGAAACCGAATGAAATAAGAAAAAGACAAAAGACGATGTCCGGTGTCTACTCGGGTGAATGAAATAAGAAAAAGACAAAAGACGGTGCCTGGTGCCTACTCGGGCGAATGAAATAAGAAAAATACGGTATCCGGTGCCTACTCGGACAAATGAAATAAGAAAAAGACAAAAGACGGTGCCCAGTGCCTACTCGGGCAAATTTTGGCCGGTCAGTTTTGGCCAGACATAACGTTTTTTATAAAATTAAGAGTAAAAAAGCTCTCTAATTGCTTGAATTCCCCTCCCTCCCCATAGAATGAGGTTTTTAATCCTTTTTATAGACTATGATCTAAGATTCAAAACTTGGTAACTAAGATACAAATTACCCGATATTAGGGTCTAAATAAGGATAAAATCGGGATCAAATATATCTAAATCAGATATGATTTGTTTTTGATTTGTTTTCTTTCTTGAGAATCCTTCCTTGAAATAATCTAACTCTTTTCTGCTCATTTAGGGAGAGTAGCTTTGGTTTATGTCCACAGAAGTGTCTTTAAATCACTTCTGGGCTTAGGACCGAGCCCTCATTGGTTGGAAGGATCATGGTCGACATTCCTTCTGGTCGGTACGACTCTAGTCGAGTCAATCCTGGATGGATCGATCCTGGTCAGATCGTCCCTGGCTAGATCTTTCTGGTTGGGTCGACTGACCTTGGACTGGGTCAGCCTCTGGTCGGATGATCTTTGGTCGGGACGGCTACGGCTCGACGTCCTGTTGCCGGACCAAACTCTTGGGATGAGTTCTGTCAGTCCGATTCGCTATTCTGACCTGCTCGGCCATCGAGCCGGCGGCCGGACTGGGTCGGTTGAGTAGGGGGTCAACATATACAAAAGTATACAATAATATTTTTGGAGTTTCATTCGAATATTGTGCTTCATTTGTCAAGAATTTTTTTCCATATTCATATCATTCGTCCATGCAAATTTTTAATTAGTAAGTTGAAAATACAAAATCCATAAGTCATATTTACTAGTAAAAAAATACAAAAAGTAAGTGAAATATAATGTATTTTATCTTATAAAACTTTAAATGCACTTCAAAGACTAATTTATAAATACTTTTAAGAATAAGGTTGAAACTTGGTGGCTGTTGTTAGTAATTCTTTAGTTGTGTATAAAACCCCTTTAGAATGATTTTGAATCTATTGGAAATCAGAATGTTTTTGGAGTTTTTTGTACATATGATTCATATATTCTTATTAGAAAATTCGAGATTTCTGACTTAAAAATGATTGGAAAACAACTTTATATTACAAAGCGAAAAAATTTGTGGACTTTAAGTTGCAATCAGAAAATTATAAGAAAAAAAAATTGCAAAGTGCAACATGGGCCATACTTTATATTAATTTTAACCCTATATATTTAAAGAAGATGATCTTGTTTATTTCTTATACATGCAATGAAATTGAAATATTATTATTATTATATGAAATATATTTTGAATCAATTTAACAACACGCTAAATATAGAATCAAATATTATTTTTTTAAATTTGAAAACAATGGGTATATTTTTTTTCTAGAAAAATTAAGTATAGTTTGAATAAGATATAATATAATTAAGCTTGTAAGTAATGTTAGTTAAGTTTAAAAAATTAAAGGGTGCGACTATTAACACCCTCTAATTTTCTGTCTACACCCCAATTACTTAATACGCCCCATTTTAATATTTTTATTTTTATTTCTTTTTTAATACACCCCTAAGTTACCTTTAATACCCTTAAATATTAAATAAATAAATAAAAAAGATATATTATCTCTGCATCTGAGCCCTAAGCCTTCCACTTCGCAGATAAATACTGGGAAAATGCGAAAGAGGATTTTCCAATTGGGATGTGATGAGACTTTGAATCAAACAACTGAGTTTCTTCCTGAAAGTAGATTTCTTCCTAAGACATTATATGTTTCCAATTGAGATGACACTTTAAATGAAAGATACTTGATTTCTTCTCGATCTGTTTTGGTTCTTCCAATTGAGATGAGACTTCGAATCATATTCCAGAATTTCTGTATCTTTTCTTCTTTCTTGCTGAATGTTGATTTTTGTTTCAAATATTATAGGGTTTGGAAGATGACAGAAGAATGAAAACGGTGGAAGATAGAAAATGAAGCAGTTTTTTTTTTTTTTAATATTTTAATATAAGGATATTTTTTATATTTCATTTGAGGCAATTTTTGTCCAAAAAAATATGGGGGTGTATTAAGAACTTTTGGGGGTGCAAATAGACTCAATTAGAGGGGAAAAGGGACTACTGGAAATCGCTTCTGCAGTGCAGTAACCACCGCCATGGAAGGAGAAGAATCAGCGGAGAAGAAAAGGAGAGAACTCGAGAGAAGACTACTCGAGAAAGTAGGCCACGTCATCTCCTCCATTGATGACGCAAACCACGTCGATCAAGTTATTCTAGCTCTCTATTCCCTCGCGGTCTCTCTATTCCCCCTTCACTCTAATTCTCTATCAGGTTTTTCAATTTTTTTTACAGAGATCAACTTAAGTTCATCACAGTTTAGAACTAGACTGATACGTGCACGTATTATAATTTTTGAGCTCTAATTTTGTTCTTTTTTTGTTTTGTTTTTGTGTTTTGTGGAAATGTAGGCAGTGTTGATGAGAATTATCGTGATAAGGTACACATTTTTTTCTGTAGCTTTGAGCGAGGTTTAAGTTTAGGATTTGAAAATGGAATCAAATTGAGAAACACATGTAAAAGAAAATGTTTTTTATATTTTTTATTTTTATGGGCTACTATTATAGAATTTTTTTTTCTTCTTTTCTTGAGAAGCTGCAAGCTGTGGAGGTTCCTAATGGTGATGAGAAAACTGAGTGGTGGCATGTTTTCTACAAAGGATCCGCATTCCGTGCTTTTGCTAGAGTTTTGTTGTATGGTAAATTTTGCTTTGCCTTATTGTAGTATTCTACTTGTTCTTTGAATCATGTTTCAATGTAGAAATCTTAATTCTGAAGCTGCTGTATTTGCATTAATCTACACTGTTTTGTTATGTATATCTAAAGCAAAGCCATAATATCACGTGCAATACTAATATGAGTTTTCATCTTCTTAAATTTGTGCTTCATGGTTTCTTTAAGCATTAAAAAGTTATCTTGCATGCTTGTTGAATGTTGAGATAAAAGCTATGTGGCTAAGAAAAAAAAATAGCTTGCTGCTTTGAATGGCAATTGCAGCAGATTTATAATATGATTCTCGGATTATCTCCATTGTATTCTCGCTCTATCTAATGTTGTAGTCTCTTCTGCCTTTTGATTATCTCCAATTATTAGAAGTCTCATGTGTTGATAGAGAATTTCTACAATAGATGACAGATAATTGATATTGTTAATTTGTAATATTGGTATTGATTGGTTATTTAGTGCTGTGAGATTCAGATACTTTTGACTTCTAAAAGCATTTTCATGGTTTGTAGATGTTGCTTCCAATTGGCTAGCCTGCTTTCCTGCATCTGCAAGAAAACATGTATATGACGCTTTCTTTTTAGATGGGTGTGCCACTGAGGTAGTTCAGGTGGTGTTTCCTTGTCTTCGGCTCAGTGAAACTTGCCGTTATGATGCAAGTGCTGTGTGCTCAAATGCAGAGAGGTAATAAGTTAATTGTCTAACGCACTAATGTTCACCTTAAGAAGGTTGCATTTGAAATTATTTATTAAAGGTCCATCACTCTTATGACCTGCTGTTGTGCTTATACCTCTCGCTGCCAATAGAAAATTCAGTTTTATATTACTGGAACAAGTCATGATCAATAAAATTGTTTTGCTTCCCCTCTCTAATTCTTATGAGTCCATGATGTCTCTATTCTTGTAAAGATCACTGTTGCCAATATGCGGAATCGCGAATAAATTTGTGCAATCATTGAGCAAGTTTCATTTTATTATTGTTGTTTGTCTTACGTGTCAACATATGGAGGAAAATTCTTGGATAATCAAAGTTGTGGGCTGCTGAGTTTTTACATTTTATATCTTGTGCACTTGATGTCTTTAGTTTATAGAGTATTTATATCAGTTACAAAATATCATGTTCAAACCTTGGCCAATGGTATTTGCATCTCAAGTCATCCCTGATTGTTTCTTAGATGGATTCAGCTTAGAAAGAAATGAGTTAATTTTGAACCATAACCGCAATTCTAATTACTAACTTGGGTTTGAAAATTTCGGTTTAGTTAGTATACCAGCCAACTGATAAATGTGTATAACAAATCTTATGCTTTACACTTTCTCATGTTATTTTTTCAATAGATTACTTGTGCTTTGCCTGCTGGAGAATGGTTTGGTACTTCAGATGGCTAGAGAATTTTCTTGTGGTTATAAATTTGAAGATCTCAGCCATGAAAAAATCAAGCAGGCCATTTCCAGAACCTCACAGCTTATTACATCCATTCCTGACAAAGCAAGACGAGGAGCTCCAACTTCACTTTCCCCACAGTATCCTTATCTCGAATAGAAAATTAAATTTCATCTTGTCCGATTATTTCTCCTTCATAAAGTCTGGAATAGAGAGAAAGTGCCTGCAATGTAGCTTCTCTGAGTCTGTTGAATCACTTAAACACATTTTGTCTTCTCCATCACTAACCTTAATGCTCACTTAAGACATTTCATAAAGATGATGCATACGATCTACATGCTTTGATAAACCATATATTTGTATTTCAACATCCAACCACCATGAGATATTGGGTGTTGGGGAATCATTCTTAGTTCAATCTTTTCAACTTCCTTCTTGCTCTGTTTTTTTCTTTACTTGATATCTCCAGCGTGTTCTTCAAAAGACTTACCACTCAGCTTCTCCATGGAGCAGAGGAATGGGATCTAAAGTTGATAAATAAGTCAGCTGTTTCAAATGAAAACCATCTTGATGCAACTATTCTTTTTGTTGGAGAAGCATTTGCTCGCATTTGTCGTCGTGGGTCAGCTGGTATTATGAAATTCCTAGAGCCTGAAATTCACATATTTTGAAACCATTTTTTCTGTTGTGAAAAAATCTCTGGTTGTCACAGTTTTACATTTTGGCAGATGTGCTTTTAAGTGAGGTCATTCCACTGATCCTTGGGCATATTAGGAGTGTCTTGTCATCAATCTCTGATCTGGACATTAGGGAAATGTTTGAGTCAAAACCTGGTTTTCGCTTCTGGTTGAAGATCATGGAGGCAGTAAATGATTCCCATTCTGTGGAAAGAATAGCTGAAGAACTCTTGCGACAACTAGCTGCCCAAAACCTTAATGCGGTTGAAGGTTACTGGATTTTATGGATACTTTTTGGTCGGATCTATAAACACCACACTTCAATCAGGTACACAATCCCTTGCCAGGTTGTTTTTTTTTTTTTTTTTCACTTGGAAGCTCCAGTTAACTGAAATTTGCATCTTTTAAGAATGTTTTAAACTGTACAATTTGAAATTCGACGAATATCTATTCCTATCACTGACACACATCAGCACTATTCAAAAAGATGAAGTTCTAAATAAACATGAATAAGGATTAGATGATTAAGCTCCTTTCTTTCTGCGTGCTGATCATAATAATTGTGCTGGTATAATTTCTTGATGTATGTAGGAAAATGTTTGGCTAAGAATGTTTTACTTTACAAATAGCTAAATGTAAGGAATTAGGTTCTGGTGTTATCACTAGTTATTGTAATTCTAGATTTATTGGGATCATTAGTAGGGTTGTTTCATCCCACAACAGATATTGGAGAAAGAGATTGAAAGACTGAAATTTTATTGGGTTCTCTTGAGAACCCTTCTTTTGGTGATTGCTCCTCTAGCAATTTCTAGTAAGTATCTAATTTCAAGCTTAGATTTTTTGGTTCGAGTTCTTTTGGACTATGGGTAATTGACTCAGGAGCTGTAGGTCACATGTGCAATTCTCTCTAGACTTCTCTTCGACTCCATGTTCAAGCTTCAAAAGTCATCCCAATAAGATTTCTGTCACCTGGTTTTTTTGACAAAGGTGGCACAACTAAGAGAAATTAATATTTAACACTAAATCTTGGAAGATGTTGTCCCTAAGCTTTCAACTACTTTAATTTCCTTTATTGACTTGGGAGCAGTGTTGTTTTTCACCTTTCTCATTGTGTTGTTGAGGATCAGTTGAGGAAAAATGATTGGATTTACTAAGGAAAAGGATGTGCTTTACTGCTTTAGTGCTATATTACCTTATATATCCTATAATAAAAAATAAAACTGAGAAGTAGTTCCATTGTCATACCTGAGTGGAAGTACTTTATTAAAAGATAAAATCTGGTTTTGCCTGGTTTGTTCAAATAGAATTTGAGCGAACAATTTCATTTAATTATGGTTTTCTTTCCTTTGGCTCATTGTAGATTGTGTACTTAATGCTTCTGCCCCTTTGTATTCCAGATTCACTTTTGTGGATAAGTTTTTGCTCTGGAAAGTATTTCCCACCTGTTGCTTGAGATGGATTATTCACTTTGCAGTGCTTGAATGCGCCCCTGATAGTGCTTCATTAAAATCTTACAATGCTCATAGTCTTTCGGACACAGTGCACCGTCTTGTGGTAGCATGGTCTAGAAAAGAGTTTGTCCAATCATCTCCAACTGAGCAGCAAGCTTGTATCCTTTGTAATCAATTTTGATGGTTTCTTTATAAATATTTTTACAACCACAAATATAATACCTATAGTGTCTGCTGTTGGCCACAGAGAGTTTCTTGCTTGCTGTTGATACTTTCACTTGCAGAAGCTGCAAACTCTTTATGGAATTAAACATTCCATCTTCTACTACTAATGTAATGAATTTATTTCATAATTTTCAATAGCATACATCATCTGTTAATTTATTTGAAATTTTTCCAAAATATTTAGTGTTAGTCAATTTGTTATGCTATGCATTTTCTCCTGTTACACCTGAACATAGAATTCAGATGTAACTGCTGGTTTGGGCCTTTGCCTGGAGAAGATGACTAAACAGGATCTAGATGCCATGAAGGATGGACTGCACTTAATTCTTCAGGGAATTAGTTGTAAGGATTTGGTTCTTTCTCTCTTTAGATGCAAAATCTTATCAATTGTTTGTCTGAAGTTACCAAGTATACTAAATTCTTAAATGCCTGCAGGTAGGCTGGAGAACCCTGCATATTTGATTCGAAAAATGGCAAGCACAATTGCTTTAGTATTTTCAAAGATTATAGACCCCAAAAATCCTTTATACCTTGATGATAGTTGTCAGGATGAGACAATTGACTGGGACTTTGGGCTTGCGATCCCCAGAAAAGACTCTGTCACAACATCAGTGCTTGATGATGAAAAGACTCATGAAAGAGGAAGCCCTTCAACCCAAATATCAGGAAAAGAAATTCAAAAGACAGGAGACAAGGTGGTTGGTAAAACTTCTAAATCTAGAAAGGAAAAGAAATCATTAGTCAGTCTAATTGACCCAGATGAGATTATTGATCCGGCAAACCTAAGTAATGAATACCCCTTTGATGAAGATGAGAGTGACAATGCAAGTGAGGATTCTGAGGCTTCAAGCGACTCATCATTGCAACCATATGATTTGACCGACGATGATGCAGATCTGAATAGAAAATACTCACAGTTGGTTGACGTGGTTGGTGCACTAAGAAAATCAGATGATGCTGACGGTGTAAGTTCAATATTATTCACCAATCTTTTACATGCCTTTTCAAACAAAAAATATCTTTATGGCTGTTTGTGACTAAATGAATAGATTTTTTATTGTGGCTCTCGTTATGAAGATTGAAGCCATTGCATTATGATTGTGGCTTGCCATATGAAGCAATTTTACTTATACATAGCCTTAGGTCGATTTAACTTGAACCACTGTTTGTCGTGTTTCCACTTAAATGTGTTGGTTAGTTATTTGCAGAAGTCAGAGGCATATTTCCTGAACTTTGATGATTATAACTAGGGGTGAGATACTAAGTTTCAGGAGTTCCTGAAATTGTACGGATGATCTTTCCCGTTTTGCAGGTTGAAAAGGCCCTCGATGTTGTTGAGAAGATAATTCGAGCATCACCAGACGAGCTTAAACACATAGCAGGTGATCTGGGTAGAGCTCTTGTACAGGTTCGTTGCAATGATTTCACAGTTGAAGGAGATGAAGAATCAGCTGAAGAAAAAAGACAAAAGGCACTGGTGTCTTTGATTGTTACAAGCCCTTATGAAGCTCTTGATAGTCTGAACAAGCTGCTCTATTCACCTAATCTAGACATCAGTCAGCGGATAATGATCTTGGATGTAATGACAGATGCAGCTCAGGAGCTTGCAAGTGCTCGAGTGCTGAAATCAGAATATCGACCAACAGCTCTCATATCATCAGCTTCTGATCAACCATGGTTTGTCCCAAGAAATATTGGTCCTCCAGGAGCAGGCTCCTGGAAAGAGATATCTTCGACGGGAACTCCATTGAACTGGTCTTATTCTTATGAAAGAGAATTGCCATCTAAACGAGGTCAGATTAAGAAAGGGAAGACACGGCGATGGAACCATAGACCACCAGTACTGGATAACCAGTTGGAATGGTCTCAAAATAAGTTTCCTCAGTATGCTGCTGCGTTTATGCTCCCAGCTATGCAGGGATTCGATAAAAAGAGACATGGAGTTGATTTACTGGGTAGGGATTTTATTGTCTTGGGGAAATTCATATACATGCTTGGAGTTTGTATAAAATGTGCAGCGATGCATCCTGAAGCTTCCGTTTTAGCATCACCACTTTTGGATATGTTAAGATCCAGGTACCAACATTTTACTGGTTTCCTAGAGTCAGAATATTTGAAATCAAAGCATGGTTCATAGGGTCTTATGGCTTTGATCTTTGTCTGATTTTGCACAGGGAGATATCGCATCATGCAGAAGCACATGTGAGAAGATCAGTCCTTTTTGCAGCCTCGTGTGTTCTATTGGCCCTTCATCCCTCATATGTTGCATCTGCGGTGGTTGAAGGAAATATTGAGATCTCTGAAGGGCTCGACTGGGTACGTACATGGGCGCTACAAGTGGCCGAGTCAGAGACAGACAGAGAATGCTACACGGTAAGCACTTCAAATTTGAACAACTTATGTGCAGGTCAAGAAATTGAACAATATAATCCACCTTGCTACTAATAATATCATTTAAAAGGCTTTATTCAGTTGAATTTGCAATTCTTCATGAGATTTAATCTGATTGACATTTGTCTTCTCAACACAATACCCCATTCAATTCTTTACTGCTAAATTGTCATTTCTTGAGGCATTTCAATGACAATATGAACCTTTTTGTATATTTAGTAGCTTCAAAATTTGTCTCTTTAAAATTTGAATTTATAATGCAACGCAGCTTGCTACAACGTGCCTACAACTTCACGCGGAGATGGCTCTACAAGCTTCTCGAGCACTTGCATCCTCATCGAAAGATGCCAAGACCATTAGTCTGCTACCAAGTATGTCAAATACACCAATTAAGATTCCCTACTTAAATTCCTAGGATCACTAATACTATGTTGTACATACTACATTCCTTGATACTCTAACAGAGAGCTCTACTTTAGTGGATTCTAGATTTCTTTAAATTCTCTCTTTAAGTTATCATTCAATTCTGCAAAAATGCAAATGGTGATCCACTATATTTCCATTCTGTGAATTTCTTGTGAAAAACATATAAAATAGAAATTGTGTGGGTTCCACTTTTGCAATGTGGAAGATGGCTTGTCAGTGTCATGTATACGAGCTTAACATATATGTGACTTTGAGCTTTTTAATGGAAATGACCTTTATTTTTAATTTTTTTGTCATTGTAATGAATTTATTTGGATATTCTTGCATTGTAATCATCTAGTTTATTATCTGTCCGTTGCATGTTCTTTTAGATTTGTTGGTTTGTATTTTGAGATACAAAATCAAACCAAATTTCATGATATTAGATTTCAGATAGTTTGTTTGAGCCTGATTATAAATATATCCAGATAGATTGATAATGACATTTCGTCTCATGAAATTATATTCATGAGTGGATGTTACATAAGTTTTTTTTCTTTTTGAATATTGGTGGCAATGGTCGACAAATAAGTGCATGATTTTCTAATGTTACACGCCAATCTCAATTACCACATAAACAAGTCCCATATGACAATAAAATTGTGACCATTGAAAAAGCAAAATTGAATTATAGAAGCAAAATGGACCAGAAACCCCAACATGGATCGGGCCCACTTCTTGTAATCCAGAAATCTCCACGAAATTCTCGAGCCTATCACAAAAGATCCTCTATGCCAAATTACCAACTTAACCTTTTCAATATTGACCTATGCTCAACCAGATTATTTTAGCTTTTAATCCATTCCCATATATATATATATATATATATATATATATATATATATATATATATTATGAAACACGATATCAAATAATAATAATTATTAAATGTTTATATATTTCATTTTTATTTTTAATTTTGATGAAAATTATGCATATTTTGTTCCATCTACTTTCACATGTTATTCGTTGTTGTACATTTCATTTTCTGTGTATTTGCTCAATAAACTTTTATTATTTCTTGTTAAAGTTGTCTCTTATACTATGTTTTTTTCCCTCTTTTGTCCTTTTTTAGTCTTGATAATTTACCTATTTATTAATGAATGAGGAACAAGTTGACAGAAATAACAGTGAAAGAAAAAAAAAAAGGAAAGAAACAAAATTAAAGAATAAGAATAAACAAAAAATAGAAATACAAAGGAGAAAGAGAAAACATAAATTCTTTATCCTAAAATATTAATAACTGCATAAGCTTTGATATATTGATCATTTGATATTTTATTGTATCAAAATACATTAAGTGTATATATTAATACCCACATATAGTAGAGTGTAATAATATGAGAAACTATTTAAATAAATAATACTATTTTTGATCAAATGATTTAATGTGGCAAATAACTGGAACCTCGGCCTACCAAATTAACTTTTAGACTTTACCTAACATTGGAACAAACCCCACGTTTATATATACGTAATTAGGAAATTAAGAGTAATCAAGTTAATACTAATATAATGCATTTCATTCTAAACCTATACTGCTTATACAAAAAAAGTATAACTAAAATATATTCTTCTTAGCATAAACCTAATCAAATAATATTTTCAACCCTAAATGTACAATAAATGAAACCAAATAAGTTGTTGGTTAATCTAAAGCATAAAATATTATATTTTTAGATTCTTTTTCTTCACAAAATTTGAAATAACCTCGGTCAAAATTTAATTTATTAAAGAAGTTTTATCGATGTGATGTTTAAAAGATGAATCAACTATCAAATTGAGATGTAATTTCTTTTTCTTTTGTTGGCTTGAGCAAGGAAAAATCCAAAGAAAATAAAGAATGGAAACAAACATTGTACCAATGTTAAAAGAATGGAAGCAATGATAGCTCGGTATTCAAGTCTCGATTTGTAAAAAATAAATTCAAGTCCTTAAATAATAGTTAGTCTATATTTTGATTTTAAATCGATAAAACTTCACAAATAAAATATAAATTTCTATGAAATTAGTTATATTCATGTATAATTTCAATTTAATTCATATTTTCACCAAAGCAATTTTTTATTCATTCAAAAAACTTGTATTAGCCGTATTATAAGCATCACTCTTTTCTACCAAATAGACTTGAAAATTAACATTGCACTTCTTCCCCATCTCACTCGCTATATTTACTTATCATTACTAATTAATGACAAATTTACAGATTCAATACAAACAAAAAATAAAAAATAATAAAAATAAAACGCAAAAGGGTAGTGTGGTAATTTAAGTGAAACAGAGGACGACACTGTTGTATAAAACCGATGGATTCTCCTAATCCAATAGCAGTAGAGCACACAGTGTTTCTCTCAACAAATTTTTCAATCAAATATATTTTCTCCAGTCAAATTTGGTTAGCTGTGTAGAAAATCAGTGGCGGCTGATAATTTACTCTGTTAGATCCAAGTTTCTCGGTATAATTCAATCAAGGTATTTCTGTGTTTTTCGGTGTATATTTTGTGAATTATTGAGAGGGATTTTGGTGTTAAATCATTTGTTTCTCTGGTGTAGGAGGAAGGTGGTGGTGTTGATTGAGGATGGAAACTGTAGCTGCTTTTCGGGCTTCTTTCAGCAGCCTTGCGCCTATTTGGGCCGCCCGATCCGAGCCGCCCAGGACCTGTTTGAGGGTTGGCTCAAGGTCCCTCCGTTCTAACGCATGGATTCAGGTATGACCTTTCTACCCGCTTTAATGTTAGTTTGAGTGAATTAGTTCTCTTGTTCAAAGTCTGCTACTTTTAGGTATTTTTTTGGGGGGGTTTTCGTTATTTTAACTGAATGCTGTGATTGTACCGTTGAAGGCCATTGAAAAGCATTTCAATTCGTGCTATGTGTGAGATATGATACCTGATATCTTTAGTTGGGTTTCTTTTGTGTTGGATAATGGTGTTGGGTAGAAGAAGACGATCGACTTATTCTTATATTAAGGGTTGGGGGAGAGGGCGTTTGGGGGGGTGGTGGTGGTTTTGATAGAACTTAGGTGCTTTTCTGTAGAGAACTTAGCTGTTCATCCTTTGTTTTTCTGTTGCGTGAAAATAGTCTCCAAAACCACACCCCTCACCCCAGAAAAAAAAGATAGACACAATTGAAGATAGGAAGAAAATTCAATATATAATGATTATAATTCTTTGTCCTTGATTGACGAACCAACGGACTCTGGTAGTTCCTCAAGCTTTCAAATAGTTGTAATGTAAAATTATATTCATGTAAGGTCTCTGATAATAGAAATAAATTTATTGGGCTGGTGAACTGCAGCAAACATCATCAGTTTTTAACCTGAAGAATGGGTACCGGAAAGTGGGCTATTTGAGCAGGAAGCGGACTGCAATCAGAGCTTCTCTGCAACCTTCTGATTCTGGCAGTTCAGAAGCTCGCATTGCTCCACTTCGGCTGGAGTCTCCAATTGGGCAATTTCTCTCTCAGATATTAGTAAGTCACCCACATCTTGTCCCTGCAGCTGTAGAACAGCAGCTTGAACAGCTTCAGACTGACCGTGATGCGGACAAAGAGAAGGATGAACCACCTGCATCTGGAACTGACATTGTCTTGTACAGGTGTGTAACAGTTACAGCTCACTGCTTGAACTTTTGATCTTTGTATTAATAGAGCCACTCTATAGAGGTAGTTGTTTGATTTGCAAAGATACTGCTTAAAGTAATTAATTAAAGCCTAATAAGGTATGAGGATTGGGGCTGCTGAGCTTCTATAATGTGTTTTTATATGAAGATCGCTTTCATCATTCTTGAAGTGGAATGTGCATAATAACTGGTTGATGGTATTATTTTGATTTTAGGAGAATTGCAGAGGTTAAAGCCAATGAAAGGAGAAAGGTTTTGGAAGAGATATTATATGCAATGGTTGTACAGAAATTCATGGATGCCAGTGTACCCTTGATTCCTACAATCACTCCTTCATCACCAGATACTTCTGTTCGTGTGGATTCTTGGCCTAGCCACGAAGGAAATCTGGAGAGCCTCCACTCTCCTGAAGCTTATGAGATGATTCAAAACCACCTATCTCTCATTCTTGGTAATCGGCTTGGCGATCCTAACACTGTAGCTCAAATAAGCAAACTAAGGGTTGGCCAGGTTTATGCAGCTTCTGTGATGTATGGATATTTCCTTAAACGAGTAGACCAGAGGTTTCAGTTAGAGAAGGGTATGAAAATCCTTCCCCAAGGTATTGACAATGAAGAGAATAATATCGAACAAGTTTTAGGGGAGGAGAAAAGACCTGGTGGTGTTAATCAGTCTCTTGGAAATGCTCAACCCCATCCAGAAGTGTCTTCATGGTCTGTTGGTGGTGATGGTGTTGGTTGGGGTGGGATAAAGCCATCCCGATTGCGAAGTTATGTCATGGCATTCGATGGGGAGACACTTCACAAATATGCAACCATCAGATCTAAAGAGGCGATTGGCATCGTCGAGAAACATACAGAAGCATTATTTGGTAGACCCGAGATAGTAATCACACCTGATGGAACCATTGATTCTTCCAAAGATGAAGTCATCGAGATCAGCTTTGGCGGTCTGAGGAGACTTGTTTTGGAAGCTGTGACTTTCGGTTCTTTCCTTTGGGATGTTGAGAGCTATGTGGATTCAAGATACCATCTTGTTGCAAATTAAGCACCATCTTTATGAAAGGAAAGTTGTGATGGAGATTTACTGACGTGCTCTCCATAATGGATTTTGCTTGAAGAAAATACTAATGGATTTTGCTTGAAGAAAATACTATCTTAGATGACACCTGTACATAGTGACTTTGTCTTATTGTAATGCTTCTGATAATTGAAACTTTCTACATATTATAGGAATACTCGTCAGATTGATTTTAACTCTAATTCTTCAGCAAAGTCTTTTAATTTAGTTAATTCTATTTCATTAAACACCCAGCATGCAGCTGCACTGCTCGACCAAGTAAACCCCTTGTCTGAAGGGCACAGCAACAGGGATTGGAAATAAGGTAACTATGGTTGGCTCTTGAACATGGTTCTTAAGTATTTGTTGTACAATTGCCCTAGGCTTTATCCCTTATTTACATAATACTCATGTGTATATGTTAATCTGTATTGTGTAAGTGGCTGGCCTCTCAGCAGCAAAATCAGAGTTTATTTTCCCAACAGAAGAAATATGTAATAGAAAAAGAACAACTCAGTTTACTGTATTACTTTCAGAAATCCTATTCATTCACTGTTATTGCTTTGTTCTGATATGCTGTGATTACAAATGATAAAGTTGATTGAAAGATATATGCGCTATATTACTTAGCATATTTCTTTAGCCTAAAATTATGCAGGATTTTGCCAGAAACATCATAGAAAGATACACTTGCTTCGCCTCTTGTGAGTTGAACTGATATGAAGCCTTGTCCATCGTAGTAAAACCTCAAGTTCTTCTTGTATCTATCAGAATGATAAGTGTTACTCCATGCCTTTGACCCTCCTCCGCTTGTCAGAAATTCTATGGGGCTGAAAATCAAAAAAGAAATGCTAGTTATTCATATGTATCCGATACTTGCATAACTACATAAAAATGTTCATTTCGATCTGATTATTATTACATTCTTGTATTGTTGATATGTTCCAGGCAATGGTCGTGTCCATTTATGTATATGGGAACCCTGTTTGCCTGATTTGAAAAAAAAAAAGGGGTTAACACAAGCTTATGAATCATTTTCAGATGCTATGATTTTAACTTTGTAGAACTTTTTTTTTTTTTTCCAGGTGAAGTAAAAGATTGTATGTGTACTTGTAGGATTGGAAGGAGATGCTTGAGAAGTTCTACAGTATCGCCTCGATATCCAATGCTTCTTATGGGGTGGTGTCCAACAACAATTTTCCAGGTCGCATTTGATCTTTTCAGAGCTGTTTTTAAGTCCTATATAATTAAAGTATACTTTCAGAATCTAGCACTGTATTGATGTCTGGAAATCATGAGTTAATCTAAACTTAAAAATGTTGAAGGTGAGATGAAACTGACCGCCACAAGTGTTGAAAGATATTTGTACCGGGGCAGTACACCTTTCCAGTTGAACTTGTTGGGTTTTTTGAAAAAATACTTGTCCACGAAAGGAGTTGTGTCGACGAAGAAAATCTGAAGGAGCCCTGAAAATAATGCTCAATTTACATGTTGAAGATTGTGGGAAAATTTCTATCTTGATAATCAAAATAAAATGAGAAAGAAATCCATCTTTTTATTGAAAATTGCAACTTTAGTCCTGTGTGGCCTTCTTTCCCTTAGGTGCAGTTTTAAAAATAGTGTACTAACTTTAACCCTTTATAAGTTGGATTGTTTTGGTGACAATTACCAGCTCGAAGGATGTAAGACCTGTGGCAATTCCATCTCCTATCGCGTTTTCTGAGAAGTGGACTCAGTTCCGCCTCTGTATTGCCATGGTAATCATGGTTTCCTAGTACTACATTATTATACATAGAAGAGAGACATAGATTAGATGTAATAGGATTTGTGAAAAGTGATAGAGAGATTAGTTGTGGATTAGATGCCGAACTTACTTGCATACCAAGGTTTTTGAAGGCTTCTTGCAGTATATATATTGCTAAATGATTCTTCAAAAGCCGAGTCATTTACACCACTTAAGCCATCTTTGTAGAAGTTATCTCCAGTTGAGATTACTAAATCGGCCCTTAGCTTGCCTCCGATTTCTCCCATCTGCATTCCACATTTCAGAGAGAAATTAGGACACGTGATGTGTGGTGGTTTAATTAGTCGCTAATTTCGTATAATTTAGGTTGGAAATTGCAATTTAAAGATACCCTTTGAGCAACTAAGGATTGATTGTAACCTCCCTTTCTTCCCCAATCTCCCACAGCCAAAAAGCTGACTCTGTTGTTATTTCTGACTCTTTGCTGAATCTGTAAGAGTTTAGGTTTAACTACACTGCTTAGACATAGAAATGCTATTAACAGAATACAATTTCTGTATGTATTGTTACCCATGACTATAATACTGTTATAATGTAAGAATATATCACTTAGGATTGTCAATATGGTTATTTATAGAAAGAGGTGATGGGCACTACAATCTACTCTTGGATGTTGGCATTATGCATTGATCATTTTTTAAGTCAAATGCATAGATTTTGAACCCCCTTTTTCCTATCTTCACTTTAAGATATCTACTCATTTATTACACAATCTTGAATTTGAGAGGAAGAGAAATCCCACATAGACTATAGATTCAGCTTTATTCATGAGTTTGGAGAATTTTCCATTCATTTAAATATGATAAAGATATTTTCTACCCATTAAAAAATCAATTTTAGTTACTTTGTGCTTTTGATAAAAATGGCCTTCATTTGATTTAAAAAATTCAAGGAAACATACAACCACATTCTAGAAGTATTATGATCTTTTTTATGAAAAGTTGGTAAAAAACTCTTTTTTTCTTTTTTAATAGACGGGTAAAAAGCATCTTTTCTTTATGTAAAAATGGCATCCACACATGTTTCTCCATCTATTAATTCATCTCAAAGCTGAGTATGGATATCTTATATGAGCTGTTTCTTGTTTTTATAGTTCTTGATATTATGTATGGATGATACATTTATGACTTGTTTCTCTTTTCTTTTTTTCTTTTTATTACATTTATGTCTCGTTTCTTAGGCAAGCAAATAACTAGTTTTCTTAAGTTGGGATCCCCAAATTCAATATATACTCAAATCTTATATTTCATTACACGCAATATATATCACAAGTATAATAACAATGTCATTACATATACATGATGGTGTGACGATTATTTTAGAAAATGAGACAAAATACCTCTGATTTAATACCTATGTTACCAAACAACAATATTACAAATACATTATCACATCCTTGGAACAATTATTTACTAACCCTTCCTTTTCAACACTAAAGGTAAATAACTTCACTTATGTATTTTCTCTGGTAGGTTAATATTATACAGAGGTTTCCCAAAAACATCATAAAATATTATCCATGCCTCTTTAGGTGTGAGCTTAACAGACATGAAGCCTTGTCCATCATAATAAAAGTTGATGCTCTCATTATGCATTCCATAGTGAATTATATTTTTCCAAGCCTTTGAACCACCTCCACTTGTAAAGAATTGCAATGACCTGTGCCAAAATTCCATGCGTTTTTTATGAAGCAAATTTCAATATAAATTACTTTGATTCTATAGAAAACCAGTTATAGGGTTGTATATAATCGTAACTATTTAAAATTATACCCGTCTTTGTTACTAAGATGCTCCAAGCAATGGTCATGTCCATTTATGTACATATCCACCTTGTGAGCCTGAAAAAAGTTTAAATAAAATAAAACTAATACTTTGAACATTGTATTTGTATATAGTGATTTTACTCATGTATAAGTTGATATATTATTGTGATAGTACCCAAGGATGAAAATATCCCGATACACGTGCGATATATCCGCGATATATCCGTATTTTGAAGGTTGCAATATGGATATGAGGGGTAAGATTTTTTTTCCGGGATATCCCGGATATATCGCAAATATCCATATCCGTATCCATATCCGTCCATCTCAATGTAAAATTGGAAAAATATCGGGAAATATCGCGGATATATTGCAAAATATCGGGATATATCCAAAATATCGCAAAATTTTTAAATTGATCTAACTAACAAACCTTGGTTTGTAACACTTACATCTTTGATAGAAAATTATTGTTTTTAAGGAAAATGCATTTCCCCCTTACATTTCCTTTTTCTTTGTTCTCTTTTACTCTTACATTTCAATTTATAATTTTTTTTTTTATCAAATACACTTTCAATCTTTTTTTTGTTAATGAAGGGGTAAAACAAAAATAAAAGTGTGTGAGGAAAAAATTTGAAAATAAAGTCTCATTTGTTTTTAATGGAAGACGCAAAAGTTAACAAAAATAAAAGTGTACAAGAAAAAAAAAATGTAAGCGGTAAAAGCAATTTTTTTTTTTTTAATAATAAGGCTTAAAGGAGGAAAAATGTAAAAAAATTTAGTACATGAACAAAAAAATATTTTTTCCATTTCTAAAGTTTGGTTCATAAAGACATTTTCTTATTATATTTAGTTATTTTTAGCCATTTACTCTTATAACACGAAATAGAATACAATTATCTTCCAAAGATGTATGTTTATTTTAGGTATCCTTAATTATAAAAACCATATCTTATGTATGTTCTTTTTGAATGACTTTATTATCTCACTTTTACCTTTTCATAGTAGTAGATAAAATACTCCATACTAATATTTTATTTATTTTTTAAAATTCGAACTTAAAAAAATAAATTTTCACTCAAGGGGTTAAGTTTTTTTTTTTTTACAAATCATAATTGAAAATTAAATTATTTTTTATTTAAAATTTATTTTTACCCTAATTGTTGTTTTGATTTATTATCATAAATTTTAACTCTTTTATTTCAAAAATATAAATATGATAAACTTTTCAAGAGGTGCCTAAAAAGAAAATGGCTAGTGGAAGTGGTACTGTTGGTGAAACTATTGGAAGAGATAGAGTAACGTACCAACATGTGCATAATTATATTCATAATTACTCAAATGTGATGAGTTGGTACCAATATTGTTTGGACAAAGATAACATTGCACCTGTTATTTTTGAACCTCATAGATCATCTAGTGATTTGGTTGTATCAATCACTCAAATGTGATGAGTTGGTACCAATATTGTTTGGACAAAGATAACATTGCATCTGTTATTTTTGAACCTCATAGATCATCTAGTGATTTGGTTGTATCAATCAGTTTTGAATAAATCTCAATTTTCGTAACGCTTTTGTATGTTTATTATTTATATGTATGTTGTAAATATGTCATTTTGTTGAGATTTCAAATTAAACATATGCATTTTTGGATGTTATAATAGTTTGTAAAATCTTATGTAAAATTTCCAATTTTTTAATAGAGTTTCCATAATTTTTTAAATTTTTTTACGATATCGATATATCCATCAATATATTCGTAAAATCAAGGTTGCGATACGACACGCGATATGGATATTTTCATCCTCGGATAGTACCTCAAGAATTGGGAGAATGATATCTACAATTTCTTGAGTGTCACCATGATATCCGATGCTTCGTATTGTGTGGTGTCCAACCACTATTTTCCATGCAGCCTTTGATTGTTTCAATGACAAATCTAAGTTCTGATTGATATCCACGTTATATATAAGTGGTTAATTTTCTTTTAGATGATATATATATGACGAAATCACAAAATTTGGTCAAATTGTGAAAATTACAACCAAACTGATTGATAGACAAATATTCAAGATATAGTCTTATCAAATGGTATGATGTCAATAACAAATCAATATCTTAGAACTAAATAACATTAAACATCTTAATTCACTACAAGAAAACAGTCAAATTCCAACGGTAGAAAATCCGTTGGAATTGGGCATTTTTCCGTTGGAATTGATGATTCCAATGGTAATTCCAACGAAATTTACGCTGTTGGAAAAGTGGGCGTTGGAATTTCAAAATTCCAACGTTGGAATTGGGCATTTTTCCGTTGGAATTGATGATTCCAATGGTAATTCCAACGAAATTTACGCTGTTGGAAAAGTGGGCGTTGGAATTTCAAAATTCCAACGATAAAAAAATTCCAACGGTATTTTACTGTTGGAATAATTTCCAACGGTAAAATACCGTTGGAATAATTTTCCAATGAATTCCCGTTTGAATAATTTCCAACGGTGGAATTTTTAAAATTTTTAATAAAATATTAAATTGGACGATGACGTCATCATAACGCTGACACATCATCATGCCACGTCACCAAAGTGCTGACGTCAGCATGCCAGATCGTCATGCCACATCACCAAAGTGCTGACGTTGACGTCAGCATAGATCGTCATGCCACATCACCAAAGTGCCACATCCCCAAAGTGCTGACGTCAGCATGCCATGTCGGCAAAGTGTTGACGTCATCATGCCACATCATTATGTCAAATATCATGCTGACGTCATCATGCCACATCATTATGTCAAATATTGATGTTGCCTGGGATTCGAACCCGAGTGACAAGGTGGTACTCCAACCACTAGACCACTAGTGCTTTATGTAGTAATATTCTACATGCATTTCTTTTATTTCAATTTTACAAAATTCCAACGGTTTTTCAGACTGTTGGAAATAGTAATTCCAATGACTTTTCCAACGGTTTTTACTTGTCGTTGGAATTTTTCCGTTGGAAATAGTAAAATTCCAATGACGTTTCCAACGGTAATTCCAACAGTTTTTACTTGTCGTTGGAATTTTGTGTTGGAAAATTCCAACGGCCACAAATGCCGTTGGAATTTTTCCGTTGGAAATAGTAATTCCAATGACTTTTCCAACGGTAATTCCAACGGTTTTTACTTGTCGTTGGAATTTTGTGTTGGAAAATTCCAACGGCCATAAATGCCGTTGGAAATGCCGTTGGAATTCGACAAAATTCCAACGGTTTTTCAGTCCGTTGGAATTTTTCCGTTGGAAATAGTAATTCCAATGACTTTTCCAACGGTTTTTACTTGTCGTTGAAATTTCCGTTGGGAAATTCCAACGGCCACAAATGCCATTGGAAAAACCGTTGGAATTTGATAAAATTCCAACGGTTATTCAGTCCGTTGGAATTTTTCCGTTGGAATTCAAGTGTTTTCTTGTAGTGATATTTCTCTTTAGATTTTAGGAGAAAAAATGACCCTAAAAAATGACCATCTCAATTATATAGACCACTTCTTTTTTTCTCATTCCAATTATTTAGTTAACTTTCTCACATTTGATAGTGTTTTTTTCATTTTACTAACATGCCCACTTTTTAAATGCATAATTATGCCCTATTGATGATGATAGCTAGCTATCTTTTTATATAAAAAAAAAAAAAGAGTATTATGTAATTGGGACGAAGGAGTATTATCTTTACTGGTAGGGGTGGAAATCGGACGGATCGGATTGGAAATAGGGTGTTTCGAAAAAATTCTGAAAATTTTCGAAATTGAAAAACCAATTCCGATTTTGATTCCGAAATTTTCGGATTGTAAAATCCATTCCAGTTCCGATTTTTCGGAAATTTCGGAATTCCGAAATTTTGGAATTTTCGAAATTTTATAATTTGTATAATTTTCTTTGTCATTATTCCTATTATTTCGTTAACCGTACTACACTACTACTTATTACTAACATTAACGAACTAAGCTCGAGCTCAATTATAAAACTCATAAACTAAAGAAGCTGAGTTCGTAAACTATTTAGGCTCATTTATCCATATATTTTATCATTAAAATAATAAATTTATATAAAATGTTACCATTTTTAATGAAATTTATGATATATTTATCTATATTCTACATTTTATATGAAATTTATGATAGATTCTGCATTTTAAATTTCTAAATGCCTCTATTCTACATTTTATATTTCAAGAATTGTTGAATCGGATCGGAAATCGGAATTTCGGATCGGAATTTCGGAAAAATTAAATTTCGGAAATATTTCGGATCGGATTTCGGAATTTCCGAAAATTTTAAAACTAATTCCAATTCCAATCCAAAATTTTTCAGAAAAATCGGAAATCAGAATTTTGGATTAAAAATATTCTTTCCAAATTCGAAAATTTTCGGATTGGATTCGGTGGATATCGGAAATTCCGTTCCGATTTCCACCACTATTTATTGGTCAACAACTTTGGTTGCAACTTCCACAAACTTTGAAATTCATTTGATAATTTGACCAAATTTTGAAGAAGGTAACTAAAATTCAACCATTTTTTCTTATAAAATGTGAAGAATGATGGTGCATAAACCAAACTTACTTTCAAGAGATCAGACATATATTTGTCTCTTGGCAACACATTTCTCCAATCAAACTTCTGTTTCTTAGGATTGTCAAAGTACTTGTTCACAAATGGAGTGGTATCGACAAAGACAACATCAACAAATCCTGAGCATTAACACTCATCAATCCATACATTAGTACTTATGAAACAAATGGTTAAATAAAAAAACGATCCATAAAGTATGACCTTTTTTTTACCCTTTACAACCTAAACTTAATATTTTTCTCTGACCTGATCTACAATTTTTTCACTTTTGCAACCTGAAGTCATTTTTTTCTAACCACATTACAGGATGTAAAAAAAGGTCCTACTTCAGATTGTTTTTTATAATCAACCCTAAAATAAACATCAAATTAGAGACCAGAAACGTAGACTAATACCGGCCACAACGATGAAATTTCTCATGCAACGCCACCGGGCATCAAGTTTCCTAAGTACCGGGCTTAACTGCGCCTCGGTATTGCCCTGATAGTCGTGGTTTCCTAACACTTTGTTTCAGTTGAAATATAGTGTCAAATAGTAGTTGTAATTAAGAAGATGAAAGAATAGGGCATAAATAATGGATGCATGATGAAGAATTTACCAGTGTACCAAGGCTTATGAAGGCTTTTGGCAGTGTAAATATTAGTAAATGATCGTTGAAAGAATGGATCATCGACACATTTCAATCCATCATCGTAGAAGTTATCCCCTGTTGAGATCACAAAATCTATGCCCAACTTCTTGCCAATATCTCCCATCTGCTAACATAAAATTAACTGTTAAAACAAACTGACTAAGTGGAACTTTTTACTTTTCATTTTTTCCAATTGCACCTCAAAAGTCTATGGGTTTTCACTTTGCAATTTATGGTCATTTTCTGGCGAAATTTTGATATTAAGATTTTTTTAAAAACCAAAATAACATAAAACATACGCTACAACACTCTTTAACTCAAACCAAATGAAAGTTGTCAAGTGAATTTTCTGACTATCATTTGATTCTAGCTCAATTCAAGTAAAAATCAAACCAAATTTTTCGATATTGGTAGGAAAAGTGATTAGAAAATGAACTTATATGTTGTAAAGTGAAAAATCGCGAACTTTGAGGTGCAATAGATAGAATAATAAAATTAGATTGCAAACTGCAAAAAAATAGTCATACTTCAAACTTATTTTTTTATAACCCTAAAATCAAATTAATACGTAATATATGCAATGACATTTTTGTCTGTTTTCCTCATTTTTCATGGATTAGAATCGTCCTTTTGCCAAAAACACCACAACAACGGTTATAGTATTAGTCATAAAATATGAATGTAACTACTTCAACGCAAAATACTAGTACTTTGGATCGTAAAAACATTACCACAAATTAACATAAAAGGTGAGTTTTATTAATTTTTTATAAGTATAAATGATATAATTTTATATAATTTTTTTATAAATGATATTTTTCATATACTTAATTTGTAGATTTTAATAGAAAATATATAAGTTCATAAGTTTTATACTTCCTATTTATAATATTAGTTGTATGTAATATTGTATCATATTATATATATATATATATATTCTTTTATTATATTCAAGATACATACATTAAAAATCTTTATACAATAAATAATCTTTATAATTTTTAAAAAAAAAGAATTAATATAGCATAGATAAGGTAAATTCTTCAAAGTTATCATCATTTTTATTATTATATTACTTTTATAAGATTATACAATCATATTCTACTTAATATATTTAAATTATGTAAACATTGTGTCATATTGTTAGTATTGTTACATGAAAGATATATTAAACTGGAGTATTATAAATGACATATTTGTCAAATAAAAATTATATGATTTTTTTTTTAGTTTTTCAACATATTTGGAATACAGTTATAGTAGATAATTTATGTTATGTTATTTATGCTAAGTAACTTGATTATTATATATTTATGGAGGTGATATAAATATATATATATATATATATATATTTTTTTTTTTTATTGAACAAAACAATATCCCATAATTACCTCTTGGTCTTCGAAGACATTCTCATAACTGTAAACATCTTTTTTTATTTATGTATGGAATAATGTCATGTGATCTAACGAAACAAAATTTTAGTGCCCACAAAATTACGGAAGGTATTAATACCATCGACAAGATTAAAAACATGAGTCATATTCGTCAAAATAATGGTTATTGTAACGAAAAAAAAAGATCATTTATCTTGAAAAGGTGAAGTGAAGTCAATGATGCATAAACTTATAGTTGACATGTATTTATAGATGAATAATAATTAAGACCACATATAAAAAAAATCATATATACATATATATAGATCAAAATTTTGAATTTTATAATTTAGTTATAATTACATATATAATAAAAATAATAAAATTATTTGAATCACTTTTTTACATATTGGTGAAAATTGAAATTATAGTAAGTCAACTTACATTTGATTTTTTTTTTCTTACTTTTGTTATAAATCTCCTTTTATATATAGACCAAATTTGGGGGTTAACAACATTAGCGATAATTTTATATATATATATATATATTTTTTACTTTGATGGTTTAAAATTCTCTTGAAATGAAATTATTATTTTAATTTATTCAACATATATATCTTTAATCTTTATTATAGCAATAATTAAGTATTTATTAGATTAGATCATATTAACATTCATATACCATATATAGATTATAATTTTTAAGATTTTATCAGTATCATAGATGATATTATTATCATTTATATAATCATGTTTAATATAATATTTTTTTAATTATAAATTATAAAATAACAAATATTGCATTTCTACTTTTGGGAGGTGGAAATGGGTGAGAAAATATTAACATTTCTATTTTAAGGGTAATTGTTATTATATATATATAGATTACCATTCAATATATTTTCTTTAATTTTTTTTTTTTTATCACATTCACATTCATACATGATACATGGGTAATTACTAATTTCAAGCAATTATGCTAGTTTATACTTGTGAGTTAGGATTATAATTGACACTTTTATTTTTGAATAAAAATAATATTGACGAGGTTTATTCACTAATATCATGTAAATGTGACAATTTTTTAAATTATTGATCAAAATATCGCCAATAAAAATGCATTGAGTTATGTGAAATAACAGTTTTAAATCAAACTGAAGATATTTTCGCTAAAAATGGAGTGGTCTCGAAATTGCGTTCTGAAGTTTTAATGGAAAGGATATCCAATATTATGGAAAGAATATCCGATATTACGACGAAATGCAAAAAATCAATTGAAATTTAATATGTTGTTGTATCCTATCCTTCACACAATCAAACAGCGCTAGCATAAGAAACCAAAGCTGAAAAAAAAATTAATAGTATAAATCTAACAGAACATGAACAGATGATACTTAGTAGTCTTAACAGAAGGGAAAACAATCTAGGATAACTTAGTAGTCTAACGGCAGGTCGAAGACATGAGACCATCAGTCGGAGCTGGTCCTTGTGGTTTAAGCATACACTCACAAACTTCGCCGAAACCGTCCAAAGTAAGAAAGACAGTTGCTACAAAAGTTTGGGGATCAGCACTACTCCCAGCTTCTCTAGCTGTAAATGTCAGAAGATCCGTCCTGGCGGTCGTCCAAACGACCTTCAAAAGCTTCACAAACTCGTGTCTTTTCCCAGTCTGCACCACAATTCAAGATATGCATGACATAAATCAAATCACATAGATAGATGGCAGTATGTACCTTCCATTCGATATCATCAATAGCAAGTTGTATTTTTTTTCTCAAACGCCATGACATAAATCAAATCACATAGATAGATAGATGGCAGTATGTACCTTCCATTCAATATCATCAATAGCAAGTTGTATTTTTTTTCTCAAACGCTCGGCATATCGCTCGGACAGTCGGTCCACATCCTTCACCTCGAAAGGGGACTCCAAACTTGGGGGTGGATCACAATCCACATCGTAACCCTAATTTCCAACACAACATCAAACCCTAATCAATTAATCGTAACCCTAATTTCCAAACCCTAATCAATTAATCCAATCAATCAAATTGAGAAGCAATTAATTACTTACCCTACTGGTTCGCACTTGGTGAAGGAATCTCTTAGCCATCCCAACAGTGTTATGTTCCATGTTCATTTCTGTTCCTATTAGAAACGGGTCGGCGTGGTCATCATAAGGTTGGGAATCGCTGAGATCATCCCTGTCTTCCCATTCCTGTTTTTGAAGGTATGGTTGAATCAAACCCATTTGGTATTGGGCACATTCTGTAACGGGAGGCCATTCATTCTCCATTGATCGATCGCAAGGTTAGAGAAAGATAGGTATCTTATCTGTGAGAGCGAGTAAGTAATCAAATAATTGGTCATTCTGTAAGTGTATTATATAAGATGAGAACAAAGTCGGCGGGATTTGCTTTTTCAGGCCCATTCTATTCAATTTTCTTTAAATAAGTGAATTAATTAAGATTATAATTATTTCTAATCAAATCAACTAAACCAAATCTATATAAAATCATTCCATATTTTTTTCCCAAAATAATAAAATTCCACCAATACTCAATTTTTTTTTTTTTTGTTTTATGAAAAAAATTCATGCATATCATACATATTTCAGTTTAGTTTAATTCTTATTTCGCTTCTTTGTAAATTTGTTGATAAATAAAACTGTATCTTCATCTTGTCATGTAGATTCGTGTTGGAGGTTAAACTCCATTGTTGTTGTCTTGGTGTATTTTATATGTTTCAGAAATATAATTCATCAAAAAAATATTGTTAAATATACATTCGTTATTCTATTAGTTTAAAACTGCTACTATTCAACAAATATTAGAAAATCCCAACATTAGTTTCATTTGGCTGATCAAACGATTAAATAATTAAAGACAGACCAAAACGGAACCATGCACTGTGAAAATGCAAATAAATAAATAAAAGGTTTCATATAAATAGATAAGTAAAATAGATGATAACAAGTGCAGATCTGCGGTTACAAGAGCACATAGCGTAGCTTGAATATGAAGTAATTTTCTGCTAGCAGTAATTTAACATGTTAACATTAGGAGGCCCCCAATATCCAAAAACGAGACTTTGTATCGACCTGTTTTTGCAACAAATGTGGAAATATGGTACACTGGAAATTGGAATAGGATGTGTGATGACCTGATTAGCAACTCTAGACTGATTGAAATGTCCTCCTCTTCCCCTATCTCCCACCACCAAAAAACCTAATTAAGTCCTTCCTTATCTTCCCATAGTCTTCGATTTTGGGGAATTCCGCCATGTCACGTAAAAGCAACATATCAGCAGTGACCATATTAAAATGAAGTTACTGCCAAAATCGCCAT
This sequence comes from Scutellaria galericulata, assembly GCA_946896805.1. NCBI lineage: Eukaryota > Viridiplantae > Streptophyta > Magnoliopsida > Lamiales > Lamiaceae > Scutellaria > Scutellaria galericulata. The sequence continues at coordinate 13,103,925 of OX335797.1, forward strand.
TTATAATCTAGAAGGCTTAGGCAAATGTATAATGAAAAATGGCACAGTGGTGCAACTATATATATACATTACTAAACTTTTCCTTGAGTTAGAAGCTAGTGATTGTATGAGCAATAGACTCGTGAGGCGAACGAAAAACTCGTGGTTTTTGCAATCAAAAGATCAAAGGGTGTACAACTCGTGGTTGAAGGTGGAAAAATAAGGAAAAGTATATAATCCCTTTTGTCATTAAGTTAAATCGAGATTACTTTGTTCCATTATTAAAATAATCGAATGTACATGTTAATGTATCGAATGTGAGTTGAATTTTAATAATTTGATTTCTTTATACATAACATGGTTTGATTTTGCTTATACATATTTTAAATATTTTTATTTATTTCAAATTTGAATGCTTTAACCTTAATTGATTTCCGGCATATTTTAGATTTTGTATATTTTTTTTTTTTAGCTCAAGTGAGCCTTCTAATCTCTTAATTATTAAATGAATAATATATAATCATAATTAAAATATATATCCACAAAAGAAATATATACAAACATTGTAGTTCTTCAAATCAAATGAAGAACTCTACAAATTTGTGAATTACATTTCCTAGCTATAACTCACTTCATGATTTTCCTTTTCGATCATAATAATAACTTCAATTAGACTTTGGAGTCGAATTTGAATAATGTCATTATTAAATCTACTCCAAGTTTATATTTGATTTGAATAGTATTAATTCGAGGATTTAGAGCCTTATTTTAAATTGGTATATAAGGGTAATTTGCAAATGCTACACGAACATATATTTGAACAATATTGATGAATTTGAATACTCTGTGATTAAAATGGATTTGAAACACATTTATTTCAAATCTCATATTTCAAACTATTCGATTGAAAACATTTGTAAATTATCCGTTTCAATTCATATGTTTTTGTATCCTACACAATCAAGAGAAGAATAGCATAAGAAACCAAAGCTGAAAAAGAAATTAATAGTATAAACTTAGTAGTGTATCTAACTTAGTGATAACTTTAACTAACAGAACAGAGAAAACGATAACATAGTAGTCCGAATGAAAAATGAAAAATAATAGATGATACTTAGTAGTCTTAACAGGAGGTCGGAGCTGGTCCCTGTGGTTTAAGGATACACTCCTTAACTTTGCCTAAACCGTCCAAATCAAGAAAGACAGATGCTACAAAAGTTTGGGGATCATCACTACTCCCAGCTTCTCTAGCTGTAAATGTCAGAAGATCGGTCCTGGCTCTCGTCATAACTGCCTTCAAAAGCTTCACAAACTCGTGTCTTTTCCCAGTCTGCACCCACAATTCAAGATATGAATGACATAAATCAAATCACATAGATAGATAGATGACAATATGTACCTTCGATAGATAGATGACAATATGTACCTTCGATCCGATCTCATCAATAGCAAGTTGTATTTCTTTTCTCAAATGCTCGGCATATGACTCGGCCACTTGGTCCAAATTCAACACCGCGAAAGGGGACTGCAAACTTCGAGGTGCAGAGCAATCCAGATCGTAACCCTAATTTCCAACACAACATCAAACCCTAAACAATTAATCGTAACCCTAATCAATTAATCCAATCAATCAAATTGAGAAGCAATTAATTAATTAATTACTTACCCTATTCGCACTTGGTGAAGGAATCTCTTAGCCATCCCAATAGTGTTATGGTCCATGTTTATTTCCTTTCCTCTTAGAAATAAAGGATACGGACTCATGTCGGTGGGGTCATCATAAGGTTGGGAATCGCTGAGATCATCCCTGTCTTCCCAATCCTGTTTTTGAAGGTATGGTTGAATCAAACCCATTTTGTATTGGGCACATTCTGTAACGGAAGGCCATTCATTCTCCATCTATCGATCGCAAGGTGACAATCTGATCACACAATTATACAAACCAAAATCAAAGAAAATCACTACTCATGAGATTTATTCAGGAAAAACAACAGCGCACAAGTTATATAAATTTGACCATCTGATACACAAATTATGCAAGCTTTCGTGCTTTTTAGATCTGCAATCCTAGTCTCCACCAGTATGTTAGTCTATTACTCATCAGAATCATACCTAAATCTCTCAATAGAAGCAAAATCAGATAGTAAAGATCCTAAATCATATAAAATTGCATTCGCCTAAATTGCATAAGATCTTTGCAGTAAAATTTGAAATCATTAAATTAGGGCACTGAATCATCAATGGACAAGACTGTTCTATGAGAGAGAGAGGTATTAGCGTCGAACCTGTGGCGGCGGCAATGAGCTCCAACTGATTTCGAACGAGGAGGAGTTGTAATCGCGTTCTAGGTTCTACTTCTCTTTGTCCTTATCCTCTATTAAGACCCTCAGGCTTCTCGGTGTTTCCAAAGGGGTGGAACTGTCAATTCAACTTTTTTCCTCCTCTTTCCGGATTTCATCCATTGATGATTGAAACACTGAGAAATATATAGGAGAAATAATATATATATATATATATATATATATATATATATATATTAACAAAATTCTCATTTCCTACTAAAAGAAATTTCATCAAATTTTATATTTTATTTTTTTGTGATATTAATTAAATTTATTATAAATTTCAAAAAATATTACTTTTGTGTAATAAATATATATGATATATAATAATCTAACCTTGCTGACAAATATTTTTAATAATATATGAAAAGAAATATTAATTGATATGTATATAAAAGATAGGCAGATAAAAGATAAAATTAAAAAAATATAAATAAATTGGTTATTATTAAATTTAAAATAAATAAATGGAACAATCATATATAATATCTTTGATTAGAAATTAAAAATAATTACCTGAATTGTGGAATCGTGAACGCAATGACAAAGATTGGAGTTGATTCCAATCTGAATGGATGCATTCATCGATCGATTATTTACATGATTGAATTCCATGTACCATGACCAAAATTTATACCACCAACAATACTCATCAATGACCAAAAATTATACCACCAATCCGGAAGAGAAACAACTTGATCTGAATTGAATTGAATCGATGAGAAATAGATGAGTGGGATTGAATTTGAATCATGAATTTCGGCCAAGTAATTGTCATTGCATTTAGGATAGAGTGAGGGTTTAAAATTGTATTCCTTTTGCTATGCCCATGTAGTGATCATAAGAACTGAATTTTGAGTTTGCTCCTTTTCAGAAATCCAAGTATAGTTTGTAATATGTACACTCACTGCAGAAAAATCAGACCTTGCCCTTGGATCAATCCTAGCTGTATATCGAGCAATCCCAAGTCATCAAATTTTGCATACTAGGGTATTCTCCAAATAATGCCACAATTCAGGTTAGTTACTTTGCTTTCAATTTGAAGGGACTGATATACTCTCTCATATCAGCAATTGCAAGATGTAGTACTGGTAAAAACTCAACGAGTTAGGGTGCTACGCTCCGAGTTTTGATTCCATGGATTAGAGTACAGCAATCTAGCTTTAATCTATTGAAAATTCTTCCTTCTTTTGTATTAATTCTTCGCTCTTCATTTTTCATGCAAAATCAGTTCTACTCCTAATGAGTCTGCCTTTCTTTCAATGCCAAGTGTTGGTGCTCACACACACACAAGAAGGAATTAAGACAATATCACTCTTTGGATCACTAAACTTGTCTCATCATATTCAAGTCTTTTAACATAAATTTGATGTCTAAATTATTAAAAGCCCTATCAGCAAAAATAATTAACATCTTTTTTTTTTTTTGTAATTTTATCCTAACCGTTAGAATTTGGCACAAAAAAAATAAAAACAAAAAAATCATTACTTTTATTATCTGTTGCAAAGGCCACCATTCTATTTTTCGACCATCGGAGTCCATGTAGTTGAGATGTGATGTAATTTGAAAAAATTAACAAAAAAAAAAAAGTTAAATATCAAGTTGTAAGAATCCCCACATTTTAAAAAATTGCATTTAAAAACTGCTATTTTTTTTAATAGTGGAAAAAAAAATCACAGCTTTAATTCACTATTGTTGTTCAAATCACAGTTCTTTTTCAACGATTTAAGTCATGTGTCCAGCTATATAATCATTTCTAATCAAATCAACTAAATGAAATCTATATAAAATCATTCCATATTTTTTTCCCAAAATAATAAAATTCCACCAAAACTCAATTATTTTGTTTGTTTATGAAAACAATTCATGCATATCATACATATTTCAGTTTAGTTTAATTCTTATTTCTCTTCTTTGTAAATTTGTTGATAAATAAAACTGTAGATTCGTGTTGGAGGGTCGAACCACGTGTATATTTTATGTGTTTCAGAAATATAATTCAAACAAAAATATTGTTAAATATTGGTTTAAAACTGCTACTATTCAACAAATATTAGAAAATCCCAACATTAGTTTCATTTGGCTGATCAAACGATTAAATAATCAAGGACAGACCAAAACGGAACCATGCACTGCGAAAATACAAATAAATAAATAAAAGGTTTCATATAAATAGATAAGTAAAATAGATGATAACAAGTGCAGATCTGCGGTTACAAGAGCACATAGCGTAGCTTGAATATGAAGTAATTTTCTGCTAGCAGTAATTTAGGGCAAAATTCATTTTTGGCCTTATAGGAATTTTCGATTCTCAATTGTGGCCCCTATATTCAAAAGTGGCCAAAAAATTCTCGAATTGAACCCTCTCCGTTAGTCCATTAACAGAAAATGTTAGTTTTCAATTTTGGTGGGAAAAAATGTTTTGTATCAAGTTTTCCTGGTTTTTTCCTTACCAAACCCTAGTACACACTATATAACAAGCTGCAAACATCCCAAAACACAATACAACATACAACACATATATCATCAAATATAGAGCACAAATTGAAGAAGTTAGGCAAAGTTGAGAAGATGTCATCATCGAGCCATTCTTACGTCTCCGGGACGAAGCGTTGCGACCATGGCAAGTTTGCCAAGGTTCGGGTCTCTAGACAACCTGGTAGTGAAGGGTGCCGATTCCAAAACTGCCCAAACTCGTTAACCGCAAAAAGTTGCAACTTCTTTGAATGGATTGACGAACCAAGTAAACACAATACGCCTACAAATCTAGAAATAAAGTTTGCAGAACTTAAAAGGGATTTTTCATAGCTCAAAGGTGAAACAATGCAACTGAAGGCCGAACTACAAATGAAGTGCAATGCATTGAAAAGAATGGAGGAAAGAATTGACAATTTGGAGAAGAATAAAAAATTGTCTATGTGCTTGGTCATACTAGCATGCTTGTCCATTTTGCACAAATGGATGCTTTCTAATTAATTAATAGCCTATGTTATTCGTATACGTAGTAGTCTAGAAGATGTATGTCTTTTTTATGCAATTTCCTATGTAAGCAGTCTAGAAGGTGTATGTCTTTTTCTATGCAATTTCCAAAAAAGCCTAAAAATGGGCCACAATTGAGAATCGAAAAATTCCTACAGGGCCAAAAATAATTTTTGCCCTAACTACCACGTGCCCCGCACGTGGTATCCCCGTTAAAAATTAGACGGACTCATCGTCTGGGCCAAAAAAGCCTGAAAATGGGCCACAATTGAGAATCGAAAATTCCTACAGGGCCAAAAATGATTTTTGCCCCAGTAATTTAACATGTTAACATTAGGAGGCCCCCAATATCCAAAAACGAGACTTTGTATCGACCTGTTTTTGCAACAAATGTGGAAATATGGTACACTGGAAATTGGAATAGGATGTGTGATGACCTGATTAGCAACTCTAGACTGATTGAAATGTCCTCTTCCCTTATCTCCCACCACTAAAAACCTAATTAAATTCTTCCTTATCTTTCCATAGTGTTCGATTTTGGGGAATTCCGCCATATCACGTAAAAGCAACATATCAGCAGTGACCATATTAAAATGAAGTTACTGCCCAAAATCGCCATTTATAATCTAGAAGGCTTAGGCAAATGTATAATGAAAAATGGCACAATGGTGCAACTATATATATACATTACTAGTCTTTTCCTTGAGTTAGAAGCTAGTGATTGTAGCAATAGACTCGTGAGACGAACGAAAAACTCGTGGTTTTTGCAACGATAGCAAAGATCAAAGGGTATACAACTCGTGGTTGAAGGTGGGAAAATGAGGAAAAGTATATAAATCCTTTTGTCATTAAGTTAAATTTGGATGTAGAAATATATGATCAATGGAGAAAAGAAACGTCTAACTTTTTTCCTTGTTTGAAGATGATGAAAAGAACCTTTAATTTAGAAGAGAGAATTAGCAATATATGTGACATTCATTTTTTGCTACCCTCATAAAAATAGTGAATGATAAGTGTTTTAAATGCCAACTTTTATATGTTCTAATTTATGGATAAAATATTGTTTTAAGTGTCAGCATTTACCTGTTTTAAGTCATCCAAAATGGTAAAAGGAGTTTAAAAAAATAGTTTATATAATTGGCAGTTGTGATTTGTTTTAAATTTTCCCTCTCCTTTCTGTTGATTTCAAATAGTTAATTTAATTTTGAAACTTTTTTTAAGAAGCTTTGAATATTTTATTTTACTTATATAAAATTTAAATTTGATGCATGTAACAAAATATGTTTGTGCCACTTGGATGCATGATCCATTAAATGAGTCACCTAAGTACGACTCCACAAGTCTAGTCTTTAACTCTTATGTGAGGTTCAACAGCCTTATTGTGTAAATACAAAAATAACGATTTTCTGATTATAATATTACACCAACCAATTATCAGCACAGGAGAAATTAAGGATGAAGAGGAAACATTGGCATCACCAAATCACAATATGCATTCAAGTATGACCCCACTCAAATTAAATTAAATTAATGCAGCAGAATATTCAGAGTATATATGCCAATGCCATACGTACAAGCCTACTTATGCGAATATTCCCCAGATTTTGGGCCTTTTTCCCATTGGATATCCCATCCGCATATTCCCAATATTCCCTCGTACCCAACAACTGATCACTCTAATTATCTTTAACTTCTTTTACTTTGGAATTCAAACATTTGAATTTTAATCCTACTATAATTCAATCCTGTCTCTATTATCAACAAATCAAGAATAAAAATTAATAAAATAATAATCTTAGAAGAGACCTACTCGATTTAATTTCCTATGTTATTAAAGTTATAATAACTAGAGTCCTCTTTTGTAGCACTGCACCACCTAATAAATAGTGGATATTATGAATGAAAGATGTTCATATTTCATTGGATCACTACACTTAGAACGTTACTTTTGCAACAGATACGTGTCCTAATTAACCAGGGATTCTATCTTATATAAATAAATAAAATCTCTCAAATCTTAGCAAACTAGCTTTGTCTTCTCTTAGAACAAGTTTCTTCTTCTCTTAAACACACATATTAGGCAAAGAAACAAGAAAAAGGCAGATAGAAACATGGAAAATTGGTGCAGAAACAAAAACATAGTTGTGTTAATGATGATGATCATCATCAGTTTCTCTAAGATTAAGGCTGAGTTTCAAAGATTTGAACATCCCACTAAGAGTGATGGCACACTCAGTTTCTTGGTCGTCGGAGATTGGGGGCGAAAGGGTCATTTTAACCAATCCCGGGTTGCTCAACAGGTATTAATTTCTTATATAAATTTCTTTTTATATATAATAATAAGTGTTTCTTGAATTCTGATGTGCCAGATGGGGAGGATTGGAGAGGAGTTGGATATAGATTTTGTGGTGTCCACAGGTGATAATTTCTATGATGATGGATTGAAGGGGGAAGATGATCCCAACTTTCTCCATTCTTTTACCAATATTTACACTGCTAATAGCCTCCAAAAGCAATGGTTTAGTGGTAAGTTTTCTTCTTATTTAATTATTATTTCTTGTTATTAATATCAACATATGTTTTTATTTAAAAAAAAAAAATCAAGTATATGTATTTTGATGCAGTTCTAGGGAACCATGATTACAGGGGTGATGCAGGGGCTCAGCTGAGTCCAGTCCTTAGAAAAATTGATAGTAGATGGCTTTGCTTGAGGTCCTTTATCGTTAATACAGGTCTCCAAATTTTCTTTTTATTTTTTTTATTTTCTTTCATATTTTTAACAGTTATGTAACTCGAATTTTATTCTTATTTTGATTTCAACAGAACTTGCAGAAGTGTTGTTTGTGGACACCACTCCATTTGTGAGAGATTATTTCACAAATCCAGAAGATCATGTCTATGATTGGCGTGACGTGTCCCCTGTCAACGCCTATACTGCCAAAATATTAAAAGTAAGCATTCTACTTTATTCTCTTTTGTTGAATGCACTAATTAACGATATTAGTCAATCCATAATTTATAAAATACAGTAAATAGTGTTTGAATACTTAAATTAGGTTTGAATTTTATAGGTTCATGTTTGTGTTTTATGAGATGTCTTATAAGTATAATATTTTTTGAATTGTTTAATTTTATAAGATGGATCAAATTAAAATTTGTAATCTATAAAACAAAGTTTGACTCTTGAAAATGTTTTTGAATTAGAAGTAAAATTATGATAACGTGTACATGGAAAAGATTTCCAAATTCATAATGATAAGTCCGACTGCATTTAATGCACGTCAATTAAGTACCTCTTACGTGTTTAATTAGGGTTCATGCTACCTTTTTTTTTTTTTAAGCATTTAAAAAAAATGGCATATCCCTTTGCCACACCTGTCCTTTTATTATTCTATTTCGTTAATTATACACCATCGTATTACATATGCATTTACTTTTTTTATATTTAGAAAATATTTTATAATAAAATAATGCATTTCTCAAAAAAATCATTTCAATAGTTTAAAATTTAAATCGGCCTAATAGGCCCAACACGACCAATATCTGGTCCATTATAACTGTTATATTGGAAATAAGTGAAGACGTAACAATAAGGACAGAATGAAAGAAATAATTAATGCTTACTTATAATTAAAAAAAATAAAGATAAATTCAAACAAATGACTAATAGATTATAAACTTATCCTCACCTTTTTTTTAAAAATTAATTTTATTGGTTGATTGGATATAAATAGAATGTGGAATCAGCATTGAAGGAGTCACGAGCAAAATGGAAAATAGTGGTGGGCCATCATGCAATCCGAAGTGTAAGCCACCATGGTGACACTCAAGAGCTTGTTTATCAACTTCTTCCAATTCTTCGGGTAAAAATAAATATTTTTAATTTAAATATTTATTACTTCCACATTTTAATTGTAAATCACTGATTTTTAAGTCACCTTTAGTTTCTTATTTTGAATTAACCCAATTCATAGTTTTTCTTACTCAAAAGGGCTAGTAAAATCCTATAATTAAAGGATAAAAAATCTAATTACGTAATTTAGAGAACTAAAATTTCTCATAAATCTTAATCAGGCCAACAACGTTGATCTGTACATTAACGGTCACGATCATTGTCTTCAGCGCATCAGCGACAGCAAAAGGTAGAATACCAGTATACCACAACTCTTGATATCTTATCTATATATCCAATTAATCAGTTGGTGATCCACACATTGAATATAAATTTAATTAAATCTAAATAATGGTGTATTATTATTGTATTTATATAAATGTTTTTTTGGTGCAGCCCAATCCAATTCTTGACAAGTGGGGCCGGTTCAAAGGCATGGAGAGGAGACATTAATACATCGAACCAAAAAGGGTTGAAGTTTTTCTACGATGGTCAAGGCTTTATGTCTGTCCAATTGACACAAAGTGATGTCCAAATTGTGTTTTATGATGTTTTTGGTGCCATTTTACATTCATGGACTATGTCCAAACACCACTTGGGTCATTGGGATATGTAAATTGAATATATATAAGTATTCTTTACCTTTTAATTCCCCATAATTATTTTGTTTCTTTAATTTTATCTCAATTTGTGATAAAGGCAAAGGTTTTTAATGGATATAAAAAGTGGAGTTAGTTCAACTAGAAATGTTATATAGAATGAAGTCTTTGAAAACTGATGATGTTGGTTTGTCAATTCTAATTATCTTGTATTTAGAATGTAGACTTTTAAGTTTTCTGTTTAAATTATTTATAGTTTTGTGTGTTATTGTTTATATCCCAAATTTCTAATGTTATCAAATATCAAATACAATAACTTAGACATATCAAAATCTGTTTAAATTATTTATAGATATGTATGTTATTTTGTATCATTTCTAATGTTATCAATACAATTACTTAGTCAGACAAAAATTTAACGTTAAAAATATATAATTTTTATTGATATTAAAATTAAAATAGAATTATATTTCATGTCCAAATAACATACTTTACATTTAATTTTTTTTAACTAAATATTACTCTTTCCGATTCTATTTTTAAGTGTTATTTTTGAATTTTGTCAAAAAAATAAGGAACACAATTATTTTTTTCTAATATATTCTTAACTAATTAAGAAAAGAGATAAAATTAACTAAAGAAGATATGTATCAAAACATTTACCTATTGTAATTTGTAAAAAATAAATGAACGAAGAAAATAGATTATTTCAAACATAGATGGCAAACATTAAAGTCGGAAAATAGATGATGAAAAATTCATGAGATAAACATTAATAAAAAAAAAAAAAAAAAGTTTCCCCTGAAAAATAGGAAAGTTTTCTTAGAGTAGTGTAACAAAAACATTTATAAGTGGGTTACAAACAGCTTTAGAAATAATTTTGGAATAAAATCATATAAAAATTTTAAAAAATAAATAATAAAAATTAAGACCCCATTAAAACAACACTAGTAGATTTGGAATGAGTATATGGGCATATTAGTAATTCTCTCTAAAAAGGCTTTTCGCGATACATTGAATGTGTGGATTGGGTTGTGAACTTGTGAAGATGAAAATTATATATATATGGTAGGTCACCCATATCAATCTCATGATCACCAACTTATTTTGATTTCTATCAACTGATTTAGTGATTTTGAGAAGATTGTTATGGGATAAAAGTTTTTCATAATAAATAATGTTTCCCTACACACATGTCTTAATTTGTCCAATGATGATGCATAAAAATTTCATCAATTTAAATATTATAATTTAAAATTAATGATTTTGTTAGATTTGTGGATACATTATTATAAGCATAAGGTGGTAAAGTAGCATTCTTGAATAAAAATAAAGCTAATTTGCATACACAATAATATATTCCATATATTTCAATACCGTATTAATAAAATAAGGAATATGGGCATTGGTTTTTTTTTTAATTACCTAATTTAATCACCTATTTAATTACCATAATTTATCTGCAATGATAATTAATTATATTTGAAAAGTAAATGTGACGTTATAAACTTATTCGGCCGACATACATAAAAGGTCAAAATAATCGGTTCGAATTCAATTGTCTCATTTTCAATCATGTGTGTTTTCTTTCCTCTTACCTATATATAAATATAAAATATATATATATATATATATATATATATATAATTCTGTATATAAATACATATTTATTTTTTTGAAATAAAATTCATATTTATTTAAAATTTGTTATTATACATTAAAAATATTTTACAAAGTACAATTCTCGTGTGATACTCGGAATTTGTCAATAGATAATTATTAAAAAGCAATATAAAAATATATAATACTTTAAAAATAAGAAAAAATAAATCAGAGAATAATTTTGATTTCTATAAATGAAGCATCTCTGTGTTAAGAAAAAACATTTTTTTACAGAGCATTGAAAAGGTATTCAAGATTTTTTTTTTTATAATATATATATATATATTTAAATATAAGTTATATTGAAATTAAAATTAAAATCTGAAAAATTATAAGACATGCAACATCTTTATTTTTAACTGATTTCAAAATTAGTTTTCAAATTATTTTTCCTAATATTCTCAATTATTTAACCTATTGTCCAATTTATTGTCCGATTCTACCTGTCGAGACCCCCCACAGACTACAATTATTGAAAGACTTTTAAGAAAAATGTGACAGATGATTCGATTTGACAGCCTATTTCAATTTGTGGATATAAATAAATAAATAAATTAAGAAGAAAATTAATACTGCTTTTTACTGGTCGAGGACTCCAGATACTTCCGTTTCGGAAGTTTAAAATTGTGGACAATTATACCCTTCACTCCTAAATTTTCCATAAAAACCTTATCCTAATTTAATTTCCCAACAATACCCAAATACTAATGGCCGCGCATCCATTGAAAAGTCATTCCCACCCATGTATTGAACGACACGTGTCCATTAAATAGCAAATCTCCGCATATCTCGGCCACGTGGCAGCTTGTGGCCCGTATTCTCTGCTCGTGGGCTGACCCACTTCTTTTCTCTCTCACCTATTTAGTACGTTTCCTAATGTTTTTCTATTTTCACCAAAAACAGAGAGAGAATTCCAATACGATTTTTCCTTTCTTAATTATCCATCCCTTTTCATCTCATCATATTCCGATTTGATCTTGTGAATTGTTATCGTTTGCTTCGATAATTTTCAGCGAGGCTGATTTGGAAGGAACGGAGATTTTCTCCATTGTTTTTTTGCTTGAGATTTCTGAATTTTGCTGATCATTTGATCCTCGAGCTTTTTCTGGGGTTTGCAAATTTTTTGGCAATTTTCCCCTATTTTCTGGTTTATGATTTGCTTGGCATTTCCGCAGCCGATTTTTCTGATACCGAATGAACCTCATTTCGCAGCGAAGATCGATATAATCTTCAAACGCAGATTGAAATTTGATAAAATTTTATTCACAGAGAATTTCGCGTCGTCGGAACTGATATTAGAATCGCCGAGGAGAAGAGTAAGAGGAAGAAAAAGAATGGTGACGAAATCAAGCGACGCAGCCACCATAATTCTGACGTCAGGCGCGAGCGGGAGAATCAATGCTTTGTTTTCTTTACGTGCGTTGAGGAGTGTATTGCGGCTAATCAGCGCGTTTTTTTTTATTCTACTGCTGCCGTTTCGCGGGAGGCGACGATGCATGGCTGTGGGGGCTGCGCCGGAACCGCCGGAGAAAGGTGGCGGGAAGGAAGAGAAACCCTCAGCAACGACGGCTAAGGTGGTTAGGGTTCCGGCGACCATGGTGCCGAAGAAGATCGTCGACAAGGATGTGGCGGCGCGGCGGGCCCTGGCGATTAAGAGGGTGGTGGAGGGTAACGGAGATGATGAAGATAATAATAAGGAAACAAAGAGGGAGTTTTCGCTGTTTGATACGTCGAGAGGTGACACCATTTTTACTCAATCATGGTCCCCTGTTAATGTCCAAATCAGGTGAATTCTCCAGTTTTCTTAATTTTAATTGATTTTAATTTTAAACTTTTTTTGGTTTTATGTTTGATTTTATATTTTAGATATAGGAATTGAAATGCAGCAGTTGATTTTACTACGGTATAACAATTTCTATATGCATATATAACTTGGTATTTTTATTGGGAGGAGATAAAATTGGTTTCTGTTGTTTCCTTTTCTAGATGTTAAAGATTCTTAGCTTGATAATTTCATGGTGTACAACTATAATAGAACCATATCGATCAAACTTAGCTGCATCCGAGAATATCTAGACATTGAGGAAGTTGAGGCCAAAACATTACTTGAAGATTCGCTTAAAATATCAGGAGTGTGTATTGAAAGTGACTATTCTTGTCTTTACGACACCTAATAACTAGAAAATTCCAAGGGTTGGAAATACCGGACCGCTTTTGTGATGCTGATGGGTGTTGTTTTCTTCATCAAAGTATTATTCTTTCTTGTGGATGGAGGAGTACAAGATATTAGTGTGCTCGTTTATGACAATATGAAAATCATTATGAGGATAAACATCTTCGGTTACTGATGATTGGCTAAATTGCGCCAAACCATAACTGAAGAGAGTACTTGATCATGTTAAATTAACAATAGTGTAATTTCAGAAACCTTTGATCATGGAGTTATTGGGCTGTTGCATGATTTTCTTTGGATCTGCATATCCAGTCTTGTTATGAATAAATTGTCTCAGGATACAGGAATCAAGACATTTCTCTGTCCTCTAGTATTGGAAAAGTAGAAAGTGTTGAGGAAAATCATATGAATCGCAATGCAGTTGTACTGGTTTATTATTTGGTGTGAGCATAACTACTCAGACCCTGAAATCAATTTTAATCACAAAAACAAGATTGTGATGGACTCAAGGGCAAATTATATGAATTGATTAAGTTCACATATCATCTGCAAATAATTGCGTTCATCAATTTCTACATCTCTTGTCTGCATCTATTTCATGGCACCTTAAGATCTACTTTACTGTATCCAGAGCTTCATGAAATAGCATGCACATTGTTGAATTTTATTTCTTGCATGGCAGTATGTTTTTTTTTTTTTTTTTTTTTTTTTGGGTATGATATTATTTATTCTGAATTCATATTCCAATGAATTATTTCTCATTATTAGACATCGATCATATTTGTTTTCTGATATGTAGGGGACTGGTTGTTATCTTGCATGGTCTCAATGAACACAGGTTTGTACTCTATTAGTGCATGGTTAAGGGTCAGGGACAACTGGCAATCCTATTTCAATTTGGTTTATTGTTTAACGTTTAAGACTATTTTCCTGTTTTCTAAAGATGTATATATTTTTAAACAGTGGAAGATATAATGCTTTCGCCAAGAAACTCAATGCAAATGGCTTCAAAGTTTATGGAATGGACTGGATTGGTGAGTTAAAACTATTCTACGTCTGAATTGGTTTCATACATGCAGAAATAATCCTATTTGTAAGATAACATCGTAATAATATTTTGGATTTAGAGATAGAATGGTAGGAGTATTTTTATTTTTCTTTGTTTTGCTATACTGTATGTTCTACTTCATGTCTTTTATTTTTTGACTATCCAACAAAGAGGGGCTGTAGTAGAAACCAAATGAAGGTATTTCATTTGGATTTGGATTTTGTTATCTTAATTATTCTGTGATCAAATGTCTTTAAATGTGCTTCTTCTATTGAAGGGCCAGCTACGGTTTTCTTTTCTAGTGTCAATTCGCCTTTTGGCCCCGACTAGATGCTAGCGTCAGGATTTGGAAGTTTTGTGAAAAGAAAACCTAGTGGGCAAAAGATGTGTGTGAGAGTGTCTTGACCTAGGAACCTGTTGATTTGGGTGTTTTATTTAGTCAGTTGCTGCTCATTTCAGTATTTTCTTTTTCAATCTGAAATTGGAGAATGTGCATAAATGTCTGAGAGAGAGAGAGAGAGAGGCATTGCATGTTGAGAGCATACAGAGGTCACAAAGTAAAGCATCAAAACAAAATCTTTCTTACTGTTTTCCAGACACAGTCAGCTTTATTTTTTAGAACAGGAGATCTTTTCACTGCTAAGTGGAGATTAATATTTCACGATTTGATGAAGCTCTCAGTCCTTTTCAACTAGTAATGCTTTTCCTTCTTCATCTATTGGATGATCATCGTGGACAAAACCATGTTTGTTTTACTAATTTATAGTCATAGACTTCAACTATGCATATATATTTGGATGTTGCAGGGCATGAGTATTTTTCAATGTGGATGCCATTGGTGCGTAAAAGTAACATGTGAAAGCCCTCCTTCATGAGTAAGCTTGTTCTTCGAGTCTTTACATCTACCTTAAATGTAACCATTGATAGAAGGGGGAGTCATGCTTTTGAAATCTGGACAAGAAAAAACCTTGAAAATGGAAAGTGGAAAGTCTTTGTATAAACATGTATAGCGGTTAGGCAATGCATGTAGTTACATAAGAATTACCCTCCTTGAGCATATTTATCAGGAAGGGAGTTTCAGAGATGGGTGTAGTTCACCCTAGTGTGTTTGTTGTAGCTCAGTTTGCTGTGATTACTCTCTGTATGTGTTTTTCGAGGTGCTACTTTCTTTGTTTTATTTAAAGAATAATTAAACTGCTATTCTGTGGATTAATATGGAACCTATTTTGGTGTTGGCTATATTGCTTTTCCATTATACAAGTACTACAAGAAAGATTCATTGCTCATCGGCTCAATCTTACCTTATTATTGTAGGACATGGTGGCAGCGATGGATTGCATGCATACGTTCACTCTCTCGATGATGCTGTTAATGATATGGTATGGTATGCTCTGCATTTCATGCATAGTATAGGAAACCAAGTAGGTTTATCCAACAATTATATACAGTTTTTGTTGACTGACTTCCCTATATGATGATGCACAGAAAATGTTTCTTAGCAAGATTCTGGCTGAAAACCCAGCAGTTCCCTGCTTCTGCTTTGGACATTCAACTGGTGGAGCAATAGTCTTGAAGGTAACATCAGATAAGATTATCAACAATATACTTGCATCCTCACAATTTTGCCCTGTTTAATCTATAAGCCATGATATGAACAGGCAGTACTTGATCAAAAAGTGAGACAACGTGTAGCAGGCATCGTATTGACTTCACCCGCCGTAGGAGTTCAGCCATCCCATCCAATATTTGCCGTAAGTTCCAAATCTTTCGCCATGTTCTTGCTTGTAGGAAAATTGCAAAATGAGTCATGTTTTGGAAATAAAATTTGCGATTTAATCCTATATCTGCAATTAAATTCAGGTGCTTGCTCCAGTTTTTTCCTTCTTGTTGCCAAGGTTTCAATTCAGTGCAGCAAACAAGAGGGGCATTGCAGTGTCGAGAGATCCAGAGGCACTGGTGGCTAAGTATTCGGATCCACTGGTATTCACCGGGTCCATTAGGGTAAGAACCGGGTACGAGATTCTGCGGATAACCAGCTATTTGCAGCACAATCTAAGCAGGTTAACAGTGCCATTTCTAGTTCTTCATGGCTCTGCAGATTCGGTAACTGATCCTGAAGCATCTCAGAAGCTCTACGACGAGGCTTCATCCACCGATAAAACCATTGTGCTCTATGAAGGTCTTTTGCACGATCTACTTTTCGAACCTGAAAAGGAAGAGATCATGGAGACCATCATTGCATGGTTGAATAGTAGACTGAATTAGATGATGTGTGGGAGATTGAAGAGGCAGGCGACGCCATTGACGCAACTCCCCGTTCGGACACTTGAGAGTCGAGTAGGCGATGACACATTTGTCTCTATGAATAAACGGAGTAGAACGATACGATGTCTTACAATGTCTTGAAACCCCATATATGGAGGAGTAATCTTGATTTCATCTTCTCCATATTTGTTGGAGAATTCATGCTGCATTTTTGTTGGTATATTCTCAGCTTCATGATTACAAAAACAAAAAGTGAAGTAAAGAGATATCAACCTTAATGCAGATATATATATATATATGATATTTATTTGAGGTTTATATATATATATGATATTTATTTGAGGTTTATTGAATCTTTGCATTCTTGCTTCGTCTAAGAAATTTGCACTCTCTTTAGATATTAACTACTTTGGCCTAGGTCAGGTGTCCCAAATGCTTGATTCATACATAAAACTTTTATCATAATTATATATTTAGGGTTAATAATTATAGGGTTAATAAATTAACATGTCTTAGTTGTATGTTACATGAAAAAAGTCCATTTCACATTACAGGGGTTACACGTTACACGAAAAATATGAATAAGGAATTAGAATTTAGTCGCATTACATGAAAAAAATGAATTAACATTACACGAATTGTCTCTTATTAGAGAGACAATTTTATCTATTTTTTTGATTTGTGATAGAAACATAATATTTGTGGTAAAAAATTAATGTATTATTTGGTTTTATCATTTGTGGTAAAAAAAAAAATGTATTATTTGGTTTTGTGGTGTAAATGGCTATTATACCTAAAATAAAAAACCAATCATTTTTATACTTTTTTCCTTTTAACCGCACCATAAAGTTCAGGTGGTTTTCACTTTGCACTTCAGACCATTTTCTGATCAAAGTTGAAAATAAATGTAGTTCAAAATAGAGGAGTCAAAGAATTCAATTAAATGAAATAGTTATCATTAATGTCAAATAATAACTCCAGATCTTTTAACCCCAAACAAAGCCTTAAGGAAATGATTAGATATAATACATTTTAATTTGTGTATAAGAGCAAAGGACCACTGAGATTGGAAGATAATTAAAAAAAATTAGTAGTAAACTTTTGTTCCCAATTGGTCAATTCCCAATTTGAAGAGGATTAATTAATAATTAATTAATTCCACAACAATTACTGGCAATGACACACTGAGAATGACAAGCAATCGATTAATTTAGATATTAATTATTTAATTTGAGTTCCATCACTGCTTCCGTCTATAGTGTCACATTATTTGTTTCTTTCTTTGACAATAAATTATTATGTAAATACATCCTATCAAAATTCGACACATCACCCAATTCCCCAAGATAATTGTTAAATCTTAATGTTGAATTTAAAATTTTAATGCAAATTATTTAATTTTTATGTTGAATTTATCATATAGTAAACCATTTTATACAAAATAGTGATTTTATTTATAGTATGAAACTAACATTAGTTCCGTGTAATATTTGAGGTTTAAATAAATTGAATTTAGTAAAATTGAGAAATTTAAAATATTATTTATATTAAAAAACTATTTATGATTTTGTGTTATAATCATCTAAGTTAATATTAAATATAATGTATTTTTGATTAATATATTATTTAACTATTGAAATATATGTTGCATATTTATAGATGCTTAATTGGCCAAATCTCAATTTAGAAATGCTTATTGGCTATTGCAAAATCATAATTGTATTGGTGATGATAGAGAGTGAAATCGACATGTTATTGGTTTATCAACGTCCTTTTATGCTATAATTGCTATCTAACTCAATATATATTTTATTTATTATTTTATAGCACCATAGTACAAAGACATCATATATCTAAATAAGTTATGATAATTTTTTTCTAAAACGTGAATATTATATATATATATATATATATATATATATATATAAACAAAAAATATTGATCTATAAGACATGTCCCATTTAAATAAAAAAGGATTCCACTATATACATATATAGTTAGGTCTTACCTATTATGATATGAGTAGTGATTTAATTTACATGTTTAGTTTGATAGGAAATAAGATGTAAGATGTGTGGTGGTCTTACCGACCAAAACTTTTTTTATTTTTTACATTTATTAGTTGGTTGATATTTATCTCACAAGAAAGGTAAGATTTGTTAACTTTTTAATTCGAATGGAATTAATTTTCTCCAATCCAATCAAGATTTATTTATTTATCCCAATTAAGATAATTCATTGGTTGAAAATCCACACAAATTGATCCAACAAATACTAGAATGAATATATATATATCCAAGAAAACCAAATATAGAAGAAAGAAAATTGAAATATCGAAGAGGCCAAAGATCATGGCCTGCACCACGATGATCGTTTTGGCACCATGCATACTATTATAGTTTTAACTTGCTGAAAAGGTTGGGTTTTTTATTTTTTATTTAATTTTTTACCCACAAGCTATGTTTAGTTTAGTTTTAATACGGTTCCATATGTCAAAATTCAAAATTCACATTTATTTTTAAACTTAAATTCAAAATTGTCATCCACCAAAATTATACCCTATATTCCTATATAGAGTTAAATGCAAAAATCAACCTGTATACCCATTTTTCAATTTACAACTTAATTTGTTTTTATTCGATTGCTACTTTGAAGTTCTGGACTTTATCTGATCATTGAAACCTAAATCACTTTTCCTATCATGTTTCCGGCAAAGTGGAGGTCACACGAATCACACATGATTTAAATATTTTCACTTTACAATTTCAACTTTGTTTTTTGTCCAATTGCAACCTCAAGTTCCGAAAGTTATCAAAATGTATCCTATATTACAGTTGCAGCTGGATTAAAAAAAAAACAAATAAAATTTAAGTTGCAAAGGGAAAAAATTAAATCATATATTGGAAAAGTATTATAGGTTGCAGGCAAATAAACTATATAACTTTAAGATTGCAATTGAATTTAAAAAAAAAAAAAAAAATCTAGATTGCAAAGTAAAAAAATTCAAAGTTAGTTTTTGCATTTAACCCTACTATATATACTACCTACATCTACTAATACATAATTTTACAATTTTCAACAAAAATCTAGTTTGTCCCATCCTACAATATACAATCACAATTCATAACTAATATATTTCTTTTCACTATTTATAGGAATTTCAACTATTCAAATATTTTAAAACCAAGATTTTCTCAGTCCACTTAAAACTTAACCAAACATACCTTAAAAGGTTGGTATTTAATATGGTTTGAGTTGAAAACAACATGAATAACACTACAATATTATTCTTTTCTATGATTTCTACTTTTAAATATTTTATATAACTCAACTTATGTCGTTATTAACAACTTTGTTAGATCTAACCAACCCTACCAATTGACTTTAAAATGGTCCCCTCTCTCAGGATCATCATATTCAATTATCACTTTTTAATTCTTTTTAATTGATAATTTGGGGAAGTTTCCAAACTTTATGTTCTCTTACGTGATGGGACTAAATTGAAAATAAAAATTAGTTTTATTGAACAATTTATTTAATATTTCGGCAGATAGGACAGTAACTGTTCATTAATGAAAAACTGATTGGTTTGATGTCTTTTAATGATAATATTTTTTATTTATGTCAATTAAATTAATTCGATTGACACAACACTACAGAAAACCGGCCAGCCAATTAAATTGCTACAACCAAAGTAAAATGGAAACACTGTGGAATGTACAGTTACTATACATGAAATCGAAGTGATTTTTTTTAATATGACTTGTTGAATTTGCTTCTTTATCGACTGTTGATTGGTCATCCATTATCTTAGCAAACCATTGTTTTTTAAATGATTTTTGCAGTGCTTTAATATTGTTAGTGTGTTTGTCCTAGTAAAGATTTGGTTTTTTTTTTTTTTATTTGCATGAATTTGTAGTTAGTACCAATGTGACAGTCAAGTTGTTAAAAGTGAAATTATTGAGAAAATGACCCAATCAATGTCCTATGTTTTCGACCATTTTCTACGTTTACAAAAATGAAATTCTCATCCCATTATTCACCTTTTCGATCATCTTGTGCACTATCTTTTTTTTTTTTTTTTAAGAATTATTTCTCAAACTTACATCTACTTAAAACATATTAGGATGAGACTATAAACACTTCAAAATTTATTAAACACACCCAATTTTTTTGAAAAATGAAAGACATAAAAACACAATTTTTGGGTTGGGTTTAGTATTTTTGGGGTGTGTATAACCCCACCCAACATATTATTACAACTAATTTGGGATGGTTAATCTCGAACAAGAACATTTTCTCCCTACAACCCCCCATCTACCGGGGAATCTGATCTTGTATAATCGATCCAAATTGTTTACAAAAATAGTTCACAATGAAAGTGATTGATTTTAAATCAATATCAATCCAAACATTTATCAATGAATCTGCTACTATCAATTTCAAATGCTTCAATCCAAACACAACCTTAAGTAATTATTTCGCCAACACCCCCAACTCTTTCAAGGGAAATTTTGTCCAACATTCATGGCAACTATACAAATATATTTATGTAGATTTATTGCATACACTCTCAGAATCTAGTCCTTCCATGAATGGAACCAAAAACAAAAACTAAAAACCCCATGCACACACACAAACAAAGCAAATTGATATGAGATGTTAGCCAAACTAATAATAGCAAGTAATAGAAGCAAAGTAAGACAAAAATGAAGGAAGAGACCCTTATTAGTTCATAGGAAGGTTAGATTATAATTGTGATATAAACTCACACAACCACAACAACAAACTAAGTCTTAATTTCATTATATGTGATGGGTTATAAGGATCATATTTCATTATTGTGCTCAATCAAGACACATACATGTTTTCATTCATATTTATTCCGATATAATGAATTTCTACTTTCTATACATCATCTTAAGGTCTCGTATCTCGCTATACATAACATGATATAAACTGATGGCACAGCAAAATTCACCTGACTAATTCTTTCTATGAACCTCTCCAAATGTCTGCCCTTATCATCTCAAACTTTTCTAGATTGCATTTTTTATGTTTGGCAAAGCTGACTCGGCTTTAAGGGGGGGATTCAAGAAAACTATAAACCACAAAAAAGAAAAACCATAGTCCAGAATGATCATTAAAAGATATAAAATCATAAAAGCTCATAATCATCAGAATAACTACAAGAAATATCTTAGGGGGACAAAATCCACAAAATTTCTTGAATAAATTTAAGCAAGGTGGTCCAGTTTCCTAGTGGAGATTAGTTTCTTTTACTTGGACATCATTTTCAATAATAGTTTATCTCAATTTTCCAATAATAGTTTACCTTTTGCTTTCAGTAGAGCCCACAAAATAATAGTTTATCTAAATTTTCCAATAACAGTTTACCTTTTGCTTTCAGTAGAGCCCACAAAATAACAACCCCTTCCAACAAGCCAAAATAGATCTCTTTCCATTCCATTTCTTTTCAACTTCTGTTCATTGATTCAGTGGGATTCACCTCCTTTATATATCCTTCTGAGTTATGTACAACCTGAACAATTTTCTTAGCTTCCATGGCCCTGTAAAGGATACCATGATTCAAAAATCAGAAGTAAGCCTACTTTAGGTTCATTCTTTTGACACCACAGTCATCATGGAGGCGAGTAATATCCTTAGAAAAAGAGTGACCTATGACATCCTTTGCTCCCAAGAGAATTCTATTCCTCAAGAAACATTCAAGTACAAATCAACTTCTTTTATGCTCCTAGCTACATTAACTAATAACCATTACATTTCTAACGTTTATATTCTTTTGCACAGAGTCTTTTAAACTATTTTTACTCTTCTAAATACAGTTAAACCTCATCAAATATATCTGCTTGTTTTCCTTCCCCCCAAGAATAGGCTGTTCGTAGGATCTTGGAATGTCGGAGGCATCCCACCACCAGATAACCTAAACCTCGATGAGTTGCTCGACACTCAAAATATCATGGCAGATGTATATGTGTTGGGGTACTCTTCAACTTTTATGAGCATATAAAGTTACATAGGAGTAATTGGGTTCTTTTGTATTAACAATAAGAAATACAACTATTGGCAGGTTTCAAGAAATCGTGCCTCTCAATGCTGGAAACATTTTTGGGCCAGAAAATAGTAATATTTCAATGAGGTGGAATTCTTTAATCAAAGCAGCTCTCAACAAGAGAACAGTTACAGAAGATACAGTACAAAAAACAGAAGCTGGAGAGATGCAGAGAATTTATCCCCTTAAAACACACAGTTCCACCAACTCAAGTGTTCCAGATTATGAGTGCATAATAAGTCAACAAATGGTAGGAATATACATTACCATGTGGGCGCGAACAGAGCTACATCATTACATCAGTCATCCAAGCATCTCATGTGTAGGCTGCGGTATATTGAGGCGACTGGGAAACAAGGTAATAAATATAGTATTAGTATTGTAGACATAAACCATATGACATTATTTCATAGGAAAATAAATAAAGAACCTAATTAACCAACACCAATATTTCTTTCATCTGTTTGTTTCCTAAAGGGTGTATATTGATTTTACCAGGAGTAAGAAAGTAACTAACAAAATCTATTTGTTATAACAGGGTTCAGTCTCCATTAGATTTCGCTTGCATGAGACAAGCTTTTGTTTTGTGTGTAGCCATTTAGCTTCAGGTGGTAAAGAAGGCGATGAGAGACACAGAAACACAGATGTAGAGCATATATTGGCACGTACACTATTTCCTGCTGAACAGCATTTGCCTAGAAATATCCTAGACCATGAGTACGTAATCGGATTTATTGCACTTTTTCATATTTTTGACACTTTTACTGCATCAGCCATTTGATGACTTTTTTTGTGCCAGTAAGAGTTCATATATTGATCTTTCTATACCAGGAAAACATGACTTTTTAATCATATTTAACAGTCTTTCTAACTAATATTATGGGGCAATCAACTGTTTAGATATTTTATATCAGTTTTGGATTCATATATCACCTAACACTGGAAGTAGTTTATCTCTATCATGCAGCCGGGTGATTTGGCTAGGCGACTTAAATTACAGGATTTACCTGCCTGAGGCTACAACAAGATGTTTGGTGAAGAATAAAGAGTGGAGCACACTGTTACAAAATGATCAGGTAATGAAAACAGGAAAAACAATTCAAGATAATAAAAACAAAACTTCACATCGAGTAGTTAGTACGCATCAGTTATCCTAATAGTTCAGTTGTGCAATTTTGAAATGAAGCTGAAAGCTGAGATGACCAAAGGCTGTACGTTTGAGGGTTGGCACGAAAAAGAAATTGAGTTTGCACCGACATATAAATACGATCAAAACTCAGATGATTATTATGGATCCAATCACAAAATAAAAGCAAAGAGAATGAGAGCTCCTGCATGGTGAGTCACCTTTGCCCTTCACCTACTTAGTGAATTGTACCAATATCTAATAGGAAAAAAAATTGTAGGTGTGATCGGATAATTTGGTTTGGCAAGGGATTGAAGCAGACCCAGTACAACAGAGTTGAATGTAAATTATCTGATCATAGACCTGTTCGCGCAATGTTCATTGCACATGTCGAGGTATCTCGACCCTCAAAAGAGCTAGGCAGCACCTTGTCAAAAACAGAACTGTTGATTCATCAACTAAATTACATGAAAATCTGAAAGACTATGGCATATACTTGCCAGCTGCTTGTGGTGTCAAGTCTATAAGCAAATCTGGATGCAACCATCCCCCGCCCCACAAAAAAGAAAAAAAAAAAAAAAGACCCTGGCCAATACATATTGAGAAAAGAAAGAAGAGATAATGCACACAAAAGAAATCAAAACAACAAAGGAAAAGGAAAATTGCATGAGACCTATATCCATACTAATCCTAATGTGACAGGGATGGATTCTTAGGAAATATGATCTCACAGAAAAAGCTTTATGACATGATTAATTTTCAGGACAACCAAATAAATAGATAAATATGTAATAAATTTAATAATTTGATTATTAACACACATGATGTCAATTCTATAGCAATAACTGCTGATAGAAATGCAGATAATTAGTACGACAAAGCCGTTACTCCAATTTGTGTATGTATTGTCTCTCTCTCTCTCTTTTTTTTTTTTTCCAATTGTAATACAAGCATGATTTTATGGAAGTTAAGTAAATTAAAATTTAATTAACTCCCAAATAACTAGATGTTTATTCATATACACTTCATTTAGAATTCTTTCAATACTAGTGCAGAAATATAATATTATTATTTATTTTTATTGATTACATTCAACATTTGTTCGTCTTTTAGTAATTATTAGTAGACCATACACATCCACATAGGTAGATAGATAGATCAATGGATGGATAGATACCCTTGTGTGCCTACTGTAAAATCATAAATAATTTATAACATTTTTTGTTTCTTAGTTTTATGATAATTAAAACAGCCATTTATGTATTATGAAATTATAAATTCTCTGTACTGCTAAGTTATTTCATTATGCATCCAATCATACTTAGATTACAAATTACGATACGAATCTGCCAACAAATTCCAAGATCTCCAAGAACAAATCTCTTGAGCCTTGAATCTTATCTATAGAGAGATAAGAATCAAGACTATGAAGAAAGCAACAAATCTGTCACCAAGAATCCTTAGACAATCTCCATCTTTAAATCTATCAATGCCCTAATGAGCATTTATCACCAAACATATGATATTGGATCCTTGTCATGATATGTGGATGGAAGACTTGTTTGGGTTAAAAGTTAAGCAAGATATTCAAACAAAACTCAATGTCCTTAGACAATTAAATTAGGATCAGCAGATGCAAAATTCTCCTTTGGGGACTAGCCTCGAGGAACTTGAATCTACCAAGTTTGTTTCCATTTTGACATGCTACTTAGCTTCAATCCTGGGTGATGGTAGGTGGAAACAAAACATCTGTAACCACTATTCGTTTGTCGTCCCCTCTTGTAACCTATCAAAATCTCATGAATTGGTTTCAATGTTGTCTTATGTCCTAACCATCTTTCTCATCTCCTCTTGCGTATGCAGATCTTACTTTGTTTCATCTAATTTTTCCGACATGTTCGAATTTGCAGAATGAGGTCAAAACCTTACACACACTCCTTTACTCATACTCATGTTAGACAAAAAAATATGATAAGCCCCAAACCCCAAGAAACAAAAAGAATGAATCTCCATTTCTTTCCCTTTTCTGTATATTCGAACCTTTTCATTTCAAATAATGAAATTCTTTTAAATTAGATTTATCCAATTCCGTACTTTTTTATATCAATGGCTGATAAACTACAAAGAACAACACAGTCAGGTATTATCTGAAAAGGTAAGGAGCCCTAATAAAAGTTTCAAACCCTAATATTTATTTATTTTTAAATAAACTATGGGATATTTTCATGTTACATCACAGTTTGAGATAAGATTATAAAAAATGATGATTATTGAGTAAAATCTTGAACCTCCAAGAATGCTTGACGTGATCAAATGTTTTACAAAAGTCTCACATAGCTCTTTTGAGGGTTTTCATTGAGCAAAAACACATTTATCTTAGGTCATACATTTCTTGCTCAAAACTATTTTACATGGTTTTACAATAAATGACGTCAACATTGCATCAACTGGGTATATTTACATGCTAAGTTACCTTTGAATTAAAATTATAAGAAATTGATGATCATAAGACATGTTTAACACACCTCCAAGACTGCTTGAGCTTCATGGTCAAATGATTTGCAAAGAATTTCATAGCTTTTCTCCTGTCCCAACTGCAAAATAAATGAAATGATGAAATATAAATGAAGAGGACTCAAAGGTTTAAAAAAGTAAGGTTTTCACTAGGTGGGTAAGGGTGCAATGAGATAAAAGTTGAGAGTGATGATAGTGTTCTAACCAATGGATCAACTCTTGAAGGTGAAATTGAAGAAATTGTGTACCTGCAAAAGATTAAGATTGAAGAAAGAATAGTTGATCAGCCATGCCAATTTATTCAACAGAAGCTACAAATAAGTTTCAAGAATGGAGTCGCAAAACTGCTCGAGCAACAGCAGTACTTCAAACTTATAAAAATAGCTGGAGGACAGCACGTATAATGAAATGTTGATTTCGAAAATGTGTTCCGTATATTTTTTTCATAATGCTACAGACAAGAGTAACATTGCAAATAAAGGCTGCAAAACAAATTCCATTGAAAGAAATTAATCATAGTGAATACCCAGGTTGCTAGTAACAAAAAGTTCTTCAACATTCTCTAGTAAAATAGGAATCAGTGCAATGTTTTCTTTGCTTTATTGAAGTCATTAGACCTGAGAAACTCAGCAGTTTGTTGAAAATTTTAACAATTTAACCAGAATGTTATGACTCAGCCAACATGCTGGACCAAACATGTTAAATGTGCAATTTTATGCTGCAAATGTGTTTCTTTGTATTAACTATTAATAAGGACCATCATATCTCAATATCCAAGGCAGTATTACCCTTTTTCATTCTCCAAAAATAAAAGTGAGTATAAGTTTCATTCATTCTCAAGTACATTTCCATCCAAAACAATAACTATTCCCTCAATATTAGACATCATAATCGTTACACCCAAAAATACATTTCCAAAACAAACAAAATGTCATAATTTCTCTGTATATTTCCCAAAACACCAGAAATAAATCCAAACATTCCCTGAGCCTTTCTTTTGCTTATACATATGTGTGCGCGCGCACACACACACACACACATATATATATAACTGAACTTGGACTCTAAAGCATTAATCTGAACACACCATAACTAAAAATGCTATCAACTAACTTCATTTTTTTTTTTTTTTCTGGACAGCAAAGTTATTAAATATTCACCAGAGTAGCAGAGTGGCATTTGTTGTCATCAATAACTACAAGCAGAACATGAATGCGAAAATTCATGTGAGAAACTAAAATTCAATGCAAAAAGTTTTTAAGGTAGAGGAATCATGAATCTTAAGACTACAAAGTGATATGAGTAACATGACTGTGTTGTGGGTTGGTTTAGCAACACACTGAATGAAGCCCTTATATAGTATTTAACATTTAGTATATAGGCGGTGCAGCACTGGGACATGAGATGAATTTCAATTAGCTAGTGAACTATGATACCATTTCAAGCTCAAAGACGCACAGCAATTCAAAGCTTTCACTAATTCTAAAAATTAGAAAAGACAAACAAATGACCACTCAAATTATTTCAAATAAATATGAGAAAATGAAACATAACCACCTACCTAAGTTTATTGATATAGAATTCCATTGCTGACAGATTTGCTCTTTGAACAGTTAGCACCACAGCACCCATTTTATTCTGAAATAATAGTGAAAGGCAATGAGTTTCTCTGAGCAAAGGAGCATCACTGTTGGGACAAATGTGTTGTACCAAAAATTGAGTAGCATTTGCATTGCATGGGGCATGTAAGTGAAATCAGTGGAAATAGAATTCAAAGATTGACATTACAAAGATTCATCAAAAGTATAGATGTCACTTTTGGCATTCATCAACTAATATGCTAACGCAAACTTCTCTCACATAAATTCCTTGTTTTCTTCATAGGTAATTTTAAATTGATTCAAAATAATCAGCAGCTAAATGGAAATAATAGCAAATGGACACACCTCACAAGCAATAAGCTCAATTAATTGCATTAAGAATTTGCCTAGTCCCTTTCCTTGAACACAAGGCTCAAGCTGTATTTCATAAACATAAACTACAGGCACTTCTTCCTCCAGAATGAAGCGGTAATGTACAAAACCAACAATAGGGCCCTTACAGCCGCATGTCCTCTCTTTGTCCTTAAATTCTAACACTTTATGGGCATGGGCATCTTCGTTAGAGATTTCACGTACAAATATATATCGAGCTTCTGGTGAAACCATTTCCCGTCGCTTCATCTTTTCTTCATCTGGCCACTCAGGTCCATAAGGTGCCTCCATATTTAACTTAAGAAGAAAATATATTCAAAGTTATGAGAGAAAAATATACATCAGGTGATACACATTTGATAAATACAACAGAATGGTTATATTACATGGAACCAATGTTACCTTGAGAAGGTTTTGTATGTATTGTTTTGTAAGAACTGAGAGCTTGTTGCCACATCCTGACTCCAAGTGTGTATACAAACCTAGTAATGACAAAAATCAGATAGCATTATTGAAATATAAACAGTGTCACATATCACTAACTATTGGGCATAAGCACACAAACAAAACTACAGATAATTCAACTACTTCATTTGGGATTTCTCGTAATTATGGAGTTTGCAGTCAATATCCATTTTCAAATCCTATATAGCAAGCAGAATACACGAAAATCATTTAAACTCCTACGTAACAGAAAAAATATACAATTGTATGCAATTCGAACTTCCGGATAGATTGTCTAATATCAGAAAACTTAAAATATCCATATAAAAACTTAATTTGAAGAAATAAAAAGCATGAGCTGCAGACAAACCGTTTCTTCGGTAATGGCGAAATTGGGGGAAATTAGAGAGATTTTCTTTCACCAAAGAAGCAGCTTTGATTATGTTTTCGATCGCTTTCTTCTTTTCCAGTATCTGCCTTCAAAATTAGATCGTAAAACTTCAATTCAATGGAGCTAATGCTCCCACAAAACAATGGTAATAAGGATTAATTCAGCTAATCAAAGGACGATTCAGATACCTCTTTCCTTGTCTTCTTCTTTTCACTCTGGCAAATTTTTCCTTCTCCCTCCATTGCTAAGCTGATGCGCTAACTCTTCTCCTTTGTCTTGCACTCTTGTATTTAGTTTGCTATTTATATCTAGGAGACTAAAGGCACCCCCACCTACTTCTTCTTCGGCACCTCATTTTATTTAAATACAAATTAAATAGATATTAAAAGACTAAAATATCCTCTACACATATATCATATAATTCATATCTACATTTTGCTTCTCTGTTCTCCATTACCACACTTAAATCCTAACTTATAAAATTTTCATCATTTTCCTCCTCATTTTGTGAATAAAACTACAATGGATGATGAAAATTCATTTGGAACAAACAATGTAAGATTTCACATACATTTGTAATGGTTTTAAGTAGTATAGGTTTCGTTTTCGTTTTTTCAACAAAATCGCGTAGAATTGACGTGTTCGGCTAGCACAGACCGAATACAATGCAACATGTTCGGTCAGACCAGCCAAACAAATAGCAAGAACACGGTTATCTCAGCCGAACAAATGCAAGACTATTCGGCCATGTCGATCGAACTCATTAAAGAATGTTCGGCCACTTTAGCCAAACGTTTCACTACAAGTTCGGTCGACTTGGCCGAACAGTGTGTTCCTCGACATTCAGAAAATATCAACTTCTTTTTTATATTTTTATGATGTTATTTACTCATTTGTAACATGAATACATATCATATTCCACTGAAATAAGTTTCGTAAATCGAATGAATGAAGAAGAACTGATGGATGAAGAAGAACCGATGGATGAAGAAGAACCGATGGATTCGGACGATTTAAATCCTCAGTATATGCAGGTTGATTTTACTGCTGACTTTACCATAGATGAAATATTTACGTCTCGGAATTTGATGATGAAATGGATAAATGTTGTAGCATATCGACATAATATGGTAATATTAGTTGTACGCTCTGATAATGGTCATAATGGTCGTCGAGCTCGAGTTATGTTGGGTTGCAAACGAGGTGGTACATATCGTCCACGTAATAAGTCGAAATCTCGACTAAATTCAATTGATGGTGAAAAGATTGGTGGAAAGAAAAGCTCTAGACTTACAGCCACAAAGAAATGTGATTGTCCATTTCTCTTAAAAGCTATTCAATTGAATGAGACAAAATAATGGTCAGTAACGGTTCTATCTGGTGTTTATAACCACCCAATGGGTCGGAACTTGGTGGGTCATTCATATGCCGGTTGACTAACACCGGTTGAAGATCGATTTGTAGCAAACCTGTCAAAAAATAAGATTAAACCGAAAGAAATCCTGAGTATTTTGAAAGAGACATTTGTTTAGAATGCATCCACTTTAAAGACTATTTACAATGCTCGTCATAAGCATATAATAGTGGAGCATGGAGGTCGATCTCAAATGCAATATTTATTGGAGAAACTAGAGTTACACAATTATTATTACCTTGTCAAAAGATGCAAGAAAACTGATAGGGTGAAGGATCTCTTTTATGTCTACTCGAGTAGTGTGGAGTTGTTGTGTGCCTTTCCAAACGTGTTGCTGATGGATTGTACATACAAGACTAATCAATACAAGATGTCATTATTGGAAGTGGTTGACATCACATCTACGAATATCACATTTTCTATCGCATGCATTTATTTGGAAGCGGAGCACGAGGAGAACTATAGATAGACGCTTACGACTTTGAAAGCATCACTCTAGCGCCACTCTTATCTGTGAAAATTGTGCAACCTAGCACAAACCATAAGTACGCTCTTGCCGCATAGAGTTTATTTTCTTCATCGGGAGAAGTGGCATCGCCACTGAACCTTAATTGCAACCACTCTAACTTCACATAACTCCCTCTTTGCCCCCTCACCGTCTCGACCGCCTCATGTTGTTCCAACCCTAAGAGTCATTGAAGCATCACAGTTGGTGCTTCCTCCCTTTCTTCCCGTTGGACAATAGATTTTCCTGTAATGGGAAATCCAGTAATGCACAATACATCGTCCAGTATAATAGTTATCTCATCGAACAACATATGAAAGCTGTTGGTCTCTAGATGCCAACGCTCAACAAAAGCACATATCAAGTTCTTGTTCGGGTTCTTATACGAAATGGATCGTAAATCGGCGATCTTTGAAGAACGGGGTAGCCTAAACCATTCACTTAAGTCGCCCTCCAACTTCCAAGACTCCATCTTCATTGTGTGACATAAGCACTTTAAGATATCTCTCTCTTCGTCAAACCATATATTTGATGCGACATGTGTCTTGAAACTAGGTAAAAGAGGGTGGTCGATCGGGCCTCCAGGAAAAGGTCTTGTAAGTAGCTCAATCTCAACTTCTTCTTGCTCATCTTCTTATTGCTCTTCCGTGTCACGAGCGACCTCTTCAATCAAGTCAGGATGATGGGCCTCGGGAATTTCTTCATTTTGATGGATTTCTGGATAAAATATTGGAATTTCTGAAATTCCTTCTTGCTCGATTTCAAACTGCACATTCGGGATAGGTTGTGTATCCGAACTTTTCCCACGGATCAATTTTTCAACCCTACGTTGGTCTATTTTTCCTCGCATACGTCTTACCTGGATTACAAACAAAAATAATCATGAGAACAAACTACAAACATTAAATGAATGATAAAAAAAATTGCACTTTGTTCGGCCAAGATGGCAGAACAACTATAGCACTATTCGGTCAAGATGACCGAACAACTATAGTACTGTTCGGCCAGGCCAGCCGAACAACCTGCATCACACTCGATCGGGCCAGTTGAATAACCTAACCGTTCGTCGGCCCAGGTAGCCGAACGCTAAGGCCTCCACGCGACCCTTACAACCGACGACCTTTATATATGTTCAGCTGTCTCGGCCGAACACTAACAGACACAGTCGGCCAACTAAAGCCGACCAGATCGATTTTTCCAGGTTTGATTTTTTGCTAAGTTCGACCAATAACTTACGTTTTTTCACCCAATTTCATCAAGTTAAACTTGTAATTCACTAACCCATTACAAACCCTAAATCAAACTAAACTTTCGTCTACAAAAGTAAAGTAATTCATTGCAAATCGAAAACAAAACATTTGAAATTAACTTACCCGATAAATTTAGCATTCTAAATATATCTTTAAAATGACATTCCATTTTGTGAAGTGTTCTAACGAATCAACCGAAATACCCTGAAGATGGTGAAGTTGTGAAGATGGTAAAGATTGAAGAAGGAGAACCGAACAAGTGAGAGAAATGGAGATGGAACAAGTTTTTTTTTCGTTTTTTGGGAGAAGGGTAAAAGAGGAAAATAATGGGGTGTGTTTAAAATTTTTTTATAGTGTGATTCAATTACTTGGGGTGCTATTAGTAAATAGGTGTCCTTAAAAGTTGTTGGGGTGCTTTTTAGTCCCCTTATATTTATATTTAGGAGGAAAAAAAAAAGCCCTTCAATTGTTTTTTTGTTTTTTTTTTCCTATGATGTTGGAATAATATATTTACATCCGCTGTATTAAAAAAAGAATTATTATCTTCTAGCTTTGAAGAAATATTCACTTCATTTATTGTAATTGCGAAAACTGTTTTTTAGTCTCAACCAATTGTAATTACATCTCCAACTACCCAGATTGACCAAAAAATATTTAAATGTGATGAATCAAGATTAACTAATTTAAGTTGAATTAGGTAGTTGCCATGTTAGAAATATATTTTTTATATCATCTAATTTGGGTTAAATCAAATTCAATCAATGAAAATTACCACTTGCGGCAAATTGTGATAGTATTTACAAATATAATTGATATAATTGTTTTCCAAGATTCATGGTCCATGGGCCAAAAAAACCCAACATGCTAATACAGGGGATTAAGAATACAATTTTATCTATATTTAATTCATATGAGATATTAATTTTATTACAAAACTAACCATTAAAATCTTAACTATTTTCAAAAACTACAAGAAATAATTCCTTGGGTTTGGTGATTGATTAGTTTTACATCTTGTGTTACATAACATTTACATAACATTTAATACATACCATATAATAATTAGTGATGTTATTAAATACACGTAATGTGATGTGTGCTAATTGATTTAGAATAAAAAATGTAACATCAAATGTAATAAAAGATTCACCACATTTTGATTAGTTTAATATGGGCAAGACTCACATGATTTCTAGAATCGAAAATCATTCTGAAACCAATTTTTGATCAGATTCAATTTATAGTATTAATACAAAATTAGGAAAAAAACTGATAAAACTGGTTTTCATATTTGTGAAGATAAGTTTACTTTAAAAATGTTCTATTCTTTACATCCCAATTTCTTTTTATTTTTAATTGACGTGGGAAATGTATGTAATCATTTATCATTCAAGAGTTTGTTTTTAATAGTATGGTTCTACATTCTTTCTTTTAAATTCATTTCAAATCCAATTTACTTTTTCTTTAGCATAAAATAACAATACTATATACACCCTTTATCCAAAGTACAAAACCTGCAAAAGAAAGTGAGACTGAGAATTGAAAATAGGCACCCACACGCTCCACACTCTCCACGCAATACGCTCCACCAACTCCTCGATTCCCAAATTGAATCTGTATACAGAGATCATTTCTCAGTTTCATCGCACGATGAAAAGTGATAGTGTTACCGAC
Organism: Scutellaria galericulata; assembly: GCA_946896805.1. Classification (NCBI taxonomy): domain Eukaryota; kingdom Viridiplantae; phylum Streptophyta; class Magnoliopsida; order Lamiales; family Lamiaceae; genus Scutellaria; species Scutellaria galericulata. The sequence continues at coordinate 13,138,228 of OX335797.1, forward strand.
TCTTCGAAAAACCCATAGTTCTGGTTGCAGAGCTCTTAAACCCTGAAGAAGAAGAAGAATTAGAGGGAGAAGAATGATGGCGGAGGTGGGTCAGTTACTGACTAAGAAAGTAGCCGATCGTTACCTGAAACGCGAGGTCCTTGGTGAAGGTACCTACGGCGTCGTTTACAAAGCCATCGATACGAAGGTACCACGCATTTATGCAGTTTTGATGTGCTTATGTGGGCTCTAGGGTTCAGGCTGTATTGTGCAATCCAATTGCTACGGTTTGGGGTTTTCAATCTTGATGTGTAAAATGTTTGATATCTAGGGTTTTGTGCCGAGATCTTTCTACAGATAGTAGTGGTATCCACCCCCCATGGCCATGTTCTATTTGGAGGAATAAAATAAAAATTGTCTTTCGGAGAGATGGCTGAGTGGTTGATAGCCCCGGTCTTGGTGAGGTTTTGCTTTTTCAGTGTTTTAAGATATTATTCAAAGAATTCATGCATTATGTGTGGAAAGAGGTGGTAAAGTAGCTGCTAATATTTCTGAGGTTGGGGAAAAATAACAAATGAATTATTGTTTAGGGTTTTTACTGGGGCTGTAGATGGATATGCTACATCAATTCTATGTGTGTACTTTCTATATGCTTTGATGCTGGAGTCTTTAGATAATGTATGGCTGTAGGAATTGTCTGTAATTGGTTCCATCATTTTGATTATAACTAATTGTGCAGACAGGGCAAACAGTTGCCATCAAGAAAATTCGTCTGGGGAAGCAGAAGGAAGGGGTCAATTTCACAGCTTTGAGGGAAATTAAATTGCTCAAAGAGCTTAAAGATCCAAATATAATCGAGCTGATTGATGCTTTTCCTCATAAGGGGAACTTGCACCTTGTTTTTGAGTTTATGGAGACAGATTTAGAAGCTGTTATTCGTGATAGGAATATTGTTCTTTCTCCCGCTGATATCAAGTCATACCTCCAGATGACACTAAAGGGGCTTGCGCTTTGCCATAGGAAATGGGTCTTGCATAGGTGAATTTTTTTCTAGGAGCCACTTATCAAGTCCGACACACTTTATTTCTTTCAGTTTCTTACATTGGTTGGGACAGGGATATGAAACCAAACAACTTGCTGATTGGACCTGCTGGGCAACTTAAACTTGCAGATTTTGGGTTAGCTCGTATATTTGGGAGCCCAGATCGGAGGTTCACTCATCAGGTATTATGTCTCTGACTCTGTCCAAAGTAGGCAGAACCTGAAGTCCATTACATTTCAGACTTTTACATGCGATAAATAGTTATGTTGAACCATGTATTCTGAGTAACTGTGAGTGTGTATACTCATGTTATTGTTTCATTTATGTAATTTAGTCATGTGGAAATATAGATGACATTTTTTGTGTTAAAATTTCATGGAATTACATGTTTTGTTGTTGTAAAGAAGCATATCAATAAGTTAATGTTGTCTGGTATAAACTTCGTATATTTAAGTGACTGTTCCCTGATAGACTGCGAATTTTCTTTTCAGCCAGTTACTGATTTTGGGCTTCTTGTTTGATGTGAAACTCTTGAATAATTTAAGAAACTTTATCCTAAACCTATAAAAGCTTTTACATGTTGTACTCCACCCTTTGCATTAATCGTTTATTTATTTTTTGCGGCAAATTTATTGAGCTGTGTAGTATTGTGTTAGGTTTTTGCTAGATGGTACAGAGCTCCTGAGCTGCTGTTTGGTGCCAAGCAATATGGTCCAGGTGTGGATGTATGGGCTGCAGCGTGTATCTTTGCTGAACTGCTTTTACGAAGGCCTTTTTTGCAGGTGAGATCAATCTCCTGATGCTCATTTTGTCCCCTCGATATTCTGATGTTTTTTTGTTATTAATTTAATGTATTAAGACAACTTTTCAGTTGTATTGTTTTTGTTATTACAAGAAGTGTGGGGTGCTCACTATTCATCATTAAAGCTGTCTATATTTGAAAGCTTGAAAATTGAATGCACAAATTTTCGTCCAATGATGTAAATATGTGAAATCCATTTGACTTATGCATGTGTGGCTGCCAACTTCAATCTCACACATTTAGTTGCTAACTGAGAAAAATTAACTTTCAAATGTTTTCAAATTGCAAAGTTATTTGTTGCAACATCTCTTGCTAGTGCAAAGGTATCCATCTGTTATCTGTACTAGCAAAGTTATGGGTCTCAAACTAGATTTCTGCAGGGAAATAGTGATATCGATCAGCTGGGTAAGATATTTGCTGCATTTGGGACGCCAAAACCATCTCAGTGGCAGGATATGCTCTATCTTCCAGATTATGTGGAATATCAATATGTGCCTGGTCAACCACTGCGTACGTTGTTCCCCATGGCTAGTGATGATGCGTTGGACCTTTTAGCGAAGATGTTCGCATATGATCCCAAAGCAAGAATTTCTGCTCAGCAGGCACTGGAGCATCGGTATTCTTAATAAATTCTTTTTGTTGGTTTGTTAACACTTAACAGACATGAGTATTCATCTTTTTTTGCTTTTCTTTTTAGGTATTTTTCTTCAATACCTCCACCTACAGAACCTGCTTTACTTCCAAGACCACCTCCAAAGAAGGAATCTGTCAATCCTATGGTCTCAGACTTTAATCCTCAGGATGGTCCAACAGTCTTGTCTCCTCCTAGAAAACAAAGAAGAGTGATGCCTAATCGTGAAGGCTTTGATGTAAATGCAAATAACATGATTAAGATGGATGACCATGGTAATGAGATAAGGCAGATTGGTGGGGAAAGGAGTGGGCATGCTCCAACATCTCTGGATTTCTCAGTTTTTGGAATGAAGCCGCCAAATAGGCCAACTATAAACAGGTACACAATTTCTGGTAGTATTGTAGACACACCCTTGATGACAATGTACATTACTTGAATGTTAGTCGTTGATTCAGAATTTGGTTTTAGTTGACTATTCTAGAAACAAGCATCATGGTAAATGGTAATGTATGATTTACCATAAAGGAGCACCTGAGGAGATATGCTCAACAGTCGTATGTTCTTCTTCTTCTTCTTTTTTTTTTTGTAGATACAAATAGGAGAATTATATGAAAACCAATAGGGAACTATAGACAGGACATAGAATCATCATCGTATACATGTATGAAGATCATGTAAAACAAATGTTTGAAAACTCTTGTGAAGAAAATATTTATCTGTTTTCAGATACCTTAAATGTAGATGAAGAAACATATAATTATTTGAAAGCTTTAAGTTGTTCCAGGAGGGCCAACTATTGTGACCTCATTTTAGGCATATTTAGTTGAATAAACTGTATAAATCAACTACAGCTTTGGTGTTAATCTTCATCAATATGATATGGAAGGGAATCTTGAAATTGATTATTTTAGTGAATTGTAAGATTTCCATCTTTGCACATTGGACAAACCATTCCATACCTGCCACCTTCCTTCTCCCTGATAGTTTTTTCCTTTGAAATTGTAGAGGTTCAAAGATGACCTTCAATTTTCAAATGATGCCATTTTGATAAGCTGAATATGATCTGAACAATAATACATACAGATATATAAAAGAATAGTAGATTGTGAATTGATTTGACCTTCCTTTAAAACTGGCCTGGGAGTATGTAGGAAAGGTCAAATTAAGGAAAGAAATTGATGTCTTTGTTCCTGAGTTATCTGTTTGATTAACTTGTGCTATACAGGTGTTGATCAGGGATTAAGGTTGAGTTGTTAGGCATAAAGTTATCCATTCAATGTAAGGTTTTATACCAAGAATGGAAAGCCAGATAATGTAAACAGTTGACTAAATGCGTCTGACTGACTAAAGTATGTTTGCGGATGGTGCTTGAAGCATTTGTGTGATCTTGATAGTCATCCACTTAACCTGCTATGATTGATTTACCTTATGTGTAATCTTGTATTTGTATACACGTACATCCGTACTCATGACAAACACATGTATGCAGCTTCTTCCCTTCCACCCTAAGATAATGACCATGCTAATCCATAGCATTGAGAAGCAGCTGATAACTATGCTGATGTTTACTAGTATCCTAACTACTATTATGTTCTTCTCAACACACCTTTGTTTGACACAACTGTAACAATCGCCTTTTTAAAATTTTTCATTTTCCTTGCATTTCCATTTTCCCCACTTCCGCTTTGCCAGATTTTATGTATATGTTGGTATCTGTTATATTCTAAACAGCCGATCATTGTTTCTAGAAGTGCGGACTCTGAAAACATATCCTTTAGAATGCATATGATGATTGTCAATTATTATCTTTTCTAAACGTGTATACTTCCTTCAGTGCTGACCGATCACATCTAAAGAGGAAGCTTGATCTTGAATTTCAACTACCTGAAGATGAATAACTTGTCGAAAATGTGTCCGGATTTCAGATTTTGTATAATGTATAACTCCTCCCACCCAAGGTTTGTGCCCTTATGAAAAATAGTTCTTGTTCATTTTAATTCATTTGTTTTCTGATTTGTAGTAAACTCTTGGTACATTGTTTTGCCCCTCACTAGGTTCGGAGACTCATTATGTCAGAAGATGGAGCCATCAGACAGATGAATGGAGTTAACCGATGATTGTAATCCAGTATTTTTTAACCGAAAAAAAACATATGATAGATCAACTGCCAGCATTTTCCTCTCTTAAATTAATTATATTTGATCCTTGTTTTGGTTTAGATATTGATATTGGGCGTATGAATCGTGTATTCTTGTTCTAGGTTGTGAGAGATTTAAAAGTTTTGCGGGAGTTTGACATTTTTACATTTAAAAGAACATTACTTGCTGGAGTTGTCAAGCATGTTCTTGCTCGTTATTTGTATTGTAGACTCGAATTTGACTTATAATAATCTTTATGAAATTTGTTCATTCAATAGCCTGTGGCCCATTATTATGTTTATTTTTCTTCAGTTACTTTTACCAGTTACCAGTACAGGATTTTCTTCTTTTCTGAAATTGATTCCCCCTGTAGGAAATTATTCCGATATTGAAAATTATAGAACTTTGAAGCACTGTTTTGTAACCGGACCGGTCCGGCCGGTTCAACCGGTTAAACTGGGAGCCGGTCATTGATCCGATCCGAATGGTCATATAAATCGTTTCTTATGGTTCAATTGGTCAAAATCGGTCAATAACCGGTTTGATATGTTATTTTTTCAAACTTTTAATATTTTTTAGTTTTTTTACCTAAATGACAGTAGAGAAGGTATTTGGTATAAGTACACCACTAGAAATTATCATCATTCATAATAATAATTTCAATATCATTTTAGTAAATAACAAATGTCGGATAAATTCATTCAACATTACATTAGTTATGGTGCATAGTTTCAATTTCATATGAGTTTCTTAATCAATGTGGAACAAACTCATACACAATTCCCTAGATTTTTTTCAATGCATGTGAGATAACTTATAAGTTTCCCTTAATTTTGGATATATGTATATTTTTTAGATATTCTCTTCTATTTAAATTAACCAGTCAAACCACCGGTTGAATCGGCCCGATCGGTTGAATCGTGAACCGGTAGCTAGACCAGTTTGATCATCGGTCCGGTTATGAAAACACTGCTTTGAAGTTTGGATATTTTGAAATGAGTGTCATATAATATTTAGATGTTGAAAGAATGAGAGTTGGGAAAGTAACAACTGTTGTTCTATAATGAGTAAGACTTGTGTGAGATCGTCTCATCGATCTAATTCAGCTAGACGAGTTTGCTCATAATCTTCATATAAATTTCTGAAAATGAGTTTGAGTTATAGGTACTTGGATTTTAATTTATAAAATTATATATGTGAGATTGTTTTATCAATGTCTATTAATTGATTCTTTTCATCATATATATCTAGTTGAGCTAGGATTTATTAACTTCTTTTTTTCATCATATATATCTAGTAGAGCTAGGATTTATCGACCGAAAAAGAAAATCAAATTGAGATTTACAAAGCACGTTATTGGCTGAAAATTTTAAAAATGTTAAATGCAATTATAGGAAATGGTTTTTCAGTCGAAATTAGGTAGAATTTTCGAGTCCCCATCCCAATTAAATATATATATATATATATATATATATATATATATATATATATATATATATATATATCTTACTACATGAAAGAAAAAAAAATCTTGTCATCTTACATTTTAGTTATTTATCTATTCTTTTTTTTTTTTTTCTCTTTCTAGTTCTGCAATTTAAAAAAACTTCTTATTTTTAGTACGGTTAACATGTTATAATCAGTTAAGATGACTCTTTCTTGTTAATTTGACATCCAAACTTAACTCAAGTGTTGACATTTTTCTATTTACATATGCCATCTATTTGAAATTTTGAATAATTTTACAAATAAAAAGTTAATTAAAATTTTATATATATATATATATATATATATATATATATATATATATAATGGATCGAGTATGACTAAGACACTTGAAAACTCATCTCACTATCTGATATCCTCATACCCAATTACCCATTTATTTTAATCTAATCGAAAAAGTTTTTTCATATCCTCCATTCAATCGAATAATCGATTATTGGATTTAAAGAAAATGGGCATTCCTTATATTTGTGATCTCAGTTCACCTTACAAGGACTTGATAAAATATAGTAATGCTACTTAATTGTAAGATATCTCATCAATAATCTTTGTCTCGTTCTAACTAAGATTCTCATCTCTACTATATAAAAGATGCAATTATGCGACAAAAACATTTGATTAACAAATTAATAGTCCATTTGTTAAGATGTCACCTTTCACTTCAACCAACTCCACAATGTCTAATTCTACCTTACACTCTCACTCCAATCTCCAGTCATTAGTGCAGCTATCCAAGCATCTTATTTTTCCACGCAATATAATTTATGAACCGATTTTAAAGATATATTTTTGTAAGATGGAGTACAACTAGAAATTGAGGGGCCAATTATAATAAAAACAATTTTGAGGGGTAACATATATATATTTGAAAAGTTGGGTGAGGTGGTAGAGTCACCCTCCCCATATACATAGTTCCGTCTTTGAACTCGTCTCAAGAAATTAAATTTATAAAGACTGTAAAATAATAGTTATATTATAAAGGGAAAAAAAAAAATCAATGTTTGGTCACATAATTATGCTATGTTGGTTGATTCATTGAAAATTGTCAATTTAGTTATGAGTTCTATGCGAGGGGAAAAAAGTAAATGCTTTGTGACATAATGCTATTTTGGTTGATTCATTTAAAATTGTCAATTTAGTAATTATGATTTGATTTATGGGTGCAATTTTGAATGATTTGTTAAGATGCTAAATAGCTTGACAAGATAATGATGTGGGAGACACACACACATATATATATATATATATATATATATATATATATATATATATATATTAAATTGAGTAACGTATCTTCTAATATTAATTTAATTTTCCGGTGGTTGAAGGAGGAAGAATGAATTGAAATGATTCGAGCTTCACATTTAAAATTCATGTATTGAATTGAAACGAATATTTGTTAAATTGCTAACTTTCAAAGTTCAAGTTGTCAATATAAACAAATAAGTAATATTTGTGAGTTTGTGTGATTATAATAAATACTATATCAAATGTCATCATTAAAAACCTTTATACTCTTAAAGCCACATTTACATATCTTCCATATCATCACATAAGTGAATAGATTTTAAGAGACTTGACAAAATTGAACAAAATTACATCAAATTAACCAAATCATTACTAAATTATTATTTTAAACATGCAATAGACCAAAATAACAAAATCACATCAAATTTTGTGTCAATTTGGCCAATTAATTATTATTGACATGGAGCAACTGATGATTGCCTACCCCTTGGCTGTTGGTTCCCATTTCTATCAACCGACACTAAGTTGTTCCATTTTATATTTGGCAACTTTTAGGTATAAACATAAAATAAAGATGGATATTCCTACAAGCAAGGCAATGACTTGTGACAATCAATATAATTTTAATGAAATCGTTTCATAAATTTAATTTCATAATACAGATTAAATTATAATATCTTTAAAAACATATAACAATAGAGATTTGATTTATGAAAATTAGTTTAAGATATGCATAATAAATTCTGTCTCATGAATTATATCTGTGAGATTGTCTCATTAAAAATTTTGTGTAGCAATTTTCGAATATTTTAGATCCCTTTTCTATTAATCAGTGTGCTTAGCCTGTTACAGTGTTGCTATTATATTTCATACCAGCTACCACTTTAATTTTGTACTAATTATAATTATGCACACAAGACTTTGAGACATGGCCTCACAAATAATTTCATTTAGCTAATTAATTATATATTCTCATTAGTTGAAACTATCCTTTCAAACCTTTGTAGTATCAATTAGCAACCACTTCTACCTAATCATTATAAAAATTATATGATGATAAATTTTCAATTGGTTTTTGCCAATTTTGAGAACTGCTCCTTAACTTGCATAATATTGATTTTAAATATAACGACCATACTTAACTTTAACTTAATTGATTATAAGATGTGATCCCTCAAATCAAGGTTTGAGTTACAATATACTGATATATAGTATTGTAACACTTGAGCTTACTCTATATATCTTGCGAATACCACCTAAATAATACAATTGGTTAAATAAAGAGCAATATCCAGAATATGCTATAATAAGTGAGATTCTCTATTGTAATTAAGTTGTGTTTCATTTTTTATTCCATGTATCAATAATGCACTTTTGCCCAATGTTATGTGATAGAAGAAGAAATACCATCTACAATAGAAGTACATATGCTCCTAATTAATATTTTAGCAATACATTATGATTATAGAATTACGAAATATTGTTTGTATATATATAGGTAATTTTGTATTTAGCTTCGTAACTGAATAGAAAATATAAGAAAATTATGTCCGTAGGAATTGAAAGGAGTAAGTGGTTGTTGATAATCACTATTTGCTCTTTGACTTTTGGTAATTAATTTAGGGAAACTTGGTATTTTCATCTGTAAGTTTTCCCTATTAATAAAATGACTTAAAAAAGATGATCTGAAATATATGATTATCTCCCTACTTTTCACCCTTTAACTTTTTTTTTCCCTCTGTCACTTCAAAATTCACAAATTTTTAAATCTGTTTTCGGATCATTTTTCTTGCCAAAATTGAATTTGATGTCCTTATTTTTCATAATCAAGATTTTTCAATCTCAAGCCAAACGAAACAATAATTTCCATTCGATTTAAGTTTAATTCAAGCAAAATTCAAGCGAATTTTATTTTGATCGGAAAAGTGATCAAAAAATAGGCTTAGATTGAAAAATCATGAACTTTGAGGTGCAATCAAAGTAAAAAAGACCTAGGTTGCAAAATGTGAAAATGAGCGTATATTTTTTACTCTAATAAAGTTGTTGCGTTTCTAAAAAGATTCTATAGATTCCACAAAGTACTTATTGTCTTGATCATTTGATCAACCACTTCAGGTAAAATAACTGATAATTGGACTAAACAACAGTATTTATGAAACTTTTTTTTTTTTTTTTGTTGGTAATTATGAAACTTATAGAACCAAAAAATTGAGGTCGAAATAAATACACATGCCTTCCAAATTATGCTAAAATGGTATTTTATGAAAATTACAGAAGTACATTCTTCATCAATAGGAAAAACAAGGAGGATTAAACCACCAAATTTCTCTTATTTATACCCTGAAAGATTGTTTGTATAAATAGGTAATTTTGCAATAAACAGGTAACTGAATAAAAATATTAAGAAAATGGTACGTGATTGCCATTCATTATTTAAATATCGCAACTTAATATTTCCCTTGACTTTTACAAGTAATTAATTTAAATTGAGGCACTTTTTGCAAGAGTGCACTCAAAGTGCAGGAGCTTAATTTAAGCAGCTGCAAAGAAAGTGAGTGCAAATTGCAGCTTCATTTGCAAGTAAAGATGCTATACGATCCCATTTTTGCAAAAAGCTTCAATCACTATGATCGCAAAAGATTTGGTTTTTTTGCCTTCATTTTGTGCTTCCTTCTTGCACTCACCATTTGCTCCACTTTCGACCCTTATTTGCATCGTTTTTCACTTTGTAAGTACTCTCTTCTCTTTAGCTATATGTTTGATTAATTTTCTATGTTTGATTCTAATTAAGCAATATTATCTATCTTCCTTCATCTTTGTAGCAGTGGGAAAAAATGCAGTCAACTTGCAGTTGTTGATCAATGTTGTTGAAGACAAGCTTATAGTTGAAGAAGATGGTATGAGTCATCATAATACCTCCCACAAAATAGGTAAATTTTTCATGCATGTGTATATTTGTTAACTCAGTGAAATAAAAGCGAAATTTCGCAATTTTAATACATACTGGTCCATCATTATTCATTACTTAAAATTTAGTACCAACAAATTTCGAATTTGTGCAATTTGAGGATAGATTTTGCCAGAATATCAATTTCCCATTGGAATTTCATTGTTTTCATAAGGTTCTCCGTAATCCCAAAAATATTATGAGCGAGTTACATGCAAGACAAAAAATTGGGAATCATGCGAAATTTGTCCTCAAATTGCACAAAGTCATAAACAGTAAGTACTAAATTGTCATCCCGAAAATATGATGAAACAAAATTGCGACTCCCGATTCAATTCTTGCTATTTCTCCCAGTTGGAAGCTCTACAAATCTGCAAACGTTGAACAACACGATCATACTCAACGAGACGAGCTCCAAACTCAACGAGATGAGCTCCAAGCAAGAGCTACAACATCAAAGTGAAACCAAGAAAGCACAAAAGCCACTTTGCAGAGTTCTAAAATCATCAAATGCAGATTATTGCGAGATTGAAGGAGATGTAAGAGTACATCCCAACTCCTCCACTGTCTACCTCGTGACACCTCACTCCACGTCATCATTGTCCGTACAACCTTATCCAAGAAAAGGTATCCCACAGCTCAAGAAATGGACAGTGAAATCATCACAAGAAGACACCCCAAAATGCTCCCAAAACCACTCCAGCCCAGCAATCCTTTTCTCAATAGGAGGCTACACAGGCAACCACTTCCATGACTTTGCTGACGTCATCGTGCCACTGTACTCGACCTCCTTTCAGTTCAACAGAAACGTCCATTTCCTCGCCACTGATTACAAGCCATGGTGGCCCTGGAAATTCCAAACGCTAATCCGCAAACTCACCAAACACGACGTAATCAACGTCGACGAACAACACGAAAACGACGTGCATTGCTACAACAAGATAATAATAGGCCTTCAATATCATCACGAGCTCATTGTTAACGTCCCATCGAGCAACGTCTCAATGTACGGATTCAAGAAACTATTGCAAGAAACCTACTCTCTCGATCGAAAACAGGCAATCAAAAGATCAGGCCACAAAACCAGGCCACGCATGATGATCATCGCGAGGAAACGAACACGAGCCATAACCAACGTGGACGAGGTGTGCCACGTGGCGAGGAAGCTAGGGTACGACGTGGTGGTGGCGAACGGCGAGACGTCGAGCAACATGACACGATTTGCACAGCTGGTGAACTCGTGTGACGTGATGATGGGGGTTCATGGGGCTGGATTGACAAATATGGTGTTTTTGCCGGATAATGCTATCTTGATCCAGGTCGTGCCGTTGGGCGCCATTGATGGGTTTGCGAAGCTCGATTTCGGGAACCCGGCACCGGGGATGAAGGTGAGGTATTTGGAGTATAAGATAGGGTTGAAAGAGAGCTCTTTGGGTGGGAAATATGGAGTTGATGATCCTGTGATTAGGGATCCCATGTCTTTTCATAGGAAGGGGTGGCAAGAGATTAGGGCTGTTTACTTGGATAATCAGAATGTCACCATTGATGTAAGAAGGTTTAGAGGGACTTTGGCTAAGGCTATCAAGCTTTTGAGACATCGTTGATAAATTTATATGGTAGCCATTATTTTTTTTGTTTTTTCACATTAATGAAATGAGTTCTATCATTTATTTATATACATCGCTTAATATTCATCTTACTATGATTAATGTCACAAGATTTAAGCTTTGTGTCAACTGGTTTGTTTCCCATGACCTACAGGAGCACAGGTGATCAAAATCGAACTGAAATTAAAATACTAAATCGAACCAAATAATGTGGTTTGGTTTGATTCAGTTTTTTTGTATGGATGTTGATTCGGTATAGTCTTGAAATTCAGAACTAATTTGTAAATTGATTATGTTAAAAAAAGAATTGTTATCATTTTTTTTTTTTTTTTAAATCGATCGAACCTGCTAGATGAGATTATGATTGAGCAAAATCAAATCAAACCGTGTGATCCAGTTCAATTTTTTTATTCGATTTGATTTTAGACCAATTGTGCTCATTTCTATATACGAGCCACATAATCCATACGAGATAAGACACGACTCATACGATCCACATGACCCCTAGAGAGAAGAAAAGAAGTGGATGTGGTGAAATCTAAAATATCCAAATTAGTTGAGGGGTATTTGTGTCAAACACTTTTCTTTTTAAGCTTCAAAGTGATGTTTTCTTATGTTTTGATAAAAAAAAAAAAAGTTTCTTTTATCTTATTCGAATATTTGGTGACATATTCGTTTATTAAAATATGTATACAAGTATAAATGATATACGCAAAAAACCCCATGCACCAAGTGCATGAGTCATAGCTATAGATTTGTGCAATTCAAGTCGATTTGATTCGGATCCACGTGTTTTTAGTTTTTTTTTTTAAAATTTTTTTTGTATTACCTTTATGTTATATTTGTATACATTTATATTATATTAATATGACATTTATATACAAATATCATAATCTTTATGTACTGTAACTTAGAAAAAAAAGGAAGAATTTCAGCACTTTTTTTGGATCAATATACCTTTATGTGATATTACTCATACATTTTAGTTATGTTAGTTGCACTTTTATATATTATATAAAGGTAAGGATATTTGTACATAAATGTGACATGAATATAACATAAAAGTAACATGAATATCACATAAAAGACATACATATGTACAATTTATGCTGGACTTTTTTTATTTACTAAGTTACAATACATAAAGGTAAGAATATTTGTACATAAAGTCACATTAATATAATATAAATATCACATTAATATAATATAAATATAACACATAAATAAATAAATAAACTAAAATAAAAAACATGTTGATTCGAGTCAACCAAGGTCAACCCAAATTGCATGTGCACATGATGCATACCAAAACCTATTCAACCTAGAAAATAATAAAATCAAGTATTTTACAATTCCTTCATTCATTCATTCCTCCACACAATTTGGAATATATTGTCCCATATACACCTCAAGAGCCCCCTTTTTCTATTTCCATTTAATTTTTACCCTATTCACATTTTAATGTCCATGATGTGACCTTTAATTATCATCAATTTGCCTACTAATTGGGCTTTTAGCCAGGTCAAGTGAAGATCATTTTTTGACTTTTGACTTTCACTCTCAAGAAATTTAAATTGTTTTAAAGTTGCTTTGAAATACATCATAGCATTGTTAATATATTGGACTAGATGGAATTGATAGGCTTAGGATGATGTAATGGGAGATTGATTATTTTGTACGTTTATGAAAGATTAATAGTATAATTATAAAATTAATGAGTAACAATTGAAAATATGATTACTGTGAAATTGTTTTATAAATTTGATTACATAACATCATTAACACATATTAACCCACAAAATTAAGAGTAACTTATGAAAATAAATTTTAAATTTTGATATCGTATATAAATTCGTGTGAAAGACATTTAAATTAGTAATCTTTGCTCATGAAAGATATTTTCCAAGCAATGAATTTATATGATACAAAGGGGATCTTGGAATTTTTAATCTTAACAAAAACTTATATACACTTGTTGCACAGATCTGAAACTATATACTCATCTCCCCACGCACAGCTACGTGCCCGCATGCGTCATAAGGTCGCGCACAAATTAATCCAATTTCGATCCCAAATGTCATATATTTATGTAGTGTTAAGCATACATTTTAGATTTTTACATGTATCTTAGATATATTTTCAGACAGTTATTTCATACCTTTTATTTATATTAGTCATATCTTTTAGTTATATTAGATGTACATTTATATAATACATAAATGTATGTTAATATTGATATAAAGGTATAAATAATATCATATAAATGTATGAGTAATATTACATAAAGTTAAACATGTACAACTTGTGCCGAAATTAGAGTTTTTTTGGAGTTCAAATATTATATATAGATATGATATTTATATTAAAGATATGATTAACATAGTAATATATTTATGTATGACTAACATAGTAATATAATATAAATGTATGACTAACATACTATAAAAGTCAGCGAATTTTTTTATTAAGTTAAAGTATTGTATTAAAGTTATAAAATTTAGAAATAAAGATATGACTAACATAACATAAAAGTTAGGAAAAAAAAAGTACGGATTCAGGTCAAATCCGATCCGATTCAACCCGACCTAAGTGAATGGACCTAAGATGATATATATGGCGAATCTGGGCTAATGGATTTACTCTAGGTCAGATGTGTACTTAAAAGGCCTAATAAAGCCCAAACCATATATTCAAAGTCAACATAAAATTAGAATGATCTAGGGGTCAAATTAAGAAACCTTCATATAATTAGAATGATCATTATTGACAGATTGAATAACTTAGATTTCGGTTTTTGAATTTTTTTCGATTTGGTTCAATCTTATACCAAACTAATCAATCTTTCATCCCACATGATACGAACCACACACGATCCATCCTACAAGTTATACACATAACTAGTTCACAATCAAAATTTCGATTTCGATGGAAATATCGATATTTCGTCGATATTTTCCTAATATTTCAGATATTCGTCGATATTTAACTCATTTTCCTACAAATTGTACCGTGAAGTCATTGATATTGAAATTGATATTTCACCAATATTTCTCTGATATTTCACCTATTTTCCTACAAATTGTACATGAAGTCACTGATATTGAAATTGATATTTGTTGATATTTTACCGATATTTTGACAAAATTTCTCGATTTTTTACCGGTTATGTGGAAAAATGAAAACATTGAAAATATATGGATTGCACCCTATTTTTATATCGATCACGTGATAAAATGAAAATATTGAAAAAATATCGGAGATATTTCCGAATATTTTCATCCATATTAACAAGTAACGAAAGTCCAAAACTTTATATTTAGAGTATTGTTTGTATTTTTCGAAAAGAGGTCATCAATAATATATTCTTTTAGTCGAATTAGTAAACGTATTCATAAGCATATATCCCATATGCTTAAAATTGAATAGAAAATTATTATTTTATTAATTTACTAAACAGTACTAATGAAACAAGTCTGGAATAAGTAATATGATCTTTTGTATGGATATAACAAACGTGCAATGCATTTAAAATAGAGATTAAAAAAATCAGTCGATTAAAATGTGATCATGTCGAAATAAGAAAAATCAAAACCATTAAGAAAATTGATTTATTGCCATCTTAAATATGCTAATATTATCAGCCTGTGATACTTGAATTGAAAGAGTTCCATGTTGGTCTTATTTCTCCCAATCCTTTAATTATTTTATTTCCGCAACTAGCATGTAACAACTTGAATAAACGCAATAATTAATGTCACTAAACAAGTAGGGACATATAAATACAAATCATCCATAATTTCTAACATTATATTGAAAATGGTACATATAAATGAAGGCAAAATATTTTAATTTTCTGCTGATATTAATATATATATATTTGTAGTTGTCAATCAAAGTTTTGGAAGACATGCTTATGATAGACAAGTGTGGATACTGAGACAATAGTTAAGTGCAGATAATAAGTTGAATTTGTATAATGATTTGTTTTCTTTTTTAATTTCTTTTCATATTTTTTTTTCTTTTTTTAACACTAATGAATAACTTATTTTGTGCAGGAATTTAGAAGAATAATGGGTGATGATAAGATAGGCAGAAGTTTTAGTAGATTGGCATGTGCAGCATTTGTTGTTTGCTTTACGATTGCAATCAACTTTTGCACCAATATGATTCTGCTCAAGCCTTTTCTTCGTCTTCCAACTATTTGTAAGCTTTTATTCTTTTAATCATGCTTGATTTTTTATCTAATTTTCCTCGAAATTTCAAATTTTTTATATGAATGTCGAAAAGTTTTGACATGGATATTTTGATGCTTGAATCCACATAGATAGAAAATGACATTTTGAATAAAATTAGATCAAAATTGAAATACATAAAAATTGTTTTAGAACACTGGTCCTTTTATTTTATTTTATAAAATTAAGAGTAACAAATATTTTCTCATCCGAATAATAAATTTAACATTTTTTTATTAGAAATTTAAAATATTCTATCTTTACATAAATTTTAAATTTGATCCATTTTACCGTGTTTGACAAATCCTAACCCACACGTGTTGGAAATCAACAACTTTAACTTGTTCAATTCGTTAAAATGCATCAAACTTAAAACTCACACAACATAGTAAAACGATTCAAAATTGATAAAGCAAAATATCAAATCAAGTATAGTTAGAATTGGAAAAGAAATAACTAACCCTAAAACTAACACTTTCTTCAATCTTTTCTCTCCAGATTTCCCCACAGAAAGCATGAAGCCAATGATCCAAAACCTCTCCACTCCAAGATCAGATGTGTACGAAATAAAAGGAGACATAAGAATCCATGGCACCTCCTCCACCATTTTCATAGCTTCATCAAACCAAACCCTCACTTCTTGGACCCTAAAACCCTACTCCCAAAAGATGAACACAACCAAGTACAAACAAGTCACCACTTTCACAATCAAGCCACAACCACCCAACACAATCCCACCATGCAATCGAACCATCCAGAACATTCCGGCCATCGTCTTCTCCGACAAGGGCCACACCGGAAACTTCTTCCACGACTTCTCCGACGTGCTCTTCCCACTCTACTCAACCTCCCACCCCTTCAACCGAGCCACAATCTTCCTCGTCACCAACTACTCATCTCCATGGCTTTCCAAATACAGAGACATCCTAACCCTACTTTCCAAATACGACATTTACGACATCGACAAGGAGGATAAAGTTCTTTGCTTTACAAGAATGATTGTGGGCCTCAGAACCCCAAAGGGCATCTTCATTCACCCATCTGACACTAAAGAGTTCCCCACTGGAAGCTTCCGGAAGCTTCTTCGTAGGGCTTTTTCGCTGCAAAGAGCTTCGATTAATAACAGAGGAAAGAAACCTCGGATGATGATCATTTGGAGGGAGAAAACACGGAGGCTAATGAACATGGAAGAAGTTAGTGACATGGCTCGGAGCCTTGGGTTCGAGGTTGTCGTGAAACGACAGTTTTCGAACCTCAGTTTGGATGCCAAGATTGTCAACTCTGTGGATGTGTTGGTGGGGGTGCATGGAGCTGCGCTAACGAACTTGGTTTTTTTGCCGGAAAACGCCATTGTTGTCCAGATTGTTCCGTTCGGATTGGACGAAGAATCCATGGTGTGCTTCGAGTGGCCTGCGTTGAGCATGAAGCTTAGGTATTTGAAGTATATGGTGAGCTTGAAGGAGAGCTCGATTTGGGGGAAGTATCCCAATGATTTGGAGATTTATAGAGAGCCTAGAGCGATTAAGAAGATGAGAGGGTTTGGTTATTTTCGTGCTGTGTACATTGAAAATCAAGATGTGAGGCTTCATGTTGGGAGCTTTAGGAAAACCCTGGTTAGGGTATTGGAGCTTCTTGGTACTACTTAGGTTACTTTTTGTTTGTTTCAATTTTGGTGAAATGGAGGGTTTATATGTCTTTTCAACTCTTAATCTTCTCTTCAGATCGTCTGCTATATTTAATGTGTGCGTTAATTTCATTTTTCGTCTTATATGTATGATATTTTCCATTTTATGACAATCAAATATTTGTATCCAAATTTTGGTCTTCTATATTTTAATTTTTTCCAATTTTGGTCGAAATTCCCAAAATCGTCGATGTCACCTGAGATTTTCCGACAGCCATCCAATCAAAATTGGATTGAAATTGGAAAAAATTATTAATATATAGGACAAAATTTGGAAAACGTGGAAAGGGTCTTACATACATGACCAAAATTGAAATTATCTCTTAATGTTTTTATCCATGAGTAGATGTAAATGAGATCAAGTTTGCAAGATTGAGTTAAGGTTTTTATTGCAAATTTGAGTTCTAACTCAATTATTGAAATGTTCTAAGAACTATTGCAATTCAAATAATAAAGCTAGGCTTATTAAAGCTCGATAAAAGTGAACTTGATTACTTGCATATAAAATGTGAAAATTGGCACATTGCTATGATTGAGGCAGAACAAGCATGTGAGGAGATTTTACAAACATGTAATATAGAAATAACCAATTAAAAATTAGTTGAGAAGTATGAAGTATATATGTATAATAAAAAAAATTAATAAAATATGATTAATTGCAGGCTGTCTTCATATTTTATAGCGGTCTTTCTTAAGCTCTCATTTTAAAATGGGCCTTTCATACAAATAATCTACTCATCTAACATTCCCTCATATTTTGTCCATGCCTTTATGGATTGGGCTTTCCCCAAATTAATGGATCCAATCACATACCATGAGGCCCAACTACCTTTAAAAATAAAAACCTAACCAGACTTTATTTTGCTCTTTTTTTTTTTTTTTTTCTTTCCCTAGTCATCTCATATTTGGTCTATGGGTTTGGATTTTGTTATCAAACATTGCAACTTTATAATTTGTTTATTATGGACTAGAGAAAATCTCAATTCTTGTTCTAAAATTTAGTATTTGTCATCAATAGTATTCTAAATTTTGTCATTTTATTATAATTTTTTTTTAATTTGTGTTTGAATTTATTCGAAATATTGAACTTTTCGTATGTGGTAGTCAAAATTGAAAATTTCACATCGCAATGCCAACATCCACGTAGATAAATATCGAAATTCTGACAAAATCAGATCAAAATTATATGAAAAAAGGTGATAATTAAATAACCAAAACTAAACCATGAACAATGTCTAAATTAGAGGATGAAAATTGCAATTATTTTGGTTGTATAAATAAACATTAGTTTTATGGACATATTCATGAGGTTCATAACTTTGGCTATAAATGATTTTTTAGAAATTTATTAAGTAACGTAGGTATAAATGAGAAGAACCAATCATACCGTCTAATATAGACTATAAAGTATTAAAATCTTCCTTAATTATAACTCTGAAGAAAATATCTAATTATAACTCTGAAGAAAATATCACTTATTTATATATAGATACCAAACATATATATACACATGAATTTCAAATGGAGAAAGAATCAATCAATTAAAATGTGATCATACCAATTAAAGTAAAATGAATAACAACTTAATTATTTTCTTTGTTTTCCACAACGCAATAACAACATTTAATAACAATAATATATCAAATCATAATTGCTAATGCTATATATATAGTCCATTTATATGGAGGCAAATCATTTTGATGTTGCTATAAATTTGTTTTATTCTCAAACAATTTTTCTTGAAGGGATTAAGATTAGGATTCGTAGCAAATATGTTTAAATGTAATTTGTAGTAGTCTATTTTCTCCATTCACATTTTAGCCATCTACGATCTAGCAATATCAAATATGTAATGAATATTCGATTTTTATATACATCCCTGTGTAGATAAAGGAATTCATACATAAAAAAATGAAACTTTGTGAATGAATAAAATAAAATGAATATCTTTCACACATAATTAATATTCAAAAAATGGTATATAATATTTCTTTCTTTTTTTTTTTTTAAGAAATATCATTTCTTATAAAAGTGGTAAATTGCCAAATTTGCTGAAAAGGTAGTGATCATTGGGTGCTTTCACACGACGTCCTTGCAAACAGTGCCATTTACATGTCATTCATTGTTTGGTGCAAGCATTATGAATGGGGCCACCCACCACCTGTTCGATGAAAGTGCTAAATGAAAATCCTAGTAGAGCATGCGCTTTTTACCGAGTTTTGCACTTTAATTCGTAAAGAAATAGCTTCAAACAAAAGTGGGATTGCATTAGCGATGGAGGAAAAGCATCTGGATTATGTGCTGGTGCCCCTTGGAATGGGGATACTCTTGGGATACCATGTTTGGCTTCTCTACACCATTGTTCGCAACCCCAGAAGAACTGTCATTGGTATTAATTCTGAGAGCCGCCATAAATGGGTTTTCTGCTTGATGGATGTTAGTACTCTCTCTCTCTCTCTCTCTCTCTCTCTCTCTGATTCTAATGCCAACCTTCCATAGGATTTTGCTGTGTTCTTGTTTAACTTTATTGCACCGAAACTGTGATATCTTTGCTATATTTGAATATGATTTCTTGGTTGAGATAAACAATCTAAACTTGATGCTCCGATATATATATATATATATATATATATATATATATATATATATATTAACGCATATGATCGTGTTTATTTAAAAGTGAAAATTTGGAGGAAGTAAAGATTGAGTTAATCTGAAAAGAGCGACGAAAATTTGAAGAAAATAAGAAGGAAAACAAATGATAACAATTTTGCAAGAAAATAGGACTGAGTAATTTAGTATTTGCAGCAAGGAGACAGTGACTAATGAGGTCTTTCTTAAAAGACAAGTATTTTTTGTGTTTTTATCAATTGGATATTTGCTTCTAATAGAGGACTTATAGAAGCTCTTGTTGAGCAATAAATGGTTTTGGGATTAGTTTGGTATCTAGTGACTTGTGTTTCCAAATCGAGGATAACCACATTTTACGACTACATTTGATCGTGTGCACTTTACACGTTAAGGGAACTAGTTGCATACTCAACATCACCAATCGTATGAGCTAGCTTGATTCAATCGAATTGCTCATAAGAAACAACTTTCATGTGTCAAATTGATTGCAATTGTTTAATATCACACTTCTACTCCGATATTTTAGCCAAAAGAGACACTATTCATCAATTTGGCTTCCATAGAACAATAGCATATCCCATTTGGTTCCTTTTTCTAAAATCCTTTACTACCTAATTCATTACATAGTTTGTGTTGCTACTTGTAACACGATCAAGAATTTGGCGTAAACTGGCCAAATTCATGAATTAAATTATCATATGATTACATCCACTATTTTCTTTTCATGAACCCTTTTATGAGTACTAAAAGCTTGAAGAGTTGGGTCTATCTTTCCTTTGTTCTCCCATAAAACTTGGCCTTATGTCACAGGATCCACTAAAGAATGGTGTTTTGGCTGTTCAAACCATACGCAACAACATAATGGCATCTACACTTTTGGCGACCACGGCCATCACTCTGAGCTCATTGATAAGTGTATACGTTAGCAACAAATCGAGCTCTCCATCTTTGGGATTGGTGTACGGTAATAAGAGCTCAGCCATGTCCTCTGTGAAGTTCTTCACCATCTTGCTCTGCTTTCTCGTGGCCTTTCTTTGCAATGTGCAATCTATAAGATACTATGCTCATGTTAGCTTTCTTGCCACTGTGCCCACGTCCCGAGATAGAAAAGATGCTATTGAGTACGTGGCTACGAACCTGAACAGAGGAAGCTTCTTTTGGTCACTGGGACTTAGAGCTTTCTACTTGTCTTTCCCTCTCTTCTTGTGGGTGTTTGGGCCGATACCTATGTTCGTGTGTTGCTTCACGATGTCATTTGTTCTTTATTTCTTGGACACGACAACGAACTTCACAAGGGGTTTGCATAGTCAATCTATAAAAGAGGAAACGAATGTGGAAAATGTGGAGTCGGTTTGTTGAGAGGTGGGCAGAAATAGCAGTTGATGTGCCCCAAATAAGAGTTCTTGACAATCTTCGTTGTCAAGTTAGTATTGTTCAATACTTTTTTAGGCCCTCTCTCAATCACGAAGATGTATGAAATGTAAGTCTAGGTCTTCTTGTCATTTGGATTCGGATTTGGATCCTTTGTCGTACTTAAAATCACTTGAAAGACTATTGTGCATTGAAACGATGTCATTTTAGTTGCAGATATGTATTTATTTGGGTTAAAAACACACAAAAAAAAAAAAAACTGACAAAAACATAGCACATAACCTATGTAAAGTATCTCCAGAAAACTGACACAACTTTACATAATTGCAATATTTGGTAATCTTAAATAACTTTATACCTTGCAGATCACCATAAACTAGTTTAAATATTTGAATTTCAAGAAACAACAATGACCCAAAGCTATGAAGTGGGTGTGCTGGAATATAAAAGGGTGAAGAAAAGTTGAACCTCTGGTATAGATCTGATCATTTGGATATAGCTACTCCTATTGGATTCTTCAAGCAGTAACTGACCCATCTGAGCAATTCGTGGCAGAAGTTTAGCAAGAGGCATCCCAGAAGCTAAGTTCTTTTCTCCGCAACGACTACTTAGATCTTCCAACAATCCATTCACCACCGTGAGAAGTGATGCATCAACGACGTCCCCAAATTCAGCACTGTCAAAAGATGAAGAGTGACCATTTTTGCATGACCAAGGAATCATAATTGTAGATATGGAGCAAGAAATAATACCTTGATAGCACCACACGTGTTTCCCTCATCAGTAATTCAAATTTTGTGGCACGAGTAAGATCTGAAGCACTACTGCCTGCAACTATTTTGTAAACTCCGGCCTCATCTGGCATCAAATAACCCAGCCAATGATGAGGGCTTCCCATGCTCATAAAAGTGTCTAATATACGAATAATCGTATCATGAAGTACCGCAACATTGAAGAAATCCTTCAGTTTTTTCCTGCAAATAAGAAGCTTTCCCAAATTAACATAGTTTGTGATCGTAAAACAATATATAGCAATCAAACAAAAGCGAGTTTATTGTTGTGTGGTTGATGAAGAAATGAAAATTTGAACTGAACAGAACACAAAATTATGACAATCTTGAGTTAATAAACAATATCTTCTTATATAGAAACCGAAATTTAGTTATTTAAACTAGATTGAAAACTGAAATAGGAAACACAAGCAAGAAACTTTGAACTTGCTTTACCCCATAAATGTAAGAGGAAAGAAGCAAGCCTGGACTTCTAGTCGAATTTGCACTATAAATAAATACCATAAAAATTCCGGATAACCAATTTTATGTTCCGTCACACATGGAATGTGAAAACAGAATCACTTTAGAAGTTCTTGTAGCTAACATGTACTTGAGCTGAACAAATTATTGGCATTTCTTATGCACAAAAGGTTGTAAGAACGTACACAAACCACTTAGAGATCCCAACAGAATGAGAGCATCGTAATTTATTTTCAGTCTGCAAAATAAGCTTTTTTCCATGCTAAAGAAACGAAAGGGAGCATGAGCGTTACTTTTGGAATAAAATTATTAGGTGGAGTCATGATCATGAACATAAGTTCTGACATATAAGACATGCGAATTAATTCAACTATCCAAGTATATAGATGTTAATAATAATCGAGTTTTGGATGAAAGAAATTAAGAATACAGCTACAGTGAATATATGAATATATTTTTAAGAAATTTAAGGCTCTGAAAGTTTTGGAATACCAACACCAAAGGTCATGCAAGGTTATGAAGCTACAAAAAACGGTAAAATGGAGGTTGATAAACCCAAAAAATAATTAAAGAGTGAATCCTAATTCATCAAATATGCACAAACTACAGTAATCATAATTTATCTAAAGCCCTACCCCTTGAGAACCTCTGAGGTTGCTGCTTCTATATCAGATATCAAGCTAAGCAAGCCATAGTTAGAAAGGTAATCAGCACAGGCCAAAAACTGCTGTTCATCATTTCTGTCAATTAATTCAGCTTCATCCTGGATCACACAAGTTAAATAAACATTCCTCAGGAAATTTAATATCAATACTAAGTTGTCAACTTTTTAGCTTAATTTCATCTCCGATTCATCCACATCATCATAGAAGCCTATTGATTACAAATAATTTGATTTTATAAGAAAACTTCAACCACATCTTGGCTAGCAAACAAAGACTCAAGCACAACTGCAGATGTAAGAAGTCTTAAGCATTGATATTATTATAATATAAAAAGATAGATGAAACACAGTTTATACTCAATATTCAAAGAATAAAACAACTGATCATCATTCTTACAAGCAGGAGAGAACTTTCAAGACCTCGCGCGGTGTCTATATATAGATGTCTCCCCAATATGTTGACTTGAACCCTAATATAAAGATTCAGCATAGTCATTGCCCAAACAGAAGAAACCATTTTCGTAAAGCCTGCATCAAAGCCAAAAGGGTAGAAGCTACGGAAACCAGATAAGTTTATGCATCAACAAGATGGAAAAGAGTTAATTCATACTCAGAATTTTGAGCCTGTCCCATAATTCTAGTTGCTCGGTTCTACTTAGAGCATTCGGTTGGCCCTTTCCCTGAATCAATCTCTCGGTCAAGGGCATAAGATCCAAATTCTCAGCTAAACGAACATCTAAAGAATGCATCACATGAGGCAGTGTTGCTGAATCAGCTACTCTCTGAACGTTCTCAAAATGCGCTTGTATTCTATCAACCAAACCGACAAGAAAACAACAGATGATGAGCATTAAATTTCATTATGACAACAATTATACGAGATTAAGAGGACTGGATTTTCTCAACTGAGCTTTCACGAGTTCCTCGTTTTCCCTCTCACGTGCAAGCTGCTTCTCGAGATCACTGAGCTTACGCCTGTGCGCATCATAGAGCTTGTATGCCAGATACCCACTGCCAAACAATCCAACTGTAGCATACACTTTTCGCTTATGCCTTTTCCAAAACTCCCTAAATTCACACCAAAATTTGCAGAAAATATGAAAATCCTACACCATAAATACAGATAAAATACACTTGAAGGAGTTAATTCCACTAAACCGTACCCTAATTGCAGAATGAGCCCTAGAACACATAAAAATAAAAGAAGAAATAATGAATACCCAGCTGAAATGATTGATATGCATCGATGAACACACACACACACAGAGGAAGAAATTGAAGCGTGAGTAAAAGAGTCGACGAACCACATTCAAGCTCCTTTCCGGAAATAGTCGGGCCGGGCCGGGCCTTGCCGTGTCTCTTGCTGCTGGAGAGATTGTGGTATAAGGATTCTGGAATCTGGAGAGCTAATGGCGATTTCTGCGAACAAAGCTGAAATCCTGTTCGCAAGATTCTTAACTCATCTAACTCTATTTTGTTCCCAATTGTTTTGAAAAGACAATAATACCCTTAATTCGTAATAACTGTGGATAACGGTCTGTATAGAAGTTGACAAAGTGGTGGTGGGTAGGGTTGTAAAAGGATCGATTTGATTCGATTCGATATTCGAATTCGAAAAATACGAATAATTATATATATATATATATATAAATCCTATGTCAGAAATTCTAAACCACATCTTAAATTTCTTTAAAATTTTATTGTTTATATATTACTATATAGGTATTGTATCATGTATGCATATGCTATATATTTGAAATATGATATTATTAATTTGGAAATAAATATATTTTTGAAAAAAAATTGAAATTTCAAGTTCAAAATTTTCGAATACGAATATTCGAATATTCTCGAATATATTCGAATATTTCATTCGAATCGAATACGATTTACTTTTGTTATTCGAATAATAAACGAATACGAATATTCGAATAATTAAATGAATACGAATAGAATATCATGATATTCAAATTGATTCGATTTGTTTATAACCCTAGTGGTGGCCCTGGTGGGTGATAGGTATGATAGTGGCAAATGGCAATAATAGTGGCCAAAATAAATTATATTATTCTAAAATTTCAAATTATTATAAGAACAGTATATTAAAAATATTTTACCCAAAAAATCTATTCCATTCGAAATATTAGTAAATTATAAAATATTTAAAATTAAAAAAATGTATATTTAAGGCTCTTAGTAATTATCAAGAAATTCTTATGAATATTTTATAAAGCAATTTTAATAAATCTAGCCTCGAAGATTTAGAAATCGAACAACTCGATTACCTGAGTTTACAATCTTAGGAAAAAGAAAAACTCAAAGTAGAAATGAAAAAACAACAAATATAAATTGAAAGTGGACGATGTCAAATTCTCAATACATTTCACTACTTTCATATCAAGGTGCCCAGCATTATATTTCTAAAGAACGTATATATTGAAAAAAAAAAAATATATATATATATATATATAGTGTTCAAATAATCCAATTTCGTCCTTTTAAATTCCTTTTCTTTAACATTTACATTCTTTTTTTTTATTGCGATCCTTAATTTTACAATTTTACATTTTCAGCAGAAGTAGCCACAACAATAAATTAAAGTGGCATATTGTTGACCTGATATCCAAATATATATAATAAATGAATAAATTTTTAAACTAATTACAAACATTCACGGACAAGTAAAAAGAAATTCATCAGTAAAAAAATATATATATATTGAAAATATAAAACGGATAACTATATTGTCATGGCAACTATTAAATTTTTAAAATCATCCAAATTTTCAAATACACATCACAGACAAAAAAAAAAAGCCATTTATATACATTATGTCACTACAACCTAAAACAGCAAATAACCAAGACTTAATAATTCTTTTTTTTAAATATTATAGGACTAAAATACAAACTGAACAGATATAGAACTCAAAATATAAGAAGACAAAGTTAATGGATATTTTGTTTCCCCTATATTGTAAATATAAGGTAAAACATAAGAAACATTTTTTCTTTTCTAATTTCAAGAGGGTAAATGTAGTATACATGATCGTGTACAAGAGGTGGAAATCCTCCCCTACAGACTCTAAGAAAAAAGATACTGTAAATGGCCAAATTAATCTGACTATTTCTTCCCACATAAACATCAAGAAGAAAAAGAGCAAACTACATAGTGGAGAAACACACAAAGATCTTTCAATTAACAGTTGAGCCAATAATCCATTATACCTAACAAAAGCATTCAAAATTAAAATAGCCAAGGCCTCAAAAGCCAACCAAATATAGAATCCGAATATTTTACTTAATTTAAAAATTGCTGTAGGAAGAGAGGCATTTATCACTAGCTCTGTTAACTCTTATTCCTAGTAGCGGCCGATACCCCAGACTCGGATTACACCATCTGTGTAACCACTGAAAAGGGTGCTTCCATCTGCACTCCAGTTGAGACTGGTGCAGTATATGACCTACAGCAAACAATTTCACAGCTTCAGTTATTGTGCAGAAAAAACCAGGCAATAACCACCATCGATCGATCCATTCACACAATTTTGACAGTGAAGGACCATCAGCATAGTGTTACTTATTGTTCACAACTTCAAATGCAATACACAGTGTAGCTACTTTTTAAAAAGCACATGTGAACTAAACCATAAATATGAACCAAATAAATACAAATGACAATTTGCATATCACATGTTAAGCAGATAAATGATGTTCGAATTATGGGGGTGTAGTTTAAGTGTTTGGATGAAGTAAAATCACAATATGAACTGAAAATAAGTCACTAATGATATTTTCTTGAATAATATAATCAAAAGATATTCAAAATTTTACAAGCACACTCAAAATTTCTTTCACTTTTTAATAGGTACTTCATAAGATTTGACCATTTTATTTGAATGTTAATAACAAACTTATTTTCTAAACATTTTACCACCACTTTAGGATATTTTACATGCTTGGTCAGAGACTCTTAAGAATTACAAAACACTTGTATTGTGTACATAACACCAGTACAAAGATAACTGCAAAGTAGAAAACATAGCAGATTTTAAGTCAACATTAAAATGAAATGTATATGATAAATACTGCAGCTCTAAAGGAGGACTGAAAAGGCAAAATCAAAGTGACACGAAAATAAAAAAATTAAATTGAATACAAAGTGGAAGAAGGATAAGTCAAAGTTATATTGGAATTAGGTGAGGACAAGAAAACTAATAGCAGGATACAGCACAAAACACTATCATTGGAAAGACATATCTTTTTTAAAGAGCTTTCCTCACTAAAGCACAAGAACCTAACATAGAATAAGGGGAATATATGTTACCATTGCAACCTTCAATCTAAACACAACCTGAAGGGAAAATGCAATTCTTGCGCAGTGCAAAATATGCTTTTTTCCTACTAAAATTTATTATCTAACGACTATCCCTCCATGATTTGAAACTGCTTCTAGAAATTTTCTAAAGGTCATAAAGTGATTTACAACTATCAAGGCATAGTCCAACAACGTGATCACTAAAACTTTGAACACAATTAAAAGGGCAAGGCAACAATAATTCAGAAGAAATGATCTCTTAATCTTGAAACGAGAATCTAATAGGAGACACCAATGCATTCATAATCACAAACATGCGCAATCGAGCCAAAGTTTAAATAGCATAGGCAAAAGTCGCAATCCAACAGGAGTATTAATCATAATTAATAACAAATTAACAGATAATATAATCCACAAAACCAGTAGAAAATTTGATGATCCAATGGACTTTGATCAGAAAACTTACCTTGGTTTTCCCTGCTGCAGTTTGTACAGTATCTTCCTTGGCCATCTCGCTCTCCTGCTTTGAATCCACCTTAAGATCCACAACGACACTCTTGCTCTCCAAATCCCAAATCTTGATGCTAGCCTCAGTCGCAGCACAAAGCCAGTACCTATTAGGGCTAAAGCAGAGAGAATGGATAATCGAACCAGCATCCAACGAGTACAATCTCTTCCCCTCCACCAAATCCCAGAGCAAAATCACGCCATCTTTGCCACCACTTGCGCACAGAGAGCCATCAGGCGACACAGCCACCGTGTTCACATACCCTGCGTGGCCAGCCAACGTTGAACGCAACTTGCAATTGGTCAAATTCCATATCTTCACTGTCTTATCCCACGACCCCGAAACAATGGTCGGATGCACATTGTTCGGTGAAAATCGAACACATGAAACCCAGTCGGAGTGCGCGTCTTGGTCTTGAATAGTGTACTTGCACTCTCCGAGCGTGTTCCAGAGCTTAATCGACTTGTCACGCGACGCCGACACGATCTGGCGGTTGTCGACTGAGAAAGCAACGGAGAGAACGTCTTTGGTGTGTCCAACGAAGCGGCGGGCGGTGGCTCCGGTTTGCAAATCCCAGAGGCGGAGCTCGCCGTCCCAGGCGCCGGAGAGGGCGAACTGGCCGTCAGAAGATAGGACGACGTCCTGCACGAAGTGAGAGTGGCCAGTCAAACGGCGGCGAGCGACGCCGTAGGTTTTGTCTTCCTTGGTCAGAGTCCATAGAATCAAGGATTTGTCGCGGGAGGAGGAGACGATCATGTCGGAGTTGTCAATGGGGGTGGCGATGGCCGTGACCCAGTCGGTGTGAGCGCGCATTGTGCCGCGGAGGATGAGCTGTTCCTGCGCCATGGCTGCGATGCGTGTAGTGTGTGAGGGTTTGCGAAGTGTGCGAAGGGCGTTGAAGAGGAAATCAGAAACCCTAATTGATGAAAGGGAGTTGGGCTTATATATGGAGCGGGTAGGGTTTTTGAACGGGCCTGCGGGCCGGATTTGCAAGTCCGAATAAACTCATTTGGACTCGGTCCAACAACAATCAAACCCATTTGGTTTTAAATGCATTTTTTTAAAGATTTTTTAACCAAATAATCAATTTTATTTTAAATACCGAATATTTGAATAATACTTATTTTATAAATTTTTTAAAAAAAAAAAAGGCAGAGAATGCTATCATATGTTTCGAGTATTTTTAGATTTCAGGTAAATGTGTAAACATACAAATTTTAATGATAATATACATTGTAGGATTTAACAGAATACCAGGTTTAAATCTCCTAAAAACTTAATTACAAAATATAAATCAATATTCAATTAAAAAAAAAAATATATATATATAAATGAAATTGGCCAAGCTGCTTTTACTGGTTCTGATTATAAATGATTTCTAATCAAATCAGCTTATTTGACTTGGTTCTATAAACTCAACGATGATACAATTTGTCAATATATCCTATATTAATAAAAACTACATTTATAAACTTTAAAAGATTTAAATAATATATACATACATATTGATATTGCTCCGATCCGACGCTCTTGTTCTTCAATCCAAAAACTCAAAATCTCGAACCCGATGACCTGCAAAACAAACACCGGGAGGGGTTCCCGGTGACGGGATTCCGACGTTCAAGTCAATAAGATTGTAAAACAGAAAATTACTTAAGGAATATGCGTGTGTTTTATGTAATTGTGTATGTGAAAAAAAATAAAGAATGAATATAAGAGGTATATATATACTCCCTGGAATACATGTTAGTTGAGATTTATCCCACAAAATAGGGGATATGGGCAACTGACCCGCTGAAATAGCGGTCAGTTGGACTAAAACCTGTTCGTCACTTTTCAATGTTAATTAGTTCGTCATCGTGTTCCATGACTAATTCAGTTCGTCATTTATCAGCTCAGTTCGGTTTCTGACTTCAATGTGAAATTAAGGAAGAAAACTCGATTCAGATAAATTCGGCCATATCACATATCATAATGTGACACAAATACATATCAACTCTGAACTTCTTGAAATACTTTTTAAGAAAAGATAAAATATAAACAAATTGTCCAGTCAAATCATTTTTACTTGATGAAATGGCAAAATCTTGATGGGCCAAAAGTTAAACTTCAATGGGAACAACTGATTGTTTCGAGTTTTTTTAGTGTTATACATATCATAGTGTTTTGATGGGCAAGATTATTGAAATTTAACCTAATTTTGAAATTGGTCTAAACTTTAAGATACTTTTTTTTTAATAGCGACTTTATTTTTTATTTAATGGGGTTATTTGCATCAACTTTATAATAATAATATCAAAACAGGACAGCTTGCGAACTTATAGGATTGTCATTTTTCCATTAAACTATCATACATTTTTATTGTATTTGAAATAAAATCTCTTTTTTTTTTTTTAAATTTATCCAGTAACAATATTGCATAGTCAAGTAAAATGACCATTTCTTAGTGTGATCATGAGATTTCGTTTCTTATCCATAGTGAATGTCTTTTTAGATTTAGCTTTATTGATAACTTCATTTTATATCTAAAACAATACAAGGGGCTCATATCTTAATTAAAAAATTCTAACATTCTAAATTTCTAATAGCATCATCTTCAACAACTTATGTAGCATTTAAATATAAAATCGCAAAATGTAAGACTAAATTTTATATAATTTTATGTGAGATTGACATTAACTGTATTGAATGGATTAATTTGTTTTTATTGATTTATATGGCATATGACTTCATATAAAATACTAACAACACTTTTTAATTTACCAGTGAAAAATCGACTGGTGAAAAAATATCATGATTACACTCCAAGTTACAATTTTGCCAATTGAAATAAACAATCAAAATAAATATTTTCGAAAACATTTTTTTAGGAAAAAAAACCATTTTGCTTCAAATTTTACTTTTCATTTAACCCAAGGATGATAATATCGGTTTCGGTTAATATATCGGTATCTTGATTTTACGGAAATATTGGTGGATATATCGATTTCGGTAGAAATATCGGACATTTTTTTAAAAATATGAAAATTTTGTATAAAAATTGGAAAATATGTATAGTAATTTACAAAATATTATAACTAACATTAATACATATATTGAACTAAAAATTACAAATAAAATGATATATTTAGAATAAATATAGAGATACACTAATATTATATCCATCATAATCCTTTTATTAAATTTTAAAAAAAATAATTAAACTTAATTAAATTATGAGAGGAACCTAAATGCTAGAGTACTAATTTATTTTAAATAATTTAACTAAATTTATATAAAGTAATTGTGTGCTCCACTTATAGACAAAAATATAGATATATAAAAAGAGAAAGATAAATAACTAAATTTCAATAGATATCCTTCAAATACACTATAAAAAAATTCTTAATAAAAAAATTTCAATTAAACTAAATTCATAATGAAAGAAAAAAAAAAAGAAAAGGAAATCAACATCATTTTAGGAAGGAAAAAAAGGAAAAAAAAATGAAAAACACAAAACAGTACAATACAACGTGAGAAAGAAAAAAAAATAGCGTCATGATATATCTTACTTGGGTTAAAGTGATTGTGTATTTACTGTGATAATTCCAGGATTAAGGATATTAGAGATAATTGATGTATATATATAAGATATCACACTGATATCATCTAATAAATAGAATAAGCTGATTTTTCATACTGGATATTAACTTTCCATGCAATAAATTCATAAAAAAATATAAAAAAATTAATAAATAAATAAAAATCGCCGATATCAACACAAAATCTGACAAAAAAAAGTTGCGTATTATTATTTGGATACTTGAATTTGAGCGAAATTTCAGTGAAATTTTAATCCATGATTTAACCCCATGTTTTAAGATAGAACATTAATATTGGCCATTTCTGGCGGGTGGCATCACGCGCCATATCCGAGCGTGGAGAGATCCAAAGTGGCAACAGTCCCGCGGGAAATTTTCAACGCGACCAAACTTCAAATTATTTTCGCGGGAAACAGTCATGTTACTGTTTGGCCTCACAGACCAATAAGAATCGAATCAGTCTGACACGTGGCAACATATAACTGGCCATCCCCAAATAAATGTATCACAGATTACCTAGTACATCACCGGTCTATAGTACAGGTAAGCCCTTGCTCCTCTGCTATCGACTTTCCCCCAATCCATTGTTCAGCTCAAATTAATATATTGCAATGGGCATCAATAATCTTCTGAAATTCATGAAGCCCTATGTTGAACCGATTCACATCAAGAAATATGCTGGGAAACGGGTAAGAATGTAGCAACGGATTGTTATATCTTGATCTAATTTTCTTCATTTTTTGCAATTTTTATTAATTTCATTACATTTATACTCAGCATTTCCTTATTGGTTCTTTTCTTTGGGCTGTGACGCAGGTAGGCATTGATGCGTATTCATGGCTTCACAAAGGAGGTAACTATATATACAAGTCCTTTTTTATTTTTTTATTTAATGATTAAATTTCATGCCTGCGTGTGTGGAGAGTGTTGGTTATATGGGTTTTGTTTTTGCTTCATTTTTGTTGATGGGTTTGGATGGATTAATGGGTTAGAGGAATTTGCAGCTTATTCATGTAATATGGAGCTATCTTTGGATATGGAAGGGGATAAGAAATACCGATTCTTAAATTATTTTATGCATCGGATTAATATGCTTCAACACTACAAGATTACTCCTGTTGTTGTTTTCGATGGGGGGAACACCCCGTGTAAGGCCGCCACTGAAGATGAGAGGCACAGGCATGTCAACTCTATTTGCTTTGTTTTTACTAATAGTTTCTTGTTTGGATTTGGACTTTTTTTTTTTTGGGTTCTTATCGATGAATTGGTGTTGATTTAGGAGAAGAAAGGCTAATCGTGATATGGCTATGGAAAAGCTTAAGGAGGGTGATGTTAATGGAGCCTCTGAACTTTTCCAGGTACTAATTTGTTCACATATGCATTGTTGTTTCCAGCATTGAAGCTGCCTCCATTGATGTGGACTCTGTGATTGGTAGCAGAGAATTATGAGCTATTGTTTTTGGTTTTAATATCTTTAGAGATGTTATTCTTTTTTTTCGCTGGAAAAGAAATTGCACTTTGTTGTTTCATTGTATGTCTTATTTGCAGCTTTTATGGCTAATCAGTTTGGTCATCCTTTCTATGTATATGTTGTTTAATTTGGTTTTGAATTCTCTTATTGATACACCATAACAAGGAAAACACTCATATTACTCAGTTTATGTGTAGAGGGCTGTGAGTATCACCCCCCTGATGGCACATCAACTGATACAGGTAACAAGATTTGATTTCATAGAACATGGCATAGCCAATTTTACATTGAAATCCAGCACTCAGAAGTTACTACCAACTGTTCAATTTTTCAGATTCTAAGATCAGAGAACATTGAATTCGTTGTAGCTCCATATGAGGCCGATGCACAGTTGGCATATCTTTCAGGCCTTCAAACTGAACACGGTGGAATTGAAGCAATTATTTCGGAGGATAGTGATTTACTAGCATATGGTTGTGCAGCTGTAAGTAGCTTATAGGATTCCAAAATAGGCAGATGGTTTTCCAACTCTTTGTTCATTTTGCAATCTTGAATCCTCTTCTATGGTTTGGAACAGGTAGTGTTCAAGATGGATCGATATGGCAATGGTGAAGAGGTAGTTCTTGAGAAGGTTCTTAATGCTGTTAGTTCTATACCATCCTTCAAAAATTTTAACAGAGAATTGTTCACAGGTAACTTCAACATTTTGTCGAGATTTACATGCTTTTAAATTCGAAACATGTTTCAAGAATCTTGATGAACTAGCACATTCACAAAAATAAGCAAATGCCTTTTTTTAATTTTTTAATACTACCTCATGTTTTTAGAGCATGAGTTGAAATCTAAAATATGTTTGATTTTCAAAAAATTCAGGTATGTGTGTGTTGGCTGGTTGTGATTTCCTTCCATCTGTACCTGGAATTGGAATTACAAAAGCTTACAATTTGGTGGCCAAGTATCGGAATCTTGACCGTGTAAGAACAATATTTGATCTATTCAAATTTGAATTGGATCATGGCATCTAGTTAATCTCAAATTATTGATGAATTTATGAATTATGAGATACAAATTTAATGCATTCGCCCAACAATCCTAGGCATATTACAAGTGTGGAAACTAAACTTACATAAATATATGGACTGATAATTGTTCTATACCTTGTGAAAATTTCAGGTTATATCAGTGTTGAAGTTTGAGAAGGGAAAACAGATGGCTGAAGATTATCCAACAGCTTTCAAAGAAGCAATGGCAGTTTTCCAACATGCCCGAGTGTATGCATCACAATAAATTCCTTACACGAAGCACAATACTGTTTTCATTTCTTCTCAGTTGTTTACCATTTTTTGCAGGTATGATGCAGTTTCAAAGAAACTTAAACCCCTCAATCCTCTTTCACCCGAGCTTTTGCAGGCTCACAACGGAGATCTTGATTTCTTAGGGCCGTATCCTTTTCTCTTTCAACAAGTTTGAATTAATAACACTGTATAGCATCATAAAACAAATTCCTAGTCCAAATGTTCCTTCACTTCAGTTAGAGATTTAAGCCCTTCAGTAGCAGTTGCAATAGCTGAAGGAAATCTGGATCCATGTACAATGGAGGCTTTTGATAACTTCTCCCAGCCTTATGAATACAATCATCGTTTTCCAGATTCTGAGAGCCAACTCTCGAGCCATGAAGAAACCACTGAATCAACGCAAGAAGGAGGATGCTTTACTATAGTTTCTTGCCATAAAACTGCCAAAAAGAGAATCAGAGGTTAGTACTTCAGCTCTGTATGCCACTTGCTTCATTTTTTCTTGTTCTGTGTTTCCAAATAGCAATCACAAGTTTCATGGAACTTATAGGTGATATGCCACCTGATGCAATGACCAAAAGTTTGGGAGAAAGGGAGCCAAAGAAGACGATCACACAGGAAGTACTG
Source organism: Scutellaria galericulata (assembly GCA_946896805.1). NCBI lineage: Eukaryota > Viridiplantae > Streptophyta > Magnoliopsida > Lamiales > Lamiaceae > Scutellaria > Scutellaria galericulata. Next base: position 13,173,765 of record OX335797.1, read on the forward strand.
CACAAAAGCGAAACTTTAGCCCTCAAAAAGCTGGCTTTGACTTCAAGAACCGAAGCCTCCATAGAAAACAAACAAGTCCCCATTGGATTTGCCTCGAAGGTCCCGTCTAACAACCCCTTTAAGAAACGAAAGCAAATTGAAGTTCAACTGAACGAGGTAGTAGTTGCTGACAAACCAGTTTCTGAAGTGACTGAGATTGAAAACTCGGAGATTTTTAGTGCTACTCAGGAATCAGATCAAAGTGTAGATTCTAAGATTGTGAAACCTAGTTATCTGAAAAGCAAAAGAAAAGGTGAAAATCTGTTAAATCAAGTTCATTCCAACAATGTAGAATCTAAGAGAAGTAGTATATTAAATTTCTTCTCTCGAGTGTAATTTTTTTTCTAGTTGAATTCTATAAACATGTTTCATTCTTTTTAATATGAATCTGGCTAAAACATTATGAATGCTAAATTCAAAAACAAAAAGATCTATATCATTCCTCATGTTAACAAAAACAATCAAGTCACAATATAATTTATGAGTACTGATAAGCTTTTGCAGTCTGCTGATATATTCACAGATGATTCTGAAACTGTAATGAGATTCAGGGAAATTAACACAATCTGTTAACTCTAACATCATCTTGAAGGCAGGGGATTTTTGTTATCTTGATGAAATAGAGCACGCCACTTGTCAATGTACGCAGCTTCATCAGGATCCAAACACGGCCATTCATGTTGCTGAAGAAGATCAATAACTTGTCGGGTCCTGCCTAAAAGGAGAAATGCTTCTCGGACTCTCTTCTCCCTTTCTTCAATGGCACTATGGTGACACTTGGTGGTTATAACGTGCTCTAGATTGGTAAGACAAGCCCCCAGTATATCTGCTATCATGGTAGTTAACCGATCAAAAAGTGCCTCATGATCAGTTTGCGGATCGATCCCTAGCAAAATGGTTTGACTGGTTCTGTACATTGAATTAGCAGCAATGATTTTAGCTGGCCAGTTGACAGGGTTTTCCATGAGGATATCCTCAACATCTTTCTTGAACTCCAATACGCACCTCTCAGCTTTACCAGAGAGCTCTTTTATGACTTCCATGGAGCTTTTGCCTTTAAGAGATGCTTCTCGTAGATCCTCATCTTGCCACTTGTGAAAAAGTTCGACTCTCACCCAGACCATACTCGCAGCATTTCTGATGCTTACGAGTTCTCCGTTTTTATCCACGGCCGTTTCTATGAGCCTCACAAGGGAAAGGCCTTCGCCCACGCTTCTCACAAACTGTCTACCCTTGTGATTTGCAATGCTGGGAAGCGAAACTGCAATGCTCGTCAGCTTTGCAACAGGTAGACTCCAACAGTTGGGAGGTTCTTGAGAATGTAAGCTTGGAACCAGGATATTATCAAATTCTATTGCCCCTCTCAAGTTGCCCAAGTTTAGTAAAAGGTTTATCAGATTCTTGGGCTGTAGCTTTTTACCTCTCTGAATCACTTCATCCATCTGGCAACATATGCTCATAACTGTTCTTCGGGGCAGCTTCGCCTCACCTTCAAGTAGCAAAGCATATGGGCTCAGATCCATCTCGGTTCCCTCACCTTCTTTATGATCGTTGGTGGGACTGAAGCACGAGAAAAATGGGCGTACAAGCCAAGCTGAGAAACGGGCTACGAGCCTGCTGACACCAATGATCAAAACCTGAGCTGAAATAAAGAAATTCAGGGTGAGGCCTTTTGCACCATGGACATACCTTCTGCAATGGTGGTTCTGAATAAGTGAACTTGACAAGGTACTGTCTCTCCATTCCATTAGCCTTTGGATCCAATGTCTCTGGATCCTGAATTCCATGCTAAAGCTCTTACGTGGATTCTCCAAGCATTTGAAGCTAACAGCAAGAAACCATCTCATTATAGGTGCAATTGTACCCACTGCCACTCCAAAGGACTGAACAAAAAGAATCCACTTAGTTGACCATCCATACACAGACTCAGCTTCCCAGAAGCTTTTCACTCCTTTGCACAGAATAATCGCTCGAATATAAGCTTCTGTTAATGTGAGAGCAGCCACCATACAAATAGCGTTTGCACTAATGCACACGACTGAACGTGCAAGCACAAACTGAGGGTTCCGGTTTCTGCCATAATCCACTGCTTCATTGCTGCTTCTCTGTTCAATGTCATCTTCCACACTGCCTCCCTATGAGCTGCTTTCTGCATTTCCTGGTACTTTGATTCCACAAACTTTTTGGTCGTTGGAATTGTGATGGCAGAAGATACCAAAGCTACGAGCAAAAGGAGCATGTAAATAGTGGACAACAACAATTCACCCACCATAGCCCCAATAGCCATAATAGGCTGCAGCTGAATAAGTTGAATCCACACATTAACAATGACTGTGATCACCAAAATCCCCAAGGCCATCACGTTCGTCACTATCTCCCTCTCGTTCATAGAACCCCCCAGAGACGGCATGAAGTTTGCTATGGACGTGGACATGAAAATCAAACTGCTAAGCTTAGCAAGCCAATCAATATTGGCGAACATGGTGGTCGTGAGGTCCACAGTCAGCTTCATTGCCACAGCTAACAATGTCAAGAAAGTGGCGTTAAGGGAGAAATACTTACATGGGAACCAAAATCTTTTGCTTTGAAATCCTTCGAAGGCATCAGCTGCCATTGCAAGCGAACAGACGAAAGAAGCAGCAGCTATGTACATCCCTATCCATGGCATCGGTGCTTCAAGTTGCTTGTCTATTCTCGTGTCATTCTTGTATGTTTCAAGATTAAACCCTGTAGCATCCATCAAACCTGTTCTCGTAAATGAAAAATCCAATAATCTCCCTCAAATTTCAATATCTAAGAGATCTTCAATTTCTTTTGTTAGTCCATTTCATTGTGGAGAACTCTAACTGAATCAAGAATTCAAGATGAGTTATTGAAAGTTTCTTGTACGCCTTGTCATGCCTGAATCAGTCATCCCAACTAGTAACGTTTACTTTCCTAGTGACATAATGATTCAATTATAGCTCTGAAATCGTCAATCATTATATGCTCATAGATTACTCATTAGACCAAAACTATAGCAGGAGTAGTAAATTATATTTTATGTAAAAAACTTGAAAATATACCCTGAAAACATGATGAAAAAAAAACTAGAAAAAGAAGACTTGAACAAGTCATCCATCCACTTATTTATCCCAAATGTCAACTCTTGCCTTTTTCAGCATAGTAATAAAATTCGAGCTCAACGGGTGGGGGGGAAATTCAAATAAGGGGAAGTGATAGAAGAAAAAACCAACAATTTCTTTTACGAATCTTATACAAGGATTCTTAGTATTCACCAGAACTCAAAGTAGTGAAACTTAATGTCCTAGAAAAATCCCAGTCCAAGCATCCCATTTGAGTTTTAGCCCCATCAGTAGTTGAAGCAACAACAAGGGAAATCTGGATCCATGTACAATGGAGGCTATTCGTCTCTATCCTCAACCTGGATAACACTATGATATTGATTTTTTATTTTTGGTTTTCCAGATTCTTGAATCCAACTCTCTAGACAAGAAGATACTGCTGAATCAACACAAGAAGGATGCTTTACTCATTTTATGTCAAGTCTTTAAGCTCCGTTAGCCACTTGCTTCATTCTTTAAAATTCTTGTTCTCTTCAAGAATGGCAATCACAATTTCATGGAACTTGTAGGTGGTATGCCACCTGATGCGATGAAAGGAAGTACTGCGAGCCAAAGATCACACAGGAAGTACTGCACAAAAGTGAAACTTTAGCTTTCCAATCAAGAAATGAAGCCCTGCAAAAAAACAATTCTCCGTTGGATTTGCCTCAAACTTTCCATGCAACAACTCCTTTAAGAAACAAAAGCATAACAAAATTCACCTGGATGAAGCAGTGGCTGTCGACAAACAAGTTTCTGAAGTGACTGGGATTATAAACTCGGAGATTTTGGCTGAAACTCATGAATCGGATCAAAGTGTAATTCTAAGCTTGTGAAGCCTGGTTACCTGCAAAAGCAGAAGAAAAAGTGTAAAGCTGTTAAAACAAGACATTTTCAACAATGAAGAATCTATGAAACGTAGCATAATAAATTTCTTCTCTTGAGGGCACTTCTTTGAATTTAAAATGACCATTTACAAACATGTTTCATGCTTTTAATATCGATATGACAGAAATAATACGAATGCTAGTTTATAAATAGAAGATCTATATAAATCCTCATTTTATCAACCTACTATTTGCTGAAAATTGGTGAATGTATTTTCAGTTATCATTGAAAAGCTCAAATCTGCTTAAGAGTATAGAGAGAGGATAAGTTGAGCTATCTCAGTGGAGGCATTGGGTTTTGCAGCTTGCAGAGCCCTTGAGGACATCTCTTTCATCAGAGTCTCGTTATCTAGCAAAGATCAAATCATGGCAGCAAATTGTTAGTTCTAGAACTATAACTGACAACAGCAGCGAGACGATGTCGAGATTGCAGCATAAGTAATAAATCATAATGCTAATTAAATAAATTAGACTGAAAATGGTCATTTGCATACGCATAATGTCTTGGATGGCATTTTTAAGGGTTGCTGAGTCCAGTTCATCTTCCATTATAACCCTTGAACCAGCTATATCAGCCATGAGATGAGCATTTTTAATTTGATGTCCCTCGGCAACATAAGGTGATGGTATCTACAATATCCGAAAAAGCTAATAATCATCAAAACCATTTGCTTGCTAACACCACATAGATGGTAATACATACTAAGCAGGTTAAATTATTACATTGATAAATTTCATTAAGGTGGAAAGCTTTACATACATAAATGCTTGCTTGCCCAGCATTCATTTTAATATCTTCACTAAAAGAGATTGCTATAGATTGCTACGATCACCTCATTACTCATAAATTGGAACAAAAGTTTTAAAAAGAAAGGAGGATTAGATTTCGTTGTGCTTTTTGACAGGCATAGTCAAAAGGCAAACGACATGAATATTTCTTGTAGTTGGCATTCTTGTCCTAAGACACACTAAACGTTTGATTGGTGGGCTGCTCTTTAATCAACTATAGAAAGTTCAATGAATGAAGTTACCTCATACAAGATTCATTAACCAAACAATATTACCTTAAAGTAACAAAAGCTTCTAAATGAGGCATACATGAAAACAGATAGTTTGATACCAAAATAGAAGGTTTCCCAGTGGCTAGGATCTCATAGCAGGTCATTGCCCCAGCTCTCGAAACAATAAGGTCTGCAGATGCATATGCCAAATCCATATCGTGCAAGAATCTGCAAAACATCACAAATACACATCACCTTCCAAAATATACACAATTAGATAAACACTACAACAAAGCAAAGGGCATTAAGCTATTCAAAAGCCATAACATTAATTCACACTAATGCTACAACTATTGCTTGGTAGATAATCTATTTCATAGTAACCTCTCAACTGAGACTCACACAATAACAAACCAGATTGTATCGAATGCAATAGAAAGCACTTGAAAAAATCGGAGCTAAACAACACTCACGGAGAAAGAAGTAGCCTCGGATGAGCCTCTACGAGGCTCTTCATCTCACCAAAGGCCTTCAAGCCTGTTTGCCAAATGATGAACAGTTCATTATTCTCATTCAACATCTGATAGTACATATTCAACAGAGCAATGTTAATCGCATTAGCACCCAATGACCCACCAAGCACCACCACCGCCGCCGCCTTCCCCTCCGCCTCCACCACCGGAAAGAAGTTCCGCATAGCCACAGCCTTAGGCGCGTGCTTCATCAACGACAATCTCACCGGATTCCCACATACAACACACTTATCCCTCCGCCAAAAACGATCAACACTCGAATTAAAGGCAACGCAGATTCCATCAGCAAACAGGGAGAGAGCCAAATTCGCGATCCCGGGGACGGAATTTTGCTCTTGGATTAGGAGCTTGGACCCTTTAATCGCGGCGGCGAAGCATGTGGGGAATGAAACGAAGCCACCGGTGCCGACGACGATGTGGGGGTCGAATTCGTGGAGGATTTGGTAGCTTTTGAGAATGGATTTTATGAGGATGAAAGGAAGAATGAAGATGTTTTTGATGGAGAAGAGAGGGCGGGCCAGAGGAGCGGTCGGGACGGCGGCGAAGGGGTAGCCGGCGGATGGAACGACAGCAGACTCGATTCCGGTGGGGGTTCCGACGAAGAGGAACTGGGTTTTGGGATTCAAGTGTTTGAGCTCGTCTGCTATGGCAATGGCGGGGAAAATGTGGCCGCCTGTGCCGCCGCCGGCGAAGACGACGCGGAGGTTGGCGGAAGTGTGGAGTGTAGCAGTGACGGCGGCGGTGTTACAGAGTGGCGGTGGTTGAATAATGGCGGCCATTATTAATGTCTTTAAGTTATGATCCAAATTTCAAATATATGTTCAAATTTAAATTTCAAGCAAATTCAATTCATGCAATTCTAACTTCATCTTTTAGGTTAAAACCATCTTTTTCTTAAGAAGGAAGATAAATTATCATCAAACCACAACGTTTATTAATTATTGTCTTAATTCGCCAATATGGAAAGCTAATGCCTTAAAATATCAAGTTCTAGAAGAAATTATTGAATTAAAAGAGTATTTAACTCTTTTTTTTATCAAATAATTAATTATCGAACTGTAATCAATTGAGTTAGAACCTTGATTGTAATGAAAGTGTAAGGCTATTTTTGTGTTGAACTTAAGGTGACTCATCTAAGTTTAAATATAAGAGGATTTTATGAGCATGAATTTTGAAAATTGAGTGTTTGTTTTGGGATTTTATAAAATATGATTTGGGAATTATAGAAGAACTAGATGTTATTTGTTAGAATTTATAGAAAAAGTAGAAATTATAGATGTTTTTATTAGAAATTATAAAAAAACATTGAAAAAATATGGGTAGAATTTTGTAAATTATTATCTAACATGAACTGGTCAGCACACACTAAAAGAATACAAACCACAAGTTCACATCCATTTGATAAATTTGAAATTTATCAATATTATATGCATAGAATATATATTTTAGTGCACAAAATATTTTTTAATTCCTAAAAAGTTGTTTTTTAGAGCCTGAATAAATCGACTTATTCACCTTATGTTAGTGGACTGTATTCATGGTCAATGTATTATTGTGTTCTCCTAATTGCAACAGATGAACTTTTAATATCTTATAATGTTGTATAATTCATGTCAATATTGAATTCTGTCAATATTTTTAAAACCTAACCAGTTATTCTTTTTTTTTTTTTTTGTAATTTACTCTGCAACATATGAGATCACCATGAGATCGTTTGCCTCGTAGTATTGAAGTTTGATTGATTTCATATCACTTTATATCTTACATTTATCTCATAGTATTCTTAATCCATTCAACCCTGAAAATGAGAAAACTCTTTTCCCACAAAATCAAAATCTCTAATTATGGATCCAACACCATGGGTTTGATCTAGAATCCTTCACAAATACAAATGCACATTGAATTCGGAACTATCAAAACTAGCCCAAATTTTCTGTTTTTTTTGCAAGAGGTAAGAGATAATTTAATATCAATTGGAGGGGTATAATAGTCAATATCTTTTTTTTTCCAGTTTAATCACATCAACCAAACGTAATATTCCATATCAACATGGGATATTAAGTCATGATATTTGTGTATAACAAACATGAGATTAATATATAATGTTGTACAACAAATCTTAGGTTTGTCTATTCTACCATATCTCATATACTATAAAGCAAACTATCCCCACATGTATTAATTTTTTTTTCATATGCGAAGAAATTGATTTCACTATCAACATTGAAATCCCAAAAAAAAAAAGTTACTGAACATCGACCCCTTATGTTGTAAAGTGTCAAAGTTTCAGTGAATAAATGTGAAAAGAAAACGAAAAATACCATATAAGGGAGGGTAAATACTAAATATATATGGCCATAATTCAATAGACAATCAATAAGGAAATGTAAAGACATGAATAGCAAAAGTCCATATATATTGAATATCATTGCCATTGGTGATTAGATCATGAAAACAAAAGTTACAAATAATGTGAGGTTGAATAGTGAAATAATAGTTACTTCATCAACCACCACAGCCACCGCCGCAGGCGGCGGCGCAGGCGGCTCCTCCGTAAACATGATCGGAGTTGGATTGATCTGCAGCTTCTTTGTCAACACCACCTTCTGCACATTTCCATATTATCACACACATTATTGAAAATGATGCTATCATTAACCAAAACATTTTCAAACCAACAATAATATCATCACTAGTAACTTCTTTCTCACCTATCACCATCTCTCTCTCTCTCTCTCTCTCTCTCTCTCTCTCTCTCTTGTGTGTGTTTGAAGTGTTGTAATAAATGGTGGGACTTGAGAATGAAATAAGTGTTATGATCCCACTTGGAAGAAGAGAGTCGAAAAGTATGAGTCGTGGACTCGACAGCCTTCCAAGGGCCAATTTTAGTTTGCAAATGTGTCACACATTTCTTATCAAGTCCACTCAATTTTATTTATTAATTATTATTTGTGGTAAAAGATAGAGATCTCATTACCAAAGTATACCTTTTTTGCATCCATGCGCAATATCCCTTTTTAGATTTTGCATTAACGAGTTTAATTTGTTTGGTACAGATATTTGGTGATCATGAAAGACATGAACGGAGAAATTAATTAGAAAAAGACATGAGTGAGTTTTATGTGAGACAGTCTTACAGATCTTGTTATATGAGATGGTCCATAACCCACACTTAACAATTTATATAAAAAATTGTGAACATGAATTCAATTCATGGGTCATAAGAATCCTTCTTGAAAACTATTTGTGAGACCGTCTCACATGAATTTTTGTGATAAAAACATTGTTTTTTGTCTTTAATTACTTGTTTGGTTGTTGAGATAATGACACAAAATGCACAAAAAAAATATGAGATCGTTATATATGATGAAATTCTGACATTATTCATAACACAAATTCATTTTCACATGTTGATATATATATATATATATATATATATATATATATATATATAATAGAAAATGAGTATCTACGTAATTAGATTCATGATGAGATGTTTCACAAGAATCCTACTCAAAGAAATATAATATAATTAAGGATTCATTATGAAAAATAAATAAAATTAATAAATAATCCAGACGTTTTTTACAAATATTATCTGTATGAGTTATAAACCACTTGAGATCTTTTATTACACTTGGTGTTACAAATAAAGACAATGAGTTATCTAGGGGTTATCCAAAATTATAAATTAAAAATATTTTTTTGAATAAACAAAACTTAAATTATTCCTAAAATTAAAATAATCATCGATCAACCATTAGTTCATGCAATATGTACGGATGTAAGCTCTAAATTCAAAAAATAATTGAAGCTAATTACTAATCAAATTCTTCTATTTGGTTCAAGGGTTTTACGAGGAAAAAAATGATAGGACTAAGAAATAAATTTTATGAAATATAAAACCGGTCATTGTTGCCATGCACCAAATTATTTGTATTTCTTTTCAATATACATTTCTTCTATAAAAAAAAAAAAAAAAAATTGAATGAAAAAAAGGATAAATCTTTGAAATATAATCCAAGAAACCGACGACTTATCCACTACGTTGGGGTCCAAAGCGATTTCCATTAGAGTCCCACTAAGTGTCTCCAAGTGATCGATCATCTTCCATTCAATTTCTACATATATTTACTTAGATAAATTAATGATGTTTGATTAGGTTTCAACCTTCTAGATAAGGTTGTATTAGGGTTTTTTCAAGTTTTAACATATAATTAATTGATGATGATTTGCAAAATAAGTGTTTGAGGTTTTATATGGTAGCTAGCCTTTCCAAGAAAACCTCAAATAAGTTTGTTTTGAGGATCTTTTGTAAGTTGGGCGAGGCTATAACTAGTGATTTCCTTTAATATATTATTTTGTTATTACATATGTCAAAATATATTTTATACATTGTGAATTAGCTATATATACATATGTCAGTTCATTTTAAATTTAAAAAAATTTATGTTGTAAATATATATATCATTAATTAGTTTTTCGTACAATTTAAAAACTTTGTTAGGAATCAATTTCGTAAAATCTAATAACTATAAATGATGCATAAATCAACTTTGTCATTGAATCTATTCGTTGAGATCGAAGGAATGGTTAATGTGGATATTCTCAGATCTGGTCCAAATTAAGTCCAGTCTCATTGATAGCAAAAGAAACTAGCTAGAGAAAAGCAAATATCGATAATTCAAGTCTGCGAAACAAGTAACAGGGTTGGGGATAAAATATGGGGGATTCAAGTCTGCAGTGCAACCTTGCAAGTAGCAAAGTTCTACATCTGTGAAAGTAGCCATAGATAGAGAAGAGCCTTTGCTGAGACGACCCAAGTCTTGTCTATCCACAATAGAAACAAATTGTTAAATCTTTACATTAAACAATAGGTATAAATAGCCTAAAATTGCAACTTTTAGAATATGTTTTCATTTTTTTAAAAAGACTACATCACTTTATGCATTCAAGCTCACATATGAAGAAAATAGTATTTTTTTTTTCTTGTTTTTATGCGTTTATAAATTTCAATTGTTGTGATTCCACCTTTTAAATAAAGTATATATATCTATTTTGTGATGAGTATTCTAGCATCCTCATCAATATATATTGTGAATCTATACTATTTCCTAAAATCTAATAACTATGTCTAAAATTCATTATTTCCCCAAGACAAAATTTGTATCATATACATTTCACACAATATTGTGAACTATGTTACAAAATTAACTTATACACACCATTAGTGTCACCATTTAATCACATTTATATTATATATTAAATTAAGAAAGTTGGTAAAAATTACAAGATTGTCACTTTCCCGCTGAAAGTGTCGTGTCAATAAAAATAAAACATTAAAAAATTGTAAATCTTACTTGATAAGTTATTCTTTAATAAGAATAAAAAAGATCAATCTTACTCTAAAAGTTATTCTATATCTTATAAAGCTAAGAGATGAAGAGAGAGATACATTAATTTCTCAAATCTATGTAAAACTAAAAAATGGAGAAAAATATAGTGATTTCTCAACAAAAGAGAGATGCATAGAGAATGGAAAACAAAAAACAAGATATACAAAGAATGAAGAAAAAAAAACAAGAAAAAACCGTTAATATAATTATTTCTAAAATCTATATATAAAAAAAAAAAAAAAAAAGAGAATACAAGATTTGCTAAACATTCAAAGATAAAAAATTTCTTCCAGATCTTATTGTCTAACGAAAAAAAGAACAATAAAAAATTGTAAATATAATGATTTCTCAAATCTATATAAAACTAAAAAAATGAAACAATACAAGATTAATTTGCTAAACATTCAACGGTAAAAAAAGTTATTTCAAATCTTATTGCCTCATATCTTTATCTCAAGAGATTTCACTAAATTGTCTTTGAAGGGAATATTATTGTATATGATAATTTTAATTTGACGAAAAATATAAATCAACAAATAAAATAAAAATGTTTAAAAATAAAATTAAACAATTAAAAGTATTAAAGTTATATGACAATTCGTGCAACGCATATAAGTACGTAATATGAAAATCATTTGTATATGACACATGTTTTAAATTAAAATAATAAAATATATTATGAATAATCTGTTAGTTTATGCAACTTCATTGTATTATTACAAATTACAAATATTAACATAATAAATCATAGATCGCGCGTCGCGCGGGTGGACTGCTAGTAGTATATATGCCACCATTTCCATCCTGATTTGATCCAAAACACTGCCTTTTTTTTTTAAATAAAGTTTTATATCATATCCTCTTTTTTTTTTTTTTTTCCTTTTTTTTCTTTACCAAGTTTTTGCTTCTTTTAATTTAAATTTTATTTTCCACACCTTATATTCAGCAACCCGATTTCTAGTTTTTTATTTTTTTTCCAATTACATAAGTAGTCTGCTGCAACTCTCCTAGTGTAATCACATTTTTACGAGTTTTAATTATATATTTAAGTGTTGTTTCAGTTTTCAGGGCAATTAAAGAATTTATGTACTCATAAATTATAAATCAAAGCTCAAATATTTCCCGAAAGCCCGTTAAAAATACAACATATTTTAAGCCTGTACGAAATTTTGAGCCCATTAATAAGCCCAAAACCTCTATCATCCTTCTAGAGTTCTAGTTATTGAGTATTGTTCGGCTAATAAGTAAATTAAAAGTTTCACCTTTTAAATTAAAATCAAATACACTATATATATATATATATATATATATTGTAATATTTTTGTAATACCTAACCTACATTTTTCTAAAACATTTACTCTAATATACATTATTCCATACCAAAAAGTAACTTTAAATTTTGGAGACGTAAAGATTTTTTGATAAGAATATAATCGTTTCATATAATAGATCAGACATTGAGCTTAAAAGTAAAGAGTAATTTTATAAAATTGAATATTACTTTATATCCCTATATATTGTGTTTTATAATTAATTACTTAGTTTGATGGAAATGTGTCACAAAAACAAAAAGTTGGGAGGTTATAGATTTACAAACAGATAATTCATATGGTAAATGTAAAAAAAATAAAAAATTAAAGCGTTAGACCAAAATTATTTGGCACGAAAAATGTCATTTTCTCTATTTCTTTTCCAATTTAATTCAAATTACATAATCACTGACTTTTTGTGCAAACAATGACGATGCTATTACTTTCTATTTATGGGCAAAAATATTTGTCATCCGAATTATTAGTGATTTAGTGTTTTATTATTTAAAATTTAAATTCCTTAACTTTACACTTTTCATTTATCGTATAGTGAGCAATCCCAACAATTAATTTTTTTTTATCTATATATCATATGCGTCTCATATTAACTACTTAAAATGATAATATTAATTACTCTTAAAATGTTAATGTGATGTATATATGATATATTTAGGTTGGAAATTAAAAGAGACTGAAATCGCTTATTATATAGTAAAAAAGGATACTTATCAAGCAAAATGAAAGATTTTAATATTTATACTATATAGTGCTGAATCACTAGTAATTCAAAAGATAAAATATTTTTTTATCATTTATTTCACTTTCAACTTTTGAATATACTGAAAAGGATATTTCAGTCATTTAAATGAGTATAAGGTAACCCTTGGGAGCATCAAATGGCCATTTTTAATTGTAGGATAAATCCAAAAGAAAAGATATCTTATGTTCTTTTAATTAACTATAACAACTTGTTTTAATAACCCAAAAGAAATAGGTTAAAAAAACAATGTCATCTAATCACCAATGAATTTTAATTGATGTAATTATGAATTAAGGAATATTCCAATCACCAACTTCAAAGTATTTCACTGAGGAGAGTGACATCTCCCGGTCGTTCTGGCCCCTCAAGAAAAGGATTACCATAAAAAAAAATGTAAGTTAAGATTTAGAAAGTGGATTTTATGTGAAACTGTTTTACGAATCTAGTTATATGAGATGAATTAATTTACATCATATATATTACAATTTACGTATGAATTTGTAAAAATGAGTTTTGTTTGTGAATATTAAGAATCTATCTCACAATAATTTTTTGGGATGTTTCAAATTTTATAAGGTGAAGATCTTTTGAATGAACTTATAAGTAATCACACTCATGCAATTTAAATTATGAAGTTTTAATGAGTTTGTTAAAAATAATTTTTTATTTTAGTAATAAGATGATTTTTTTCCCTATAGTTTAAAAACTTCTATTATCTTATTTTTAAAGATAAAATCTTGTGTAAGATGAGATGAGTTTGACCCGGTTAACGCCCCATCATCAACGTGGTTAACATCCGATCAACAAAGTCAAATGTAATAATTATATGTATATTATGTAATATATTTGTATTATATAATACTTTCATGTGTATGATGTAATAATACTTTTAAGAAATTATAATTTGACAAATAATACAATGTAATACTTTTGTGTGTATCAGATAATACTTTTATGTGTATCATGTAATATTTTTGGTTCCAAAATTCTAAATCAATGATTAATTTTGGAAAATTATAATTTCATGGGTAATACTACTATATTATACTTTTGTTTATATAAGATACTAATTTTTTGATATGCAATGTAAATAATAAATAAAGATTTAAAAATAAATATGAAGTTTTGATATAATATGCATTAAAATTGAAAAACTTATTCAAAATTTGAATTCCATTTGTGAATAGAAAAAAATTATCGTGCCCCACTCTCATTCCATCACATTCAAATTAAAATAGGAGACAAAAGTAACAATAAACAATGTTATATGTTAAAATAAATAAACTATTTCAACTTATAAATGTGTGATTATACAAGCATTTAAAGGGGGCAAAACACCAACTTTCTTTCCTTATTATTGATTTTTGAATAGGGTTAATCACATTTTTCAACATGTATTATGCAATTTTTTTTATTTTGCACCCTAAACTATTTTTTTTTTCTCCGATCACATCATATACTATACATTTTGTTTACTTTTACAACTTCCGGTAAATATTTTCCAGTGAAAAAGCACCCACATGATTTTCATGTGCTAATTGAGGGTTATTTTCATCATTTGCACTTCTAAGACATTAGTAAATTTGATTCATCAATTATTTTCAATGGTAAAAAGATCTTTTTTTTTTTTTTGAACCTCACCGTTAATCTTCATTTACTTAAACAATTTGAAAAAAAAAAAAAAATGTGAGAAAAATTAGGGCAAAATTTGCTTTTGGGGGAGTTAGTTAATGATCTAGAAAATAATCAAAATAACCCTCAATTAGCACATAAAATAGCATGAGCATTTTCTTGCCAGAAAATATTGATCGGAGGTTACAAAAATAAATAAGACATATATTATGGATTGTGATAGGAGAAAAAAACAACTTTAGGATGAAGTATATGTTAGAAAATGAAATTAACCCTTTCGAATATTGAATTCACGTACAGTTCCATTGGCAATTTAGTACTCTTTTCTCACTCATCAGCATAAAACAACGAATTAACAATGGCAGCATCCCTTCCCTTTCCTCCAATCACAGTTGAATCACTTCCAACCAAATGGCTCCTTCTGCTCTCTTCTCTTTGCAATCGCCGCCGCCCCTGTTTTCCTCCTCTCAATTCAGCAAATCCTCCTCCGCCCCGTCGATGTATAAGAAATCCATGGCCACCCCCTGCATGGCGGCGGCACCGCCGTCGGCGTGTCTAGGGTTCGAGAATCTAATGGAGACATTCACAGTCAATGTCCACCGAGCAGAGGGGCGGCCGTTGAACGTGCCTCTGATTGCGCCGTTCACGATCGCGACGTCGAGGCTGGAGAGAGTGGAGAATGTGGCGATCCGAGTTGAACTCAGTAATGGCTGTGTCGGCTGGGGCGAGTCGCCGGTTCTGCCGCACGTGACGGCTGAGGATCAGCCCACTGCTCTGGTCAAAGCTGCGGAGGCTTGTGCGTTTCTGAGGCACAGCCATGGCAAGACCTTGGGCATCGTTTTGAGTGAGATTAGTGGGATGCTTTCTGGCCATTCTTTTGCTTCGGTGAGTTTTAAATCCCTAAATTTTGGGTTATTTTGTGTTTATCCTTTTCTGTTGATAGTTAATAGTGTTTGATGTTAGGTTATGTGTTTTTGGGGTTTCTTATCTATCTTCATTATACATTATGCTTCTTATTCTTGATTAAGTTGAATTTCTTGCTTGAATTAATCCAATGGTCAAGCTCATTTATTTGGTTTGAATCATTTTTCGCCTCTTAATGATAATGTATTCCAATTTTTGTTACATAATTATCACGATTTTCAATTTAGTCCTATAATTTAAGAATTTGTCTGACTTCAATCCATTATCATTGCATGAGGTTTTTCAATGACCTAGAAGTGACATGACAATATGTGTCAAATTTTTATTGATTGTGGCCATGTTACTTTTAGACCACGGGAAAACCCCAATTTGGATCACAATGCAGGTGACATATTTCCCAACTAAAATTGGACTGAAATTGGATAGATTTCTAAATCGTTGGACTAAATTGAAATTTATGATACCTATGAGATCAAAATCGAAAGACACCACGGTTATTGGACGAAAATTGATTTTTGTTGTTGATGGGAACTCTTGAATTTCTCACTACAAATTCAAGATTAGAGTTAAGGAATATAATAGACAATTTCCATATCTCTAAGCTCATTGCATTTGTATCTGATGATGAAGGTCAGAGCAGGAATCGAGATGGCATTGATTGATGCAGTTGCAAAAAGCATCGGAATACCACTGTGGAGACTATTTGGTGGATTTTCAAATTCAATAACAACAGATATAACAGTTCAGATACTTTCCTATTCAACAGTTATTACAAGTGTTTCCTTTTTGGTGCATGAAAAACTAAAGAAACCACTATAATTACATATCCAGATTCCAATAGTTTCGCCAACTGAAGCAGCTGAGCTGGCTTCAAAATATCGCGATCAAGGGTTCAAGACTTTGAAGCTCAAAGTCGGGAGGAATTTGACTGCTGACATCCAAGTTCTTCAAGCCATACGTATGGTCCATCCCGATTGTTCGTTTATTTTAGATGCTAATGAAGGGTATAACTCTGAGGAAGCCATCCAAGTTCTGGAAAAATTACATGGTACTAAAGTTATTCTGAGTGTTGACTTGTGAGCTTATAAATGTATGTTTCTGTACCCACACATAAGCACAAGCCATGTGTTTTGCAAGTATAATTCATAAGTATTGCAGAGATTATGATCCACTAGCTGAAAAGATCTCAGTTTATACCTTTCTTTTTGTGGCAGAAATGGAGGTTACGCCTATTCTTTTCGAACAACCAGTTCACAGAGATGACTGGAAGGGTCTCGGTTACGTTAGTCATGTTGCAAGAACCGAGTTTGGGGTATCTGTTGCTGCTGATGAAAGCTGTCGTAGTCTACAAGATGTAAAGAAAATAGTGAAGGAAAATCTTGCACACGTAGTCAACATTAAGCTTGCCAAAGTTGGAGTTCTTGGGGCTCTTGAGATCATTGATTTAGCAAGAACATCAGGATTAGATTTGATGATTGGTGGTATGGTTGAAACGAGACTTGCAATGGGCTTTGCCGGTAATTTGGCAGCTGGTCTCGGATGTTTCAAGTAAGCCATAGTTTTTCATTGAAGCCAGCAATGTTCATATCCATTAGCTTTATTCTAATATCCAATATAATTTGTTTGCAGATTCATTGATCTTGATACTCCCATCTTACTGGCGGAGGATCCTGTTATTGAGGGATATGAAGGTTCGTTTGCTCTCTTATCAGTACTTCGTTTTACGAAGTTATATGTTAACTGCTTAATAACTTGAAAATGTTTTCGTTCTTAGTTTGTGGCCCAATCTACAAGTTCACAAATGCTAGAGGTCATGGTGGTTTTCTTCATTGGGATAATATTGCATTGTGAGTAGCTAACTTCTACTCAACTCTATTTGCTTTTATTCAACATGCTTTTGGATTATGAAAGTTGGAACATGCATTTGTTGAAACGGTCTTAGAATAACGTTAAGTTGGTTCTACTAGATAGATGATCATATATAGAAGTGCCTACAATCAGACTCTGCTTGGAAGAATACAATGGCATGCATGCAAGACTAACACCATTGCATGTAGATATGAAGAGGAAAAAGAAGAAGAAGAAGCGCCAACGATCCCTAGTGTGAAGTTGTACTAATCTATTTGTTCAATAAAAGCTATATATACTCTCATGTTGTTGTATTTGTTAGTTTTATAGTTTCTTTGCATTTTCTCGTTTCTTCCATTTCAGATATGTAGTTGCCTTAATGCTAAATTAACATCCTCTATTGTGATTTGTGAACCTCATCAATGTTTAATCTCAAGCCTGGGATGTTAATGTGCTCTTTCTGTGTTTTCTTGGTTAACTTGAGCAACAAAGGATAAAACCATTAGGGCAGCCACACCAATTCATTTTGAGGTGTTATTAATTAAAACATGTGTAGTGTTAATTAATGTGGGGATGTTTTTAAGTGTGTTTTTGTGTAAGTATGAGTGTGTTAAGATATAAGAATAATATTCTTGTCCCTTTTTTAATTATAAACTAATGATTGTGTTGAGTGTTTATTGGTGGATAAAAATAATAGAAAAAAAATTAGTGAATAATGGGACCCACATGTAATGATTGTATTTGTGTTAAATTGATGTAAATTTGTGTTAAATTGATGTAGATGTGTGTTTTTAAAAAGTAGATGTTTTTAATTAGTGTGTTGGTATGTGGGTCCCACACTAAAATGATGTGTTAATAATCCATTAATGTTGGTGCCCTTAAATTGTGTTTAGATAGAATGATTTAAAATCCATCCATATTATTTAATACTTTTTGCAAAATATAAGTGATTTTAAATCCACGTCTATCCAAACACATAGATAAATTTACTATAATAAATTACAAATCTCTCCATCCAAACACAAACTCAATTCATTTCAAGCATACGTAATACAATATTTGACACATTACTGAATCATATTTAAATTCTTCCATTTTGCCATAGCACATTATTGATTTTTCTATTTTTTTTTTTTTTTTTACTTAATACATTGAAACTGAGTTCATATACATACATTCTTATAGAAAAAAACGAAAAACAAGAAATTGTGGATAAACTTAAAGAAACTCAAAAATAATCAATCAAATTCACACCCTACCTCTCTCCATAACTAATTTTCGGCAGAAAAATAGCATTAAACTTATTTCAAAGTAAAGGAAAAAAAGAAGAAAAAAAAAACCCAAAGAAATGGTGAGAGAAGTCTTACAGAATTGATGACCAAAATTGGGTGGTTATTTAGGGCGGCGGCGCCACCACCATTGGTGGTATCAAGATCGGCATATAAAGCTTGGACGTTAACAGTCATTAACACACCTGATTTTGATACCCACAATAGTGGCAGCTCCGCCGTCGTCTGGATTCGATGGCGTCAGGCAAGGACGTCCTCATGCTTTTAATGACACTCATATAGAAAATATTATAAATTAGAAAACTATTTTAGGGATTTGATGAATTAGTACTGTTGTACTTTTTGCAGTACTAATGTTGGTGAATACACTTTTGCAGTACTGATGATACAACAACAGTACACTCATATTGTACGTTTGCTCATCATTCAATATTACATTATATTATTAGAGTAGCCAAATCAATAGTTTTAAGAGTGTTATTAATATATTTAAAAAATATCACAACAAATAAAGAAAATGAAAAACAAATATTGATACTATCACTCCCTCCCTCTTAAAACAGGTGGCTTAAGCACTTGTCTTTTGCACTTTCTCTTTTTGCTTAAAATGTTTCTGCGAGAGAATACCAAGGACTAAAATATCGCTGATATTCGTCGATATATCGGAAAAATCAAGGTATCGATACGAAATTCTAGTGTTATCAAAATTCGTTGGAATATCGGCGATATATCGGCGATATTTGAATATCGGGAAGGCTGTGTACAAATTTGTCAATTTATCTCGATATATCGTCGATACATCGGCGATATATCGGTCAATTTCTCATTTTCTGTATATTTTTTTTAATTTTACAAGTTTTACATATTATTTGGTTGTTATATAAATATTTAAATAGTAGCTTGTTTCCTTGGGAATTCAAGTTTTGGGAATTTGGGGTTCGAATCTCAACCATTACATTAAATCCTACTAGTTGTCTTGATAAAATTTTAATCCTACATTTCATTTTAAAATTTTAATCCTACATTTCATTTTAGTTGTCTTGATAAAATTTTAATAGTCAATTCTTTATTTTTTGGTCAATATTATAAGTTCCAAACCATTATTATCCTACATTTCATTTTAGTTGTCTTGATAAAATTTTAATAGCCAATTCTTTATTTTTTGGTTCATATTATAAGTTCCAAACCATTATTCTTTATTTAGTTGATTAATTATTTTTATAATTTATTATGATAAATAATTTTGTTTCCATATCTTTAAAATTGAAGATGAATTCATTTAATTTTTTTAAAGTAATTAAATACTAGTTCTTGTTGTAATTTTTTTGAAGATTTTTTTTAAAAGTAATTCTTTAAAGTAATTCATTTAATTTTTTTTAAAAAATTTTAGATTATTTATTTAGTTTATCTCTAAATTTGTTGTAAACATATCTTTTTATTTGAAATTTAAGTTCAATATATATATTAATGTTACTTATAATATTATATAAAATACTAGATATTTTTTTCAATTTTTTCAAATTTTTTGCGTAAAAACCGATATATCCACCGATATCGATATATCCGTAAAATCAAGGTACCGATATATCCATCGATACCGATATTTTACTCCTTGGAGAATACTGACACTTAGTTAATACACACACTGTTTGAAAAATTTATTATTAAAATATTCTAAAAACACCTAAAAATTATTGATGTAAATTCTGTAGTGTTGTTGTAATCACAACCAATAAATTTATCTATGTAGCCAACTATCTTCTAAATTTTCTATTTTACCCTTAAAAATACACGATCTCTATCACATTTTAAGGTGCACTCAAAATCTAATTTTTCTCTGCAACATCATCAATTTTTTTTTTTTCCTGCAGATACTCTAACCCACATTCTATTTTCTTAAAATTCATTCAATTTACTTGCTTTTATTATTTCATCACACAAAAAACTCTTACGGTGATTTCATAGCTTTAGTGAGTAATATGTGTCCTTATATTGACATTTTGCTATATCATGTGATATATGCAGGATATTCAAACAAAAAAATGAAAAATTATATCGCATCCTCCAAAACTGATACATCATTGCAAAAATATTGGGATAATTTCATCTTTGAATGACTGAATTTGTTGAAAGGTATGGCATATACTGTTCTTAAGATTTTCTTATTTTCTTTCAAGTTTCGTTGCAATTGAAGATGTAATGGCCATTTGCTTGTTTAATGTGGTTATTAAAAAGTGTTTATCAGTAATTGTACGTGGCCAGTACTTGAAAATATATTTTACATAGTCAGTCTTCTGAACTGTCTTTATGAAGTAATGTTTGAGGGATTTGAGTTGATATGGAAATCCATTTATTTTGGTATTCTATTAAGGAACCAAAAAATAATTATACTACGACCTATTAAAACAAGAGTAGGATTTTTGTGAGAGCCCCATCTCATCTCATGGAACTAATCTCATGAAATGGATCAACCCAAAAATAGAGATTAACTTGCGATAATTATCTCACGAGATTATCCATGATATGATTTGCCATTGACAATTATGGTTTATATAGATGTAATAAAATAAAAATTATTAACTCAAAATTGATAACAAAATGTTGAGTCAAACAATGGAGACAACACCTTTTACATCCAACAAAAGAATAACTTAGGGAGAGGAGTTATTCTCCACAGCTTGCATAAATCATACATACTTACAGAATGTAATTTTTGACAAATGATGAAGGTCTAAGGAGCTGGTTCCAATCCATAAACCACTGCCTTCTATCAGGTGGAAGTGCAAAGTTGAGCTCAAACATCTCCTTCGGCATATTCCCTCCTCCGAATCCAACGAGCTTTTCCACTATCTCTGCACTCTCTTGTATGTGATTCTCGTCGTGGGGATTGGTCCATAGCTTGTTCACAAACTGCATCTTCCTTTGCTTTCCCTCCAACGCTACTTCCCATTTTATGTATAGAGCCTCTCTTTCTTCTTCTGTCATGCGTGTACTCATCCTCTTCGCGAGAAACTCTCTTTCGCGCTTCAATGCTCTGATACTGAATGATCACAGATTATGTAGAAAGTTAAACATTTGAAAAAATGACACCTGGTTAAGGATGAGTCAATGAGATGAACATATTTTGGAGTGAGAGATTGAGGATGGACCTTGAAGATAATGATACAATGGACTCATTTCCTACGTGAGGAGCTGGGCTTGCGTTTCCAATCTCCGTTAAGTGCTGTTGCAGCCATGTTAAGCGTCTAAGCTCCACTTCTATGTATATCTGATCAGAAGGGTCCCCTTTGAATAGCAGATAGAATTGGGTTCTGTGAATGATGGAAACATAGCAAACATCCCACAACTCAATGATCTGCTGCCGTTGATCCTTAAAAGTGAGATGCCACGAAGCTGGTGACTCCTCTGGTAGCTTAGATGCATCGTCACCTTCCTCCAAATTATATCCTGCTGCTTCATTTGCTTCAAGTTCAAGCACCTGAAGGAATAACAATCGCATTAATTGGGCGAGAGTTTAAAGAAAGCGTTTCTGTAGACTTTTTTGCAAGTTTGAATAAGTACTAAAAAAGATAAGAAAAGATTTATACCTGGCACACAAGAAGCTGTTTCTGGTATTGCAGCTTTGCCACACGTTCTTTAAGTTCGGTGACATATGCTTTTATGCTTCTGACATTCTCCTCTGCTGCATTCTGAAACATTTTCTGCATTTTCCTCATATTGACAGAACTCGAACGTCTGTAAGGAGTGTTTTCCTTTGACGAGATATCTCCACCTTCACTCCTTGTAGGAGTATCTTTGTCGGAAACTGAGTGAGTTTCACTGGACACAGCATCATCAAAAGCTGGAGGTCTATTTTCAATCTCAGAGTTCATTACTTGATGAGCAGCTGATAGAGGAGAACAAGGAGATTTTATGAAGGTTTGCATATTTAGACCGTTACTTGAAGCTAATGGCAGCAATTTCTTCTTTTTTTCAGGATTCTTTGAATTTGGAGTGTGATCACTACATGGTTGGTCTCTCTTAGCAGGAAGAGACATTACTAATTTTTCTATCGATCTCTGAACATTTTCTAGCTTCTCCTCAAGATCAGCTATGGTGCTTCCTTGCGAATGAAGTCTAGTTATCTCTTCTTTCAGGTTGGCACTAACACTCTTGTTAACTGACACCACATTTCCAACTTCAACTACTTCCTTAGTAGGCTGGATATTACGCATTTCCTTTATCTCCGCTTGAAGCTTAGCTATAGTCTCTGCTGCATTTTGGTTACCTTGTCTGTGACATGAAACCTCCTTTTGCAATACATCAAGGGCTCGATTAGCCTCTTCACCTAACTGCTCCTGAAGATGCTCAAGCTTTCGTATTTCATGCATCAAAGCAAAAGGAGCAGTTGATGATTGCCTCATTGTCTGCCTTCCCAGAGTATCTCTTGGTAATAAAGTTCCAGAAAAGGACAGACACTTCTTTGCGACAGGACTTGGTGAGTCAGAAGGTTTTATTTTCTGAAACACACATAAAAAATAGCTTTTAGTAACATGTAGTGAAGAGACCTGGTAAATAAAATAATTGTCTTCATGCAAATGACATGGTGTTACTTTGATCAATTTCTTAATACATTTCCATATGAAATTAACAGATATTGGTAGAAAGAAAAAAAGGGAGAAAACTGCAAACCTTTTCCTCCTCGAGTTTTCTACGCAACTCATCCACCTGAGACTGTGCTAGATCTCTTTGACGTCTCAATTCTTCCATTTCTCTCTCCATCTAAGAGCAAAGAGAATTAATTAAGTATGATAATTACACATAAATGCTAGAAAAACAACTATGCAGCAAATCAGTTTTAGCTAACCTGCAGAATTTTAATGTCTTTCTCCTTAGATGGTTCTGGTGTTCGAAGCTCTGCTTCAAGTCTTGCTACTTCCTTCTGCAAATGCTTCACAAGAACTTTGTCCGATACTACCTGATGGAAGCATTCAAACAAGATGAAAATTATTCAATCATTTTATGATGTTAAAACGAGAAACAAAATGCCTCTCCCCATCTATATTATTAGTGGTATTATATTGATACTAGTATATGATAGTTTCAAATACCATGTTCACTTGAGCGTTATTTGTCACTTCTTTTGCTCTGGAAGCAAAGAGAAGTGTGTTACGAGATTGTTCTACATGACTTGATGCTGGACTCAGTGTGCATATAATGGCAGTACGTGCATTTCCTCCCAATGAATGCTGCAATATTCGTGTGAGCTTTGAATCTCGATAGGGTATGTGACCACTTCTTTTTCCCACACTGGATTCATACAATGAAGAGATCAGCAATTATTCAGAATAATGTATTGGGACATGAATGTCCTCGCAAATGTGTACACAAATAGATTGCTGGAAAAACATCCTAGATTTCCACATCTCAAGACTGTTCAATCATTATTAAGTTTCACATAAATATGCATTGTGCTGCAGAGTTGCTCTTTTTTCTGTACTATTTCATGGCTCAGTAACTAACCTTAGCTTCCTGATTACTGTTGTCAGGGTCATCAAGCTTAAATTAATGTGACACCCTTCCCTAAGCCTGGCACCCTCTGCATTTGTCTGTGAGGCCCTTTCACTTCCAGCTAAGTCTACAAAGTTCTGCACAGAATAATCATGATAGTAAATAACCAAATTGTTGCTTAAAATTGATTAGAAGGGAGATAAACCCGAAACCAGATATTTGATTTTACCAAGCTGGCAACATATGATCTCACACAATCTGAGCTTTCACGAAGAGTACTTTCAATAGTCTGCATTCGAGATCATAACATATTCAGTTCAGAGAAATAATCATGGCTTCTAAGTATTTCCTTAAGATCAATGTGAAAAGCAAACAGACCAGTCTAATTATTTGATGTGATCTGGAGCTAGTGTCGTTGAGCGCAGTTTCACCAACTTGTCTTTGAGCTGCAAAGAGTAGAGTATTCATAAATTAGAGTTACTTGCATATGATCCATATAGAATGACACAACCCACATCATGCTAAAGCTTCTGTCTTTACCATCACAAATATGGATTAAATGTCTCAAGTGTTGATCATCCTTTGCCGTCTCTTCTACTAATTTCTCAACCACAGTTCCTTTCTGCAAATGAGTTGACATAAATAATGAATAAATGAAGAGAGCTGAATCTTTAAGTCTGGCTCAGGTAGCTCATAAGCTAAGAGTGTTACCTCTGGGTCATCGAGGAGTTTAAGACTACGACCAGATTCTGAGTTAAGGAGATCCCTGACATTCTCGTTATAGATTTCTAGACCAGATATTTTTATTCGGAAGTCTCGTTCTGGAGTCTGTTAAGTGGTCAAAAGCACAAAGGAATAATTTCAATTAGAACAATTAGCAAAAGCAAAAAATAAATCTGAAAGCATATATCTTCAATAATTCATATATTTGTCTTGTTTTGAATCTTGCTACTGCTATCCACTGAAAGAATATTAAACATGAAACGAAAACAACAATTTGTAATGTCTCAAGCAGATCCTGTTTGTGATAAATGAAGATCTTGTTTAGACTCACATTGATTATATGCATGTATATATCATGAACTGCTTTCTCCGTGATTCCTCTCATTGTGTAAGTTTTCCCACTACTAGTTTGTCCATATGCAAATATGGTTGCTGCAATACAATTTTCAAGAAAAAATTATTGTTAGAGCCCTAAATATTTTCACATTATTTCCTAGATAAGGAGGACAAAGATTACCATTGATTCCCATGAGTGCAGATAATGCCACAGTCTTCACTCCATCCTCATACACAGCTTCAGTTGAACAATCAGGACCAAACACTTTGTCTGCAAAGAACATGATTTTTTTGCTGCTAAGTTTCTTTTAACCAACAAGGCATAAATATTTAATTCCAGGACAATGCATATTTAAGTTATATATTACCAAATGTGAACGATGGTGGTAGAGCTACGCGTTCATGGGAGCTAGTCTTGTAAACAATCGTATGATTATCCGTGCATTCCCAAGCTACCTGGTCTTTCGCTAGTTGCTCTCTCTTGTTCAGAGGCCTCAACCGCACTGTCACAACAATTTTCTCTTCCTTCACCCTGTGTCCTCCACTAGGGGTGGCTACTGGTGTCCTGTCCAATTTTGAGGCTGGTGTACCTGGTGTTCTAACAACAGTCATCTTGTCCGAATAAAAATAAAACAGCCCTGAAGCACAGCGTGAGGCAGGCCTCCCACCAGAAGACTAAGACAAGCTAAGTTGTTGTCTAATCTTGATGGCCCTTGATTGGAAGGGTATGTAGACAATAATCTGCAAATGTAAGAGATATTTAATACATTTATGATAACAACTTCACAACACAAAGTTAAAGAAAAGAAATTCATAAAAACAACAAATTGACTGAATTGAAAAGGAAGCCATACATAGTCTGAAAATTCACTGAAATGTGAAATTTAAAACTTCCTCATAAGAGGAAGCTAAAAAACAACTCTTACAAACAACCTAACAATGATCCAATATTTAACAAATGTTCACTGGTCGTTTACACTTGCATCCAAATTCCAATTGAAAAATCATAATTTCATAATATTATCAGATCGACCTCAATTTGAATGAAATTAACATCTTCTAACCACCATCTCCGGTCACCGTACAGAACTCTACTAATTACCTCATCAAAATTTAGGACAATCATTTACGTTACTACACAGTCACTGATAACTTGCTTGCTTCAAATTTAGGAACAATAATTTCCTAAATTACTAGATCTACTCCAGTTTGGAGCAAATCAACATCATAAAACTAAGTTAAAACCCCTTTCCAACCAAGGTACAATCGCAGAAACCATAAGAGAATGAGTGTACAATGTGCACAAGCTATTGTACCTTGTTCGTGTAGCAGAAACTGTAAACAAGAAGGATTAGGAGGAAAACGACGATGGATTAACTAGAATGACATTCGGTTTATTCAAGTTAAACACCCTAAAATCGACAGCAGAAAAAATGTCAAACAAATCGAAACAAAATCACAGAGAGAGAGAGAGAGAGATTCGCAGAGATGTGTGTGAAATTCTTACCAAATAGCAGCGAATTTTAACAAAATTAAAGTTCAGGTGATTCAAGCAGAAATACCCTGAGATTCGTAGTTTTTAATCAGAAGTAAACAAATCAAAAATGGAGAGAGAGAGAGAGAGAGAGAGAGAGAGAGAGAGAGAGAGAGGGAGAGGGAGGGGCACAAATCAAATGTATGTGTGGCGATTTGGGATTTTTGAGTTACGGATGCAACGGCTAGTTTTATTATCTCGTGTAGTGACTTGTAAACTCGTTTCGTATCGTCAATATATCGCGGGGGGGACAAAAGACGTTGGGCTCTAAATCTTAGCGTCATTGTCAAACCTTAAAACTGGAAATCGCACTTCTACCCAATTTTTAGCCAAAATTATTTTCTAGTCCTCCCGGAGTCCGGACTCTAATATATAATGACAATTTAAAGCATATTTTTTGTTAATATTTATGGTCATTAGGAATTTGAAAATGAAATTTGAACAAAATTTAATGATCTATTCTGATTTTTAGCTGCCACATCTTATTTCGTTGTGATATGTACATAATTTTTTATAAATCTCAATGAATTAATTTCTAATGATACGATCATATTCAACATGTATAACATCCCAAGTTAATTAACTAAGGTGTAATGTTATATATATTTTAGCTAATTAATTAATTAATCCTAAGTAAGTAATTAATTAAAGTTTAATGTTTTAATTTTGGTTATTAAATAATAAAGCATAAGTAAATAATAAGAATTACAAGCCATGAAATGGCTAGTCATCACTCATCTTGCCATGCCACTCTCGCCACCTCATTTCTCCCATTCACCAAAGACATAACACCCATGTTTCTAAACTAGTTAGGTGGGAAAAGAAAAATAAAAAGAAAGAAAGAACAACAACTTCTCCATCTCAACTCTCTCTCGATTCTCAATCTTTCTCACGGACACTCTTCCTCATTCTCTCTTGCGTTGCTCCTGTTCCTGCTACCCCGCTGCTACTATGTGTTGTCTGTACGTGAGGTTTTGACAACACCGGGGCACGATGGGGAGCGTGCGCGCGCGCCGGGGGGCCTGCTATCCTGTTTTTACTGCTGCGCGCAGGCAGTGCTCGACACGTCGTTTGAGGCACTTACGAGGATGGGATCGAAAAACTGTTTATATGGCAAATACTAGAGAGTATAGGGAAGGTCTCCACCAAGTTTGGTGGCCATCCGAGGTTGGATGACCGAGGAGGAATTTAGCGAAATCGAAACTGCGTTTTTACGTCTGAACTGGAGATAGTTGCGGAGCAGAAGGTCTAAAAAAATATATTTTCAAGAACTGTTTGTATGAGGTGTTCTTTAGTGTGTTGAGAGAATTCCTACCAAATTTCACCTTAAGGCGAGTCCGTTTGAGGGGCCTATGATGCATCGGGGCACAGAGTGGCAATGCAGTGGCGCAACGGTGAATATCAGCCTATTACAAGGGCAATTTCCTGACGATCGAAAATCAGATGGGCTTGAGATTTCACGGAGTTAATATTCACACCGAGAGCTTCATTACGGGCTTTTTGGATCATAAATCGGAGCTCAGATAAGGAAGATACGCAACGACGATTAGAATGTTGCGAGCCTTGACTAGGGAACGTCTAGTGGGGTGAAGAGGGAAATCTTTTCTAAGCCTATTACAAAGGGGGTCGGGTGCAGCGCCAGAAAAACGTTGTGTGCAGCGCCGTAGTTGGGTATCGAGTTCGAGTCGTTAGGATTTAGAAAATCAAGTTTCACGAGGGTTACCACCGAACGAGATGGGGGTAACTTCTTTAAACTTGCATTTATAAACTTCATATTTTTAATTAAGTGAACTTTATGCGTATCTAAATTGAGAATTGCTCTTATTACATGTCGATGGGAGTGCTACAAAAATTGTGAATGTTGTGCTATGAACTGATTAATATGAATGTGAATAATATTTATTTAAGTGCGAAATGTGTAACCATGATTGACTACGTGCTATGCTAAGTCGGGTTAATTCTCATGCCAAAGAAGGTTGACTATAAACACACGCATGTTATGTGAATCTATGATCGATGACACGATTCTTAAACAATATGAAATGATTGAATCCTATATGTCATGTTTACATTACTGTGAATTCTATGAATGTGCATGCATGTCATATCAATGCTACGGAGGGACTGGTTGTCCGTAAAAATCACCACAAAGGGACTTCGATCCATATCAGTCCGTAAAAATCACCACAAAGGGACTTCGGTCCATATCAATGCTACGGAGGAATTGATTGTCCGTAAAAATCACCACAAATGGACTTTGGTCCATATCAATGCTAGGGAGGAACTGGTTGTCCGTAAAAATCACCACAAAGGGACTTCGGTCCATAACTATGCTATGAAGGGACTGGTTGTCCGTAAAAATCACCACTACAAAGGGACTTCGGTCCATAACTATGGTTTAATGTATTGTGCTGATGTATTATATGTCTATGTTGCGCTTTGATACGTGACACAATCGAATGTGTGATGAACGTGTTTACGTTAATTAAAGTGAATGAATGTGTTTAAGGTGCACCCAATGGGTGTGGTTTGCAATGTGAATGAATGAGTTTGTATTAATGAAATGTTTATCAAAGAGGCTAAAGAACCACATGTTTACGAAAGTAGCTAAAGAACCACATGTTTCCCAAGGTGGCTAAGAAGTAAGAACCAAAAAAAAAAAAAATTCACAGCGGCTTAGAACCGCAAAGTTTTCCAAGGCTGCTCAGACCCGCAACTATGTGCTTGATAATTATATGTCTACATTTCCTGTTATGTTTTAACTACTCACAAGTCCCACCCCATTGAGTGTCTTCATGCACTCACCCATTTATGACAAAAATGTTTTCAACTTAAAGAATCATTGAGCGTGGTGTGCAAGTGGTGGATGCTGGTAGCCGATGTTCTAAAGATTGCGAAAGAGTTTTACTGGAAGTGAAAGAGGTGTTATATTATTTAGTTGTATAGAAAATGATCTTGAAACCTTTTTGGGAAAGCTTGGTTTGCAAAGTTGTACAGTTTTAGCTGTATAATTATAAAGAAAAATATTTTTCTTCCACTGTGTATGATTCACGTTTTATAAAATAGGGATGTTCGATCTCACGTATCTTTATTTGCAAGTTTAAATTACCTTGGAAATGCATGTTTTATCGAGAATTTGGACGTCCAAACAAAAAATTTATCAAACTCTGATATTCTACAATAACGTAAAAGAAACGGGGCGTTACAACATGCGATGAAATTCAATATTAAATTTGATATTTCACTCTCAAAATTAAGATTAAAAAGTTAGTGTGAGAAATTAGCTTTATCATATTTCCCTACATTTCAATATCTAAAACTTTAAACAAGTGATCAATTTCATGTATTAATCTCATTTCACACTCACATAAATTCAATTTTGAGAAATCAACATTCTAGAACTCTAATATCATTTATTGTAAATTAATCATATGATATTCAATTTCTTCAAAATTAGATTTATAGTCACCAGAAATTGGTCAAAGATGGATGGACACCCAATTAAATGAAATCGAATTCCAATAAGGGATAACCCTTCACATAAATGGATATGGTTGGGTTACCACTGAATTGTTCTTTACTTTGTGAATTTTAAACACACGTCTCTAATAATTTATTCATTTAATCTTGATTCAATTCCTTAATTACTGTAGGAACAAATTTGTTCCAAAATAAAATATCTACAAGTTATGAAATCAATCCTTTATTTCATTAATCTTATCCAAATGTATAAATTCAGATTTTGTGGTGGACCAAACAATACAATTTTGTTCAGCAAATGTTTATGAAACCCCTATAGTAAAACATAACCACTTTGTAGAAAATAAATTTCTGCGTTAGTAACATTACAATACCCTTCAAGTACTTCAAGACATTTCATGTAATGCAACATCACATTATGTGTGTACTTCAAGTACCTTAACACCTTAATGAGTGTTTTCTAGTTCTCATGAATTTACTTAATTTGTTCATTAAACATGCAAGTTCATAACATGTATAATTAAGTTTTTATGTACATCAAGCTCCCAATGATCATTGAGTATTGCAACCAAGTTACTGGATCACCTTTATTCGTATTCAAATGCACATCGAGTTCCATGTTTGACTAATGACTACACATTTACATAGATATATATCGCTAGTTTCTGATGGTGTTTAGTCGGATTGACATGTGATTATCTATACTCCTCCTCCACATATACTTGTAAATATAAGTAAAACCGACCATGCCCTATGCACATTGGACAATATAAACATGATCGTCACTTCCTAACATTATGTAGTCACATTAATATGTAATTATCTATGTCTCTTACCTGTATTTGTGAATAGAGAGAAAACTCCATCACCCCTCTAAAAAGGGATTTCCGACTTTACTACTAGTCTTTATTATTGGTTATTTTAAACAAAATCTATATACAATGGTCAATTATATGGAAATTTTTCACTTGTTGGTACAACTATTGGTGTTCGATATCCTATACTTACAATTCAGCAGCAATCTAAGTTATAAAACATAAATAAGATTATTGTTAGACCATCTCATGAATATGATTTGATGAGACAAATTCACCAATAATTCATTATCTACAAATTAAACATTATCATTTAAAAATAAAATTGTTTTATGAGCAGTGAAATTCCATCTCATAAAATCATTTAGGTGAGAAAGTTTCATATAATTTCCTATGAAAATAAAGAAATAAGGTACTTAAAATCAATTTTTCAAAGGAAAATAAATAAATAAAAGAAATAAAGAAAGAAAAATAATTGAAACTTTACATCAGAATATCACGTGAGCTGCACGTGCAGCCGGACTTCTCCCCTTCTCCCTCAATTCCTCTTCTTCTTCCCCCAATTCACCATTTCCTCTCTCTCTCTCTCTCTACCCTTCTTGACTTCACTATCTGTGCTGTATGTCACACTCACAACATCCCATATCAGAAGAAGAAATTATTGCACCGAATCAATGGCGGGTCCTTCGTTGATGGACTCCCTTTTCCAGCGCTCCATCGACGACATAATCAAAGGCCTCCGCCAAACCCCACCAGGCACCGAGTCTACCTTCATCTCCAAATCCATCGACGAGATCCGCCGCGAGATTAAATCCAACGACCCACAGACCAAGGCCACTGCCCTTCAGAAACTTACCTACCTCCACTCCCTCCATGGCGCCGACATGTCGTGGGCCGCTTTCCACTCCGTCGAGCTCTCCTCCTCCTCCGCCCACTCCCACAAACGCATCGCCTACCTCGCCGCCGCCCTCTCTTTCAACCCCTCCACCACTGACGTCATCCTCCTCCTCACTCACCAGCTCCGCAAGGATCTCTCCTCGGCTAATGTTCATGATGTGAGTCTCGCTCTCTCTACACTTTCATCGATTTGTAACCCTGATTTGGCGCGTGATTTGACGCCCGAGCTGTTCACTCTGCTCAGTAGTAGTAAATTTATTGTTAGAAAGAAAACGATCGCCACGGTTTTAAGGGTTTTTGAGCAGTACCCTGATGCCGTTCGTGTGTGTTTTAAAAGGGTTGTTGAGAATCTTGAGAGTGCTGATATGGGAGTCTTATCGGCGGTTGTGGGGTTGTTCTGTGAGCTCTCTGAGAAGGAACCGAAATCGTATTTGCCTTTAGCTCCCGAGTTTTATAAGATTTTGGTGGACTGTAGAAATAATTGGGTTCTGATTAAAGTGCTAAAGATATTTGCTAAGTTGGTTCCTTTGGAGCCTAGGTTGGGTAAGAGAGTTGTGGAGCCTATTTGCGATCATATGGGGAGAACGGGAGCTAAATCATTGGCATTTGAGTGTGTGAGGACGATTATGACTAGCTTGATTGGGTATGATTCTGCATTGAAGCTTGCAGTGGGGAAGTTGAAGGAGTTTTTGCTAGATGATGATCCGAATCTTAAGTATCTTGGCTTGCAAGGGCTCACTATTATTGCAGAGAACCATATGTGGGCTGTTTTGGAGAACAAGGAGCTGGTTGTTAAGGCCTTGAGTGATGTTGATGTAAATATTAAACTCGAGGCATTGCGCCTTGTGATGTGTATGGTCTCCGAGGATAATGTAATGGATATTTGTCGGATCTTGATCAGTCACGCTCTGAAGTCTGATCCTGACTTTTGTAATGAGATTTTGGCTTTCATCTTGTTGACTTGTGGTAGGAATTTTTATGAGGTGATTTTCGATTTTGATTGGTATGTCACATTTCTTGGGGAAATGGCAAGAGTTCCACATTGCCAGAAGGGGAAGGAAATTGAGATCCAACTTATTGATATAGGTATGAGGGTTAAGGATGCTAGGCCTCAGCTTGTTCATGTTGCTCGCGAGCTGGTGATTGACCCTGCATTACTTGGTAATCCATCTATACACGGAGTTCTGGCTGCTGCTGCATGGATTTCAGGAGAGTATATTGAGCTTTCAAGAAATCCGTTTGAAATCATGGAAGCACTGTTACAGCCACGGATGAGTCTCCTTACCCCATCTGTAAGAGCCGTCTATATACAATCTGCATTTAAAGTATTAACGTTCTGTGCATGCTTGTACCTCAAGTTAATTGGAGATGATGCTTCAATTCCCTCTGCACTAACGGATTCGGGCTCCAAGATTGATGGTCAGGAAAGATTTGAGCCATTAGACACTGTAGCAAGTAAACCATTGTCTGATTCTGAACTGGATGATCAGAATGTGGGTGTTACGAATGGAGAGACCCCATCAGTTTCTTCAATAACACATCATCTTACACAAGAAAATCTCATGACCATAGTGAATCTCGTGGAAACTAATTTGGGACCCTTAGCTGGGAGTAGTGAAGTAGAAGTGCAGGAGAGAGCTAGCAATGTTCTTGGATTGATTAAATTGATAAAGCCAATGGTATTTGGTTTTCTGGACAACAGTGAAGGAGATAAAATGAAGGGAGATTTAGACGCTTCTGAAATGATAAAGCTGATTTTTGATGCATTTTCAGAAGATCTTGGTCCAGTTGCACCCAATGCACAAGAGAGGGTACTCATACCTGATGGATTGGTGCTCAATGAAAATCTCGGTGACTTGGAAGAAATCTGTGGTGATATCAAGTTTCCGTTACCAACTTCATTTTCCCTTGTCAAACCTCAATTGATGGATGCCTCTAGTAATGTGGAATGCCAGAATAAGGAGGAATCCGAACCATCAACTGAGTCCACATCTTTACTTGCACAGCATCGGAAGAGACATGATCTTTTTTACCTTTCTTCAGAAAGTAAAGGGGTGACATCCAGTGACTACCCACCTGCTCATGACCCTAAAGATAAGGCTACTGATGAAGCTGAAGATCTAGTGAAGTTAACAGAGCAATCACTTGTCGTTGGAAAAAAGAAAAGTCAAGCAAAGCCTAGGCCTGTGGTTGTGAAATTGAATGATGCAGAGGAAGTTAATGTTGCAACCAAGAAACCTGAGTTCAAGGCTGATCTAATTTCCGGTGCGGTGCAAGAAGTGCTTTTAGGCAATCAAGCTACCGCATCATCATCAAGAAGAAAAGAATCAAATAAATCAAGTAAGAGAAGGGAGATTGATGAGTTAAATGTCGGCAAAACCGACAAATCTGAGCTCGGAAAAGCTGGTTTGGGAAGTAGAAAACACCACGGTCATGGTAAAGAGAGAAAGCGTCAAAGTTCTGCAAAGGATAAAGAACATGATCACAAAGATAAGCAAAAAGGTGATAGCTCACATAGTAAGCACAGGTCTCGGCATAGAGCGGATAGGGCAGTGGAAGCTCAAGCCTCGGTCATTCCTGATTTTCTTTTATAGCAAGATTACACCCGTCATGTCCAAAAATGTTGAGGTCAGTTGTTGTAATTAATATCCATGTTTTCCCTTCTGGATTTGGTTGTAATACATTCTTTTGATTTACTTCATCTATTTGAGAAAAAGAATACAAGGTTTTTTTGAGATATATTTTCTCTCTTGTGACTTTGAGATGGATGTGTTTTTTAATGTAACTCTATTTTGATCTTACAATGCACAGAATTGAAATGTTCTAATCTCTGAGCATGATGAAACTCTGGATTTCTGATAATTTGGGTGATGAATTAAACCAAGCCAATTACTATATTAGGAATAAAATGTGTAATGGTAATTTGTGACACTCCTTCGTTCGTCTCTTTATGCTCCCCACCTGCAACCTTCCATTGCTACATCATCTTCATGGTTCCTAATCTCACTATCTCTTGTGGGGGCTTATGCTCAAAGTATGCCTGCGTGTAACCCTACTCAATGAGTGTGTTGTTGGTCATAGGAGTTTGAGTATAAAATATGTTTCCAGCTTCACATGGTTTCAATCACTTAAATTCAGGATAAACAACCATTTAAAGTCAGATTTCCTAAATTAGAGCAAAAATGGGAAAGAAAATTTATTCAAGTCTTCAACTTTTTATATTCTTAGCCCTTAACCATGCATTCTCAATCTCTTATATTGTTCAATATTAACCACATTTTCTTTTGATAACATTCATTTGTTCCATTATTTTCGTAGTAAGAATTTTATATAACTTCAATAGCTGTCATTTGTCAACATGTTATGCTTTATCCACCCTGTTTTTTCTATTCCATAATACTGTTCCTATTAGTTTTCTGGTATGATTACTTTTAATAGTTTTATTGGCATCTTTATGGTCTGATATTATTACTAACTTACATTAACTTAGCTTCATCTAAGACCATCTAACCTGAATCAAAATGTCTTTGATGTGCCTTTTAAATTCATTAGCTGATTTGAGTTTTAGATAGTTTGAGAGTTTACTTGTGTTCATTAGAAGAGGTCAAATATATTTAATGAACTAGTTAGGCTCTGGAGGAATAATATTAGAAAATGTACTTCTTGTGGTGGAAAGCAAGGAGTGTTAAGATGTTTTGAATATTTTGAAGGGAAAAATGATGCAATGTATTCTGAAAGACATTTTAATTGTTAATATCATGTTTTTTTTTTTATTTGGTTGTTAGTCGGTGTAACT
Source organism: Scutellaria galericulata (assembly GCA_946896805.1). Classification (NCBI taxonomy): domain Eukaryota; kingdom Viridiplantae; phylum Streptophyta; class Magnoliopsida; order Lamiales; family Lamiaceae; genus Scutellaria; species Scutellaria galericulata. Next base: position 13,209,559 of record OX335797.1, read on the forward strand.
ATTTTTAATTCATGATTAATCATCCAAGTTTATTCCCTAGTTGAAGAAGGATGTCCTTTCCAGTCTTTCATGTGTGTGTGAAGTGTGTGTTGTGTGCAGTATTCTTGGAAGAGAGTTGTGATCGATTGTGGTAGCCGTTTGAATTTTAAAATCTGGACTAACCATTGTCCATTGGAAAAAAGAAAATGCAGGATGAAAGAAACAGGGACATGGAGAGTGAGTCTCTGGTTTGATCTCTTCAATAGGTAATAAATTCATTGCCATTTTGTTTTGGAGATCTTCACATTTGCCACACTATCGATGATCACACGTGTTTACTCACATCGTTACATTATCAATTTGTTCAACTTTGTTTTTGACTTTGTGTTGCTTTCTGGCTCTCTATTTTTGACACAATTTTTGCTTTCTGCTGAGACTATATTGTTGCATTATGCTGCAAGGTCAGGAATTTTTTTGTGAATTGTGATTAAACTATGATGTTCTGCATATTTGATAGGAAAAATAGCTATAGAACACAAGATTTATTGCTATGGAATTAAGATTTTTTTTTTTTTTTTTTGGAAATTTCCACAAAATTAAGTTTGTTATGGAATTAAGAAGACTTTACTCCCTTTTAATTTTTTTTCTCTCATTTTCTTCCTTATTTGGCGGGGAGTTCGTAAGATGGACTTTATTTTAATGTAAAGTAATAAAATACTAAAAAAATATATGGTATATAGTTAGGTAATTTAAACTGATGAATATATAACCTACATAAATAAAATATTAAAATTTCAGGGTTACTACTTTAAGTTTAATTGAATATATTAGTTCGATAAATCGATTAATTACTTACAAGAAATGAAGTGATGGATACATAGTAATTCCACTAGTTTGAATTATGAACTTTGATATTGATAGATCATGACCGGAGATTTTAGATCACAGTCGAGTTTTTAGATCTTAAAAGTCTGAAAAGGTGGTGAGTCATAGTTGTAAATTTGATAAATAAACATGTTGTTTTCTTAATTAGTGGGTATAAAACATGTTTTTTTATAATATGATTATAAAATATTTTCTCTCATACATAAAGAAAAAATTCATATTAGCACCAATTAGTTTCCCTTCTTTTTCGTTGTATTACACACTACTTCGAGCGTGTTTTCTTATTTATTGTGGACTAATAGTTGAACTACTTCGCTAATTATCTTTGTCTTAAATTAAGAAAATTAATTCATTAAATCTTTATATATAACATTTCTATATGAACATTATTTATTATTTTCAGTAACTAATCTTTTAATATAAAAACTATAAAAACATCAAGTAACAAACACATTTATAGATTTGTTTTTTTTTTTTTTTTGTTTTTATATATATAATATAAATAATAAATTGAAAATCTAAAAAAAAAAAATTGATATACGATGTGTTAAAAGCAAATTTAAATCGATTGAAGAAATTATTTAATTTGAAATTATACAATTTTTTGAAAATAATAAGAAGAAGAATAACCCTACCCCAACACCCTGCCTGTCGGGTGCAACCTATTTTGGCAACAAAAATTGTCTTTTTTGTGCGATTTTTTTAGCAAGACAGTTTAGGCCAAAAAGTAGTATTCATGTAATTTTTTCTGGCTATTCTATTTTTAGAAAGGGTTTAATATAAAAAAAGAAAAAAAAACTTATTCGATTGCAATCTGAAGTTCAAGAGTTTTTTTAAGTTCCGATGAAATGCAATTTTAACTATTTATTCGATAAGTTTTCCGATGAAATGAACAACACGTGACTTTCATAAGGATAAATATATAATTTAAAAAGGTTTAGGCTTCAAATTGAAAATGAAGTCATACTTCAAGTTACAAATTAAAAATTGGTTAAATTTCAGGTTGTTTTTATCCTCATAAAAATAACATGCAAATCACGTGATATGCATTTTGTTGGAAAAATTGTTCGAAAACAAATTGAAAATGCAATTTAAGAAACTCTTAAACATTGGATTGCAATCACATATGAAAAACAGATTACAAATTGAATTATACTGATTGGTTAATGCATTTAACCCTCCTATAAATATAGATAAAGTCTTATAGATGCATAACAGTCACATCAAAATAACATATATCATTATAATAAAATACACAAAATTCAATTTTATAATATATATCATCAAGACTTATCCAACCTACGTGTATGCTAATCAAGCGTAGTATTATAAATATTTACAAATATATCATAAAAACTATCGTATGGTTTAAAACTGTAAAGTTGTGACAACTTTAAATATATGGCCTTTTTTTTAAAAAGAGCTCTCTCATTTATATTTTAAAGTCTCACCCGTTATATATAATATATAATATTGACTTAGACAATATTAATATTGACGTCAAAGTCATTGCATCAGTATATTGATAGATCACAGCGTAAGCAAAAACTCCTCTCTTACCATGCTGCTTCCTACTTGATTCCTCGAAATTTCTTACACAATTCTTATCTTTGCTTTTATTTTTGTAGGCCCTTTCTCTCTCTACCCTCCCCCTTTATAACTCCCATTCCATCTCTCTCTCTTTCCATCCCCTCTACATTGTTTCATTAATAATATAATATAATATAAATAAATAAATAAATATCTTAATTCTATTACCAGAAATGGCAGCTAAACGGTTTTTTGATGGTGAAGAAGATCAGCCTAACCAGAAACGAATCAAATCTAAACCCTCTTTTGCTTCGTAAGATCATTACTTATTTATTTACATAATATTTTATGTTTATTTATGACCACCTTCTTTTACTATATCATGTTATGTTATGTTATTGCAGTGTAATCAAAGAAGTTGTGGTGGTCAATTTCATTGAGAATTTCTGCTCATCCTTGGAGCCTATGCTTCGTAGAGTGGTAATTAATCTTTTTTATATATGAATTTTTGAAAATGAGTTTCGTACCGTCTTATATAACTTTTGATGATATGCAGGTGAGTGAGGAAGTGGAGCATGGGCTGAGGCAACGTTGCATGAGCAAAATGACGAGATTGCCCTCACTGAAAGCGATCCAACGGTCGAGATTGCCCTCGCTGCGTCTCGCCTTCGTTAAAAAGCTCTCTCTCCCCATCTTCACCGGCACCAAAATCGTCGACGTCGAAGGCAACTCTCTTCAGATCATGATCGTAGATCGCGACGCGGGCCCCACTTCTCTCCCCTATCCGATCAAAGTGGAGGTCGTGGTTGTGGACGGCGACTTTCCCCATGGGGACGACAAAGGCGCGTGGACCAGCAGCGATTTCGCCAGGAATGTTGTGAGAGAGAGGAGTGGGAAAAGGCCTTTGCTCGCTGGGGATCTGAACGTTACGATGAGAGACGGCGTTTGCTCCGTCGGAGATGTCGAGTTTACCGATAATTCCAGCTGGATTCGGAGCCGGAGGTTCCGATTGGCCGCCAGAGTGGTGGCGCACCACGGCCAAGAGCCGCCGGAGGTTCTGATCGGAGAGGCTATTTCCGACGCTTTCGTCGTGAAAGACCACCGCGGCGAGTGTGAGTTTCTCTCTCTACATTTTCTTCGTTTCTTCACCGCTATATATATATATTGGTAAGTTTAAATAAAGTGTTTTTCACGACTATAACGATAAAAATTACCTTTTGTAATTATTTAAGAACTTTTTAAGATTTTTACTAATAATTCGTATTATATTTTCATGAAAGAGTAGGATGAAAGGTTTTTTTTTTTTCCTTATTTATTGTGGTTAGTATAACACCTGCATATAAATGCTTTTAAGATGCTTTTTTTTTTTTTTTGAAACTAAATGCTTTTAAGATGCTTGGAAGTATGTTTGGCTCTTGAATAAGCTTAGTTTTATATTAATATCATTAGGCATAAAATAATAAAAGGACCGGATATTAATACATTATTATTGTGTTTTCATCTATTTCAATGTGTTTAATTGGTATTCCAAAATAATCATTATATATATGTTATGTGTATAAACATTATTGATTAACACATGATGTGTATTAAAAATATAGAATATAAAATGAAGCGTCAAAATATAGCAGAGGATCTTGATGAGTTTTCTTGTTACTATCTTTTGAATGATAATTTCTTTTAGTCGTACATGTTATTGAAAAAAGTTTCCTCATTTAATTGATCTATTCTCATACATGCATAGAAAGTTTTTTAAGTCAAGTAATCAAGCAAGGAACCACAGTTTTCTATTTAAATTTAGGAGGGGAATTCTTTTTAAGATTTAGTTTGATTCATATACTAATCACCTGTTATTTATTTATTTGTTTTAAATATTTATCATGATCCTCACTATATAAACTAATTATTAGATATATATACACAATTGCTATATAATATATAGTGATTTAATTATTTAGATTAAACAATTTATATTTATTAAATTTTCGGTTAAGATCGAGATGAATTTTTTTTTTCTGATGTGGCAATATACTTTTAGGGTTAGTTGAAAATAAATTAATTTTAAGGTTAGTTTGGCGCCACAAATAACTAATTTTTTAAATGAAGAAATGATTTTTTTTTTTTAAGGATGTTCAATCATTGGTGTAGAATCAACAAGTTGAGCAACGCATCCCACATTGAGTCAATCATGGATACATATAGCCCCATATCCAATAAAATACAAAAACATAACTAATTATTTGTCTGTGTCTCTCTAAATACGCACCAATAAATCATTGCCCAACTATGACTAGTTCATGCAAATTATTATTAGCCAAGAATTGCATGACAACACTAGTTTATTTTATCTTGTAAATAGATGAATAATATATATATATATATATATATATATATATATATTATAAAGGAAATCTAATTTAATTTGATCATCATTTTGGGTGCAGTGTACAAGAAGAATTATCCACCAGCGTTGGAGGACGAGGTATGGCGGCTTGAGAAGATCGGAAAAGGAGGAGTTTTCCATAAGAAACTATCTCACCATGATATCAACACCGTTCAAGATTTCTTAAAACTCTATAATATCGACTCTTCCAAACTTAAAAAGGTACATATATATTCCGATCTCATTAACTCACAATTTTATTGGTCGGTCATTAGGGTTGAGTACATTTGAAAAAGATCGGTCTAAACTTATGATAATCATGATTGGTTAATGATTGCAGAGTTTAGATTCTTAATGAAATGTGTTTAATTTTATGAATCGAGCTGAATCGTGATAGGTCCGATGAGTTGAGGGTCTTAATAAATGTGTTCAGACTATTATCCCTATTTACAATCTAAATTTATGATGATTTTAATGAACTTGTTCGACTGTCATCCTTATTTATCATTTTAGCTTTTTTTTTTTTTTTTTTTCCCTTGAAATGGAACTAACTAAAATTTGTGATATTTGATATATAGATACTTGGAATTGGGATGTCAGAGAAAATGTGGGAAGTAACCTTAAAGCATGCCAAGACTTGTGTGATGGGCACAAAACTATATAGATATTATGGCAACAATTACACTCTCATTTTGAATCCCATCTGCCAACTCATTAAGGCTGACTTCGCTGGCCAAGTTTACTACCAACAAACGGTAAATTTACACTCTTACCCTTTTTACAACTTCCTTTGACAGTTTTACTTGTTTACTATTTGTTTGATTTATTTAATAAAATTATATTCATAAGAACTTATAAACTACGAATATATAGTTTTTTTTTTTTTTGGGTGTGATGGGCAGGGTTATATTGAAAGCTTGGTCAGAGATGCATATGCAAAATGGAATACCTTAGAGGAACTTGATGGGGGTACCGCACTTCTAACACAAGGTACCACTTATTATCTTCAAACATAATACTTGATGAAATACAACAATACTAATTGTTTATATATATATATATATATATATATATATATATATATATATATATATATATATATATATGACTGTGTATTTATATGTTTATAATTTGTAAATAATGGATATCACAAGTCAACGACTATTTTCTGAGTAACCAAGTCAACACATATAAATGGCGTTAAGGAAGCCAACAATTGAAAAGCATTTTCAAACTTACAAGTTGCGTAGAGTTGAGGCTTTTTCAACTTTATGAAGAAAACGACTGTTGACGAATTCCTGTATCTTAATAATAATAATAATAATAATAATAATATATGAACTTTCACTTCATTGACTCTAGTTGGTCGATATATATAGTTATTCCCATGAATTGCAGTATTTATAATGAAAAATTGCAATTTCCCTCTTTAACTTTGTTCATGTTTACTTTTTATCATTAGTTATGCATATTTTAATTTTGATCATTTAATTATCATATTGTTTTCAATTTTCATCTAATTTTGTAAGAAACTTTGAATTTTGTCTGAATGGATGTTGGTACTGCTGACATGGAATTTTAATTCAAACGTTCATGTAGACTGAAACTAACATTTCGAGCAAAATCTGACCAAAATTTAAAAAAACAAAATAATAGTTAGAGAATCAAAATCAATATACATAAATTAACCAGTAAAACTAATAGACAATTGCAAGATACGAAAAATTGAGATTTTTCTTGGGATGTAACATGTTCAAGAAGTTGTATCTAGTGTTAAATGAATATTGGTGGTAATTATTAAATTTGCAAGTGTAGGTGAAGTGATGGGGCCATATAATGGGAAAGAAGAGTTAGTGATGTCATCATATGTAAGTGATGATAGTAGTTTGTCATCAGTAATGCAAGTGCAGAATGAATACTCTCATCATCAACAATGGCCTCTGGAGAGTGTAGCTGGATTCTACACTACAATCGCCAATGATTCTGCATCCAAAACCACCAGTGGCATTACTGCCTTCTTCTCCAAAGATATCCCTTGATCATTCACATTTCCCCATATATAACCACTTTGTATTCACTATTTATTCATCTCTTACTCAATTTCTTTCTTTAATTATATATATATATATATATATATATATATATATATGAGATTAATGTAGTTGTATGTATCTCTATTTTTTATGTTATGAAATAGGTGTTTGTGTTTGATTTGGTATAGGTTATATGCAATTAAAAAATTCGAATGTTACATCTTACTCGATCATTAAAAAAATGTTTAGCCAAAATTATCTTTAAGAATCGGGATGAGTCCCCCTTCCTTTTCTTTTCAAAATCACATATTTATGATTTGTTGATTCTTAAAACACCCGTAAAAGAATTATAATTTGGAAGGAAAATATTTTTTCTTATTTCATTAATCAACCTCTTGAAGCAATTAAGAAAACCCTTTTTTTATATTATTTTAATTCTAGAATCCTAACATTAGGAAAACAAGACTTTTATGGAAATTAAAATTAAAATTGAAAATTTCAATATTACTAGTATAGTTTGGGTCATATCCATTTTTTTACCACTAATTTTGCAGGTTTCTATAATGACCCTTTAATTTTTATTACTATCTCAATTCTAGTTTAATTTGAATATAAATTTAATGTTTGGTGATAATCGACGACATCAATGTCTATGATGTTGGTGTGACATTTTAAATTGAGAATTTTGATTGTTTGTGATAAATTCGATCTATGTGGCACTAAAATGAATGGAAAATCCTTAATTTCAAGAATCATGACTGCTTTATGAGGTCCATATTAACCATTATCGTTGAAATTGAACTTTCAACTGAATTAAAAAATAATTCAAAATTTAAAGAATTGTTATAAAAGCTCATAAAGTTAATGGTCAAAAAAATAGGCAGGTTCAAGTCATAAGACTAAAATTGAAATTTCAAAACTAAAATTACTTTCATAGTTATAACATGAAATTAACATCATATTTACATAATATTATTAATAACTCTGGGAAATAAATTACTTTGACTAATAAACATCCATCAAACCCTCGTCATAACGTGTTTTTTTAAATAAATAATCGTCATAACGTGTTTATACACCTCAAAAATTGGAAAAATAACATATTGCAAATAATATATAAGAATTTTTTTTTAAACTTATAATTGTAACGTATAATTTTATATTATATAGACTATTTATTTGGATATATTAATTGACCTTGAAAATAGGGGAATAGCACGTTAAAGAGATGGAAAATGCGTGCCTTCAACCTCTTGACTACTACTCCATAATTGTCTAAATTAAATATTTTTCTATTTTAATTTATTTTGCATCCATCGATCTGTACTGTAAGAACATACTCACTCGCTCTCTTTCGAGTTGAGATTTTAGAGAGAGAGAGAGATGGGTTGCTCCTTCTCTGGATTAAATGCTCTGTACGATGCCGTCAATGGCGGAGGCGATGTTTGGATCAACGAAAATCGTTTCAGGATCGTTAGGCAGCTCGGAGAGGGTGGTTTTGCCTACGTCTACCTCGTCAAGGAGCTTCTCTCTGATCCTTCCAACACTTCCGGTGGCATTGCCGCCAAAATCAAGGATTCTGCACATGTTTCTGGTAATTTTCCTATTTCATCATCTGATCCGAGATTTTTGGGGGTTTTGCTTGTGTTAGGTCTGTGTCGGTGATCTGATTTGATCTGAATTGAATTTTATTTTTTTTACTGATTGCATGTCTGAGCTACGTCAAATGAAATCCTGATATGTGTAGAGTTGCTGGTTGAAAATGTCCACTTCATTAGAATCTTATGATGTGAGTTTATTTAATATAAGTTGGAAAGTTTAGTTTCTGTGGTTCGGTCAATGTTAAGTAGGACCTGAAGAGTGATTGTTAATTTATAATTCAGTAAATTGAGATGAGGTTAAGATTGATCTGCTGTGGAGGAAGAGTTGAACTGAGATATGTGGATTGTAGCTAGTTGCTTGGCCTTGCTCACGTTGAGGACTTAGGAAACTGATTCAGAGGGTTTCTGTAAGTTTGGTAAAGCAGCTGATTTCTAGGGAAAATGATAAAACTTCTAAAAGACAATTAGGGTAGACCAATTGCATATGGAATGAGTGATGTTCTCCTGTAAAGTTGAAAAATGGAGATGGCACAGCTGAGGAATAACTCTAAATTTCTGTTTAATGTACTAGTTAAATGACAGAGTAATAAAATGAATTCAAGGGTATGTGGTAAGTTGAAAAAATTCTACAATTGAAATCTTGTCCTGATAAATAGTTTTGGCTCTCAGTAGATAAAGCGTATGGAATTGTAACTTGGGGATTTCTAATGTGTTTTCATGGGTTGGTGAGGAGGAGAAACACTATCATCACATGACAAAAATAATTTTTTGATGTTTATATTGATTTGTGTTAGTGAATGAATGGTCAAGTTAAGCCAAATAGTTGTAATTAACAACCTGATCTGCATCTCGGTGGTGCATTATGCAGATGATGGGACGTATGCTATGAAGAAAGTTCTAATTCAAAACACTGAGCAACTAGAGTTGGTGAGGGAGGAAATTCATGTTTCATCTCAGTTTAACCATCCCAATCTGCTTCCTCTTCTCGACCATGCAATCATTGCAGTCAAGGTAATTGCTGTTTTTGTCGTGTTTCAAAAATCTTCATCTTACCAGCAAATATGTACTTAGTTTTCTGAAATGTTACAGAAAGAACCTTAGGTGACTATATTCTGAGCAAGATGACTATTAACAACTGCAACCTATACAGTGTACTGGTTTCTGTGCATGCTAATTGGGAAAATGATGTTGAAAGTAAGCTGGATAGTTACTATTTTGCAAATATTTATGGACATAAATTTGTTTCTTACATTGTAATTGAGATAAGTTAGTTTTTTTTACATTATTAACAAACTAGGAGTCATGCACAAACATATAGGTTAGACACTTAATAAAGCAGGTGGTTAGAAATTGAGTTTCCTGTTATCCTTCTGTTAATAGGAGCAACTATTTATGAAGGGCACACCTGCCCTAACAAAATTATTATTATTAATTTTTTTTTTTCAATTACTGATTTATTCTGAAAGTCAATTCAATTTTAATAAAATCCATGGTTCTTATCATATATATACATTACACTCACAAATCAAATTTGGCGTTTACATCCTTTTGCCTGTGTGTTATTAGTGGATTTTGTCACAATGGTACAACTGTCCTACATGCTTTCCATTGTTCAAGAAAGATCTTGCCCTCTCACTTTGTTTTAGTATTTCAGAACGTGCTGGAAGGTGAATGCGATATCATCTTTTAACACAGACATACTTTCTGTCTTTGTAATGCAATCTTTAATCCTCTCTAGATTAGCTATCTAAAAATGCTTAGTTTTACTGGGCAGGCTTCCCAAGAGCAATCCTGGAAGCATGAAGCATATTTGTTGTTCCCTGTCCATTTGGATGGAACATTATTGGACAACACCACGGCTATGAGAGCTAAGAAGGAATTCTTTTCCACCTTGGATGTGCTCCAAATACTTCGTCAGGTAAACTTAAAAACAGTATTTCTTGTGTAACTTTTAGGTCTTTACACCATAGAGCTTATAATACATGCAAGTTATTCACTAAGGTATTTGTCACTCATTTTTCGGAAGATGTTTGAAGAAGCATCATGTTTGATGATTCTCTGTTTTTTTTTTACCTCACATACATCTGTACTACCAAATCCCAGTTATTGTTGCTGGACATGGTATGCAGACTCCTATCGCGGATTCTTGTGCAGTTACAGTTACTTCTTTGAAATATTTAAAAGTGAAAATGTTAAATGTTTTTGTAAGAAATCTGTTGATGGCTACATTTGCCTCGAAAAATGAGGAAGCAATTTACCAAAAAATTGTTCATCTGCAGCTTTGTGCAGGACTTAAGCATATGCACAGTTTTGACCCTCCATATGCACATAATGATGTCAAACCTGGCAATGTCCTTCTGACATACAGGAAAGGACAGCCTCCTGTAGCTACATTGATGGACTTTGGGAGTGCTCGTCCTTCGAGGAGGCAAATTCGAAGTCGTTCAGAAGCATTACAGTTGCAGGTTTATTTTTTAAAGCTATCATCACTCTCACATTGGCTGTCAGTTGACACATAAAAAATGACAATATCTTTAATTGTTTGTGGAAGTTTCCTGTTGTTATTTTCCAATTATTTCATTTTATAGGGCTTTAGGGCTATACGGTGTCGAACCTATACATAGAAATATTTATTATGTGGATAATTTTGACTGCTAACAAGGAGACTGTCGATCCTAATACTACGAAAACTAAAATGCCCAATCAAATAAACGAAGTTTGAGTCCAGTTCCTATATTGATGAATATGAGCGCTTGCTCTCTCTACCATGTGTTTAGTTAAGTTCTATTGATGGACTTGAAATCCATTACATGAATAAAAATCCTAGTGTTGGAGTTTGGACTTGATAAAAACCCTAGTGATCGAAAAGGAATCAAGTGTGGATCGACTCCCGCATCATAATTGCTCTCTCTACCATGTGTTTAGTCAAGTTCTATTGATGGATTATCAAGTGTCTTGGATCGACTCCCAGATCATTGCTCTCTTTACCCCGTGTTTTGTCAAGTTCTATTGATGAACTTGAAATCCATTGCGGAGAATAATTTAGTGAGGTTCTATTGATGAACTTGAAATCCGAGAATAAAAACCCTAGTGTTGGGAGTTTGGACTTGAATTCTATTACTGAGAATAAAAACCCCAGTGTTGGAGTCCCATGTCATAATTGCTCTCTTTACCGTGTGTTATTCCTATGGCTTAGGGGATATTTCAGAGGGTCTTTTGTCCATGTGAAATACCAGCAATATTAGCATTGGTCTTTTGTTGGTCTTTTGTCCAGGTGAAGTACCAGCAATATTAGTGGGAGAAAAAAAAATATATGTTTAACCAAAGAAATTTTATAGCTATTTTAGCATACACATTTGCACTCAATATTCAGGACTAGGTCTACTAATCAACATATATTAAAAAACGAGATACATAATCTTGACTAGGCTTAGTATGGACTTGAAATCCATTACTGAGAATAAAAACCTTGATTAGGCTTAGTCAAGTTCTATTGATGGACTTGAAATCCAATTACTGAGAATAATTTTGGGATGATTATAATTTATAATATGACAGGTGGATTTTAAATTCTTGACCTCTCATTTTGATAAAACCTAGTGTTGGAGTTTTTTGGGATGATTATAATTTATAATATGACAGGTGGATTTTAAATTGTTGACCTCTCATTTTGATAAAAACCTAGTGTTAGAGTTTTTTGGGATGATTATAATTTATAATATGACAGGTGGATTTTAAATTTTTGACCTCTCATGTTGATAAAAACTCTTTGGGATGATTATAATTTATAATGACATGTGGATTTTAAATTCTTGATCTCTCATTTTGAGCTATTATGTCATTCTGATATTCTTGGAGTCTACTTTGTTTCCTTACCCAGCTTCCATCCAAATGCACCTGAACAGATATAATGTTAGTGCACTTACCCAAATTTTCTCTGAAATCCAAATCTTGCACCAAATTACCCTTAATGCCCTTAACTATTAAATATATATATATATATATATATATATTCCAGAGAAAAACAAAAAAAAAACTCGAGGATCTTTCCTTGATCTCATCCAAATGCACCTGAACAGATATAATTTTAGTGCACTTACCCAAATTTTCTCTGAAATCCAAATCCTGCACCAAATTACCATTAATGCCCTTAACTATTAAAAAAATATATATATTAAAAAAAATATATATTTCATACTTGTGACTTTTATCAACATGTAATTACACAGCAATAAAATTTCTTATGGTTGTCTCAAAATTAATTGCAATTTCGTGCTTGTGAGTTTTATCAACATGTAACCACACAGAAATAAAATGTCTTATGGTTGTCCCAAAATTAATCTGCAGTAAAAAATATTCCGGAGAAAAACAAAAAAACTCGAGGATCTTTCCGTGATGCAATTTCATGCTTGTGACTTTTATCAACATGTAATTACACAAAAATAAATTTTCTTATGGCTGTCCCAAAATTAATTGCAATCTCATGCTTGTGACTTTTATCAACATGTAACTACACAGAAATAAAATTTCTTATGGTTGTCCCAAAATTAATCTGCAAATACGAAGGAGCTTGTGACTTTTATCAACATGTAACTACACAGAAATAAAATTTCTTATGGTTGTCCCAAAATTAATCTGCAAATACGAAGGAGCTTGTGACTTTTATCAACATGTAACTACACAGAAATAAAATTTCTTATGGTTGTCCCAATATTAATCCGCAAATACAAAGGATAGTAATCTTTGCAAATGTGGAAAGAAATGATGATTATAATTTATAATATGACAGGTGTATTTTAAATTCTTGACCTCTCATTTTGATAAAACAGTTTTTTGGGATGATTATATTTTATAATATGACAGGTGGATTTTAAATTGTTGACCTCTCATTTTGATAAAAACCCTAGTGTTGGAGTTTTTGGGATGATTATAATTTATAATATGACGGGTGGATTTTAAATTCTTGACCTCTCATTTTGAGTAATTCTGATATACTTGGAGTCTACTTGGTGTCCCTACCCAACTTCCATTCAAATGCACTTGAACATGTATAATTTTCGTGTCCTTACCCAAATTTTCTTTGAAATCCAAATCCTAATTCTACCCAAATTTTCTCTGAAATCCAAATCCTAATTCTGATACTTAAAGTCTACTTTGTGTCCTTACCCAAATTCCATCCAAATACACCTGAATTGATACAATTTTCATGTCCTTACACCGGAATCTAGTTTCAGTAGTTGAAACTGCAATCTTGTCTGCTTTATCAATTATAGATGTACTATGCTATCACTTTTTGTTATCCACAACTAAGCTTCATATATGGTTTCCTTATGAAAGTTCAGTTATGACTTGAGCTATCTTAGTATTAATGGTTTGCACTTCATACATGTTAGTTTCCATTATCTTTCGTTTGATCTCTAAATGTTTATTATATAGGAATGGGCTTCTGAACACTGTTCTGCCCCTTACCGAGCTCCTGAGTTGTGGGATTGCCCGAGCCATGCAGACGTCGATGAGAGAACTGATATCTGGTCGTTAGGTTGTACCTTGTATGCAATCATGTAAGATTTAATTCATTCTTGTCTTTAAGGATCCTTACTTTCTTTTTCAAATACATTTTTATCTGATCTTCATTCATGTGCTCAAGGAATAAAATTATTGCAATTTAAGTGCCAAAATCATAACAGATTAAAGTACGTGTTTCCTGGAATCCAACTGTGATGAGAACTTTACTTTGACAAGTTGGATATCAGACATGAGGAATGATCTTTATATTTGTCATTAATTTAGGAAGGTATGTCTGAAGGTTTCTTTGACTGTGTTTGCTGTAGGTTTTAGAAGGGAGTCAGAGTTGGTATATGGATGTCATAAAAAAATGTGTAGGAAGCTGTAACCATTATGGGACTTGTATAGAAAATTAAGCTAAACGTTTTGAGTTGCACCAGCGTCTAGTACCACCTACTATACTTGTTTTGATTATGAAGGAATTGACTACATATATTCAAGTTAAGGTTCTATACTTTTGCTCATTGCAGATGATATTTTCGTGATGGTTAAATATAATAATTTCTTGTATTGTTAACAGAGTACTCCCATCCTTTATGTCTGGCATTCTAATTTGGTTGTCCTAGTATACTTATCCTCTGACCTCTAGTACCCATTAATAAATTAATGTGGATACTATGTCTTCAATTTCAATATGCTGAATAATAAATAAAATTCCCATCATAATATCTCATCATCTTAACATGGAAATTGATGAAGTGCTCGAAGATAATATTCCCAACTCAGAAAGGGATAGGCTGAGGCTTAGGTCACTTTAGTTTTCGGTTTGTTGATGCTTATGGGAAGTCATTATTTATTGGATTAATGTCAACCTGTTTGGAAATTTTGGAACTGGATGACCTTTGATTTCTTTTATAATTGAGGTGTTATTGGGGCATAGTGATTTTGTGCGTTGTTGTTATAACTTACTTGGATTCTCTTGGTTCATCAATTGATCAATGCTTAATATGATAGGTATGGGGAGTCTCCGTTTGAATACGCACTGGGAGAATCAGGTGGGAGCTTACAGCTGGCTATTGTAAATGCCCAAATAAAGTGGCCAGCAGGACCCAATCCTCCGTATCCAGAGCCGCTTCACCAATTTGTAAAATGGATGCTGCAGCCCCAAGCTACAGTGCGCCCTCTCATCGACGACATCATTATTCACGTTGATAAGTTGATCTCTAAGTTTTCTAATTGAAAAAACGATTTGTTTTATTCATGTCTATCAGCATGTTGAGTGATAGAGTTGCTGGTCATATTGTTTGAAGTACTACACATGAGATAGGATAAGGTATACTAGTCTTTTGACCTTTAAGATGCTTGCCTACTATGCTACATTAATTTGTTTGAGTTTATATATAATTATCAAGTTTTGTCCTCGGCAATGAGCGTGTTTAGAAATACACAAAAACTTATATGAGACATCCCAGATATAGATAAACTCCATAAGTCACAATGTAAAGCCATATTCATGGAGTTGGATCCGTTTGATGTCTTATGAGAGTCCTACTCTTAGAAATGCATACTTTTTACGAAATTTTCAAACTACCACTTGAACTCAATTTTTGACACATTTCCTACTAATAACATATTTTAGGAAGCTTGAAATAATACAATTTACTTCCAAACATCTCTCAAAATGTACGAATCTGGATCTCTTTCGAAGCAAAATTATGAACCTAAATCAATTTTGTGATTTTCGTTCTATTTGAATCCAAAACGAAATTTTAACAGGACACAAACAGGATGTAGACACAATTACACAAATTGACTAGTGCGTGTAGCGTGTGAATGCACGTGGAGGCAAGTTGCAAGTTTTACCATTTGCATAAAAATATTTGTTATTATTTATATAAGATTAAATATTATTTATGATAGAGAAATTTAACATAACTTAAAAGTAGAAGGACAAATTGATGAATGATGAGAGATGGGGCCCACTAAAGAAATTTGGCGCCACAAGAAATATGGATGTTATTACCCTTTCTCTTTTCTTATCCAAAAACATGAAAGCCATCAGCTACTCTCCACAACTAGAAAAGCAGAAAGCTATCTGAACTCAACAATGCATTGCTCAGCTCATCTCTTTTTCCACAATCTCATACCACCTAAACCACTGTTATCCCCTTCTTCCTCTATATCTCCCAACCCCAATCTTAATCCCAATCCCAATCCCGTTTTCCGACGTACCTTCACCTCTTCATCATTGCTTCTACTCTTGCTCAACCCCGACCCATTGAAAGCCGAAACACTCACTACTGCCACCACTCCCAACTGCTCCGAGCCCACTCCCACTAAAGAAGCATTTGTCGATATTTCCATAGATGGTGAGCCTATCGGTAGGATCATCATCGGACTCTACAACGACATTGTTCCCACTGGTTCAGCTCGATTCAGCGACCTTGTCAGCGGGGCAGCTGGTGTTAGCTACCGTAGAAAAGAATTCGTAAAGATCATGCCAAACTATGTGCAGCATGGTGGCCTCCGATCATACGGTGTAGATGCAGAGCTTGCAAGGAAAACAGGGGGAAATTTGGAAGCGGACAATCTAGTGAGAGAATGGGAGAAGCAGAATGAGAGTTGTAATGGGACAAAGAATGTGGCGAGGAGCGTTAGCATAATTGTGAGGGACCCCTCGAAACCACCACCAAAGCTGAAGCTGGTGGCGCGTCAAGGGAAACTGGAGATTGATGAAGAAGAATCAGGGAACGATCCGAATGGCACTGAGTTTGTGATCGTTGCCAGAGACTCGCCCGAGTTGGACGGGTCGGCTTTGGTGGTGGGTAGAGTGGTGGAAGGAATGGATGTTTTGGAGAGAATTGAGCAAGTGAAGACTGTACAAGAGAACTCTACTTCTCCATACTTCAGGTACTCATCTCTTATGGCTCACAACTCACAAAACTTTGGTTTGAATTGAAATTCTATTTTACTATTATCTGTTGAATGCTAAATACACAAAACTTCATCACATCACCAATGAACACACAGTCTTTGGCATTTATAACCTCAGTTTCTATGGTGAGGAAAAACAAAGCAAATAAAAAGGACAGTTATTCTGCTTAAGAGTGTACCTGAAGATATATATGCATCTGTTCCTTTTCAATGATGGGAATCTGAACTTTTTTGTTGTTTGCCAAAGGGTAGCAAAGCTGATAGGAGATAAGAGAGCTGTAGTTGCAGAAAGAGGATTCAACAGACCTTACTCAAAGGTCGTCGTCACGAATTGCGGCTTGATAAAATGACTGCCAATACTTGGCTAATAAATTCATTCTTTCAATCAGAGTTACAACATGCAATCATGAACAAATACATGTAAAGATGTAATGATTCTCATGTACTATGCTACGGGCAAATACATTTATAATGAGAAACGCAATTTTGTTATGATATTACAAAAAGAATGAACAAGAGGCAGTACAGGCTCTTATTCTGAACGATGCCAATCATTTTTATCCTTCATTTTTCATTTTATGTAACAAATAGGGGGGGTCTGGAAAATGGTTAAAGCAGCAAAACTTTGCAGCATCGGAGGGTGGTTTATGGTCAGAGAATCATTATTGTGTTTCTTGGTGTTACAGCACTCTTTGAGACATGATGAAGTAGAGGGTATCATACTCTAGCTCCCACCACTCATCTTGGTTCTTTTATCATTTGGACTTGCGAAAAGTGTTCTCACAGACTCAATTGGATCATCCACCTGCATGACAATAACAATTCATTTGACATGTATCTAAGAGAAATCGGATATCCTATAACCTTTCAAATCAGTTGTGGAGCTGAGTTTGAAACTAAAGTTGGAACTGGCCTTGATAAGGCTGAATTCCAATCTTCAGAAGCAAATATTAGATTAGCATGCAGCATACGTAAGAAATTGCCTATTCTTCATTGATTTATTACATAAATTTTAGATGTAACTTGCAAGAACTGTGCCTTCCCCTTTTGTCTATGTAAATAGAGCAATATGAAAGGCCATCATCATCTTTGCTGTCATAAGGATAATCATGTTCTTCTTACCTCTATCGATGTACACAAATGTGCATTGCTGAGCTCCTTCTTCCCTTCTAAAGCTGATAGCATCTGTTGCCATCCAGGAGCAACTTTGCCGGTTGACGTAATCCAGGGGCAAAAGTGTCTGTGCTGTTTGATTGGATCAAATTCTGTTGATTTATCCAAAGATAATAGTTTTTTATTCTCCCCTGCAATAATGATACGGGAATCATATTGATCATCACAATGACAGATTATATCAAGGACCTGAGGTAAATAATAAATTTTTGCTACGAAAAACAGTAAAAATATCCTATATAATGAATTGTATGATGCCAGTAGCACAAAATTGTGATAATCATGACAAGATTGAATCTTTGACATCTTAATTTGTGTAAGCATTATAAATAAGGTTGATTTAAGTTAAATAAGAAGGCGCCAATATTTCTCCGCAATTGTTTAACTTCAGATGTAGGCAGAATGAGAGGCAAACTCAAATCAGCATACATGTTATATGATTGTCGACTACTAAGCCCTTCATCTTGATCAACAGGCTCCAAAGATAAATAAGAGAACATCTATAAGATGATGGCTAACAATGCAATACCCAACAAACACAAGATCCAATGATCAAAAAACTGAATAAAAAAAAAAGATGGATATGAATTAACTTACTTGTGCTAACTTCATTATGGTTTTCAACCATTTGTTCTTGGTCGAGCTCAAACCTTCCACGCTTTCTACTTGAGGCATTGTCCTCTGGGGTTGAACTAGAAAAATCTTCAGCATCAAACGTGGGATGATCTGCTACTGTCGAATCAACTGCCATCACAGTTTTAGCCAAATTCAAATTCAAATTAGAACCTTCTGCAACAGATTTGGGGACTTCTAGTGGGTCTCTGACAATGAGATCTAGCCCCGTGGTAGCAGTGATTTCTTCTGCAGTGGCATTATCACTTTCTAGTGACACCTGGTGATCGTCCACTTGTGACAGTCTCTGAATATCATGGTGATCCTTAATTCCAGTTTTTAATGGCAATCTTGCTCTCAAGTTCTGGCCAATGATGGGTATAGATATGGTTGCACCATAGTTCATCATTGCAGGTGGAGGGCCACCTGCAATTGTGAAACCTAATGATGTAGAAGCAGCGGTAGAAGTATTTGTGATACCTTCCCTACCTCCAGTGTGTATTTGATTGCCTGAAGAACCTTTCTGTGCACCATCCTCATCGTGGGAACCAATATTTTTACCAGCAACTTCTGTGTGCCCAACAAATCTTATATACTCCAGAGGCCGTGGGATGGTAGAGAAAGCCCATAGTCCTACACTAGCTCCACAGAGCTTGCAATCCAGAACAACAGAACTAGGATCAAGCTGCAATTCACTAGAAGGGGTAGCGCCATCGCTAGCATAAGAAGAATAAACATTAACTTTAGGTTTTTGTCCATTTGTAACTATTGCACTGCCGTCTTTAACAGAATCCTTTTGTCCAATTGTCAAGTCAACTCTATAAGGTAATATACGAGGTTCCCAGCCAAACAAACTTATCAGCTTTAGTGCCTGTATGTAATCCAAAAGTCATTACTCTTCACTTTTTGAGTGCAATCATGAGTCTAAACTTACAAACAACTAATTGAGAGGACAGTTAACTGTGATGATAATCTAGGTAAATCTTGTTAAGGACTGCTCGATATTAGCATACAAATAATATTGTGAAACTATCATATACAACCAACTCAAGGAACTGGAATATATATTTATATTTTATGATAAAGACATGAGTAAGCCAATGCATGATCTCAAAGAAAATTTACCAAATAAACTGATCTTTCTCTCTTGCACTATAACTCTCCACAGGCGTAATGATCAGTATTTGCAATTGAAACACTTCAATAACATTCTGCAAAGGACATTTTGAGAATATCTCTGTCCAGTGTCCACGTTGCCAGGCTTAGACAACTTATCTAACTTTGACATCCTAGCACACTAGTACCTACGCCACATTATGGTGTGACAACTGAGGTTTTGAATTAGAGCATTGATCTAACTTTTAGAGAGTTTTTATGGCTCCAAGTGAAAAGGTGACGCAGCTGTACTTTATTGATAACAATATACAAATGAAATGTTTTAGAAGGTTGTTGTGAGGCGCTTTAGGCACCACCTTGAGCTCATGCCCTCAGTAAGTGGCTTAGAGCAATACTGGTGGGCTATTGTCCTATGGAGTGTATGCATAAAAGTTTCCTACCTTTAGCTAGAAAGTCAGTTTGAATGTGAACAAATACTTTTTCCCAGCTTATGAAGCACTTATTCATCTATATTTAGAATAAACAACTATTTGAATTCAAATTTACGGAAAAAAACAAGATGTGTATAGTTAGGGAATAAATGAAAAGGAAATGCCCCTTGAAATCTCTGCCTTTGTTCTTCTCCAAAACTTTTACTGCTTTCTACAACAATTCTCAAGCATGCTATTCATTTTAGAAGTAGTGGCCTCATCTAGTTTATGCCAGTTATTCTTACAGTCTTATATTGTCATGCCAGTTTTTATTCATCCTATGATTTTTATATTTAAATAATTAAATTGCTTCAATACACTCCACAAATCCATTTGACTTAATCCTACTATTTTAAAATTTCAGCTAATTTTCTAACATCTTTATTACTTGTTGATATTTCACAAGTATTAAATAGCAACAGGGGGGCAAGTTCTTCCATGCCTCAGGCTTATGCGTTCATTCAGGACATATGCATGGTTATCCTAACATGTTTAGCCATTTAGAACACTGGACAACTTACGAAACTCTAGAACGTTAGTCAAATGTTTCATCTAAGTTGGAACAACCTTGCTACTGGATTAAGATTTTGACTTGTTCAGTATGCTAACCTGATAATACAAGATGGAAGAACTTGTCTCGGGTACATGTCCTGGGAGTTCTGTCTGAGACTTATCAAGAAGTTCGTGGCACCCTGAAGTTGAAGATTCACTTAGAAATTGCTCCAGCTGAGAGGTTCTCAAGTTACCACTTGCCACAAGTACAACAGCTGGAAGAGCTATTAGTTGCGATAGAGAGTAAAATCGTTTCTTATAATCCTCAATCAAACTATCCCGCGATAGAATTGGATGACCAAGTTCTTCTGTGCAGGCATTATTAGTCCAAGGACACAGTAACTTATGCCCACTTTCCAGCTTCAAGCTGAACACCATGGCTGCTTTCTCAACTGATAGCACATTAACCAAAAAGAATCTGGATTCAGGAACAGTGGTGCATTTGTATTTTCATGACTTACCATATTTAAACATGTTAAGAAAAGTAATAATTCTGCGAAAGACTGAATATAAACGTAGAGAAGAATAATACTGCAACAGGATAAGTTATTGGAGAAACTTGCCTTGTTGATGTGTCCAAGCTGATGGAGTAGAAAAGAGGAGGCGTGCATCACATGAGGCACAAGCAATTGTATCCACGTCTACATTAATCCAACCCCTTCTAGCACATTCCAAAGGGCTCACCACCTGAAGCAATGGATTATATTATATCAATTTCCAACTATCATTACTAGAAACAAGTGTGAATCCTCCAAGTGTTTGTTCTCATTTGAAAAGATAAATGTGCAAATATTAGAAATTATTGAAAAGTAACCAACAAAATGATGTCATCTATGGCTGAGATTTAATGGTTAAAGTTCATCTTAGTATAAAAGTATCAGATTATTAACAGAAGGTGGCCAGTAAATATAAATAGAAAAAGTTCAATGGTGACTTTTGAGGCTTTATACTGGTATACATTTTCCGTAGTTTGCTAATTTGTACAGCATGTTCTACTATTGGACCAGTATCCACAAAATATATTTTCCTGGTCATCAAACCAAGCAGCAATCTATCTGCAAACTTCTTGTATGACACTCCATATGATAATTTATTCAAAGCATATTATAATTCATCCATATCATGCCGATGGTAGTTTGTTCATCAGACTGGAACCCACTATGTCCAAGCTCAATCTAAACAGTCTCCAAAATAATGCTTTGAAAATTCACCATCAAGCAAAACGACATTCCATGGTTTAATACAAAGCAACATCTAAAATTTAGCACCCACATCTGAATTCAAAGAATTTACGAAGGTTAGACAGGGACTAGGCAAACCTGAGGCTTGGCAAACCAATTGATTGACTTGAAAGTGGATAATCTCCCAAACAAATCACTACGGTCCCAAGGCCTACACTGTGGCGCTTGAGCAGATGTTAATGAACCCAACGATGAGCTCCCCATTTCACCGATAACATTGCCTGTTAGTTTCCTCCCCACTGAAGATGAATGCGATCGCTTTCGGCCACTTGGTTTTTGAGCTCCGTGCCCACTGAGTACATCGATAGAAACAAGTGGAACGCCATTAGAACTACCGATTAAAGGATTAGCAATTCCCCAATCATAAATTATAGCACGAAAAGCACCTAGCGAGCTAGAGAATTTGCAAAGACAGCAATTATACACCAAAAAAAAAAAGAAATGGAGCTCGAAACGAGAATCAAATTAAGAAAAAATAACAAATTTAGACCCAGAAAGATGAAATTGAATACATAATGCTTTGGATTTCAAAATATAGAAACAATATCAGGAAAACAGAAACACTCAGATGAAAACCTGGCGCTGTTGCTGGGTTTGGATTTCGGAGGTGTATGGAAGAGCTTGTTCATAATTGCTTCAAACCTCTTTTCAGATTCTTCAGCCATCTCTCTCTCTCCAGGAGGGGCGATGTTCTTCTTTATTTGCTCATTAATTTATTTATTTTTCAAATTGCTCTTTCTTTTTCCTTTTTATTTAAACGCGGCTATTGACCCATCTCTTATTTATGAATACACCCCTGAAATTTTGAATAAAAATAACCTTTTAAAAATTGACTAAAATATCCTTTAATATAATTTATAAAATTAAAATATATTAATCATTATAAATCTTATTCCATTCAAACACTAATTCTATTCAAACTGCAATTCTACGTTACTTAAACCATAATTCTTATTCAAACTTTAATTCTTTCATCTTAAAATTATAAATACCTCAATTTTCTTTTAATTCTTTCACATCGTAATTAATTCTATAAATATAAAAAATTTGCTTTTAGAAATCAAAGGAAATCAACAATGGACCATGAAAATCCTGTGGACATGGAGAATGTCAGTTTTTGGCAAGAATGAATTTTCTATTGTCTATCAGAAATCGGGAATAGTTCCTTCGACAGAACCAAAAAGAACAACTAACAGATGTTCGACAAACTTATGAAGAACAATCATAGAATGTTCGACCATGCAACAAAGAACATTTTGATCATGTTTGATGACATATGGGTGAACATTTAGACAATGTTCCACCTTTTCGTGTAGAACATTTTAAAACACACTAAGATCATGGACGAACCGTTCAACAATTCAACTTCAACCATTCAACGTGGAACGATGTTACAATGTTCGACCACGTATGATGAACATTCTGAAAATGTTCCACAAAATATGATCGAACATTCCCAAAAACGTTTCACCAGATATTGTTGAACATCCTGCAATTTGGGGGCGGTTGAGCGGGCAACGACAGTCTGGTGGTGGGCGTCGGAGACGGGTGGACGACGATCGAACAATAAAAGTGAGAAGAAGAGACTAAGATGTCCGTTAATATTAAAATATTGCTTTTCTTTTTTTCAAATTTTTATGAGATTACTTTTTTTTTTTAATAGATAAGGGTATTAAAGACCATCTAGGGGGTGTATTAGTAAATGAAGATATTAAAAATATAAAATAGGAGTGTATTTAACAATGGGGTGTACTCATAAATAAGATGGGTGTCAATAGCCGCGGCCTTTTTTTAATTTACTTTTATTATTTGTTTTTCATTTATTTTTTTCTCTCGATAAAATACATTTAAATAGTAGTACAAAATTATGCAAAACCTATTTTTTTTAATTGATTTGTGTGTGTATACGAGTATGAATCTTATAAGACTATCTCACTAATCTAATTTTATAAAATAGAACAATCCATAATTAATAATTCATGAGTAAATTTGTGAAAATGAATTTGATTTATAAATAGTAAAACTCTGTTTATGCTCACGAAAGAATATATGTAAAATAATATTATATAAATTTATATATATTCGTATTCAATCTAATCTAGCATTTACAAAACTGGTTGAGAAAGAATTTTTCACATTAAAGAAAGGGTTTTGATTTTACATTATTCTACTATGATTGGTAAATATTATTTTAACCTATTATCTTATTTTATTCACTTGTATATATTTTTATCTGAATTTGCAACAAGAGTGTCATTTAGCTCCTTATATATTCTTAAAAAAAATATTATGTGATCATACTGGATTATTCAAACCTGATTCTTTGAGTGCAATGAGAAGATGAAGTCTTTTTATGTAAACATACATGTATATATGCTTATGGTTATATTAACTATATTATTTTAAGGTAGTTGATTAAAAATTTATCTAAAATATAAAGCATTTAATACTTTACAAATGCTTCAATATACTTTATAAAGAAGCTGCAACATCTTATAAAAACCTCAAGTATGTTATAAGAAACAGTCTGAGGGGCTTATATGTTATAATTTACAGTAAGTTAATAAGTGCAGAATGAAACCATATTAAACCAGTTGAAGTTATTAAAATATTAAATAATACTCATCAATACTAAGATACTAAATGATAATCTTCTCTAACTTGAGAATTTAGATTATATGGACAGAAAAGAAAAGTCAGCTCAATAGTGGCACATACGTACAGCAAAAAGAGGCTTGATAAACTATGAGCAAAATGGTGAAAACTAGGGACTTTGGCATTAACTTAGGCCTAAAACCATAAACAAAATGCCACTGAAATTGCCAAACCATCCACCAAAGAAAAACTAGATCATGCTATCAGCTATTCTTCTAACCTGCAATGAGCAACCAGGGGTGTTTTGTCTCGTCTCAGCAGAAACAAAATAACACTCGTGATCGACAAAATGAAATGCCAAAAGAGATTGTGATGAAGGTGCTTCCTTTCTCCAACTATGTACTAGAAGAATTGCTTGAGCCAGCAAGAATTAACTGCATCCTTCTCCAAGTCCTCTTTCAATTTCCTTACTTCTTGTAGTGCTTGTTGGAATTCCA
Organism: Scutellaria galericulata; assembly: GCA_946896805.1. Classification (NCBI taxonomy): domain Eukaryota; kingdom Viridiplantae; phylum Streptophyta; class Magnoliopsida; order Lamiales; family Lamiaceae; genus Scutellaria; species Scutellaria galericulata. The sequence goes on from OX335797.1 coordinate 13,234,665, forward strand.
ACTTGTCTAGTGGTAACTTGGAGAACTCCTTTAAGAACTGGCGAGCTCGTTCAGCACCTTTGATTACATCGTCGGAGTCCTCCACTCTCTTCCGTTTAGGTCCCATCTGAATATCAGAACCAATCTAAATTAAATAAATCTAGGAAAACAGATATCAGACTTTGTCTAGACCTGAACATCTCTTTATCATAATCACCCTTGGATGAAATACTATGGTGATGAACTGAGGAATGCAAATGATGGAGAAGCAGATTTCTCAAGTATTAGCATCAGTATATGATGTGATTGTCCTTAAATGACCTCCAATGCATAAATCCACATTGATCCTCAACGTTTTGTTATAACTAAATCACTGAGAAGTATTTTTTTTTTACTAATGAATCAACTTAAAATCACATACAAAGAACCCAATTGGCCCACAGAATATCCAGTTGGCTAAGTCATTTAGACCTGAAAATAAATTGTATATTGTCTGCTTAGAACTGCAAAACAGAAAATAGCAAGTGGTGTTCCTTTTCATCTGTGAGAAGTAATTCAAAGAAGGGGGGCGCAGGGGGGGTGGGGGTTATAATTTCTATATATCATACTGCAGAAAATGATTGAGCATATATTTTATTTGCAGCAAACATATGTCCCACAGCTCACAGATACTGATTATATTATATCATCAGGTCACACTAGCGCGTCAAATGTGTTCACTGTCCCACAATTGATAAGCATCAATACCTTTTGCGCAATGCATTTGGAATCAATATACAACAACAAACTCTAAGTCTTCATCCCACTTGTGGAGTCGGCTATGGATCATATCTCGCCATTGAGTTCAGTCAAGAGTCAGGACATGCCCTCATGTATATTTAAGATAACATATCCATGCATTGGAATCACTACTAACTATATATCAATATAGAAATGAGAACTTTCTGGAGCAAACTATTAATTTACAACAATCATAAACAGGTAGCAACGAATATACCTTTTCAGGATCAGAGGGCACAATTGTCATGGGTGAAAAGTCTTCCAACTCAGAAGCCTTTTCTCGGGCAAGGGCAATAACACTTTCTGGAAATTTAGCAAATTCTGCAACATGTATACCAAAACTTTGATCACAGGCCCCTGGTTCAACCTGAAAAGGAAGAAGACATGTACAGTAAAGGTACACATTAAAAAACATAAAAGCAAAAGGGCCTATTTGGACTCTCAAGAAAGCATAAATGACAAGCCATTCCATTGTAATAATTAGGCTACCGAATTTGTTTTGTGCTTGGTAACTGGGAGACAAACAGACCATGTATGACAACTAGGTGGAAGATACACAATGCTATAGCTGTCAAGAATGTAGAGGTAGGATGGCAGATTTTCCCATCCTATGTAGATAAACCATTGTGAGGGTTTTCAGTAATTTGAGCAGTTCTTCCGCTTCCAGGATAAATTCTCTGATTTGAGCCTTATAAAAAGAACTAGAAGGTTGGGCCTTTCCGCTGGGCACCATTGGATCACCAAGGCCCCATTTCATCCCTGCTCTAAGGAACTCGGAAATATAGCCCCGTAGCTTCAGATAATACTTATGCAGGATTACAATTTAAAAAACATTCTAATTGAACCTGGTTGATCTATCCATGACCTGGATGAAGCTTGGGTGAAACTGAGTAGAGGTCCAAACAAACTGATGTTGAAGAACCAATGGATAGTTGTGGTTAGAGTGAAATGTGAAAACCTAAGGGTTCCTTTGAAATGTTTGTCCATGGAAGGTGACTCAGGGCCTAAGTTGAGGCCAAAAAGCCTAGTCAATGGACATCTATATAGATTATCACAGACTTAAGTTTTTGTGAATAAGGAATGACCATTGGAGCAAATTCATAATTTGACTTAAGTGGACATGAACTTCACCCAGCCATTTTGACAACATCATTTGACCTCAACTGGTATGAATACCATCCCTTTTCGGTGACAACAGTAAGCACAAAAGTGCTTGAACATGAAAATAAGTGCAAAAGGGACACACACACATCTATGGACATTCATACAAGTTTATTTGTAATACATATATTAATATGGAGAGAGAGAGAGAGAGAGACCAACCTTGTAAAGCATTGTAAGCTTGCGACTTGATGAGTCAATGTGTGCACTCACATGATAATTAGCTACTCCGGTAAGTTTCTTTGAAGATTGCACATTGCAAGTATTTTCATGAGCTAATGCAGTCAGCTCATGAAAGTGGGTTGCAAACAAAGTAGGTGCTTCAATCACTTCAACAATGTGTTCACAAATTGCCCAAGCTAGGCCTGCATTTCAAGAATTAGAGAACAATAAGCATACCAAATACTCAAGATTGAGAGGAAGAAAAAATATAAAAGAGAATTAGGAGAATTCATTTGAAAGAAAAACACTAAGAGTCGATGTATAAAAATGTCCAAATTAAGGATCCACTAAAATGATGTGGTCCAAAGCTTCTTATGATCAAAAGGAGCAAAACAAATCCTGTCAACAAAAAGAAAACCCTTTCCAGCAACAGCACATGTCAGCAACAAAAGGAGGACTTAAAGAGAATGTTGTGTCAATCCGACACAGAAAATATGTCACACAAGATACAGTCATGTACGTCTTACATGGGTGAGCAATAAACCGTCACTAATCATGCCCAATTAGATGTAGGTGTCAGTTATCAGAAGGTTCTTCCCACCTTTGCAAGAAAACTAACATCATTGAGAAGCCCCCCTCTTGACTTCAAGCTTTAAACTATTTTATTACGATAACTTTAAATTTCAAATGGGATGCATATGCTAACTCAGATTGCAAACTGGATGACCATGTCTCAATGTAATTCAATAGAAATAACAGAATGCCCCTTCACTCGTGCAGCTATTACTTACCGAAGTGAATGTACAGGTTTCTAATTCATTTTCTGACACAATTTCATCATTATGATGATTACCTTGTTGTCTATACTTGAGATCTTTTACTTGCAATTGTAAATGTCATATTCTGAAATCTACCAAGCTAAATTTACAACCAACAATGTGCATTGGAGCACTATCTTTATAAATATTTTCAGATTGTATGGTGGAACTTTAGTTAAAAGCTTGATGCAAAACATAATACCTTTTCTATTACGTGATTTAACCAGCTCATGAGTATGATTTAACATGTTATATAGTGGCTTGAATTTAACTGTATTTAGGTTAATAGAATTTTTTATAAATTTACCCACTCAAAGTACTGTGACTATAACACATTACTGCACCCTACACGTTTGGTAATTGTTTAGACTCCATCTAAATTGACTACTTCACTCAATCGTGTACTTGATATTGACAAAATATGAAAGGGACATTCTATGACTATTAGTGCTTACAGAGTGCACCTGCACAGTACTTACTGTTTCGTCACTTTATGACAAATCAAATCAAGAAAGGAGTTTACACGGGAAAGAAATATGAAATACATAAAAGTCTGAGGCTTGCATGACAAAAACAAGTACAAAAGATGTTTTAGTTTGTGCAGGGATCGTGGATTTGAAAGGTAATAAATCAACGGAACTCAAACATATACTAACCAAATCCATCATATGTTGATGTGCCCCGACCTAGCTCATCAATTATTATTAAAGACCTCTCAGTTGCTCCTTTCAAGATTGATGCAGTCTCTAGCATTTCTTGCATGAACGTTGAAACTCCACGTAGCTATATAAGGGAAAGAATGAATGGAAAAATGAAGTCAACAGAAAAAGGGTCACAATCGGCATCCACCTCTCACACAATAGAAGTCTATTGCTTTTATCATGCAGACAAGACCACATTAGTTGGTTGAACATGGTAATAAGAGGGATGCCACAGCCGGTTCCATTCGCTTAATAAAGAGTGAAAAGGGAAAGATATGGAGCCAAACATTTCTTAACGACAGTAACAGATACAAGAGTTCAGTATTTTCCTTTTACCACTTAATACATGTTATCACTAAAGATTTAGTAAAAAAGAGAAAAAAATATTCAGTCGTAGCATTAAATTCTGGCTGTGTCCCAAAGTACATAAAAAAATCTAGCTGGAAACAATCAAATAAAAAAAACTCTGGAAAAGTAATATTTATCACTTTTGCTCTTCAAACATAAGCTTTCTTATTCTTTTACAGATAAGATAATGTTAAGTAACTTTTCCATAGACATAGATTTATAGACGTGTTTTTATGCTTGTGCCTTGTGTTCATATCAATCTGGTATGTGTGTGTTTTTGTGTGTGTTGAAGTACGGTAACAAAAAGAGAAAACAAAAAAAAAAAGGAAAAAAGGGATCTCCACAATATCTTCATTCAAGAAAAAAGCATGTGATATAGCTTTGAGATTCAAGAGACTTTTTTCACTCCATCCCGTTGAGACAAAACAACACACTGACAATTGAAGCATTTTACAAGTTATGGGTGAATAAAGACAATCACACATTGCTATATTTTGATTATATGCCAAACAAATCTTTAGAATTCAACCAACAGCATCAAGTTCAATTTAAAAAGACTGATTTCCTATTAATAAGGCTTACCTGACAGTCACCAGCACCCACACGAGCAAAAATGCAATCGCGTATAGAAATGCTAGCATTGTCACATGGGACGAAACAACCAACTTGTGCCATCAGAATGTTCACACCCACCTGCTCAAAAACATAATGACCTGTTAATCGAGAAAAGTTTTTGATAACAAAATTTCATATTTGCCTGGGCACTCTGAAAATATTTCCATTGCTAACATATGGGTTTGGTTAGAACTCAGAGAAAGGATTGCATCACATATATTTCTACTAGACAGAAACAGCATTTGATAAGGTGGTGAAGATGGCCCAATCAAGCATAAAAGAGGTGAATACATACTTCATTATTGTTTTATGGTTACATGTTTTTGCCGACATATGATAGAATCTACAGAAGGCATTTTCTTCACAAATCTGAGCTTGCATCTACAATAGCACTTCTAAGGACTTAATCCTAAAGATATTCCATCAAATGTCTTACAGTCCTCATCAGTGATACTTATCCACAGCAGAGTAAGGATTATCATATGCACAGCTAACCTACTTTTGATTGTTTATACTTAATAAATAATTGACAGGAGCAAAAAAGATTCCAACTAAATATAATGTTCTACTTTTACCTGTCGTATGAACGTTGATTTTCCACCCATATTTGGTCCTGTGATAATCTGGAACCAACTTTTTCCCCTCACCTGCAGAGACCAATAAAAGTAAGCAATGGCTGATTTCAACATAGGCTGCAAAAGATACTAATCTCCATATTATATGAAAACTTACTAGTTTACAATCATTTGGAATAAAATTCACCCAATCTTGAGCCTCAACACAAGGATGCCGACTCCCTTCTAAAATAATGTCTCCTGCATCCTATCGAGCATTGAAAGCTTGATCATGGAGAACAAAAAAATTGTAAATCTTGCAATGAGAATCAGAGTGATTAATTAATTCTTACGGATGGAGAGATGATTGGTCGTGTGTAAGGGGTGGGACAGCTGGCGGCCAAATCAGCAAAACTAAGTAAAACATCCAATTCAGAGAGAGACGAAGCTAATCCCTCAAACACCTGCACAAATAAAATATGGTAATACATTAGTGATAATAACAATAACTGCTATAATAATAGAAACAACATTGACATAATCTTGGAAAATAGATACCTCGGAAAAACTTGCAGAAGTTTGGACTACCCTGGCAACCAATTCTTTCTGGCAAGTTTTATATTCCTCAACCACCTTTTGGTAATGGTCACTTAGTTTCTTAAGCTTTGTGTTTGTGAACTTCACCCCATCCTTGCGAGTTTCAAGAACAATAAACTGGGTATTCAGCTTCTTCCTTACCTTTGGCTCCTCCTTTTTGGTAATTCTAAAGGCATATCCATACTGTGTACCCTTTTCTAATTTCAAAGCTTTATCAAGAGTCAGATCAAGATCACTAGCTGCTTTCCTGTGCAAGTCATGTATCTGATGTTCCAGAGATTCCTGTTCATTTTTCAAAGTCGACAGCTGTGCATCATACCCTGATGAAATCATGTATTCTCCATTCTCAAGTTGATCAAGGTCAACAGAAGCTTCCACAAGTCCAATGAACTTATTCAAATGATTATCATCGGTCCAGACTTCCAAAGGATCCAAATATCTTTCCTTGATCAATGAAGCATATTGGCCATTGTACTGCTCTAATGCATTTTTTATGAAAGGAAGTCTGATGCTTGACTGCATGCCAAAAAAAGTACTAGTGAATCATATATGGGTTGGGAGAATTAACAAGATTATAAGTCTATCTTTAGTAATTCAGAATGTGCCATAGTAGACACATTGAGTCTTGAGGAAAGAATAGATATTTCAATCAATCTTCATCAAGTATCAGATATCAAATAAGGTAACGCCAAAATATTTTATGAAATGAAATTTTAATAAATAATGACCAAACAATTTTAAGAAATGAAATGGTTTGAAGAGACTTGAAGGAAAAACTTTGTTTCACAAGAGGCAGTTCCATTTTACTCTTGAACTAAAGGTGTTCCTCCTCAGTTTATGCAAACTGCTACTCCATCTTACACATGTCCAATGAGAAAACATGAACAAATAGTTATATAGGGGCTCCAAAGAAAAGTAACCAAGATTACTTTTTTTAGTTAATAAAACAGCAAGTCCAATCCAATGATTTTCTTAATATATTTAGTCTTCAGTTAAGCCTGTTGGTTTAGAGTGCGGCCATCTTTAATGTTAAGCCTCACATACATTTAGCATGACATTTGTTTTGTTTAGATCCATCAAAATACACATTTGGTCATAATATTCGGTGATTTTTATTAGTTTATAATTGATCGGTGTTTAGATTGGTTGTGTCTTCTTTTGGTACAAGCATCTTGTTTATTTAAGCAAGTAGTAGAATGACCCAATGCTATAAATATGTTCTTAACATGGTATGGCAAAGGAAGCATTTTATTTGTGATCCATTTAAAGACGCTAGAAAAAACAAAGTAGTACAAGAGGATACAAATATTCTCCTACAAAATCTTAGCCCATGAGAAACTAAAAGGAGTCTATCATTAAGAAAAAAAATTATTCTATTATCAAGTGTTAATCAAGCAAACCAGAGAAATCAAAGTATACCTGATAAAGCTTCACAACATGAACAAGACTTGCTCTTTTTCTCTCAAGAGAGAGCATAAGTCGCTCTATATCTGAAATTCTTTTAAAATGCTGCCTTAGATCTTGGCGTAGACCGCTATCCTCCACAAAAGCTTGTACCAAATCCAACCTCCTGTTTATCTCATCAACATCTAATAAAGGTTGTTTCAGCCACATGTGCAGTAAACGCTTACCCATTCCTGCAGTACAGGTTCTATTCAAAAGACCAAATAAGCTGAAGTTTTTGTTAGCATCGGATTTGCTCTCCATGACATTTAGTGCCCTCATGGCAGCGGAATCTAATCTCATGTAACAATCAAGATTGTATCTTTCAATCTTGTAGTTACCATAATTGCTCTCATCTGCAAGCAGATCTGCATATGACATTACACAGCCGAGAGCACCACCTGCGAACTCAAATGCAGCAAGCAGATCTCTTACTGGATCAATAGAACCTTTCACAAGCCTACCAAGATCTTGTACCAAATCTCTTCCTTTAAACTCAATTTTCTTTCTTTCGGTTACCATTGCACCACACCTGGACAATGCATCAGTCAATGGTTTGTATTCACTAGATTTAGCAATCTCCACAGGCAAAAGGCATTCCTTGCAACCAAGAGCAACCAGAGCTGACTCCATATTTGTGAAGTGGTTGTCATCTGGAAATTCAGCCAATCCAAGTACCCTCTTTGTAAGATCAACATAGCCCAACCCAACAGTACATCCATTTTCACGAAAATTTGCAATGACAGCCACAATTGCTGGAGAATCTTGCATTTCATTATTTGCAAACAGAATCTCTTCAAAACTGCCTAAATTTCCAGGGCTTCCACTTTTCACTAGTTTCCAATTTGCTCCACTTCCCTCATACAGTTCAAGAGTGTGATCAGACCTCTCCAAAAGAAGGTCTCGGGCCATCGTCTCAAACATATTCTTGCTCACACTAACACTAGGAATGGCATCAGACCCACTTCCAAGTTGGCGCACAGCAGTTGTTGTGTGATAATATGTCTTTGCAATGAAAGTTGCATTCTCACCATGCACAGTATAGTAGTCCTGGGAAGGAATAGCACAACTTACTCAGGTGATGAAATCCAAAAAAAAAAAACCAAGGGCACAGAGAGTTTTCCCCCAAGTACAAAACAGTCATAGATATCATTCTAAAATAGATAAATAGAAATTAGAAATAAAGTGGTATTTTCTTTTCAGAGTTATTTAAATCACACATGGGAAGCCCATAATGGATGGTAGCTTTCACATGCACAAAAAAAGTACACACCCATCTAAAAAATCAAGAATAGAATTAGAGATACAACCTGTAGAAAAAATGTATCAGAAAACACCTACTGGGAGATATAGATGGCAAACAAAACACAATCTTTGACTCTTGTCATGTAATACATTACGCTTTCTTCTTGGATTGCCTCAGAAAGGTCACTCAAGAGAAATACAACTTAACTAAAGCTGTGAAAAACCCATCTAAAGTTATTTCTTAAGAATTGACGTGAAAGGATGAAAATGCTCAACAAGGTAAAAAGGGTAGCTCGTCTTTCTTGTTGAGCAATGATGACACTGCAGTTAATCCAAGTAAAATTCATGGTAAAAGCTTTGACAAATAAAGATCAAGAATCATCTTATTTTAAGATTATAATATGTTGGTGCCTGTAGTTCCTAAAAAATAGTCTTACTGCCTGTATTTACACTCAACTTGCAATTTGATATAATTAGCTTTCTCAGAAGAACTACCCCTTGCTTAAAATAGAAGAATTCCATATTTTATATCAGCCAAAATACATAACATATAACAGACGAATGCCTTATTATTCTATGATCAGAGTTAAGACAGTTCTACTCAATATATTACATGCTCAGCATAAAAACAAAAGCAAACTTCCAAAAGGGGGACAGAACTAACCCGACGATCAAAGAATCGAACAGCCCGAGGATCCTGCAAGAAAGAAAGCTGAAAGTTTAGCCACCATTTTTAAACCAAACATCGTTAAAGCACAATATAACTCAAGGTTTCACTGGTAAAACTAAAATGAGTGCTCACACTAGGTAGCCTTTTGAAGAATGAGAGAAACCCTTGAGCTTGCTTGGCATCTAACATATATTGATCCCGAATTAATCATGATATTAGTACGAAAACAATAAAATTATAATCTAAAAACAAATGAATAGAAACTAGGGTTAAGTTGTACCGAGTTTGAGTTCGGGAAGTTTATTCTGCTCCTCAAAATTGTCCCCCATTTCTGGCAGAAATTAGGATCTTAATGCGGTGGAGAATTTCTCAGCTTCTTCCGTTGTTCTTCAAAATTTGAAGCTCTGCGTAAAATTAGCAAATATGATGAGAGTGTGTGTAGTGTTAAAGCGTGAGTTTTGAGGTTGAGGAATGGCGGGAAGAAGTGGCGCTTTCTTCAGAGCAGGCGGGAGTCGGGACGCCATTGTGCTGGGCTGGTTTGGGCCGGACCGGTCTAGTCGGGCCGGTCTTGCTATGTACACATTCTTCTTACTTTTTTTTTTTTTTTTTTTTTATCGATTTGAGAAATAAGTCAACCATTAAGATGAGGTATGAAATATAAGTCCAATGATGAAAATATTCGAAATATCGGTAAATATCGGAAAAAATATTATGGATGGAATATCCGAGAAATATCAATAAATCGGTGAAATATTAGAAAAATATTGGTAAATATTTGTACAAATTTTTCCACTAATATTGATATTTCCATGATATGATTCCCTGGGTCGATTGGGATCCGTGCCTTTTTTTATGTTAACTTTTATATTATATTAATCATATTTTTATCATAACATTGATGTAATATTTTAACTTAAAAAAAACAAATTTCGACACAATTTTGTACGTATGTAATATTACTCATATTTTTATGTGATATTATTTATATTTTTATATCGGTACTTATAGCTAGCATAAGTAAAAAACATGACTTTTTTTTTATAAACTTGAAGCTTCATTAATAAAGCAAGACAATCGGAACTTATAAGTCAACACACCTGAGGAGGTAACTAAAAAATATGACTAATATAACTAAAAAGTATGAATACATTACGTGTTTTTGTAAAATAATGTTAAGATACAAGTAAAATAATGAAAATGTATGACCAATATAATTAAAAGATACAACTAATATTACTAAAAGATATATACATGCGGGCACGAGTGGATGTGGAATACAAGACACGTGGGGTGCGTCACGGGGCGGAACAGGTGCATGGATCCTAGTTTGAAGAATTATGATTTTATATCTGTCACATTATTAGTTTGAATACACACAAACTCAACAATAGGTTTTACATCTACAGTGTTATTTTATATCTTATTTTAGTATTTATTGTATGTTTGCTATTCATCCATATTATGAGTAAAATTCAAATATTTAACAAATAATAAATTAAAATTAATATAGATATAAAAAAATATAGGAAATTGCAAATAACATAGTTAATTTTGAAATTTTCTAAATTAAATTCAAAATCTTATGATTGTTCGAAAAAATATAAAACTATAGTTGGATTTCATAGAAACTCTATATAGGGTGGTGGTTGATCGCTAGAATCTTTTAGCTGATCATACATCATAGTTCATAAAATTTTACAAAATAAACAGTAATTCATAATGTAATGCAGCCATACTAGTTAAATTTTATCTGGATAATTGAAATTCCAACAGTTGTATTTTAAACTAAAAAATTACTATAATAATTAAAGTAGGAAAAAAATACCAAAATAATTAGAAAAGTAGAGGATGAAAAACGGATGGTACAGGAAAAAATGATTAGTATAAAATTAGGTCGAGTGTGTCATAAATGGTCTTGTAATTGAGTTTTTGATGCTTTATGAGTTGTGCACAATTGTGTATTGATGCCAGATTTTGAGCGGTTTCCATGTTGACCTTACATGGTCATACACTATACTCCATTTTATACGGAAATGATATTTTTATGCTGGTTTATCTCCTATTCAATATGCGATCAGTCTTACATTATATATACATTTTAATATTTACTAAAACTTTAAAAAACACATACTAAAAAACATAATAGATATAAAATATCATAAAAAGGATAAAACAAAAACTTAAAAAATTAAATCAATTCAAGAAATAACATCGTAGATTTCAAGTTGCCAATGTAAAATTTCAAAGTTGGAATTTATATCATCACATTTAATCCCGTACGTGAAAAATCAGCCCCAAATATTATTTTTGCTGTCAACCACATAAAACATGTTCAAAATTTAATTTTCCAATGCAAGGACGTGTTTGGAGGACGTAATTCCAATTTCAGAAAATCAATTCAAATGAGAATAAAAAACGTACGCCGTGTGAAAGCGGCATGACGGGATTAAACAAACATCGCATACCCACCATTTTCCATTCACAAAAAATATAAAATAAAATAAAAATACATTTAATTATTTGCAAATTGCAAGAAAATACATTTAATTATTTGCAAATTGCAAGAAACAACAGTGGTTTTTCCTTTTTCCATTTTATTATCAATTAATTTTTTGTTATTCATCGATAAATAAATATAATAATATTCACAATGGCGCCTGCTCCTTTCCCAATCTCTCTCAAGCTTTTGTCCTTTGCTTAATTTCATCTCCTTCCCAATTAGGCAGATAAACAAGCGTCACTTCTACGATTTTTGTCCCAATCCATAATCTCAATTCTCGTTTATCTTGTAAATAAATTCAATTTGCTCATAGATTGATATATACAGTGATTTCTGGGTTCTGTAATTGCATATATTTTATAATTTCGAAATATATGTAATTCACACACGGAGTGTGTGTGAGAGCTTCAGAGGTGGGGAGATATGAGCTGGAGAAGAGTGGCGAAGTCGTTGCAGGGAGTGGCGGCGCATACTTTGCTTTTCTTCTTTACGATACTGCTCGTTTTAAAGCTCGATCATATCGTTTCGTATTCTTGGTGGTAATGTTTTTCCCCTCAGTTTTTTTTGATCGTTTGTTTTTTTTATTTGATACGATTTGTAATTTTGGCGAATATATTTTCTTGTATGTGCATGTGTACACATGGGCTTGGAAAAATAATTTTGGAATTTTGGTATTATTTGGAATTTTAAGGGAATATTTATTAGAAATGGTTTTTGCTTTTCCTCTTGTTTTTGTGTTTGCCGTTGAAAGACTTTTGGGGAGGGAAAGAAAATTATGTGAATGTATGATTACGTAGAAACCACACACTAAGACCTTTGAAGGATGTCATCAATAATTGCGTGATGAATGAAGGTTGAGATGGATACATTTTGATGTAATTTGGTGACATGAAATTTGGGATATTGAGAAGGATAAAGTCTCACTAGAAGGGTTGCACTAGATGATTCAAATGTGGCTGTAGACTTGAAGTGGGGAGAGAAATCAGGATGTTGGGTCCAGTCCCATCTGAAACCACTACATTAAGTTAGTGAAAATGTAGGATAAAAATGCGGGCAATATAAAATGAGTTAGATAACTGGACACATACCTCCATCATTTTTAGGAAATATCATTTCACCTCAATTTTGCGGGAGATGTATTCTCCACAAAATATGCACTGATGAAACTTTGCCATGGTACCTTATGCTCATGCCTTAAGGGCTCTCCAGGCTTTAAGTTCAAATTTGAGATATGGCTTTTTAGTGACTATATCTGTTAAAAAAGAGGTGTTGCCTGCCCACATCCACTAACTCCTGATTGTTTCCAAATTGAGTAGAGTAATGCTATCTATAGTGCACCATGGTAGTGCATATCCAACAACTCACTTGGAATATAGTTTGAATACAAAAAGGCAATTTATTTATTATGTAAACATAATATTTTGAGAAGTTGGATCACCCTTTTGACTCATCTGATTGTTCAGTACAATGTTTCATCTTGTCCATCCCAAATTACTTTGGGTCTGCCTGAAGTATTTGCCTCATTGTCCCCAATTATGTATTTTCCTCATCAGAAAGCTTTAAGAAAAAAATATATTGGATCATCCTGAAGTGGATTTCAGTGAGCTCCATGTTTATATGCTGGTCTTGTTGTAGAAATATGTTAACATCATGTTGAGTTGACATATAGCCAGAAATGTCTGGGATGTAATGAGGAGTGGTGCTTTGGTGATGATTGATAAATACTTCACAGAAATATTACTTAATGTATTAGGTGCTGAAATAATATCAATAAATTCAACAGGTGCTGAAAATTATATCGACAATACTATTACGTGTGGAACAGAACTGATTTTCCTTACCGATCTTGATAAATTTATAAATTGATCTGTGACTCTAGGGAATACAATAATAGGATTAACCAAGCTAAATTTATTCTCATCATGCTAGTGTGTCATAAATCTAGTTGGTTTTTGAGAAGTTCCCGAAGCAGCTTAATTAAACACAGTTTGAGCGACAATTTGTGAGCATAGATTGTGATGCTGTCCTTTCTTATACTTATGCCTCATTCATTTACTTTTCTATGTGCAGGGTAATTTTCTTTCCACTATGGCTGTTTCATGTACTTGTTGCACGAGGAAGATTCTCTCTACCTGCTCCATCAGTTCCCCATGATCGTCATGTATGCCTCTATGTTCTATTATTTTCTGAAAACATTCAATAATATAACTCTGCAGAATGGTAGAGGTTGCATCATGCAAGTTGATGTAACTTTAATTTTTTAAATATAATTTTGTTTTGAATTAGTGGGCCCCATGCCATGCTGTGGTTGCTATGCCGTTGCTTGTTGCATTCGAACTGCTTCTTTGTATATATCTCGAGAGTATATACGGTAAGGAAGTACAGCCTTTTCATAATTTTTAGTTCCAGTCAGGAATTAATTTATATTTTTCTATTTAATGTAGTAATTCTGTGAATCTGCTCCCCTTTTATTTTCTTCACCAGGCAGGATTATTTGAGCTAACTGTGTTGGTAGAATGCATGCTTTTGCATTGCTATCGAAATTATCTATGAATGTTTCTTCATTTTGCAGTTAATAATTCTGCTGCTGTGAACCTGAAAATCGTTTTCCTTCCTTTGCTGGCCTTCGAAGTTATTATCCTCATCGACAATTTTAGGTATTGCATTTTCTTGAATTTACTTTCATTCTGTTCCTCTCCTATGAGAGATTGCCTTTCAGGATACGCAACACCAGTTGGTAACAGTTGGATCCGAGTAACAAAATTTCTCATGCTAGACAACGAGCTTTGTTCTTGGGCATTAGTTCACTGAAAAAAAATTTAATTACTTCAAAATTCTAACGTTAGAATATACCAAAAGATACAGCACAGGTGTTCATAATGTTGGTACTTTTTGCTCATTAATCCTTGTCCAACAAGGTTAACCCTTAAACTATGAAGAAACTCAAATTTTCCTGAACCTCATATCAACTCTTTTGATGTATCTTATTGTAATGAAGTTCATGATTTCTCCTCAGAATGTGCAAGGCTTTATTACCGGGAGATGATGAAAGCATGAGCGACGAGGCAATATGGGAGACACTTCCCGTAAGTTTTATGCTTTAACAGAATAAGTGAAGAGTGCCAAACTCAGATCATTTTCTGTTCCTCTAGAAGTTAAATGGCAGTTCTGCATCCTCATTGCTACCTTCTCTTATGTAGTCTATATGTTCAATTGGCAAATGGTTTTGCATCTTAAATGAATTTATTTTTGTGATTAAGTAAATAGTGTTCAATTTCGGACAACTTAATACAAACAGGCAAAATTTCCACTGTAGAATGGAAGAACACATGGAACAACTGATTAAGGGCTTACTGCACATTTTAGGACAGCATTTTACAAACAGGCAAAACTTCCTTTTAAAGAAATGGAAGAACATAAAATAAACAATTGTCTGTCTTATCAAAACCTCAATCTGCTTCCCTTCATCTCTTCATCTCTTATAACTCTACATAGTGCAAAATTATAGACATCCTCATGACGCTCTTGCTACCATACAGCTTCAGGAATTGAGTGAATTTCATACCCTCTTTATTCCTTGGTGCATGTTAAAGTAAAAGCCATGAAGATACTCTATTACACACACACACACACAGTTACAAAATATATATCAGATTGATTGTCATTGTTAAATTGCATTTTTTGGACACAAAAACAATAGAACTACTTGACAGATCTTTGTGTTATTATTTTGTTCAATCTGTTGAATTAGGGCGCAGCATTTCCTTTCTGCAAGTTCCATACTGGGTGTTCGTTTTGTGTAGAACTTTGATAACTTCCTGCATGGCCTTTTATTGAGTGACTCATCAAAATAACTGATCAGCCAAAAAAATTGAATCTAAGACTTTTCTAGAACACCTTTGGAAACTGCTATCAAAATATGAGGAGTCATACATCAACTGCAGAAGTTTAAGCACCAACACTTTTCTTGGGCATCAAGTTTTATTTAGCTTGTCTTGCATTTTTTAAGTGACTGCTAGAACACCAGGGAGCACCAATAGCTTTTAACCTTATTTCATTGGCCAGTTAAGTTACCAAATACATGGTGCCCATGTGCTACTTAATTCATGTATGAGGTCACAAGCTAACAGGACTTGGACTGGACAAATGATATTAAGCCAATACCAGTTTGAACAGTGGGAACCAAGCATTGGTAGGTACAGCATGCATTTTTCCAACTTGGTTTGTGCTGTCTTCTACACTTCTAGGAGGCACCTCTAGCATTCCATTTGTGTGCTATACTTGTCTGGTACTGACAAGAGTATCAGAATTTTAATAAGGGCAGAACATGAGACACTAACCATTTCCGCGTTCAGTGGAAAGAAAAAGTACTTTTATGAGGGTTAGATAAAGGACCTGAAGCACAAAGTATTTTAACCATTTAGCCAACTTAGTTCAATTTTGTGGTTCTCATATGCACCTCAAGTTGTGTAGTGCTTTACGGGCTGGCACTTAGGATATGACAGGTAGCGTTGTAATTTTAACATTTGCTACTGACTTGGGGAGTTTATGTTCCTAGCTGCATATTTGTCACTTTTTTTCGTGGTCTATTCTTGCTTATTTTTGTTTTGGTTTATCCATACACCACAGGATTATTAATTATTAACGACTACTATGTTGTTCTCAGCACTTCTGGGTAGCGATATCAATGGTTTTCTTTCTTGCTGCAACAGTGTTCACTCTCCTGAAGCTGTGTGGTAAGTCTCTTCTCTCTTCACCATCATTAAGTGTATGTGTTTGGTTCTGTATCTGTGTGAGTTTCCCCTTCATTACCCTCAACCAGAAAGTGAAATGAATAAAAAGGAAAACCTTGCAACCTTGATTGCCAGGCATCTATGAAAACATATTTTAATGTTATCATCTTTTGTTTTATGCATGTTTCATCTTTTAGCATGTACATTTTTGGTTTGAATATAATCTATGAGTCTGCTTGTTTCTAACCCCTATCTGCTTGTGGCGGCAATACTATATTTTTCTGAAAGATCTTCTAGATGGCATATGCTAGTAATACTTGATCTCTTATTTATGCTACTTCTATTGGCTAGGCAAGAAAGCATCTTGTTTCATTTTCTGTTTCTGATTTAGCTTAAGCAGTCAAAGCTGTTACTTTGTGCCTTGAACTTCCCATTGGAAGCTTATAATCCACTATGTATGGAGAGTGAGAAATTACAGATACTGAGCTTACAAGGTGAGATACTGAAGCATATACTAATAGTTGGGAATCCATACAGAACTGAAAACATGTTACGATTATTGAGTTCTCGTGATACGCCCTTCAAGGCCTCTACCATCGGTGCAAATTTGGAGATGAAGGTATAAGAGTTAAAGTTCTTTTGAAAGAGTTTAACTAGCTCCTATGTGTCTTGCAAAGCAAGAGCACGGGCAACGCCACAGTAAAAAAGGCAGTTGGTAAACTGATGCTCGACGAGAATGAGGAAAGATTGGTGCAATGCTGATAAGATGAAATTAAGTAGTCCGGAAAGCTTTTTTAGCTGAGAAGGAAAAACTCTCTGAGAAAAATACACTCTACTAGATTGCCATTTTGTTCTATATTTATTTTGGATGCAATGGACGTCAGGGAAGAGTGTACGTATATTGCATAGGTTTGAGTCATGTTTTGGCTAAAGATGTAATATTTTGAAGTCAAGAAACTTGGCTCGGAGTCTTCTGTTTAGTTTACCTATGAAAATGAAGAACTCACCTTTGCTATAATACCTAAACTTTTTGGTAGAGGTGATGCTGGGTGTGTTTGAACTTTTAGGCTTAAAAAAGGTGGGAATAATATATGAAATTCCTTGCTAGGGCTATAACTTTAAAGATGAATATGATATGTCAAGTTCCTCTATGACTTCTATATTTCATTTTTATTTGCTGCCATTATGAAGGATACTCCCCTGGAATGATCACGTGTATAATATGGGATAATGGAAAAACTCAGGAGCAGTGAAAGATCCCGGATAGCTTGGTCCTTATCCTTCCTCATTTTGGATGGTGTTGGACTGATATTATTAACAATTATCATTATCTATATTTTTCAAAGAGACCAAATGAGATGAATCTGGTGGGCTGCTTGTAGTGGCTGTAAATAGTGTCCTAGTACAATAAAGTTGAGAACAGAAAATAAGAATTTAATTGCACTTTCCCTCCATACCAGATGAATGCTAAGGTTTACCAAATAAGATTTGGTTGTGATTTTTTATTTTTTATTTTTTATATTTTGAATTGAAGGTGATGTTGGAGCTCTTGGCTGGTGGGACTTGTTCATCAATTATGGGTATCATTTCCTTAACTTTATCCTTTCATTCTTATGTAATTAAGATTTCACATGTTCAAGCATTGGCTAATTTCGTGTTCCTATAGGATTGCCGAGTGCTTTGCATTTCTTGTTTGCACAAAATGGTCAAATCCAGTTATTCATCAAGATTCACGAACAAGAGAAGAAAGCTCATCTTCTACTTCTGTTAGATATCTGGATTGGAATAATGGTTTAGTGGTATCTTCTGAGGATCATTTTCAGGGTAGAGTGTGTGGCCTGCAAGATATTGGCGGCCACATCATGAAAATCCCAATTATTGGTTTCCAAGTCCTCCTTTGCATGAAGCTCGAGGTACCCATTATAATTCTTGTTGCTGTTGTGACTAAATTAGCAACAATTTGCTTGTCCTGTGATGTTTCATCTACTAATTGTCTATACATTTTGGAATAGGGAACACCTCGAAGTGCTAGAAATATTCCTCTTCCAGTTCTCTTCTCTCCTATTTTTGTACTGCAAGGAGCTGCAGTCTTGTTGGCAACATCCAGATTTGTTGAGAAAATTGTTCTTCTGCTACGAAATGAAGCTAGTGGAGGAATATATTTTGTGTACACTTCAAGAATTCGTGACTGCTTTGCATTCCTGCATCATGGCTCTAGGTAATGTTTAATGACATCCTTCACTGTTGGTTGTGTTTCATCAAATTTAAATATGTCTTGTGGAGATGCTTCCTGCAGTAACAATGTTTTTGTCATTTTTTTATCAGACTGCTTGGCTGGTGGTCCATTGATGAGACAAGCAGAGAAGAACAGGCCCGCCTGTTCCACGATGGGTCTTCTGGGTAAAACCTTTTTGTTTTGACTTATTACAAATACAATTCAGTTGAATATACATAATTCAATGAGTGTGTACACATCTTCTACAGTGGCTAACAATCATATTACTTATTTGTCATTAAGTTTCAAATCTGACATGGATGTCTGAAAATTTTGATAATTGTCAGGTATTCTGTAAAATTTGTTATCATTATATGGCAACTTTATGTGATGGGACATCCTCAAGTACAAGAAAGAAAAACAAAAGGGAAGGCCAAAAAAGAAAAAAAGGAATCCTCTAGTCATGGAGTACTGAGACTGCAAGATTATAATTAAATCATTTACAATTTTCTTTGTGGTGCTATATTTACAACTTTCAAGTCAAGCAGAGCTGTTGGAGTTTGATGAAAATTGTCTCTGACAAGTGAGACGTCAGCAACAAATGAAAGACAAATTTTGAAAATAATATGGGGAATAGGTAACTGATTTTGTTGTGCAGGGTTAGACATGCTCATGACACAGTAGCAATGAAGCTATAGGTTTTGCATAACTGCACAAGAAATACCCTTGAACCTAGTGTTAAATTGGGCTGTGTACACTTAATTTTTCTTAAACATTTTAGCCCGATTGGTGATCTGATCCTAGCATTCTTACTGCAAGTTTCTACAATGAATTTTAGCTTTGATTTATGATGACCTAACAAGCTAATTAGCGCTTTAACATATTACTCAGATACAACACTTTCTCTGGCTATCCGCCTGAGATTGTGAAGAAAATGCCAAAGAAGGATCTTGCCGAGGAGGTGATTGTCTTCTCCTTAATTGCATTATTGTGTTTTTTGTCAGTATTATAATCACATAGTTAAAGAAGGTGTGATACTTACTCCATTTGATTCTCTTGTTTTAGGTTTGGAGACTTCAAGCAGCACTTGGTGAGCAAACAGAGATTACAAAATTCAGCCAGCAGGAGTATGAGAGACTTCAACATGTAAGAATATTAGTTCTGATTGGTCTTAGTATTTAACTATGTTCTTGTGTGCCTGTTTGTGTATTCCTTGTCTTTCTGTGTCTGCTAATCAGAAATTTACTCAACCATAAATTCGTCAGTCTTATTTTGTTTTCTGATCCACTTTTTCTCCACCCATATGGTAATGATGATCAATAGGAAATATGTATTCAAATGAGGCAGTCATGTGCAAGATAGAAGCTTAGTATGTGTTTCATAGTAGAAGACTAAGAACACCATTTGAAATAGCAACATGTGAATTTTTTGTACGAAAACAAACTAGAAATGCAAACTTTTTACTCATGATGGATGAATATGACAGTGATTCAATGTCCTTTTCCCTCTTTTTTTTTTTTGGTTGGATTTTGACACATGAAGTTTCCTCTGTATGTGTGTGGGTATAGTGTGTGTGTGTGCCATTGGCACCTCCTTTGGGCACCATGTGAGACACGAATGCTATGTCAGCAGCAGGTGCCCATGAGGGATGTGCAGGGTACCACCCCCCCCCCCCCCCCCCCACACACTTATATACACTTATATATGCCATGAAGCTGATTTCCTCAAAAAAGTGAATGCCTTGTCACAATATTGTCCAGGAAAAGATTTTGTGCAGAGTCTGCTTCGAAGGAGAGATTAGCATTGTACTTCTTCCATGTAGGCATCGCGTTTTATGCAGGTACTGTGATTTTATTACTTCTGTGACCTCAAAAAACTCCCTTTTAAATACTTTCATTATCACCACTAATTGTTGTTGAACACAGCTCCTGCTCCGACAAATGCAAGAAATGCCCAATTTGTCGACTGTCTATTGAAGAGCGATTACCTGTATATGATGTATAGCCTCTGTAGATTGCTGCCCTCGTCTCGTCTCATCTCATCTTTTAGGACTTCATTTTTAAAGAGTAGAAACTTTCTGATGAAGGTAGTTTCTTCCTAAAGGCTAACGATATGAGACTGGTATTTGACACAACTAACGAGAGCAAGAGATCGATTGCTCGACTGCTGCATTTTCATGACTCCACTCTTTACTTGTACATACTCTTATAAGCTTTTGAGGATTGAGAAAGATGTATAATATGACATGATGCTTTTGCCAAAGTTTTACCTTTAGTTCATCATTCCTGCCTCTATTTTTTCATCATTTATGACTTCCCTTTTTAATTGCTGATTCTTGTTCTGCCATATCTGCATTTTGTGTGTGATTATTTCTTTTTCTTTGTTATCAATGATTATAATCATTATAAATATTGTTACTGTTGGAGAAAGAAAAATATACTATAATTTAGTCATTATTTTAATGTTTTAAATTATGAGTAGGAGTGGATAGTTCTGGTGTCTACGGGCCTAGAGCTTCACCCATCAACCCGGCCCATTAACATCATAACGGATGTAACTAGGCCCATTACTTATGAACCAGACGTGGCAGGTTTACAGGCCCAACCCAATCTAGTTCTATGAAAAAAATTCATGCAATTGTTTTCTTGGTTGGTTTACACTTACTTCCCCAATTCTTGGTTAATAACTAGACTGGTCATTAAGTTCGGGAAAATTGCAATAAACCCCCTTAATATGATGTTTGGATTTTTTAAACTCCATGAACATGTAGAAGATGCTTGTTACAAGTTACGAGTTACAACCTTCTATGGTTGAAAGATGATAAATTTAAATCAGCTGCTTTAACTGTATTTTATTTTATTAATTAAATTTTTTTGAAGATTATTTTATTATAAATTTTGAAGGAAATGCGTAAAAAATAATTTAATTTGAAAACACACATTTCTTGCTATTATAAAATGTTGTATAATTTTAGTTTCAAAAGGAGTCCATATTGAAATTTGATGGATCAAAAGCTTGATTGCAATTTTCATTAGCATACAAATTTTATTTGGTAATTCATCCAAATTATAAGAAATTTTTTCATTAATGAATGTGAATTTCATGGGTATGTATGATTACCGGTCTCATACAAACGCTAATAAAATATGTTTGAATAGTTTAAAATGGATTTGAAATGTATATGGAATAAAAAAATATACATTATTTGTAGACATATATTTATATATAATAACCAAAAAAAAAAGCAAAACAAAGACCCAAGAACCGAAACTCAAGTAATATGTAGTTATTAATAATTTTTTTTAATGAATTAAAGAAGAGGGGAGAGAGAGAATAAAACTAGAAAACTTACATATCATTAAATTTTGCACCAATATAAAGATGAGTATCAATCAATTAAACTACAAAAGTAATGTGGGGTAGTTATTAATGATCTGATTGAGATGAATTTTTGAGACGAGTTTGAATAAATATGGTAATCGAGTTCTTACTCAATTAAAATACCTGCATATATATCTACTTGCCATCCCTAAATTCACGTTTTTATTTTTTCATTTTGATATTTAATATATAATATTAAAAAATAGTTAACTTCCTGCCTAAACTTCTCAAGAGAAAAATCACACACACATACAACACATATTTCACTCCTCCGAATCTCTCTCTCGTCCAAGTCGTCTGTCCCGCCGCCGCCGCCGCCGCCGCCGTCCAATCTACACGTCCACCGCCCACCTATATGAATCTGAGTTTTCTATTAACCCCAATTTCGAAACCCTAACCACAGCCCCCAAAGCAGGTAATCAATGGTCGAATGTTTTTCTACTGCCTCTTCCTGATGCTTTCTGTTTTGAGAGCTTGTTTTTGTTTATCTATATTCATCACGATTTTTTATAACATAGGATTTGAAGTTTGAACTTCGAAGGGTAATTCTACGTGGTTGTGTGCGTGTTTCCTTGTGCTGTGTTATTAGGTTAAAATCAATCTGCTCTTTGTTAATCGATGCTTGAAGATTGTTATGGAATCGTATTTGAAGTGTGGAAGATGTATCTGAGTTTTCTTATAAGGGAATTCTGGCAGCATTAAACTTTTTAGTTCTTTTCTTTTACTATTGCTCTTGCTTTATTTATTGAACGTACCCTCGTCTAATTTTCTGTTTTAGAGATTATTATCTGGCTTATTGTTGAAAAAAACTACTCGGTTCTTCAATTGTCGATTAGGTGATCTTCTGTCAGTTCTAGCTCTTTGGGAAGATTGATTTGCATATATGCATTATGAATTATGAATGAATTTGTGGTCTAAGTGGTCCACCTTTTGTTTTATTTTTATTTTTAATGAGCTAGGGTGGTGGTGTGAGGAGACAATAAAGACTAGAAAAATTAGGTAATCATGTTCAAACCTTGGGCAATCCAATTCCCACCTTTGAAGAAGATGGGGATACCACTTGAGCTACAAGGCTTGTGGTTCTTAGTGGTTCACTCTTTACCCAATTTAACTATATTACGTCCAGTTTTTGTTTTTTTAACTACATTACGTCCACTCTTGTTTTTGTTATTTCCATCACTAAACAGGGTTTTGCTTAAATTTCAACCCGGTCGTTTTCAGAATTCCTGTTTCTCAACTATGATCAAATTTTTGGGGAAACTTTTAAATAACCTTCTAGCTCTTCAGTCACCTGTTGCACTCTTGGAGTATTTAATTTCTTCTTTAATTTAATCATTTTCTCCCTTTGAAATAATTGAATATTCGACCCTTTCTTTATTTGTATACATTCTTTAAGAAATACTGATTTTGGTTTTTGGATACTCAATGCAGATGGCGCTTCCTCTTGGGAAGCTCACGCTCATTGTCGGTGCAGGTCTGTGCTTTTCTTCTTCGCTAGATGCAATTTGTTGATTATTCAATTCATCTACAGTTTATGTTTGTAATTTTTCCTTTTGCTGTATGTTTGTGTGTGGTTAAAGAAAAAAATAAAATAAAATTGTGTTTGGATTCATTGCTATCCATTTTATGCATGATGAATTTTTAGGTTTCATTATTCACCTATTTGGCTCTTCACATGGTAATACTACTTCTTTACTAGGTTGGATATTTTGTTAATTTTGTATTTTTAGTTTGCAATAGTATCTAAATAATTAAAATCCCCACTTTTATTTGGGTATGGGGTTCTTTACCAGGTTAGATGTTTTATTGATTTTGTATTTTTACTGTGCAATAGTATCTGAATAATTGAAATCCTCAATTTTATTTGGGTTTGGGGTTGGTTGCAAAGTATTGGTTTGCTTGAAATCAGTGGAATAAGGAGTTAAGTATTTTCTTAAATCATAAAGGAGAAGAAAGAGTTAGGTTTTAAAATGATTGATGCACAATATGATGCATTGTACTGCTACACAACGAGAAGATATGCAGTGTTAATGTTCACTGTGTATGACCTTTTCTTCCTGAGACTCTGTACCCCAGTTTTCCATTTTTTTATGTTATATGGAGGGTACCGTTGCCTAAAGAAGCTCAATTTTTTTCTTGGTATTTGGCATTGGGAGAGCCACCCACTTGTGATGTGGTTCAGCAGTGAAGAGAAGAGGAATTCATAAATTTTTCTTCTTTCTATTTGGTGTGTTGTGCAAGTGCAGTTTGGAGACTCAATATTTCATCTTTGTGCACTGTACATAAGCATGATGTCTGTGTTCTGAAGTTCTAGCCGAGCTTAGATTTTTTTGAGTGTCTCCTTCATCATGTTCATGCCCTTTTGTGCTGAGTTAGTGTGGATTGTGGTCCTTAGGCTGAAGAGGCAAGGATTTATGGAGAGTGAATGTTTATACATTATGTTTGGAGAGGAATATTAGAGTTTTCAATGGCATTGAGGAGTTTGTTTCAGACTGGGATAATTTATGGGCCTCAAAGGCATAAAGGTTCAGGCATTTGTTTGGCTTTATATGGTCAGAGATTGGAGTTATTGAGTTTAGTTCTATAGTGTTCTTGTTTAACTTTTTCTTTCTTCCCTCGAGTGGATGTGTTTTTCGCTGGTTATAAATACTCTTATCAATTAATAAAATGTTTTGTTTCTTATTTAAAAAATAGTCTTCATGAGAATGTTTCACTGAGGAATCCAACATTTGCAGGCCTTATAGGGTCAGTTCTTGCTAAAGAGGGCCGGTTACCTAATGCTTCTGACTTTTTCTCTGGTGCATATAAGGTAATTTTTTGCATTGATAGTTGTTTTGTGGAGAATCCTTGGAATGTAAATTTTATGACCAACCCATTAAACTGCTGACATCATCATTTGATCAACTGGCAGATTGTTACGAAGCTTAAACAAAATGATTCAACCACTTCACATTCCAAACCAAGAAATGATTCTTTGATGCAACAGGTTTGTAGTTAATTATCTCTGTGATTATATGATTGCCTTGTGTCCTTGTCTGCTGGAGAGGTCTTTTCCCTAGTTTGTAGGTAGGCCTTTTTTGTTATTTCATCTTATTATGTTTACCTGTTCTTGTTTCCACAACTTCTCATACTAGTTTATAGTTTTCATAAAGCAATGAATAGTATTCTGATTGATTTTCACTCCATTTGTATTGCCAAGAGTCATGCTGACAGTGAAAATATGACCTTTATCTTGCTTCATTTCTCTATGATGCAGTTCTAACTTTCTCCAGAAACTAGATTGTTTTAGTTTAATGGATATTGAGGTAAAGACCTCAAGGTTTGTGATGCATTCATCATTCATGAGTCTAGTTTGGTTTAAGTCAAGCTAATGAGTAAAGTTTGAAAGACATACAAATATGTATCAATGATATTTCTGAAGGTTCACTTCTGGGGAGCCTCACCTCAGGCTCAAGGCACACAAGGTGTGTGCCTTGAAACAGTGCCTGAGTTTGGCTCATTAAGCCCAACAGGCTGGGCATGTCTTTAACTACTATTCTTCTCTTGGTGCATGCTTGTAATATTCATAATTTTTTTTTTTTTTTTTGTCTTGCTGGGTCATAAGTATATGCTTGGCTTATTTACCATAATTTTTGCCACATTACATTAGTACTTTGTTAAAACTTATGTTAAATGTTATCAAATAAAATTATTGAATCTGACATTTTACAGGTTAACAGTCTGCGCGAGGAACTACAACTCTTGGCATCAAATAGATCTGTTACAATTGTTACTGGAGATCGATCAGGTGAAACTAGCAATATCTAGATTAAACGACATAAATTGTTTTTCTATTAGTTTTGTCTTGAAAACTTTGTTTTTATATTTTTGTGCAATTTTTTCAAGTTGTATAAAATTGGTATATGTATTTCTAAGAGAAGTCAATTTATCATTTGGGTGTATCAAATTCTGCTCTTGCTCTGTGATACTGGTTTTGCCAAGCTTTTCAGCTCTACCTTTTTTTTATCCTTCAGTCTCCCAAAGTAGTAATTGCTGTCCAATATTATATGCACATCTTATTCGTGAAAGTGCCAAGGCTTTAATTTTTCGTAGCGACTGGCTTGGATTCTACATGAATTACTGAGTGTGATGGCATCTTGTCTTCAGATGCTCGGTGTTCTTTTAATACAATGCAAGTCTGCTCTTTTTATATTGTTATGTTAATGTTTATACCACATGATGCATAGATTCAATGGCTTGTTTGAGATTCAATTATCTGTAACTGCTTCTTTTGCATTGTATATATTTTTATGCCTTTAGATGTTCACCTTGTCCCTGTTTCGGAAAACAATCTGTGGACTATTGACTGACTGTATCTTCTCCGACTTCTTGCAGCATCTGGAAAATATGGCGTAGTCGTTATTGTTGTAGTAGTTGGATATGGCTATATTTGGTGGAAGGTACTGTCATATTGTGGTTGTGTTCTAATAGCAAACTTCGTGATTTATTAGACCATATTTGTTGATTAATTGCTAAAGCTTTCCACCTCTTTTTTTTGTCTACAATATAGATGCACTTTATGCTTGCTTCTGGGTTAAGTGTTAATTGGCACCATTGCAGAATATATATTGTTGATAAGTGCTGTGGAATTGTTATCTGCATAAATTCCTTGACAATAATCTAGTTTTCTTGGTGCCAAGTTATTTGAAGTTCAAAGATATAAAAATCTTCTATTAGGCTAGATGTTCAGGAATTGCTTGTGGTTATCAGTTCATGTACTGTATGGTGTCATAAAAGACAAACCTATAACTGCACAAGGCTACCAGATGCTCTATTCATGGAAAGGCAAGAGGATCATGGTTATACAAATTGTCATGAGCTTCATGGAGATTGAAAAATTCCATTTTTAGAGACGAGTGACCTGTAGACTATTCTCCAACTTGTGATCATCCTGTCTATATCTTCAACATAGAATTTGCTTATCTCGATTCAGCATTTTGATGGTGCTAGTCTTGATCTATTTCGTGTTGCAATTTTTTACCCAGACCGTTCATTGTAACTTTTCACTGACAAGATTCAAATATAACTTAGTATTATAATTCTTGACGCCATTAGGGAGATGAAATTCTGCTTTCTAAGATCATAATAATCATTACTTATTTTATTTTTTAGAAAAGTTGAATTATACTTTTCATTTTGCTGATTGATGCTGTTAAATAACTTTCCACTTGCAGGGTTGGAAACTTTCTGACATGATGTTTGCAACAAGGCGCGGCTTAAATGATGCATGCGCTTCTGTAGCTAAGCAGCTTGAGAACGTTTACTCCTCAGTTTCGGCAAGTTTTTAATTCTGAATACTGTTTATTGTCATGATGGTATATATGGACTTTACAGCTGTTATTTTTCCTTGCGATAAATTCTCTCAGGTTTTAAAGCTTTTATTTGATTGAATAAATTCTATGCATTTTGTTATGTTCTATGAATTTTGTTATGGCTTTTCTTTGAAAGACTTGATGTTGATATTTAACCATCCTTGTTTTAGTTCGTAGCACTTTTTAATTGGGCATGCACTTGCAGTTCTTATGGATGCTATGCACCATTTTTGTAGCACTCATCTTATAAGTCTCCCATTTTTTTCAGAGGAGACATTTGTCAACATGTATTTAACCTATACATGAGTCCAGACAAATTTGATTGTCTGTTTACACCTGATAATATGTTGCATCTGATCCTTTGTTCCGGAGTGCCTTTCAGCGTTCTATTTTTTGTTTTGTTTTCCTTCACATTAAAGAAAACTAATGAGAAACAATATCACACGAGATGCATGTGCAAATGCATTTGATCTGGAGATTGCTAATGTTTCTAATACGTAATATCAATTTCTTGCCTGCATGTTCGAACAGAAGTACGCCATGGTAATGTCTTTAACATGTAATATCAATTCCTTGCCTGCATTAACTTTTTATTATATTTTTCAGGCCACCAAAAAACATTTATCCTCAAGAATTGATCGTGTAGATTGTAAAATTGATGAGTGTGCTGATAATACAACGGCAACAAAAGTGGAGGTTAGGCATAATGAGTTTTGATTAATGCTTCAAGTTTGCCCCTTGTTTTCCTGAAAACCCTGTCAAGTTACTGAGTGGGAATTTGTATAGGTTACTGAACTACGAGGTGATGTGAAACTGATAGGTACAGATGTCCAATCTGTTCACCATGTAGTGCGATCTCTGGTGATTAATTCCTTCCCTCACTTCTTTGATGTGCTTATTTGTGAATCTTATTATAGTTTAATTATACCATTTTGTTTTCTTGATCGTGGATCAGAAATAAATCTTAAACTTAAAACTTTCATGTCACAGGAAACTAAAATTAGCAGGATAGAAGGAAGACAGGTACTATTTGTCTCCCACCTGTGCCAAGCTGAGTGTAGTTATTATCATTCTCTGTATTGATGGTAACTTAATGACTTAATGTTTGACATCTATGTAGAATCAACTGAACATTGGAGTTGGGAGCTTGGTTGGTTTCGTGAGCAATCTTGAAAATAGCAGAAGCACGGGGCAAATTGAGGCAAGAACATAAACTTCCATGTTTTCGGATTGCAGTTATTTAATGTAATTTTCTTAACTATTAGATGGTCAATGTAGGGACGATCATCTAGGCCTGCTCTTGAATCGCCAAAAGTATCTCCATCGCGGGTAAGATTCTCTCTCAAACATTTAGTGCCTTGATGATGCCCATGAAATCCTCTTACAGGCATACAGTTCTTAGGTCAGTTATAGTTAAATTACCTTTTGTCTACTCGATCAACTAGTTTATGTATTTCTGCTTCTCAGGCTATCTCTTTGCCCGCCAATACTTCACCTGAGCCACCATCACCCACTACTTCCAATGGATCTTGGAAGAACCAGGCTGTCTTTCCACCATCCAGTTCTTCACAGAGTAAAGCATCTGCTTCAGGCCTGAAGGTAGTGAAATGTCCTTTATCACCTTACTTGCTTTATGGCCTTGTTCGATGACCTCTCATGTTATCGTTTACAACAGGGTCTTCATGGAATATCAGACGACGTTGAGGTGTCAGGTCTAAACAGCTTTCAGGATTCAAATGGGATTCGTGCACCCGAAGAAACAAACATTGACAGCTCAGGTAGTGGTCTATTTGGAAGATTCTCTGGCATGCTTACAAGAAGCCGCAGTGCAGTGCAGTCTTACAAGTAGTGGTATATTTGGTCAGAGGAACTATTAGGACACATTTTTGCTTTTCCGGGGGAAGCTTTCTATGTTTGTTGAGCTATCTTCGAGGTTTCTCTCTCCCCCTAGACAGGCAATGCCTGCTATAAATATATTAGTACGCGAATTTTGTAGAGCATATATCTGAGGAACCATTTTCATGTCCTTATATGCATGCAGCTCATTAGCTAGGAACTTTTTCCATTTAAGTAATATATTATGGACTGAAGCTTCTCTTCTTTTCAATGAGGAGAGTTGACAGGTGTCAGATGTAAAATGCGATGAGCTAAAAAATGTGTAAATAAGGAGGATAGTTGTCTTTCTGTGACAACATGGGAGATTAATGATGATGAAAGTTTGCTAAATGTAGGATCAAGTTTACTTGTACATACTTCCAAGTCTTAGCTTGTTGAGCATTCCAAACTGTAATGCCCAATGCAAGTTATATTGCAATTTGATATAATATCTACTCAAAGCAGTTTGCTGAATTTTTGCAGCACTGATGTTTTATGCATGTTTATTGTCAGTGTGTTGGTCATCAGTTGGATGGTGTTCTTGCATTTTGTAAAGCAGCATGTCTTAACATGGTAAATGCTATTGTAAACAGGTAACATGATAAATATATAATGATAAATATATTGTGTGCATGTGTTAATATGTTCTTTGTTGATCTGTAAAGATCATATATCTTTACATTTTGTGATTTAAAATTAATGATTGTTTGGATTTGTGACACATCAACGATAGCTTTGTATATGTTTGTATGTTAACACAGAGGATCGAGTGCACAATTAAAAAAATACATATTATAAGTGACATATTATAAGTGATTACAGTTTTTAATCTTGAAATCCATAAAACCACGACTTGTATCATAAGTTGATTACTGAACCTGACAATATTCATAATTCTTTTTTAATCAAGTAATTATTATTATTTTCTTGAAGTTGATCAATATGACCACCAATATGTTTGCTTGAAACTATTGAAAGCTGGTACTTTTAGAATTTTCAAGAGTTAATAGAAATATACTTAAAAGCTAACAAGGAATAAGTAAAAGAAAAAAAAAGAAAAACTAATTTGTCAAAGGGGCCGGCTATCCGCACCCCATATATTCTAAACACACCCCAGTTTTTATTTAAAAAATTCAAAAAAAGGCAAAATGACAAATTTACCCTTCTTAATTAAAAAAAAAACTGAAATATAGTGTTCCTCTCCTTCCCCCGTCTCCTGCCTCTCTTTTTTTTCTCTTTTTTTTTATTTTTTTTTTCCTTTTCATTCCTCAAACCTTGAATCCCCTTAAAAATATCATTTTATGAGTTACAAAATATATAATAATCGTGTGAAATCGTGTAAAAACAATGAAAAAATAACAACAAATCTGAGGACTCGTTCGACCCTGGTTTGTCGAACACAAAGAGGTGTGTTCGATCACCAGGAGTCGAACACTCTATAGTGTGTTCGACCAGAAGTCGAACATGTTATAGTGTGTTCGAACAATGGTTGAACACATAAGGGTAAAATTGTCTTTTTATTATTTCTTGAATTTTTTAAATAAAAACTGGAGTGTGTTTAGAATATATGGGATACGGATAGCCGGGCCCTTTGTCAAATTTCTATACGTGGTTAGGTGGCGAACCAAAACGATTTTAGGGACCCCAATGAGTGATTGCTCTATTCAAATATTGACGATTGCTATGAAATAAATGGATTTTGATTGGAAGAAAAAAACATAAATTATAGAGTAATGTATTATGTTTACGTACACATAGGTGGGATATTAAATTCAAACACATTGATGGCTCTACTAGTAAAAAGAAGTTCAAATATCTACGACATTTTACTAATTTGACGATTCTTTTAAAACCGTCGGTTTAATTATAATTATAACATAATTTAGTATAATTTTAGCAGATCAATGAAATAAATGTAAAGTTAACTGACATGCACAGTAACATCGATGACACATAAACTGAAACTTAAATTAAGTTTAAGTTCATGTAACTAAAACTCTTAAGAGCATCTCCAGCCGCCTGCACTACTCTAGTGCAGAAACAATGTTTTATCTTCAGTAATTTGCACTAAATTTTACACAAAAAATAATGTTCCATATTTTTTTAATTAATAATTTATTTAATTATATTTTTAAAATTTTGTTATAATTGGATAACATATTTACACATGTAAATATTATTTAATATAGTTTTAACCTTTTGTATTTTAAATTTAATAAATAAAAATTAATATCATTAATTGATTGAAACTCGATGTAAAATGAAAACAAAAACAATAACTTATTTTTATTGAAATGTAAATAGATGTTACATAGAGATTTTGGAGGGTCTGGGTCTGGGGTTGGTCTCTCGAATTATTAGGTTTATTGTTATTTTCAGTAATTTTAAGTTTTGTTTTCATGTATTTTAATTAGTTTTCAGTTATTTTATATTTTATTGTCACGTATTTCAATGTATTTTAATTGTATTTTAGTAATTTTATGTAATTGTTTCCTTATTCTCATATTTTTATGTTGAAAAATGACCCGTGTTATTACCAACGTCGTTAAAATTACAACCCATATTATTTTAAATTTTTATATTATCATCCATATTAAAAAAATTAACACTTATATTATCTCAAATTATTATAAAATTAACAACCATTTACAAAATATATAAATTAGCCAATAGTTATTAAATTAAGCCCATTTTCCATTGCATTATTATTAAGAAATGGTCCAAAACTTATAAAATTTTGGAAGATATTTAAAGTGGCCCAAAACTTGAAAGAAAAAAAAAAATATATATATATATATAATAGCGCAGGGTATCTTGGCGCTAGAGATAGCGCCGCAAAATCTCCATCTTCACAATAGCGCCTTGGGTGGCGCATTGTTGGAGTTGAAATCTGGTGGCCACCGCTACTCCAGCGCGCTGTTGTACTTGCTCTAAGAGCATCTCCAGCAGTCTGCACTACTCTAGTGTAGAATCTGCACTAGAGTAGTGTAGAAACAGTGTTTTATCTCCAGTAGTCTGCACTAAATTTTATACAAAAAAGGAATATTCCATATTTTTCTAATTAATAATTTATTTAATTATATTTTTAAAATTTTGTTATAATTGGATAACATATTTACACATGTAAACATTATTTAACATAATTTTAACTTTTTGTATTTTAAATTTAATAAATAAAAATTAATATCATTAATTGATTGAAACTCGATGTAAAATGAAAACAAAAAAAACAATAACTTATTTTTATTGAAATGTAAATAAATGTTACATAGAGATTTTGGAGGGTCTGGGTCTGGGGCCGGTCTCTCGAATTATTAGGTTTATTGTTATTTTCAATAATTTTAAGTTTTGTTTTCATGTATTTTTAATTAGTTTTTAGTTATTTTATATTTTATTGTCACGTATTTTAATGTATTTTAATTGTATTTTAGTAATTTTATGTAATTGTTTCCTTATTCTCATATTTTTATGTTGAAAAATGACCCGTGTTATTATCAACAACGTCGTTAAAATTACCATCCATATTATTTTATATTTTTATATTATCATCCATATTGAAAAATTATTATTAAGAAGTGGCCCAAAACTTATAAAATTTTGGAAGATATTTAAAGTGGCCCAAAACTTGAAAAAAATAAAAAATATATAATAGCGCAGGGTATCTTGGCGCTGGAGATAGCACTGAAAAATCTCCATCTTCACAATAGCGCCTTGGGTGGCGCACTGCTGGAGTTGAAATCTGGTGGCCACCGCTACTCCAGCGCGCTGCTGTACTTGTTCTAACATCATATTATCATCAACATTGAATTTTATGATGATCTAATAAATAATGTACAAATTTATATAAAATTGTTTTACAAATATACTTGGTGAGAGGAGTCTTATTATTCACACTTATGAAATTAAATCAATTATGCGAAACAAACTAAATTAACAAAATCAAGGATATTGAGCGTTTTTTTTGCAAGAATTTGGTAAAATTAATTAATCTAATACCAATCTGTCCTGTATCTGTCTCTCTCTCGCTCCTCACAATCTCTCTCTAAAAAAGGGGGTCTGTGAAATTAATAAGGCAGAAGAGAGAGAAAAGGCAGAATCCAAACAAGGGAGCGGTAAAAATGGTTGAATAATTTCCTTTTCAACTCTCCTAACAATCAAAGCGCTTCAAAAATTTGTATAGAGGCAAAAGCACTCTTTTCAAGTTATAGATAGATAATCTACTAAACTCCAACTTTGTTGTTTCTTTCAGCAAATCACACAAAAGGTGGTGGTTTTTTCTTTCCTAAATATTCTCTCGTTTTGGCAGATCCAAGCTGCTTTTGCAATTCCAGCTTCTGGGTTTCTGCAAATTTAGGTATTTTTGATTTACCGACCCCTCTTTTGGATGTGTTTATTTATTTTCTCGAATTTTATTCGGGGGAAAATGCTTGCTTCTGTATTTGAATCCAGCAGATTTTGTCGTACGTTATTGTAGAATGAGCTCTATTTATTTTTTGGGTGCTTTTGGACATCTCTTGCAAATTATTGTCGATTTTCGACCATTATGGATTTTATTAATTTCGTTCAGTGGCATTTTTGTTCTACTGGAAGCAGGTAATGAGTTCAACTATTAGAAACTTAGAGATAACCTTGAGCAAAGTTGCTTTTCATAGTGTAATTCTTTTGATGGGATACATCAGCTCTAAGAGATGAAACTTGGTTAGATTCTTATTCGACAAAAAAATAAAAATAAAAATTAAAAAACAAAGAGATGGTGATGCAGTTTGTGCAGGATGTTGTCAATGCTATGCATTTATATAATAGTGATGTATGGTTATGTTCTTTTACCAAAATTCCTGAGATTTATTTGTGTCCTTATCCATCAAGCATGCAAATTTTTTCTACTTAGTTGGAGTGCACATCTTAATTAATTCTATCTTTTTCCTTACTGTTGGATCTGTCTAGGTTTTATTGGTACACTGTTTGAAGACAGACTACCTGTTATCTTTCTATGGGTGGTAACAGTTGTATTTGTTTTACTGCGTGTATGGTAAATGAGGAGATTATTTGATTGATCACCTGTGGTATTCGAGTATCTGGAAATGAGCCGGTCGCCATCATTTTCTCTGAGGTCGGAACTTGCATTGGAAGTTGATGAAAGTTCTTTGCAGCAATGGGTAGTTGCGTTTTGCATCATCAGGTTTGATCTCGAGCAGGGCCAGCTCATCGAGGAGTGTTATCCACCTGGCTGTCTTACCCAAAATGAAGAGCTGGAAATCTCCTTTAATTCATTTCCGGATTCAGTTTCACAGCACCATAATCGCTCAAGCATCCATGATTGTATATTCTTCTTCCGCATAAGGAGACAGACAACCCCTCAAACTTTAAGTATGGCATCATCAGAGATTGTTGAATTAGATAATAAAATATATTCCCAAAAGCCAATAGGTGCAAATGGGCAAAAGGGTAAAAGTCACATCAGCTATAACTCAAGATTCTTGTATGGTTTTGTGTTTAATAGACAGAGACACGATGAAAGGCTAAAGCGAGGAGGTGAACAGAAATCTGTGGTTATTCTTTCTTACAGTCCCTATACTAGTGTGTTTAGGCCTTTGTTACAAATTATGGGGCCCTTGTACTTTGACATAGGAAGCAAGGCCATTAATTATATTGCTGCTTATGTATCAAAGTGGCCTACGCCTGTGCCTGGTCAACAAGTGGAACTTCCTATTGGGAATGCAACACTTAAAGTGAGCCTGCCACCTTCCCATTGTTTGCCATCAGATAATGGACTTTTCGAAGACTCTGCTTCCTCATTAGCTCCTCTTCTCCCTTCACATTTATCAGTACCGCAAGGCCTATTTCATGACTCAGATCTTTTTGGTACATTTCGTGGCCTATTATTGCAGCTTTGGAAACTCTGGGAACTTTTACTTGTGGGGGAGCCTCTCTTAATTATTGCACCAACACCCCCTCAATGTTGTGAAGCTGTTTCTGGCCTAGTTAGTTTGGTTGCCCCGCTTCTTTTTAGTGTTGACTTTAGACCTTACTTTACTATTCATGATCCAGAATTTGCTCAACTGAACTCTCTTCAAGAGGGTTCCTCTTTCCCTCCAATGATTATAGGTGTGACAAACCTTTTCTTTTTGAAAGCACTTCGTAGTATGCCTCACATCATTTCAGTTGGAAGTCCGGCTTCAAATTCAAGTCGCTCTCCTTTTAGTTCTAAGCCTTCTGCCGGGGGAACTCCTGGTCAAAATCAGAATCTTTCTTTGAAAAAGTTTAGTCCTGCAAACTTCTTGAATGCTGTGAAGTTGAGGAGAGACGGCCCTTTGTGTCTAATGACAGAACACAAAGAAGCTGTATGGACAAATTATGCTCCAGTGACAAAGCCGGATACCTCTATCTTGAATAGGCTAATTGATGCCGGACTGTCTCCCAGGGTTGAGGAGTCAATGTCGGTTGTCAACAATGATATACTACGTCGCCATTTCTTGGAGTTGACCACTAACTTCTTGGCACCTTTTGGTCCATACTTCAGACCAAATACGCCTTCAGAAGCATCATCTCCATTTACTGATCCACCTCCTCTACCCACTTTCAATGCTGAGGAGTTGCTAGAGAGTTTGTCAGCAAGGGGTCCTGGAAAGTTTTTGTTGAAGCGGATGAAGTCTAATTGGCTCGATCTGTACAGGTATTGATCAGTGCAGTCACTTGAACCGCTTGTTTAGAAAATGCTTTTTCCCTTGCTAATTCATGCAACACTACTCTTTTAGATATTCAAAAAAATGCAAAAAAAAAAAAAAAAAAATCAGTATCAAGATATATAGCTCATTCATATGTATGAGAAGTGTAATAGATCTAATTCTTGTTGCTATCTAATGTAACTGCCAATTTCTAAGGTTGTGTGATTTTCCATAGTTCACTATGATTCTGCTGACTTGTCTGTTTCATTGATTAGTTGATTCCATATCTTAAGTATAATATGTACTGCATTTAAATGTAGACGGTTCCTGAAAGGACATAACTTTCTGCCATGGTTCCGAAGAAAACGTGCTGTTGCTGAGCAAGAACAATACAGATTGTGGAGGCAAGCTAGACTTAAGACAAATATACATCAGTTGATAGGTAAAATGTCAGAAGTAGAAACTGTTGATTCCTTCAATGCAATTGAGAGACACCTTCAAGGAGAAATGCAGGCAAGTTTTCTCTTCAGACTAAAGAGTAATTATGTTTCAATTAATAGTACAGAAGTAATTTCTGATTCAGTTTAGTTTTAGTGAAACCATGTGGTAAGATATGGCAAATGACACTTAGATGCTTCATTATGGGATTTAAAACAATTTGAGGAAAGTGATAAGTAACACTTGTACATTGAACATTGAATACACTCGTGCACTTATCTCGCATGCCGAAGATAGAGGACTTACTTTATAGTTTATACATTTGTTTTCGTTGAGTGTTTAATCAAGACAAATTTATGTGGTGTTATTCATGCATATGGTGGAGAGTTCTGGATCTTACCATTGAACTGGGTTTAATTGCCAAAATGTTTGCTATGATTGATTTAGATAGTGGCCTCTTTTACAGGGACTATTTCAAGAACTATCTCGTACTTTGTTATTTGCTACTTTTGCACAGTGCTTAGGTTCTAGTCGATGGTGATGGGTACTTTGTTATTTGCTACTTTTGCACAGTGCTTAGGTTCTGTCAGATTGCTATTGTTATGTGGCTTAAATCAAACCCTTTTCTGGCATCCTATCTATCCTAGCATTCATAAGAATGTGGATTCTTAACACAAACTGTACAAGGAAGACAATATTCTGATAGTCCAAATAGAACTTTCACAGTCCGCCTTGAAACTCTACTATTTCTGCTTTCATATGAGCGACAGAAACAGTGAGGGTCAGAACACCAAAAACACCTTTTGCTGTTAGCTAAAAACACTGTATCCAGTAAGAACTCATAAGACCTTTAATTTGGAAGGTATGGTCAAGTGCAGTACAAGAAATAGGAGACAAGAAGCCACACCACTGGAATACTGAATGATGTTAGAGCAGCACACTTTTTCAGTAATATCTCTATCTAGAAATGAATTAGAAGCTTGTTTTGTAGCTTTCCTTGATAACGCTTTTAGTTATTTTGTGTAGTTGAGGTTATTTTAGTAATAAACCTATGAAATTTATCTATCAGCTCTAAGATGAGTAGATGCGTTGCATCTTTCACCACATTCATGCTCCAGCTAAATGATGAGGTTTATAGAGTAATCAAGTTTTCCTGATGTTCAGAGATTTTGCTTACTTGCAAGGTTAGAGGTTGCACGATGAGCAAGATGAATATTGAATAAATCTCCACATCTGCTTGCCCACGTTCAACTACTAAGTTCTCTCTCAATTTTAAATTTAATGTTGCCCTGGTATAGAAATTTGCGATAACAACTTATTGGAGATTGGTCCCATGTTTTTCAAATGATGGTGATATTTTTGTAAGTTATCAATCTGTTCCTACATTCTCCTAATTGCGGTTTTATCCCTTAGCAGTATGGAAGAGCAAACATAGACACAGAAGCTGTATGCGAGAAATTGAAGAAAGATCTACAGATAGTGTTCAATGTGCTCCCTAAGGACATGCAGCAGCTTCTAATTATGAATCCCGAGAGGGCATCTCTTCTACAAGAAACCCATGAACATTCTGGTTCTCCCAAGCATGCTCATTTTTCAGATGAAATCCCATCCTCCACTTCCCCTAGATGACATGCAAAACATGGTTCTAAATTTGTTAATGCCAGTTCACCAATGTACAAGGCAGTTTCATATGCTGAAAGTGGTAATCAAGAATCTCATTTTAACTTTGTCACTGGTATTGCTGGGATTCTTGATGCTCCTTGAGGTAAGTAACACCTCAAACTAGTCCATGTAATATATGCGAAGCACTATATCTTGTATTCTTCAATTCCGTCAGTAAATTTTGCAGATGATATCGAGGCAAGTGATCTCAAGAAATAGAGTTGCAGATCACAATGTTCTGAAAAAAGAGCTGGTTTTAACAGGTAAGAGAATTATATAGAAAGGACTTTACACATTCAGGATATTTTGTCTCGATTAATGAAGGGTTTTTTTCGGATTCTCATTTTAGTCGGTGTCTCTATATGATCTACTGTACCTTTTGCAAATTGTGATCTAAGTTTCTCCTTGAGTAGGGTTTTTTTTAGGTTATGGACATGTAAATACAAGGAAGTGTTTCTTATATGACTCTTAGATTGCTGTAAGTGGTAAATTCGAAGAGTATTTTTTATGGGAAGCAAAATTCCATTGATTTTTACGTGTGAATCCCAACAATTGAGGTGTGAAAACTAATTTCCTTAACATCATCAAGAGCTTGTCATACGACATTGTAAAAAAATAGAGAATAAAATAGTTTAAGGTTGCTCTTAGCTACTAGAAGTAGGCAGCTATGACATTGGTTTAGTGGCATCTTTGGTAGGACCGTAGGAATAATTGATAGTGATTGTCCTTTTTCGCTATTCTTTTGTTAAACTAGAAAGGGCAAAAAGCTTCCACTGAAATTTATGTTTCATTTTGTATGTTGAGTAGTTCATGTCAGAATCTCTCTCTCTCTCTCTCTCTCTCTCTCTCACACACACACACACACACACACACTCTCTCACACTCACACCACACTTGGCTTCACTTGAGCAGTGAAGTGTGGGGTTTCTGTTAATGTGTGAAAGATATAAAAAAGAAATTAAGTACTTTGGTGTTCGTGTCGTAGAGTAGACTTTTATGAGACTATTTTGCGAATCTAATTTTATTTATGAGACATGTCAACTCAAAGTACAATCCATTTATGATTTGTGAAATTGATTTTGATTTGTGCATAATGAAGTTCAATAATCATGAGTTTTTGTGTGTACCGTATCTTGTAGTTTAGATGCTGTTGTTTGATTTTGGCTAGTTTAAGAAATTTTATCAGCAGATAAATCATATTATTAGTTTGTTAGATATTTGAATTGAGTGATAGTACTGTATTTCATGCATTAAATAGCATCAGCATATGATTTTATTCTCTTATTAATAAATTAATAATAGTTATATAGAGTTCATTAAATCGATTAGATGGATTATTGGCTGCGCAGCAAAATTTGTGTAATTTGACTTATTTTTATTATTTGTCTGACTGCTAATGTCTATTTTTTTTTACTCGTATAATTTGCACCAAAAAAAAAAAAAAAAAAGAATTCAAACCTATTAAACTAGTAAATTCTGATATCCAATGAGTGCATTTTTTAATTGCTAGAAAGCTAAAAAAAGTTAAATACAAGGAGACAAACTAAAGTGAAATATCACAATAAAAATCGTTTGAAAGATATGATCATAATGGAGCCAAATTTTGAATAAGTCAATGGTACTATTCATAGCTTGCATCAATCCAAAGATTCCAAACTTTGGAATCTAAATCTCTAATCACACTGATGTTTAGGTCAATTTTATATGAAGATAGGGGTTGTCACCTGATTGTTTTATGGTTTTGATTTCATGAAATGAGTCAATTGATAATATAAAAAAAAAAAAAAGGATTAATTTGAAATTAAATTTGGATGGTGGATGGTGAGGCTCCCCTCACAGAACTGTCTCTAAAATGATGTCATATAATTTTTTGTGTTTATATAAAGTTAAACCACAAAACTTAAATTAATATGGGATTAGTCTAAAAAAGAAAAATAAGAAATGGCATAATCCATTAATCCACATCACCACCACGCGCGGACCAGCGCGTCAGAGAGAGAAAGATCATGTCAAATTGCCCATTCGTCACTCATTGCAATTATGCAGAAAAATGAGCTTGAATTTTAACCATATATCATTCAATTCTCATAAGAATCCGCGAGTTTTTAATATTTTTTCCACATTTTTGTCTTGATCTTTATGTTATAAATGTGTGATCTTTGCATTATAAATGTGTAACCTTCATGTACAACTATCCCTACCTTTATGCACTATAACTTAGGAAAAAATGAAAATTTTCAACATAATTTGTACTATGTACCTTTATGTGATATTAATGTGACTTTTATTTTATATTATGTCACATTTATGTACAAATATTGTAACCTTTATTTTGATCTTTATATTATATAAATGTCAGAATATTTGTACATAAAGGTCGCATTGATATCACATAAAGGTGTACAGTTCAAATTATATTGAAAATCTTCATTTTTTTTCTAAGTTACAGTACATAAAGGTCATGATAGTTGTACATAAAGGTCACACATTTATAACATAAAAGTCACACATTTATAACATAAATGTCACAATCTGAAGCAAAAAAAAAAAAATTTAAAAACACACAGATTTGGGTCAAAAACTGGGTCGACCTGGATTGCATGTACACCAAGTGCACACAAGACCAACTCTCTTTATATATAGATATATAACTGGTTTCATTATTAACATTTATTAATGTGTCTCAAGTGTCACATTTTCTCCCCATCATGTCATAAATATATTTCCATATTCATTTTAAAATACTCGTTGTTTGTGGGTTTCATTTATATACCAACTCAACTTTATCTATATTAAATAGTATATAAATATATATTTTTGAAACAACGGAAAATTGTCATTCTTTCAATTGTTGTTGTATTGTGCCTAAATAATCTACTGTTTATTGAATAATGATTGAAAGTGAAATATATATATGCTTTTCTCCGCCCTAATGTTATTATGTCTTTTAGTTTGATTGCTTATTTAATATAGACTAGTAGTTGAAAAGGCAGTATCTTGAAATTAACGTAATTACTTTTCAATGACATACTAATACCATAATAAAATATCAATTTTAAACAGTAAATTTGTATACGGTTAATTTCGATTTTTGTTACATACGTAAGATACTTTTCATTTTTTGACAATTAAGTTCTCGTTCTTTATTTAGGTCCTTTATATTTTAATTTTTTCAATTTCAGTCTAATTTTTATTGAAATTTTCAGAATTGCTGCGTAATAACCAAATTCCGACGGCTAAAAAAATGTCTTACATATAAAAACAGAATTAAAATTACCTGATTTAAATAATCCATATAGTATATATGGAGACATGTTAGAAATTATATTACCACAATAAAAGCTTCAACAACTTAAGCTATATCACACACATATACAAAAATTCATTTTCATCCCCTAAACTTCAATTTTTTATTTATTAAACCCTCTCACATTTGTTATATTTCATCAAGCCCCTAAATTTATATTTTAGTTCACTTGAAAATACCATACTTGTAATATAGATGACAAATGAGCCCATCCCTTTGAGGCTCACAGGTGGTCCTCCTCCATTAATGCATTGCAACCCACCATTCTTATCCTGCACCCACACTTATTCTCTCTCTCTCTCTCTCTCTCTCTCTCTCTCTCTCTCCTTATCCTGCGATTCTCCTTTCTCTTCCATAGCTAGCCATCTTCCAATCTTCTTCCAACAGAAAACCCCACAGACATGAGATTATAACCAATAGCATATCACACAACACAAATCTTTACATCTTACAAAACTCAATCATTTGGGATTACACATGTCAGGCCCAGGGTGGGGTGGGGGTGGGGGGGTGGGGTGGAGCAGGGAAGAAGAGAAAGCATTTGAAAATGCAATTGCTATGCATTGGAAAGATGAATCAAGGGAGCAAAGCTGGAGTAAGATTGCTTCAATGATTCCAAGTAAAAGCATTCAAGAATTGAAGCATCATTATCAGCTTCTTCTAGAAGATGTTGCTGCCATTGAAGCAGGGAATATTCCTTTGCCTAATTACAATAATGCCACTGCTGTTAGAGAGCCTTCTTCTTCTTCATTGTCCACTACTACTTATAAGGACCATTTTCACCATAAGGATAATAAGCCTGCCTTTTCTAACTCTAATTTCTCATCACTACTTTCTCATGACTCTGTCTCCGCTCAGCCGCCTCCGCCTGGCGGCAAAGGCGGCGGAGGGTCCAGTCGGTCAGACCAAGAGCGTCGGAAAGGGATTCCGTGGACCGAGGAGGAGCATAGGTAATATTTTCTCCTGGATTCTCTATTTCATTTCCTGTTGCATCAAACTAATAAACATATATAAATCTAGTGTTTCATAACATATTTAGTTTTTTTGTAAAAGAATACTAGTAAGTTAGTTAATAACTAACCAATTTGTGAAATTCAATTTGGGTAAAAATGGAAGGTTGGAACCCTCAAGTGTAGTTGCTTCTGAAAAAAAAAATCTTGTTTTAACTACAACTTGAGTCTACCACGAGTTTGTAGTTCATTAAAAAAAAGAAAAATATATATCTACAACTTTGAATCTTATTATTTTTTAACCACAATAAATGATTCTTTTTGACAATTATGCCCTTCATCCAACATTCACTAGTCTATGCAAGTGGAACAATGTGATTCTATTAGAATAAGTGAAACATTATTATTTTTTTGATATGATAAATTGCTAGTATAGATGGTAGGAACTACTTCAAATTGACTATTACATTTAGTGTTTCACAATGTGTCTAATTACACTTACTACACGTTGAGTGTTAACTAGTAATGTCATTTAATAGGCATAACATGTGATAATTATTCTGAAACATGAGATCAAAAGAAAACTGAATTTGCATTAATTGGAATAAATGATTATTTCCTTATTGCAGGTTATTTTTGCTTGGTTTGGACAAGTTTGGAAAAGGGGATTGGAGAAGCATTTCAAGAAACTTTGTGATATCCAGAACCCCAACACAAGTGGCCAGCCATGCTCAAAAGTACTTCATTCGTTTAAACTCCATTAACAGAGACAGAAGAAGGTCAAGCATCCATGACATCACCACCATCAACGGGGATATTCCGTCGACCCATCGGCCGCCCATAACCGGCCAACAGCTCCATCCGCCGCCAACGGCTCCTCCGGCAATGAAGCATCAGAGACCCAACATGCACGGATTAGCAATGTACGGTGGTGCACCGGTGGGACAGCCCGTTGCTGTTCCACCAGGCCGTCACATGGTATCTGCAGTTGGCACTCCTGTAATGATATCTCCGGGCCACCACCACCACCACCAGCCTTACGTTCTTCCAGTAATGCCGCCACCACCACCGCCACCCATGAACTAGTAACGAGGGAAAAAACGAAGCTTGAAGCATAACTGGTAGAGAATAATTTTTGCTAGAGGCTCTTACCAATGGGGAGTATGTAGAACACTGTTGTATTCACATTCTTTCTATCTGTACATAACAGATTTCACATTCCCCTAAATCCAAACATATATATCCACACACCCAAAAGGAAATTATAAGAGAACTTCAGACAATCTGGATTGCTGTCAAGGATCATAAAGTGAACCAGAGATTGCTCATTTGAGGAAAAATTAAAGAATTACGACAAAAATAACACATATTTGAACTCGCTGTTCGTACAAATACGGCTCCATTTGCGAAAAATAAGAAGTCAATACTACCTGTATAAAGTGACTACAACAATGATAGTCATCTGAATGATGTGTGAGTTGCTGCTGCCATATATATGCAAAACAGAAACCATTAATACGTTATACCCTCCAACATTCACTCCACCTCAGCAACCAAT
Source organism: Scutellaria galericulata (assembly GCA_946896805.1). Classification (NCBI taxonomy): domain Eukaryota; kingdom Viridiplantae; phylum Streptophyta; class Magnoliopsida; order Lamiales; family Lamiaceae; genus Scutellaria; species Scutellaria galericulata. The sequence goes on from OX335797.1 coordinate 13,278,373, forward strand.
ACTAACATAATAGTAGACTAAACAGTGCTTTTCTTGCTCCTGAAGTTCTCTTTTAGAGATGCAAACTTTTTCTTACACTGATGGACTGTTTTCCCCGCAACTGCTTCAGCAATACGCTCCCATCGTTGATTAGCGTCTTTTGGGAAGGTTTTAAGAGCTTGGATCAATGCTTTCTCTTGAACCTCAGACCATGCCTCTGGATCAGAACTAGATGGGACGCCATCCACAACTTCACTTTCAGCTGAGGTTTTGGTTTTCTCATTGTGATTGGACGACTCATGTTGTAAATCATCAGTGCTCTTTTCTGCCACATTGCTGTTCCTGAAGCTCTCCTTCATCAGTGTGAATTTCTTCTTACATTGGACGACGGTTTTTCCTGGAACTGCAGCTGCAACTCGTTCCCAGCGCTGGTTAGTGTCCTTGGGGAAGGTCTTTAGAGCTTGGACTAAAGCTCTTTCCTGCACACCAGACCATGAATCTTGATCAGAACCTGCAGAGATTCCGTTAGCAACAGTACCATCGTCTGAGATCAGACTGATTTGGTTCGATGATTCTGTCAATTTCTCTGGAGTAAGAGTCGGACTGTCATCCACATTGATATTGGGTAAGCCCTGCACCTCATCTCTAGTTGTAAGAGGAGATGCAATTGTTTTTGCTGGCTTCCTTTTCTCAAGGAAAGAGTCGAAAGCTTTAGCAGAATCAGGCTTCTGCAGAAGTACCGTTTTTGTAGCCTTGAGAATCTCTTCCACAGACCTCTTGGTACCAATGTAATCAGAAATCACTTCCCATCTTCGGGAGGTTCCTTTAGGATATTTCAGCATTCCCTTTCTTAATAGTTCGATCTCCTCTTTAGTCCAAGGTTTTTCCTTCTTCTCATGGCTGCTGTAAGAAACCTGTCCATTCATGACAACAGAGCCATTCTGCTTTGACATCTTCTCGCCCTCCCCACCGTCCTTCGGTTTTTGATCAGATTGAAGTGCCTGTGTGAGGAGTTTAGCACTCTCTAGTGCTTCTTTTCCTTCCATTTGATCACATAGACTTTTGAGCTGCTCTTTATCAAGAGTTGAACACAGACTCTCAACATTTTCATCAGTAAGATTAAGTAAACGCTGGGACAAAATAGGCATTGCAAGTGATCGAAGACGTGTGCGTTCTTTGCGCAGTAGCTTTTTTTCTTTCTCCTTCAATTTTTTCTGATTTGAAGCAGCTTCAGCCGCCCTCTTTTCCTCCTCCACTTTACGTTGCCTCTCCTCTTCAGCAATTCTCGCTGCCTCTTCTTCCTGCATTTTCTTGGCCAAAACTTTTGCTTCCTTCTTCCTCAACTTCTCAGCTTTCTGCTCCTCTTTTCTTCTCAAAATTCTTGGGTCCCGTTTGTAGGCATTATCAACAAGAGTACGTATACGTACGTATTCTTCCTTCCTCGCCTTCTCAGAGAGCTTTGCATTTTGCCTTTCCATCCACCTCTTGTGGTCACGGGACTCAGCTTGCTCGACGTCAAATTCATCAGCATGAGGAAACTCCCTCCAGCTCTTAAAGACATACCAGAAATTATAGAAGTAATCAACTTCTTTAATTGGACTTTTATCATCTCCAAAAGGTGGGACAGGCTGGGTGACAGACCAGCGTCCATTCCTCAAGAACGCAGGTCCATAGACCTTGTAAAAATCCTGAGGTGCACATTCACAAGGAATTTCATCATCGAACTCATCTGTGGAGTCATAGATCCTTCTCCTCAAGGGATCAATCAACACCTCATAAGCTTCCTGAATAGCCTTAAAATGGTTCTCTATCTCATCCTTCTTCACCTGCTTGGCTTCCTCAGTTACTTCAGCAAGCAAAAGAGAAGCCTGTTTATCGGGATGATGCCTCAGGGCAGCCTCACGATAACTCTTCCGTATCTGATCCTCAGTTGCAAGATACCTCAAATGGCTCAACCCCAACAAAGCATAATGATCCTGCTGCTTTGGCTCACCCCCAGGTTTCTTCTTTCCTTTACTACTGTATGAATCTGACGACGGCACATACACATTCTCCTTCTCACTCGTCACTTCCTTCTCATTATCATCATCCGTACCCACCTCCACAAAGTGCCCTATCAACCTAAGCGCAGCAGTATGAAACGCATGCCCAGCAGGCTCCAAACCGGACGCCTTGATCGGAAGGCTATTAGAGGAAACATAGATTGGTACACCATCCACAATTTCCTCAGAGAAAGTAATTAGCAGCATGCTTTTCTGAGAATTCATATCCATCACTATCAACATCAAAACACCCACAATAAGCCACCGATTGCGTTCACATAACAATAACTTCAAGCTAAATATAAACCAAAATAGAATATAACATTAACAAACCGAGCATACAAGTTTAAATCCAAATATTTAACTTGGTTTCAATCATTAATGACGCGAGAAAACACTAATCAAAAAAGAAATCTCTAACGAGTACAAGGTAAAAATCAACTTACAAATAATTAAAAATCTTCGTTGAGCATGAAATAATCAATTAGGTGGCGCCGATATTCACTCCTGCCGCCGTATATTCACTCCTGCCGCCGCGTCAGCCGGTTGTACCGTTGGTATGAGATGGAAGCTAGGGTTTTGATATTGCTATGCAACGAGGCAAAGCAAACAGAAGAGGGGTTAGAAAGGTAGCAAAATAACATTTATATACGGCACCACATGGATGCTTAATGGGCCGTCTTTTTGGGTACCGAATTGGGCCTATAAGTATATATCATTGCTAAAATTATGATATATTTGTATTTATGATAGATTGGGCTCCAAACTAAAATTACGATCTTAGCTGAGTAATTCCAAGAAACAAAAAATTATAATAAAAAAATTAAAATTTAAAACAAGAACAAAATGCATTTGGATGATTGACTATATATATTTTTTATTTGAAATTTTTTCCGAGTGGGAGTAGGATTCAAAGAAAATAATCACCAAAATTGAATTCTACAACATTATGACTATTTTGAAAATTTGAAAGGAATAATGTAAATTGTGAAGCGTCATAAAATAAAATCACACAAATAATTATCCATTAATTTTGAGAATATCCTGAAATAATAAGACTCCTAGAGAAACTAGAATTATTTCATAATAAATAATCTAGAAAACAAGTCTTCTAGAGAAACTAAAATTAATAGCACTAATTTGAAATAAAATTAATAACATTAACTCTATCTAGTCTCCATGAGTATGCCTTTTGAGTTAGAAGAAGCAATACAAGCATATTTCTCTTACTTTTTTACTCTAATTTCATGTGAAGCTTACATTGCCAATTTTAGCATTTGAGCTCCATTAAATGAATACATGATGTGGTATCATCCTGGTAAATGTAGATAATCAGTGACAAAAATATAAGTAACAAAGTAATTAATTATCACATAGAGTAGTACTTGTAGCGGTTTACAATGGGTTTTAAGAGGTTGTTGCCTTTCTTACGAAACTATAACAATTATATTATTAATTATTGAAATCGATCATACTGAATGGTTGGGACTCTAAATTCTTGAGTTGACTCAACCCATACATCTCTTGGCTCAGTTATTTGGATATTGGAACCCTTGGTTTGTTGGGTCTAAGAATGAAAATTTTGGATTTTTTGAAGTTTCGAAATCTGAATATACTATTATTAGAATTTCGGTAAAGCATATGTTAAATATTGGATATCGATATTGATATTGGTAACTTCACGGTACAAATTATTGGGAAACTAGAGAATTATCAATAAAATTTCAACAAATATCCATATTATAAAAGAAATCATTTCTTAGAAAATAAATTATTTATTTTGTAATAAAATTTTATAATAAATGACCTCTTTTTTCCGTACTAATAGTACTAGTAACCATGTATTATAGTAGTATAGACTTTTTGTATAATTTAGCATATATAAGTTTATCATGAATTTACTAGTAGTCATGTATTATAGCAATATAGACTCTTTTGTATAATTTATCATATATGTTTATCATGAATTTACAGTTTATCAATTTATAACAGTATAATTTATCTTGTATTTTTAACATGAACATATAGTTTATCAGTATTTTAAATCCAATTTATGTAAAAACATTTTTTATAATACTGTCTAACATCTCATGATGTAATTCAAAAAAAATTTAGGGTGAGACTATCCACACCCCATATTTAAATAAATTAAAAATAATTATATATTAAATATCTATAGACCACACCTCACATATCTATATATCTATATCTATATCTATATATCTATATATATGAAATAACAATTACCCCCTAAAAATAGAAATGCCAAGAAATTTCCCGCTCATTTTCACTTTCTAATATTAGAAATATCATTAATTATTAATCAGTTTATTTTATATGATATTAGTTGAATTTATTGTAAATTTCCAAAAATATTGATTTTGTATATGAATATATATGGTATATAAACCTTATTATAATAGATGAAGTAAAATATATACATGGTATGTGTAAATCGTAATATATGAAGTAAAAAATATATATGGTATGTAAATCATAATATATGAAGTAAAATTAAAAATTCAATTTTTTAATATACATAGATAATTAAATGACAACTTCAATAGTGTAATATATTTGAAATTCAAAAAATAATTTAATTAGACCAATGAAATAATACATTCCACAATACTAATTTGAAGAATAATAATAATTAAAATATTGTGCGTAGCTAATGAAAAATAAATTAAAAATAAAATAATTATTATTTAATCTTAATGGATTTAATCTAAATTATAATATATTAAATCAACTAAACAAATCCATGCTGACATATAAACTCCATGCATCTGCTGAATTATATGTATACAGTCACTTTCTCAACTACAAGACCAAATTGAATTTTACAAGTATCAATACTTAAAATTTCATAAAAGTGTAGTGTATTTTATGTTATGCCAAAAAATATTGAATCTGTTATCACCATAACACAAATAATCAAATTTAAATTATGTAATTTATTATTTCTCTATTAATTTATCAGATATGAATATTTTTTGTACATTTCTTTTTACAATCTAATGATCATCATGATTAGATAGATATATGTATATAACTTGATTTATATTTTAATATTACGTTTGTTTAGATATCTATTCCAAATATGTATATATTTTAAATATATATGACTAATCTTGATTTAAGTATATTGTTTTTATAATTAACATAAAATACAATAAATTTAAAATCTTATAAATCTTTAAGAATATAATGCATCAAGTGATATAATCCTTTAAAATGATAAATCTTTGCATAGTTAATCTATATTTTTCAATATTTGTCAAAATTAATATATGAGTATTGAAATTGGGTGTTTTTATGTAACACATTATGTACTACAAAGAATTTTCGAAATCAAAATCTTCAAAATATGGAAAAACGATTTCCAATTTCAATTCATTAAGAAATTTAAAGTATCTTATAGAATCATACATAATTGTGTTTTTTATATCTTTAAAATGTATTAACACTTTGTTGATAATCGATAAAGGTAAACAAATATGTTTGGTAATCAAATGATATACGACTTTGGTATAATTAATTATGTAGTAATTATGGTAATACTTACCATATGATAATCATTATCTTCTTAAAAGTGGAAATGAAACTATTTTATTGTTCATGTCAATTGTCTAAAAGTAGAAATGCAATTATTTATTATTTTTTAATAAGAATTATAAATTAAAAATGATAAAATATGATCTAAATATTTGATCAATCTCAAATATAAAATTCGCAAAAATTTGATCAAAATATTTTTATATGTTTTTTAACTTTACTTTATCAAGTTATTTATCAAGTTATCCGAATACATCAACAAGGATAAAGTCAAAGTTTACCCAATGATGATAATTACACAATGTATCAAATGTTATTTTTGTTTTAAAATTACCAAAAAATTTAGTTAAAGTTGTAATTAAAGTAAATATTGTAATTTTTGCAACAATTAACCCTATAATATATGATGTTCTTTCTAAACAAAAAGTACTAATTTAAAATTTATCTTAAAAACTTTTTTGTATTTACTTTTTTTAAAACTTATCTTTAACACCTTTTCGTTTTAAATAATGTACAAAATTCAAGAAAATTGATCTATATTTTTTGTTCAAAAAACTTTTGTAATTGAGGAATTTTGATTTTTATGGGATCTAAACAAATTAATATAATTTTTTTAAAGTATGTTAAATTTAAATTTTTTATTTTTGAATAATATACAATAATATCTCCATTTTATATACTCATTATAAATATCTTATTGAACATATATTTGCATATTTTTTTTCCAGACCAATTGTGACAAATACAATTGATAAAACCAGCTTAGCTAACTTACCCACCTTGGGCACATGTGATCACCGTTGATGTCAAAAATCTAACACAACTATTAATTTTATATCTTAGATTTTAAAGGAATGAAATATTTACACAACAGTAGTGAGTATTATGATATGTTCATGGTGGGCATGTGAACATTATATTTGATAAAGTAATTTGACAACGTATGATGAATATAAGAAATATTTAAAATTCGTAAATCACATATGCAATAAATTAAATTGAAATAACTCTGAATAACTATATTGTTTTATCATAAACATTTTTTTGTTCAGAAAATTACAACACTTATAAATTTATATGCCCATGCATTATATGGGTACCAATTGACATTAAATTTTTTCTTAAATTAACATTTTACATCAGTTTGGAAATATTTAAATTTTATGATCACGCATCACATGGTTAACAAATGAGATTGAAATTACTCTAAAATAATTTATTATTTTCATATTCAACATTTTCACATTAAAATGGTAAAATTTATATATGTCCGTGCATCGCACGGGACCTATACTAGTAATTTCAAATACTAATGATACCCCATAATATCTAAACACACCTCATTCCCACTCTTCTTTTTCTTCATATTGTATAAACTATTTTTCTCCATACCATAATTTTTTTTTCCTCTGTTAAACTTTAAACCCTAAGAATATCACCCAACCAATATTCTTTACAAAAATGTCTATGGAACGGGAAGATACATTTGAAGCGAACAATGTAAGATTTCTACTACATTTTTAATAGTTTTTAGTAGTTATTACAAAAAATCGAGTTTTTGAAAGAAAAGTAGAAAATCCCGCTGGATAAGTCTCGTTCGACCTGAAATGTTCGAACGGTATGAAGATTGCTCGACTTAAAAAGTTGAACTTATCTATTGGTGTTCGAACACTCTTATGTATGTTCGATTTTTAATGTTGAACATTACTAGAAATGTTCGATTTTTACAGTTGAATATTCTTAATAATGTTCGATTTTTGGATGTTGAACAGTCATAGTAATGTTCGATTTTTGAAGTTGAACAATAATGTTCGACTATCAAAGTCGAACACAAGGTAAAATTTCGAAGAACCAGTTTCGAACACGCCCAATTTAGAAACACAAAATTCGTACGATTTTCAGCATAAAAAACACAATATTTTCCCACAATAGACTACAATTTCACATGCCCACAATAAAATTGGTTCGATTTTTACTATAATATCAATCTAATTTACATAACTTCTATTCAAGATTCAAAATGAGAAAAACTTGTGGTTTGATTAAAAATTGAACCTGGCACAGAAGTATTTGGATTGTCCATTGAAATATGTTCGATTTCTCAAGTCGAGGGAGTGCGAATTTGTTCGACAATGTTCAAAACTTTGCTGGCCTTCTTGTTCGATTTCTACCCACTTTGCGTTCGATTTTCTTTGATTTTTAGTTTGCTTAGGTTTTTTTTTCTTCTTTTAGTCAAAGGGTAAATATGGAAATCTTTGGAGTGTGTTTAGAAATAATTTATGATGTAGATATTATAAATGAGGTAGGAATAGACATTAGAAAAGGTTGGGGTGCTAGTGCCACCCAAATTTTTAATATTATTCCATCAACTTTTTTAATTTTTACCGAAATAGCCATAAAAGAAACCCCCCATTGCAGCATTATCATATCAACGATATGCTCATGATGAATAAGGAAACATTTCACAAAATCTGTACTCTCGTAATGCGAGAATTAAAAAAACGTCACATGATCGTTCAAAGCAACATAAATTGCACGATTTATTTAATAAATATTCTGAGATTTAAAGTTACAGACAACATATACTCATAACACTGATACAATTTCTCTTGCACAGACTCTGGTTTCTTGCTATTCGACTCCAAGCATTTCTCATCCATTCTGATCCCAGAAAAAAACAGGGGAACTCAACAGATCTAAGATGGTTTATCTATCAAAACAACACGAAGCATCACTAACACTATCTCTCTTATATGTATGTACATAAGTTGCAACATGTAGAGCACATGCAAAAACATCATCAACCAGCCATTTGCATTCACCTGCTAGTTACTTGTGTATCTTTTCTTTTAATCTTAAGAGGTTTCGGTTTACAGACCTGCTTCGAAGGGGGGCCCACCAGTAGCAGACGCGACATCACGTACGACAAAAGTTCTTCATGGTGAGAGAATGTGAAGTCCAAGTGTGCATATTCGAACTCGCTAAACGAAACATCCACCCCTGCGTCTTTCATCAACTTGTAGTGCTTTCTCACCATAGATGGCTTGATAACCTTGTCCTTCCTTCCGGCTACAAGATCAATGGGAATGTCGATGAAACCATAGCACTCGCCCAAATCCAACGGCTCTGGGGACCCGTAAACTTCCATGTTGGCAGCTGGGCTACCATAATCGAACATTATGAACCTCTTTGATCGCTTCATCTGTGCTAGATGAAGAGCCACCCGGAACGCAACACCTGGCATGTCGTTCATATTGTAGTGTGGTAAACCTAAGACCCCGACCCAATTCGAACTGTCTCCCCCTACGACGTAACTCATGAGTGTCTGTACGAGTCCACCAACTGCAGGTAAGTTGTTGAAGTCACGAGCCAACTTATTCAGCAGCATACGGAAAAATCTCGTTGGTATGTAGAAAGCTGGTAAAAGAGGTGATAAGATCGGTGTGAGCAAAAGGAACAGTGACTCCGCCATTGAGAATACGAAGGTGGAATCATGGTGAAAGCCAGCTGGTGAGAGAAGGATCATCCTGGAGAGTCTATGGGGCTTTTCCTCGATCCGGCGAGTTATAACATACATCAAAATACCAGCTCCTCCAAGGCTGTGACAAATTGCGCACATCTTATAAGGTTGATCAGTGTTATTTTCTTCCTCTGGATCAGTTTGGTCAAACTTCAGTTCAGAAATTTTGATTTTATGTATCTTCTCTATCATTGCCGGTATGTCTTCAGTCCCATGTTCATTGATTGAGTAAGTCCAATATCTGCACGGACTTGGTTTAATCAGGAACGTTACAAAATGATAAATATACATCACCCATCCAAAAAATGATCAGCTGGCTTTTAAAGGAACCTAAAGCTCTCCCACGATGCACACATATAATTCAAAATTTCAGATTTTAGGGTATCTTCGGCTTGCGAAGTGGAAGGGGAATGATAATGGGTATCAGTTCCTCCAAAAATTGGATTCCAAACACTGTTTAAATATTTATTGTATCTCACAAGCATCCATTTTTCATTCCTTTTCCATTCATCCATCCTCAAAACCACTAATTAAGCATTCCGTCAGTATCATCTCAAGGAAAATCCTCCTATAATAGAAATAAATAGGAGAAAGCTTCTTCAAATAAATGCTTCTATTCCATAAGAAGATTGGGAATGTGCTCATTGTACATGGCATATTACAAATTGAAATTCAGAAGCTCCTAGCCATTTTAACTCAAAATCATCTCATGCAGAATGTGTTAATAATTGAATTTGAATCCTTTCCAGCTCTTTTCATACATCATCACCATGACAAGATTGAAATATGGTGTTATCCACATGGTCCTAACCTGAATTTACTGGTCCGTCACAAAATTCTATAGCAGTTCTCTTGATTTACCAACTTTAAGCTTGAAACATGATAAAATCACATGGATAATTTTTACTTCAAACGTTCATCCTAAGCACATATAATTAACTTCTCCTTTGGCCATCTTACTTGTTTCATGAAAACAGCAATGTTACTACTCTTATATTGATCCATTGTGCCATTGAATATCTAAAGTGACAGAAAATAATAGAGATAACAATTTCAATCATTATGCCAACCAAAAAAGACGAGGATATCAAGAAATTTAACTATTACATTAGCAATATTGATCTTTAGAACTTTAATTGGGAATAGAAATGAGGTTTTGATTTGTATGAAGCTGAGAATTATTTGTGATAATCGTGCAATTAAGGCAAACAGGGATCATTGACCTTTATTTTTCTTTTTTCCTGGAATTTTTTCTTTTTTGATCATCTTACCCTTTCAAGGGTAATATTTAGGAAGTTTTGGTCATATTTATCTTTACATGAGTGGAAGGAGATCATGTTCTCTCATCTATTTATTCTCTAGTTTCATCACTGAAAGATATGAAGAAATAAGTTGATCCGATTTCTTCATCATCTTTCAACAATCCTGGTCAATTACTTAGTTCAGATACTTGGACACTCTTTGGTGGGATGATCTATGTATCAAACTACTGTCAGCTCTATTAAACTTATTCAATGGTGTCCAGAATGTCCAAGGAAATATACTAGCTCTCACTTCTACTTTGGATAATATGCCAGAATATTATCTTTTAGAGTATTTACAAGATATCTTTGTTTGAACTTTGAGGAGCTTTAAAAGGATGGCATTTTCAGGGAGATACTTGGTGTTGAGTCTGTTGACTGCCTTGGTGTTTGTGATCTCTCAATCTCCCGGCTCGTTTATTTGGTCAATGGTTGTTTTAGAGAGACTTATTTCACTAGATGGAAGTCAAGGGATACAAATTTACTGTACGTGACAATCTCAGTTCATACATTGTAACTCATTGTTTGTGAGGTGCTATTAATTGGAATGTCAGAAAATGGCAAAATTCATATAAATGTACTATTTTTTAAGTGAATGAAATGACTTACTTCCGTGATGAGATATTTTTGTCAACATGATCTCTTGAAACCAATCCCCGAAGATTTCCAAGAAAAACATCGTACCCTGGAAATGACAGGAAAAATCATTAGACATCAGCAAGCTATACTCTTAAGAGTTCATTAACCATGCATTCCTTATTGGTGTACTGTACAAACCTTGATCAAAGGCTGCAAAAGCTGGAGAACCAACAACCCCATTGGACACCCAACTGTAGAATCAACTACTAGTGTTAAAATAGTGTTATATGTGTGTATGATGTTATAAACCATTCAAAGGATTTAAAAGACAAGTAAAAAATGGGATCATCAGGTGCACTATGCATAAAAGACCCTTGACCCAGAAATATTTGACATTTATCATTACCATATTATGCTAAAGTAAATAACACGGCAATAATCAGTATCATCCTAACATCTCCAATGTGATCATCATCTTGCCTACTCTACTTTTTGTCCAAGGGTACACAACTATCTGAATGCTGGAACAAACTACAAGGACAAAGCCTAAATGTTGACTTACAGATAAATAGTGAAATGTATCTCCTCATAATTCAGTTTCTCAATTCATATAATATATCATTTCCAAAAAAAGAATCCATGAATTGTGGTTGAGCTAATTCTGCATATAAATTTTGACAAACCAGGCCAATAATATATAATTGACATTGACAACATACAGTGTAAATGTGATAGTAAAAGCATTCAAACTATCTGAGAGGAGACATCAATAGGAAATTAATAAACACTTTGAGAAGTCCAACCCATAACATGATAGAGAAAACATCAGGAACATTATGTGAATAATAATTGCTGCCTTGTAGTGAAGGTCATTGATAATTATGTTACAATTTAAGCCATTAACTAGAGGAGAAGAAATAACACAATTGGAATCAAGTTTCAATTGGGCACCAAAAATCATTACGACTGATCAAAGACAAGACTCACCCCATAGATGAATCCATTATTCCATGTTGCAAATATACAACTTTCTGTGAATCTCTCCTGCAATCAAGTTACAAACATCATTATGCAATTGATGAGACTGTCAATTTTACATTGGTATGACATTAATAAAACTTCATGAAATGCATTACTACATAAAAAAAAATAATAATAAAAAAATATAAAAACCAGAACCAAACAACTGTTCGTTTTTTATCAGTGTGCACCTTGGAATCCTTTCCAGAAGAAGTACATAACCATCAGCTGTAACCACACGGATTGCTTCATAAGGATACCTAAAAATAAAAAGGCATTTAAAAGACTACTTCAAAAAGCAGATCAAAACAAAAGTGAGCAAACAAGTTGTACTACGAGCTTGAAGGTATGCTTAGATTGCTAAAGAGTGTAAGAAGACAGAAAGGGATAGAGACAGATAAAGACAGGAGAAATTTAATACCCAAAGTAATAACTTGAAATTTAAAAAAAAAAAAAAAAAAAAAAAGAAGAAGAAAAGAAAGAAGGATGAAAAGCTGCACCTTAACTCTAGAATCTAGTCTAATTTCATTGAGAAGAACCCAAAACCATGGTAAAGAAGACATAGGTTGAAATTTTATGATAACATTTTCAGCATACTCCTACCAAACTAGAGAATCAAGACATAACATAATTTAGCCTGTTCAATATTATACTATCCATTAAATCACAACGGAAAAAAGAACCAAGAAGATGTAAGATCAAATAACACTTCTCATACCCAAGCTCTGTTATGACATCTTGACATGTCCGAGCATCTGTATTGAGGGGATTACTAAGAGGTATTTTCCTTTCTGTAGGAGTTGGATCATTATCTGAGAGAACATCAGTGGGGACAGAAGTGACACCCTCAGGAGGAGTGCCTTGATGAACATTGCTTCCAGAAGAAAACCACTGGCAGATGCTTCTAATGGTATCTCGTGGCGCTAGAAGACAGTGGGCTGCCTTGTGGACAATATCAAATGCAGATTCTATACAGATCTCAATTGCTAGGTGGAGATCCTAATACAAAAAGAATGTCAATGTCAGCATAATACAGTAAATGCAACTAGAGATTAGTAGCCTTTCTATAGACTTTTCTGGCATATTTAGTTTCCAAAGTGGCGACATATATTACCCTTTCCTTGTTGAATTTGTGGTCCTATATTAGAAACATGTCATGCATTCATTCTTGCTTGTCGTTTTCTTATTTCACGTACGTGATTTACTTCTTTTGTAGGTTACGGTCCAAAGATAAAAAGGTGAGAACGGACATATATGTCAATCAATTGAGGGATATTGTTTGATTTCAAATTTCCCACTGATTTTTCGTCAATAATTCATTTTTCATGCACATGGTTCTAGTTGATGATGGTCGGTTAAAGAGTAGATGTCACAGCAACAGTGCTCAAGCTACAGAGACAGGGTTAAGATTCCATGAGGGAGTATTTTGTATATCAGACACTGCAAATAGCTATCACATGGTCCCATCATTATCTAGGTACGACAGGATGGTAATGAACATGCAAACAAACCTCAACAACACCACGCCTGCGATCAGTAGTCCGTTGAACAAAATGATCCTTGAGAGTATGCCGTCTTCTGGGAGTTGAAGGATGATTTCCTGACCTACCAGGCGCTTTAGAAGTCGCACGGAAAGCTGAATTAACAAAATAAAGTGGAATCCCAAAAAGGAACTTCACGGGAAACAAAAGCCAGTAAATTATACATCTGATCCAACACATCCCACTTCTATTGAGCCTGGTAAAATTGCTTTCTCGTGATGCCCGGGAACTTTGTGATAAAGGAGACCCAGGATAAGCATCACTATCTTCCCCATCAGATGAATAATCCTGACTTGAGGATGTATCAGAATCAATAGAGGCTTCATGAATGAACTGATTGAAGGATGATACGCCACTGCACTCATCAAATACAAGTGATTCAAATTTTAGTTCATGTCAAGCAGGAATGTTCGAAGCACAATTTTGTGTAACAGATAATACACTGTTAGCAACAAGTGTTGTAAATTTTACGAATTCAATGTGTAACTTTCTGTATCATGCTCTGAAATGGGGGTCTAACAAAGATAAATATGAATCTCAATTTCATCAAATTTGTTCGTGTCTGGATTTGAAATGGATCAAAACCAATATTTTCCAGAGAATTCCTCTAACTATCTAATTAATCAGTTTCTTTAAATATCGATGAAAGTGGTTATAGATACATAACTATCTAGTTAACAAGTATATGGAATTCCCACAAAGAACCACATGGAAAGAAATGAAACTTACTTCTCCATCCAGCGTGGAAGTCGAGGTCCACGAAAAGTTGGCCTGAGCTCCCAACCATGAATGCCTTCAAGAATAGAAGCCTTCCCAGGCAAAACAGACAATAATAATGCTGATACTCCATTTATGAATCTTACAGCATTGTTCAGTGATTCATAAGTGAATGTCTTTACGGACCTGACAATTATATCAACAGGGCAATGAATTCAAATCCAAACATACTTGGTGTATAATATCCTTCCTAAACACATAAATCTTCATAAGAAAAATAAGTGGCTCAGACAAGAATCATAAACTAAAGTTATGGAAGCTTGAGAATCATTCCCACAAGATGGTCAGTGCCAACATCATGTACAACAGTGTGAAACAGGTCCAGAAAATAATAAAAATATCAAATCCAGTTTTACCGGTTTGCAGTTAAACCTACTGCAACACCTTAAACGACCTCTCATTCACTGAGAGAGGTCGAATAGATGCAGAATGCAGCACATTTTCACATATGTACATTATTAGATAGCAAGGTATTGATCAAGTCCTTGTATGCCTCTCCCCTATAAACCCCCCCCCCCAGTTGTTTGTAAAATAAGCTAGAATTTTATTTAAACTCCTAGAAAGTATATTTCGTTCAACATGAAATTATTATTCTGTCAAATAAATACAAATACAAGAATTCTCAGAAAGAACATGTTGATCCACACAAAACAATAATAGATCTCTGAGTTTACTGTCACGAAAGTGGGGGGGGGGGGGGGGAATAGAGAAGACCTTATGAAAGTTCAATTAGATCTGCCCATGCCCAGGATCTCAAGAGGGCACAGAAAACTGCAAATTCAAACGGGGAGGGGTGGGGGTGATCTGATCCATCTCGGAGCAACTCTTGTCCATGGTTTCTTCTCTTAACATATATGCAACAAATCAAAATATGGTAAACAAGTTTCTTAAGTCCCACTACTAATAATGTTTTTATAAAAGACAAAGATAGTGTAGAAGACACACTTTTCAGTCTTTCAGGAAGAAACATATCATGTAATTATACTGGTGAATGCCTGACACAGGGATGGCACAAAAGCGATCTCAGAAATTAGCTTCCTTTCAGGATGACGTTGATCATTCCAAGGCACAAAGGTGTATCAGAGAGTCAAAGTTTGCACATAAATAGTGCATGTGCATGATGCACCTCAATTAGTAGCACACAAGAGTTTCCAACTTGCTGGGACAATTGGTAAGACTGTTTTACTAATCCAGATAGGTTTCCCTAATAACTATTCTCATATTCATTTCATATCATTTCCTTCCTCCAATGAACACAGAACTGATCCATTGCAATATGCATCTACAATATTATCTTTAAATTGCAGCAAAAAAATGCATTTTCAGTTCCCAATCAACACAAGAACTTAGAATCAACAACCTAATAAGACTAAGTCACCTCAATTCGTCCCCTAAGAGAAACCAGAAAGGATATTAACAGAATCACTCAAAATTACTTTTCTCATTCAATTAACACAAACCTGTTGCCTAGATCAGAGTCAATTTCTACATAACATGTTAAATTCCTGTAAGAAAACAGCTAATCACATCAACCCCCCAAACCCAACAATGAAATGCGAAAAGTTGTGTGTTCAAAACCAAATAACAAAAAAGAATTAAGCCAATCTTCCAGCTAAACACATAACTGATTGATCAAGTAATAATCATCACAAAAACGCAGCTCTAATTAAACAAAATTAGGCCAAAAATATGCGTGAAAATGGGGAAAAGTAAGACAACTCACTCCTTGGTTACAGCAAGAACATTGTCGACAGCCCTTTGCATCGCAATCGGTATTCTTCGCCTTCTTTTTAGTTTTTATTTTTTATTTTAATCCAAATATAGAACAGAAAATTATCCAGAAAATGATTTTCCTAAAATATAAATACCTAGAATCAAGAAAATTCAGAGAAAAAAATGGAAGAAGAATAGGGATTTGAAAGAGGAGAGAAATCTGGAATCCGACAGATTAATGAATATGAAATGCGACGCCGATTCTTGTCGTCCGAGTTAAGGCAAAAGCCATACATATTACAAATGCAAATGATCCAAATAATAACAATTATAATTATAATAATATTAAAAATATAATAATAAAAAAATAAAAATGGATATATGGATTACGTGGTGTCCGTGCATCGCTTTACATTTTCTCTCTGCTGATGTGTCCTTCGCGTGGTCTGGTGTTTACCGCAGATTTTCTTATCATTCATTATTATCTCATTTATTATACAAAATTAATAATAATAAATTAAAAATAAATAAAATAAAGAAATATACACTTTTATATGCATATGACGATCTCTATATTAACTATTAAGTTTAAATAACTATTATACGGAACCGATTATAATTATATATATATAATTATAAAAGAGAAAAATATTTCACACATATAGCATATACCAAAATTATAATTAAAAAAATTGATATTAAACACATGTTTTGGGCAATATAACTATAAAAATAAAATATAAAATAAGAACATAAAAATCATAATGGTTGTTTATCTTTTGATAGTTTTCAAGATCTTAATTTTTGACTTACTTTGTCCATAATTGTCACTTGCTAATAATAATATATAAGGTAAGTATTAATAAAAGATGTGATCTATTTATGAAGTGTATATAATAATAAGAGAGAAGGACTTATGTGTTCCGGGGTTCGTGGCCCAAATCCCCTCCCTCTCTCTCTCCTCTTCCTCCCCTATGCGTTGTTCTCTTTTTTTTTTTTCTCTCTTCCTTCTCAATTTCTTCATATAATTGCTATAAATTTAGAGTTCTTATTTTTCTAATACCTCAACAAGTTCTTTTCTTACTAATGTGTATAGAAATTTAGGGTTTTTATTTTTTAATAACTTACAATTTTTTTTATATCTTACTTCGATTAATATCAATAAAGTGTATAATTGATGCAACAAACACCATAATTGGTTATTGATTGAGTAATATGAATTTGCGTAAATTTTGGGGAAGAAGATGATAAAAATCTTGTATTTGAAAATTTCAAGATTTTAAATTCACTCAACAATACACTGATACCTTAAGAGTATACAATTGATACCTTAAGAGTATGCAACTAATATTTTTCACTAATATCTTAAGAGTACATAACTGACACCTTAAGTATATACAACAGATACATTCACTTAAGAGTATACAACTGATGTTTTAAGTATATACAACAGTTACATTCGTTGAACCTTAAGAATATACAACTGATACATTAAGAACATACAACTGATACCTTAAAAGTATCAACTATTACCAACTAATCATTTTTCACTAAATGAACACCTAATATATTATAAGAGTATACAACTAATACCTTAAGAGTATCAACTATTACCAACTAATCATTTTTCACTAAATGAACACCTAATGCCTTAAGAGTATACAACTAATACCTTAAGAACATACAAATGATACCTTAATCGAATGAACAAGTAATACCTTAAGAGAATACAACTGATACCTTGAGAGTATACAACTGATACCTTAAGAACATACAATTGATACATTCACTTCACTGAAAGAGCAATCAATACATTTCTTTGACTGTTTGTGCGCAAAATATTGAAAATTCATATAACTAATACACTACATGAATTATAAGTTTACTTTAAAGGTATTAGTAATTTGTGTGAAAGGTATTTTAATTTTATTTTAATATTGTAATCCAACAATACTATTAAGTTTTGTGATCAAACTTATCAAGTTTTATACCTTTTGACTATATACCATTACATTTATTAACTTTTATCTTTAATACCTTAAACGTGTGTATGCATAATCTTTATATATATATATATATATATATATATATATATATATATATATATAAGAAGGACCAAAGTGCCACATGTCAAGCCTACAATGATCTCATATTAAATATGCTAATTAATTGCAACAAATTTAATGTTGATAAGAAATATTATTATTACTAAATAATAAATAATATAGAAATATTGATTAGATTTATCTAATTAACATATGCTAAAGTTCAATGATAGGAATTATTATATATTTGAAATTTGTTAAATTTAAAAATATAAATATAAATATAAATAGATACAAAAGAAAAAAATACTAAAATAAAATTGGGTAGCTTGAAAATTATTATTCAAACTTAATAATTATTGAAATCAAATAATTTTTTGAATATATGCTTTAAAATAAACTATGAAATTTATTTGTGAAATTTTGACTTTCATTTTATCTCATTTAATTGAAAATAAAAGTTTAGATTTGTTATAAATGTAAACAATAAAAAGCAAACTAAAAGATATGGTAGGGTAGGTTGAATACTATAATAGGTATAGCAATGTATATTTTTAAATTTTTTTTTTAAATGATCATCTACAAATGCAACACATATTTTGAAAATTAAATAATTATCTTTATATATATATATATATATATATATATATATATATTAGAAGGACCAAAGTGCCTCATGTCAAGCCTACAATGTTTTTATATTAAATATGCTAATTAATTGCTACAAATTTAATGTTGATAAGAAATATTATTATTACTCAATAATAAATAATATAAAAATATTGATTAGATTTATATAATTAACATATGCTAAAGTTCAATGATAGGAATTATTATATATTTGAAATTTGTTAAATTTAAACATATAAAGAAAAAATATAAATAGATACAAAAGAAAAAAAAAAACTAAAATAAAAGTGGGCAGCTTGAAAATTATTATTCAAATTTAATAATTATTGAAATCAAATAATTTTTTGAATATATGCTTTAAAATAAACTATGAAATTTATTTGTGAAATTTTGACTTTCATTTTGTATCATTTAATTGAAAATAAAAGTTGAGTGTTGTTACAAATGTAAACAATAAAAAGCAAACTAAAAAAATATGGTAGGGTGGGTTGAATACTATAATAGGTATAGCAATGTAATTTTTTTTTAAATAATAATTTTTTAAATGATCATCTACAAATGCAACACATCTTTTGAAAATTAAATAATTATCTTTATATATATAAAAGTAAGACAAAGTGCCACATGGCAAGCCTACAATTTTTTCATATTAAATATGCTAATTAATTGCTACAAATTTAATATTGATAAGAAATATTATTATTATTAGATAATACATAATATAGAAATATTGATTAGATCTATCTAATTAACATATGCTAAAGTTCAATGATAGGAATTATTATATATTTCAAATTTGTTAAATTTAAAAATATAAAGAATAAATATAAATAGATTCAAAAGAAAAAAAAAACTCAAATAAAAGTGGGTAGCTTGAAAATTATTATTCAAACTTATTAATTATTGAAATCAAATAATTTTTTGAATATATGCTTTAAAATAAATTATGGAATTTATTTGTGAAATTTTGACTTTCATTTTGTATCATTTAATTGAAAATAAAAGTTGAGTGTTGTTACAAATGTAAACAATAAAGAGCAAACTAAAAAAAATGGTGGGTGGGGTTGAATAATATAATAGGTATATCAATGTATATTTTTTTCAAAATAATAATAATTTTTTTAAATGATCATCTACGAATGCAACTCATATTTTCACAATTAAATAATTATTTATATATATATATATATATATATATATATAAGTAAGATCAAAGTGCCACATGGCAAGCCTATGATATTTTCATTTTAAATATGCTAATTAATTGCTACAGATTTAATGTTCATAAGAAATATTATTATTACTAAATAATAAATAATATAGAAATATTAATTAGATTTATCTAAATAATATATGATATAGTTTAATGATAGATATTATTATATATTTGAAATTTGTTAAATTTGAAAATGTAAAGAAAAAATATAAATAAATACAAAAGAAAAAAAACTAAAATAAAGTTGGGCAGTTTGAAAATTATTATTCAAACTTATTAATTTTTGAAATCAAATAATTTTTTGAATATATGCTTTAAAATAAACTAAGGAATTTATTTGTGAAATTTTGACTTTCATTTTTTATCGTTTATTTGAAAATAAAAGTTGAGGGTTGTTACAACTGTAAACAAAGAGCGAATTAAAAAAAAAAGGGTGGGTGTGTTGAATAATATAATAGGTATAACAATGTATATTATTTTTCAAAATAATAATATTTTTTTAAATGATCATCTACAAATGCAACACATATTTTGATAATTAAATAATTATTTTTTCATATTTTTTAATGTTAAATTAGACGATATATATTGCACAAATCATAAATTTAATTTTGTTGTGTAAATGATATTTCAATTTTTTTTAATTTCACTAAATTTAATTTTTTTTATTAAATCTCGTGTATTACACGGGCCCTATACTAGTATATATATATAAGTAAGACCACTTATGCCACATGTCAAGCTCACATTATTTTGACATTAAATATGATTAATTAATGACTTTAAATTTTATGTTACAAAGAAAAATTACTAAATAATTTAGAAATGTTGACAATATTTATCTAAATAAATATACTAGGCTTCAATATAAAAATTATTTTCATATTTGAAATTAGTTAAATTTAAAATTTTAAAGAAAAAGTATAAATAAATAAATAAAAAAGAAAAATACTAAAGTAAAGATGAGTTTATTGAAAATGATTGTTCAAACTTTCCATTTAAACTTATTAATTATTAAAAAATTGAATTATTCTTTTTTAATCTATGTTGTAAAATAAAATATAAAATTAATTTGTGAAAAATTAATTCACAAAATTAAATTGAATTAAAAGCATGTTACCATGAGCTCCCCTCAAAATTTGAAAAAAAACGATGAAGAAACGAACCCAAAATTCACAAACCCTTCTTTTTCTTTTCTTTTCTTTCATTTCTTCTTTTTCCTCTTTTCTTCTTTTCTTCTCTCTGTTATCCTCTGTCTCAGCAACCGCCTGAGATAAGGTTTCTTTATAAGCTTTTATTATTATATGGTTAATTATTAAATTCTATGCCACCAGGCCACTATTTCCATACACGTTGTATACTTGTATATACATATTTATATGTTAATATTATATATATATGCATAGTGTTATGCATATATATATATATATATATATATATATATATATTAAAAGTCATAGCATATGTTTTGCAATCACGTACACTTCTATATATATAAATAATATTATATAAATCAAACTTATTTTTATTATATATACACATACACGACACTTGCATATAAATATATATATATATATATATATATTATAATATTAATTGAGCCCCTTTTATATATAACACATGTGTACACCCATATATGTATATAATTAATTATTAATACTATTACTTAAACAATTTACATTATGAACTTGAACATTATTAGAATCTCAACCAATTATAATAGGATATTTTTCAACACCAATTACATAAGAGCATATAAATAATACGAAATGCATATAATGTATGAAATGAATGTCAAATAACGTGTATGTTTTGGTCGATGATGTTACACTTGTAATCATGAAGCATTTGATGATTTCATTTCCAGAACCTTAACATCTTGAGAGAGATCATAACGATATTTTACCCCAACTCCATGGTAGATTAACTGCAAAAACTTCAACATCATCAAAGAAAAATGATAATTCTTCTAATGGTAACATCATCCAAAATCCTTGTAGTTCTTGCTAAGTTTGTTGTAGAGAAGTAGAGAAGAGCGCAGACAATTGGAGAGAGAAATAAAAAATAAAAATAAAAAGATTTGGAAGAGAAGTAGAGAAGGAAAAAGATTTGGGGAAAGAAGTAAAAAAGAATCAGAAAATTGGAGAGAGAAAAAAAAAAATAAAGAAAGAAGATTTGGAAGAGAAGCTGGTAAGACCATCTCCAACCATCACCCCAAAATGCTATATTTCAAAAAATATAGCATTTGGGAGAAAATTGGAGGTTCCAATGGAGGAATGCTAAATTTGTAAGAATGCTAAATCAACTTTTGAAATGCTATTTTCACAATTTCACTGTTCATCAAATGCTAAAAAATAATAATAATTTAATACAAAAAAGTAAATTTCTTCATTTACAATCAACCACCAACGGTAATATTTATGTTGGTGGTTGATGATTTCCTCTATAAACTTGAAGAACATAACAAAAACAGAGAAAATAAATTTAGCAAGAAAAAATCAATTCGTGAGGGAAGAGAGACTACGATGTACGGCGGCTTCATCATCTTCATCTCGAAATGTTGAGTGCCGAAAAGAAAATAGGAACGGCGGTGGCAGCGGCAGCAGCCGCGGCTTAGTCTTCTTCACGCACCAGCTTCGTCTTCTTCACGCGGTTTTTCCTCATTCTCTTCTCTGTCTCTCTCTTCTCAAATGTGCCCTAGTGAAATGAGGCCAATTTTATCATTTATTTAATGTTGAGCCCATCTTCTCAAATGTATATGCAAAACGGGCTCTTTAATGTTGAGCCCATCTTATGTTTAATGTATGTACATGGTTCATGTTTGTGGGCCAATTTCAAATAGGTATGATTTCAAGTTTAATATATAATTTAATATTTAAAAATAAATTTATTAATTTAAATTTAGTAAAGATATTACCCAATAATAAATATATTATAAATAATTAAATGTATTTTTAAGTATTTACTTGTAATAATTATAATTTATATTGTAATAAAATATCAATTACAAATGACAATTATAATAAAAAAGTAAGAAAAATAGTAAAATATCATTTAATTTAGCATTATAGCATTTATGGTTGGAACACATGGCCCATTTTCAAATGCTATAACACTATTTGAAACGCTAAAAATACATTTAGCATTTCATTATAGCATTTATGGTTGGAGATGCTCTAAGAGCGCAAAAATGGAGAGAGAAAAAAAAAGATTTGGGAAAAGCGGGTGAGGCGGGGGTACGGATCTAAGACCCGTAGCTCCAATTACACAAGTTTTTGCCATAATAAGAACCACGAATATCTATTTATATATTGAAATTTAAATAGATCAAAATATGTTGAATATTGTAAAATTGTTATATCATAAAGTAGATTGTGATATTAATATCATTCTTTTATTTTATCTACAAATTTTATTTATTATATTTGATAACCAATTTTGTTTTTATAGTTATAATGTTTTATTAAAATAAAGGAAATTATGGGACATCAGACCTTCATATTTGAAGATAATAAATTCATATTTTTGCCTTTTTTTTTTGGGGTTATTCATTAATTACATTCCCAATTTTCTTAGATAAAAGTATCTAATGTAATTAAAATGTCTAAAATATTCGTCATTTTAAAGATATAAAAAGAGTTCAATTTTAAAGATAGAATTGAAAATAAATTTGAATAGAAGAAGACAAAGTCTTGGGTGAGACCGTCTCACGGATCCCATTCCGTGAGACGGGTAGGGTCGGGTCGAACATAAAAATTATGTAATATTTTTATGTATATTAGGTAATACTTTGTATTATAGAATCCGTTTTGAGTTGAGTCACACTATAAGAAAATATGTAATACTTTTATGTGTATTAGGTAATATTTTTGTGTATATCAGGTAATACTTTTGTATTATGGGATAATGACCCGAATTGGGTCGGGTCGGGTTAACAAAAAACGCGCGGATCCTAGTCGCCCAGGTGCTCTTCTTCCTCATGCGTGAATTGTATAATATGTAATACTTTTGTGTGTATTAGGTAGTACTTTTATGTATATCATGTAATACTTTTTGAAAATATCACATAACTTAATATCATGTGATATTTTATGTACATGAGGTAATACTTTTATGTGTATCATGTAATACTTTTGTATATATCATGTAATATTTCGATCCGACCCTACCCGTCTAATGGAATGAGATCTGTGAGACGGTTTCACACAAGACCTACTTATAGAAGAATTGTCTATAAGCTAAATTAAAAAGAGTAAAATCAGTCGATGCGCGCAAATCCAAGTATCCAACTTAAATAAGTCTACTATTTTACAATGTCAATAGATCGGCATTCCCCTTTTAAAATAAAAAATAAAATAATAATAATAATAATATTATTATTATTTCAATTTCCTATTATGAAGATTATATGGTCGAAAACCTCCTTCAAAAGTTTGGTTGAAGACTGTCGCATAATTAATTATATGTGCCCGGTTACCAAAGCTAATGTGAGATCTACCTTTTTTTTTAAAATAAAAATTAAATAAATTGAGAGCTACTTATTTAGCATACAATCTTATATAAAATCATTTGACGATATTTATAATGACGTGAGACGGAATTGGAATACATACTCATCACGGTGGCAAATCCAGAAATTATAAACAGGGTATGCACAATTATAGAAAATATGAAAAAAAAAAAAAAAAAAAGAATAGCACATCTATTTCAAAATGAATGTCTTTTTGAATATTTTTTATCATAGATTAAGGAATATAAAAATTAGACAAATATACTCTTAACTAATTAAGGAATTTTCAAAATCTTTTAAAGAAAGTGGAAGTTTGTAAGAACTTTTGTCTAATCAAATGAAATTCAATTAAAGAAATATTGTGGTACCAATTTGTATATAACTTTGTCTAGGAAAGAGAATCAAATCAATTTCATAAAAGTATCATATTAAATCCCTAAATTTTAGCTAAGAAATATTAATGGTACAAAGATTTAAAACGACACTTAATTTGAAACAAAATTTAAACTTAAGAACAACACTTATTTTGAAATCGAATGGAGTACCATACAATTCTAAATGGAAAGTAAATCCTTAAAAAAGTACTAAAAGAGTAGCATAAATAAAATATAGGCATTTTACAACTTAGTCCTAAAGTGGGGTTAATGTAGTCTTTATTTATTTTTGAAATAGAGCTAATGTAAGTTATATATTTCTTAAATTCTAAAAAAAAAACTATATATGGTGTGTATCCCACTAACACTAAATATGATGCTAAATATATTAACATATAATCTCTTGTTCTACGAAGATATTTGAGAATATGTTTTAAAGCAATCCAGTATTCAGGCCTGAATTCGACTGATATCTACTGGCAAAAACTTGGGATATGCACTTGCATACCCTTAAACCCATATACATCCGCCACTGACTTATCACTTAAAAATCATTTTTACACAAATATAATTTTATGAAATGGGGCTGAGTTCCATACCTTAGTAAATCAAATCAATTTTTTTAAATTCATATGTTGTGGTTGAAATCTCAAAAAATTATATACATGATGAGTAGATTTTATAAAAAGTTCTAGTCAGTTAAATTAAAAGAGATAAAAGTATATATAGAAGAATTCACAAAGAATAAATAGGTAAAGTGGGATGCAATTTGTCAAAGTATGGTCCTGCATTAATTAAAATTTGTAGTTAATAATCTTTTAGAAGCTACCTCTAAGCTAAATAAATATATTAATGACTATCATAAATTTTAGTATCTATATCTATATATACAAAAAATAGCAAGACTCCTATAAAATTAATTTACGATATAATTTAATGAGTCAATCTAACTTATGACAATGCATAATTTATAAAAAAGAGTTTGATTATAATAACAAATTTGGATGGTGGATAATGAGACTTCATCTCAAAAAAGTTATATTAGTAAATTAAACAATGTCATAAGTTTTTGTTATCTTTAAATCATGTTTATATCAAATAATTAGATTGATTTTGTTTCAAGGACTTGAATTTAGATATACCAGATCAATTATTAAGTACAAATGATACAACATGATGCATTTAATTAAGTTCGAATTGAATATGAAAGACTGCATTTAGTTAAGTCCGTATTGTAAGAAATACTTAGTTTATTCACTTAAATTATTACTTAATGAATATATAATTCTTTGAAAATATTATATATTACTTACATTTACCACACGCTACATATTGCATTTTCAATAATTTTAAATAAATGAGACGAATGTTATCTACTGAATGTCAAATAACTACATATTTTTTGCATATGTTAATTATTTATGTAAGTAACATGTATTATATATATATGCATAATATAATAATATCTTAATTAAAAACATTTCTAACAAAGTTCAAAATCCAAATTAAGATTCTATATAACAGTATATGACAAATTAAATCGCATAAAACGGAATGGATTTTTTCAAAAAAAAAAAATCATTATTAGTGAATAATTGAAGTGTTTAAGATCTTACTACTTAAAAAAGAGCCTGATAAGTGCTTTTTAAAATATTACAAAATGTTAGAATGATATCACAATGATAAAATGATATGACTTAAATTTTATATATATATATATATATATATATATATATATATATATATATATATATATAAAAAATAGGACAAATATAGTACAAATCGATATATGATAAAATTAGTTAAAATCGAGCAAGGAAAGAAGAATTTAAAGCTGCGTAAGCAAAAAAAAAAAAACCACTGGAAAATGCTTTCTATAAATTTTAAATCAAGCAAATCAACTTAAAACCCTAAAATTACACCGAGTCGTATTTAACAATATGATTTGGGATCAGATTATAACCACCCTAATATTGCTAGATGGATATATCTTCTATAATTAAGACAAAATATTAATTTTAAGGAAAAAGTAGTTCAATAAATAATTAATAATTAGTAGCCAAACCAAATGCTATGAAGCCCTGGTATCTCTAATCTCTTATAAATAAGCCTATATGTGTTTTAATGCAAGAATATTAAATTTATCATCTGAATATATATATCCACCCATTCTTTCATCTTCAAACCTCATTTAATTCCCATCTTAAAACCCTAGAATATGGCCATAACCAAATCCACCTGTATTTCCATTTCTTTTTTGTTGATTTTTTCTCTCATTCTAATAACACCAACTTCTTCTCGATCTCATTCAAAGCAATTTTCACTTGAAAACCATGTCATGGATGTCAATGATTCAGCTCGATCAGGACTTCAAAAACAGTACTTGGATGTGAATGCTTCTTTGCAACGAGCCCTTCAACTACTTTCCTCCGATCATCAAATCCGACAACGTATAGATGATTACCATTCCCACTCGATAACACTCCATCCTCGCTCATCTTTCCTATCCAACCACGGCAACAACTACACCGCTCTCACTCTCTCTCGACTTGCCCGCGACCGAGCCCGAGTCAACTCACTCAGCACCCCCCTCACCTCCGGCTTCGACGACGGCACCGGCGAGTACTTCGCCCAACTCGGAGTGGGTCAACCCGTTAAGCAATACCTCATGGTTCTCGACACCGGAAGCGACATCACATGGCTCCAATGTCAACCCTGCGTTGACTGCTACGTCCAATCCCAACCCATCTACAACCCGGTGGGGTCCACCACTTACAGGCAGCTCCCCTGCAGCTCACCGCGGTGCGCCGCCCTGGAGAACCCCACCTGCTCCTCCGGCAAATGCATGTACGAGGTTTCCTACAACGACGACTCCTACACCACCGGAAACTTCGTCACCGAAACCCTTTCCTTCGGGTCGTCGGGCAACGTCACTGACGTCGCCATCGGCTGCGGCCACGATAACGAGGGCCTGTACTCCGGCGCGGCGGGGCTGATGGGCCTCGGCGGCGGCGCGTTATCTCTACCTTCTCAGATCAACGCGTCTTCCTTCTCCTACTGTTTAGTCAACCGTGACTCGAACTTGTCGTCGACTCTGGATTTCAACTCAGCCCGACTCTGCGCCGACTCAGTAACGGCGCCGTTACTGAGTGACCCGGAAATCAGCACGTACCGCTTCGTTGGACTCACCGGAATCAGCGTCGGCGGCAAGGCGGTGCGGTTTTCGCCGTCTCTGCTGGCGATCGACGCTGACGGAAGCGGCGGGGTGATCGTCGACTCGGGGACGACGGTGACTCGGTTGATTGACCCGGTATACGACTCAGTGAGAGATGCTTTTAGGAGCCAGGCGCGGAAACTGCCATATGTGGGTGGATTCTCAATCTTGGACACGTGTTATGACTTTTCTGGCATGTCGAGTGTGAGTGTCCCAACGGTGTCGTTTCAGTTCTCCGGTGGAGGGAGCCTAGAATTGTCGCCGGAAAACTACCTAATTCCGGTGGATGATATGGGAACATTTTGCTTTGCATTTGCAGGGACGAATGAGTCGCCGTCGATAATCGGAAATGTGCAGCAACAGGAGATGAGAATCACTTATGATTTGGCTAAAAAGATTATTGCTTTTACCCCTAATCAGTGCTAAAAAGTTTATTACAAGAATTACGTAAAATAAATTCAATTTTAATTTCTTTTGAACTGAACCTACTTTAATTTACAATTTTTTTTTTAATCCTGTTTTTTTTTTTTTAAATTCTCTTTATTATTTTTTGTTTTTTAATTCATTAAATTTTTGTGTTTTTACTTTTCAAGTTTTCTTTCATTTTGTTCCCTTTTCTTATTTGATATATTTATCAATTTTGTTTTTTAATGCAATTAAATGACTTGGGCGATGACGTGGCATTTCAGGTAGGAAAATAATACAAAAAAAAAAAATACCACATAAATATCAGTTATTTGAAATCATGAAATTTGGGGCGAGTGTTGTGCATTCACTCGAAATTGGTCGGAAAATCAAGATTTTGGTGAAAATTGGATAAATTTTGAGATATGATGACTAAAATTGATGATCGAAAAAGGCCCTATATAATTAAGTTGGTATATTCTCTAATCTCTTATGCCCACTTATAAACAAACCATAATCCTATGTTTGTTAATTTGAATAAATATACAACCCATTAATCTTTCATATCCAAACCAACCTCTTCCCATCTTAAAACCCTAAATATGGCCATAACCAAATCCTCTTCTCTTTCTATTTCTTCTTTATTAATTCCATTTCTCATTCTAACAACACAAACATCTTCTGCTGCTGCTTCTTCTTCTTACCAGTTCCAGTACTTCAATGTTGGCGCTTCTTTGCGACAAGCCCTTCAAGTATTGTCCTACGATCCATTCGATTATGAGCTCAGACAGCAACACTCTGTAACTCTCTATGAACGAGGATAGAGAGGACAACGACTCAGGCATCTCCAAGAGAATTCTTCATTTTAGAGCACTCTACCTCCATTATAGAGTATGGAGTACTCTATATCATAAATCTTCTCCAACAATAAATACTCTATATCATTAAAATATCTATTAATAATTTTTTTTTGTGAAATTAAAGATTTATGTAATATATTATTAAATTGTAAAATTATTATACACGAATCAATTAATTGATACTGAGATATTTTTTTCAAAGTAATTTTATTTATTTGAAATTAAATTGCGAGTCATACAAAATATTTTAAGATACGCGTACGACCAAATTAGAATTTATGTTTCTCGTTTTACTTAATTTCAGTTCACTTGTTTTCATTGTAGGTGGTATGCTATTTATATTTTCATCTATATTTTAATGTGTTCGATGTTTGGTAATTCTTGTAATCTTTCATTTTTAAATTATGTAATATTTATTTCGTGTGAGTCATTATCTCGTAATTTAAGGTTTAAATCCTAATTAAAAAAATAAATTAAAGCCAACATGAAAAAAAAGCAAACAAAATTAACTAATAAAATGAAATTATATCCTTCACTTTGATATTTTTATAAATTAAACATATGATTTAATAATTAAAAAAAATAAAAAATGACATTTTTGTAAATAAATACATCCTCTATCCATTCCTCATTCTTTAAATTTAAAGGATCAAAACTCATCCTCCATCCTTCATCCTTCAATTAAAGGATTGTTGGAGACCAATAATCCTTCATTTTTTTGGAGAATCCTCCAAAATGAAGGATTGTTGGAGATGACCTTAGTGAGGTACGCTTTCAGGAGCCAGACCTGGAACTTGCGATATGTCGATGGATTTGAAATATTGGACACGTGCTATGACTTATCTGGTATGTCGTGGGTGAGTGTTCCGACGGTGTCGTTTCAGTTCTTGAAGAACAATGCATAAGGAACAAGCTAAGAGTTTCCATATTAGAAATGCGGCAGCTGAGAATAGAAGGATACTATTTCATTGGTTTTAAAGTTGTGGTATATCCCTATTTATATTGCACCAAGGCTTCTAGGGTTTTGCTACTACATCTAGTTACAGAATATTCTAGAATAAAAGATACCACTAAAATAGTGACACATGTCACAATCACATAAAACAAGATCAAGTGTCCTTAGTAATAATCCAATGGTTGTGCAGCTCATATCCAATCTGATCACCCATTTTCAGCCCCTCTCAATTCGATGGAGGCTAAAGACACAACTTGAAGTTTGTTCTTTAGCTGACTGAAGAATTGTTGCCCCAATGGTTTTGTAAGGATATCCGCAATCTGCATATGAGATGGAACATGATGGATTTGAATGAGTTTTGCTTCTACCTTCTCCCTGACAAAGTGGAAGTCCAGCTCAATGTGTTTAGTCCTTGCATGAAGTATGGGATTGGATGCAAGAGCAATAGCACTTAGGTTGTCTACCCATAATGTAGGTACTTGCTCTACTGGAATGTGCAGCTCCCCAAGTAATGACATGATCCAGGTAACTTCTGAAGTTGCCAATGCAAGACTTCTATATTCAGCCTCTGTACTAGACTTAGAAACTGAATGTTGTTTCTTAGAACTCCAAGAAATCAGACTGTTCCCAAGATATACACAAATTCCAGTGGTAGATCTTCTATCATCTGGATCTGCAGCCCAATCAGAGTCAGAGAAGGCAGCCAAATGTAACTTTGAACTTCTCTTAATGTGTAACCCATGATCTGTAGTGCCTGCAAGGTATCTAAGTATCCTTTTCACTGCTTTCCAGTGGCTGGTAAGGGGATTAGCCATGAACTGGCACACTTTGTTAACACTGAATGCCAACTCTGGTCTAGTTATGGTAGTGTACTGAAGTGCACCAACAATGCTCCTGTAGAAGGATGCATTCTCCATAGGATCTCCATCATATCTGGACAAATGAGAAGAACTGACCATAGGAGTGAGATTAGATTTAGCTTCAGTCATTTGTGCTTTCTTCAAGAGTTCCTTGATATACTGTTTTTGACAAAGATGCAGCCCCTCTGAAGTTTGGGAGACTTCAATGCCCAGGAAGTGTTTCAAACTTCCAAGATCTTTGAGGGAGAACTCTTGACTGAGGAAGTGAGTTATATTGTGAATTTCTTGAAGATTACTACCTGTCAACAAAATATCATCCACATAAATGAGAATGTATGTGAGAGCTGAGCCAGTTTTCCTACAAAACAGAGAAGTGTCAGCCTTGGAGGCTGTGAAGCCAAGTTTGAGCAAGACTGATTTAACCTTAATGTACCAAGCCCTTGAGGCTTGCTTAAGGCCATAGATAGCTTTATGAAGCTTACAAACCAGAGTAGGATCCTGTCCTTCAAAACCTGGAGGTTGTTTCATGTAGATATTCTCAACAAGATCCCCATTCAGAAAAGCATTATTAATGTCCAAATGTTTGATAGGCCAATTGTGGGTGACAGCAATGGTCAGTACAACTCTGATAGTTGTGGGCTTGACCACAGGACTAAATGTCTCTGTGAAATCTAGTCCTGCAGCCTGTGAGAATCCCTGAGCCACAAGTCTTGCTTTGAACCTGGAAACAGAACCATCAGCATGTCTTTTAGTCTTGAAAATCCACTTACAACCAACCAGATTGCATCCCTCTGGAAGTGATGTGAGTTCCCAAGTGTGATTTTTTAGCAATGCTTGGTATTCTAACTGCATGGCTTCCCTCCAATGTGGAAGTATCAGGGCCTCACTGATGGTCTTAGGTTCCAATTCCATATCAGTGGTAACAGAATAAAGTTTGGGTTTGAAAATACCAGCCTTTGATCTTGTAATCATGTGATGCTGAGGAACTGGTATAGATTCAGGAGCAACCTGATTGTTATTTGAATTGTCAACTGAAGCTTGCTGTGAAACCAAGGATTGACTCCCTTCATGTTGAGCAATGGGTGCAGTGTGTGAATCATGTGGTGAAGGTGCACTATTACTAGAAGAAGTATTGGGACTGTGGGATGATGAGAATGTGTGAGTACCATGAGGTGTTTGGGGAGGATTTTGGGGAGGTGTGTGAGTTGGTAGAACAATTTCTGGAGCACAAATAGGTGTATAAGTGATAGGTGTAGTGTGAGGAACATGTGTAGGAGATTTAGAAGCATAAGGGAAAACAGATTCATGGAACAGGACATGCCTTGTTATGATGACTTTTCCACTAGGGAGCAATACTTTATAGCCCTTGTATTGGTTGCTATAACCCAAGAAAACACTTGGAGATGACCTGTATTCCAGTTTATGGGTATTATAAGGTCTCAAATAGGGAAAGCAAAGACAACCAAACACCCTGAATTTCTGGTAGTTGGGCTTGTGTTTGTAGAGCATCTCAAGAGGTGTTTTGTGGTTTATGGTTTTGGTGGGAAGTCTGTTTATGATATAGATGGCAGAAGAGAAGGCATCATCCCAAAAGGTCATTGGCATATTGGCATTAGCAAGTAAGGTCAAACCCATTTCAACCACATGTCTATGCTTTCTTTCTGCTGTACCATTTTGCTGTGGTGTGTATGGACAAGAAATTCTATGGTTGATACCATTTTGGTGAAGGTAAGATGTAAGCTTCCTAAATTCTCCACCCCAGTCAGTTTGCAAGGCCTTGATCTTAGAATTTAGTTGATTTTCAGCATTGGCTTTGAAATGCATAAAGGCATTTATGACTTCTGACTTTAGTTTTAGAAAATAAATCCAAGTAAATTTACTAAAGTCATCAATGAAAGTCACATAATACCTATATCCATTAGATGAGACAATAGGAGATGGCCCCCAAAGATCAGAATGAACAAGTTCAAGAGGAAATTGGTATACAGTATTTGTGTCAACAAAAGGTAATCTATGACTTTTAGCAAGCATACATGGATAACAACACTTAGTCATTTCACTGATTTCAAAAGGTAAATTACAGCTCCTTAACACTCTATGGACAATGTCAAAATTAGCATGTCCTAATTTTTGGTGCCATAGGGCTACATTTGCCTTCTTTCCTAAATGTGCAGAGTAGGCACATACTTTAGTCCTAATATGTGGTTGCTCTTCTTGGAATGAAATAGACTGGATAGGCTGAATAGGCTTGCTAGTGTGAAGGTGAAACTGGTACAGGCCATCTCTAAGTTTCCCTTGGAGTAGTGTTTCTTTGGTGGCTTGATCCTTAACAAGGCAAAAGAGAGGATGAAATTCAAAATAAACTCCATTGTCTCTCGCAAATTGAGACACACTGATAAGGTTTTTAGTGACAGTAGGAACATGAAGCAAATGTTTTAGGACAAAATTTCGGTGTGTGTGTGAGGAGTGCAGTAAGGTTTTGCCTATGTGTGTAATACACTCACCTGTCCCATTGCCAAGATGAAGTTTGTTTCCTCCATGATATTCACTAGCAATATTCAGGTTTGACAGGTCATTTGAGATGTGATGGGAGGCTCCAGAGTCTGGATACCACCAGCTTTCATAGCCTGCATCAGAAACAGTATTAGGTGAAGTATTATACTGAGCCACATTAAGTGATGGATTCCTGTTGCCTTGTTGATTTCTCACAGCATTCCCAGGAGAGTATCCTGATTCTGGTTTAAACCAACACTCTTCAGATGAGTGATTAAATCCCTGACAGTATTGGCACTGAGCTCTGCCATTAAAATGATTGGCATATTGTCCTCTGCCCCCTCTTCCTCTTCTTCCATAAATCCTTCCACCTCTAGTATTGTAACCACCTCTGCCTCTGTAAATTGACCCTTGTCCATATCCCCTACCACCTCGGTATTGATTCTGTGAAGTTCCTTGAGTAGCAGTGTTTAAGGTAGGGGATGAACCATCAGTGTTAACAGATAAAATAGAGGCAGACTCCAATCTAGATTCAAAGCTAAGGAGAAGGGCCTGAGCATCATGAATTGACCAATCCTCAATTTTAGAAGTTATGGTTACCACTACTGAATCATATTCAGGACCCAAACCAGATAAAATATGCATAAGATGATCAACTTCTGTTACCTTAAATCCTGTGGCACAAATTAAATCACACAACCTCTTGACTTTCCCTAAATATTCTCTCATACTAGCATTTCCTTTCTTCAAATTGTGCAGCTGCAGTTTATATTGCATAGTTTTGGCCTTAGACTGACTAGAAAAATTAGTCTCTAAAGCATCCCAGATATCACAAGATGTGTTTAATCCTACCATTAGACCTAAAACATTTTCAGAGAGAGAGGATAAAATCCAAGATGCAAGGATTTGATCTTGCCTTTTCCATAAGATGTATGCTGGATTGGCTTTGGTTACCTGTGTTTCACCTTCTCCTGTTGTGATAAACTGATCAGGAGCCTTTGTTGCTTTGTTGATGAAATTTTCCAAACCATATCCACAGATTGCTGTACTGATCTGCTGTTTCCATATGAGAAAATTATTCTCATCAAGCTTCACTGATACTAGCTGATTTTGTGGGTAATAGACTTGGCTGATTTCTTCAGCCATGATTTGATTAAAGGTGAAAGAAAAAAAATAGGAGGAAGGGGGTAACAGAGACAGGTATTTCTACCTGCTCTGATACCATGAAGAACAATGCATAAGGAACAAGCTAAGAGTTTCCATATTAGAAATGCAGCAGCTGAGAATAGAAGGATACTATTTCATTGGTTTTAAAGTTGTGGTATATCCCTATTTATATTGCACCAAGGCTTCTAGGGTTTTGCTACTACATCTAGTTACAGAATATTCTAGAATAAAAGATACCACTAAAATAGTGACACATGTCACAATCACATAAAACAAGATCAAGTGTCCTTAGTAATAATCCAATGGTTGTGCAGCTCATATCCAATCTGATCACCCATTTTCACTCCGGTGGGGAGAGCCTGAGACTGTCGCCGGAAAACTACTTGATTCCAGTGGACGACGTTGGAACATTCTGCTTTGCATTTGCAGGGACGAAGGGGTCGATGTCTATCATCGGAAATGTGCAGCAACCACAGATGAAAGTTACTTATGATTTGGCTAACAAGATTATTGCTTTTACCCCTAATCAGTGCTAGTATTAATTTGTTACAAGCAAAATAAATTAAATTAAATTATAATTGCAACAATAATTTTAGATGGCAACCGGCGATTCAGTGAGATGTATTACTAGTATAATTGTCAATTGAAATGTATTAAGCCTGGTACAGATTGAAAACTAGTTAAATAAGATAACAAAAAATTAAAACTAGCAAAATCATAAGAAACAAGTTTTTTTTAGTTAAAATTGACTTTCTACCCTTAATGAAAGCAGGAGCCCAGGGCAACACCAAACACAAAAAAAATATAGAATGCACGATCCACACGACCTGCACTATTCACACGACTTGCACGACCCACACGAGCAGTTCATTTTTCGAAAATTCATGTGAACGATTCTTGAAGAATTTCAGATGAAATCTTAAGAAATTAGTGCAAGAAAACTTGAGGAATGTATTACCTTTCTCCTACATGAGTGAAATATTCACATCAATAGCTAAAATCTTTAAGAATGAGTGGAAATTTTTTGAGAAAAGCTTGAGATCTTGTTCAAAATTTCAGAAGAGAGAAAAAATTGAAGGAAGAAAGGAAAGAGATGATGTAATAGAGAAGAAGGGTAGTGGATGTCCAAAATCAAACTTTTTGGCTAGAAAAACTTACATCTTATCTCATATCTAGTTTAAATTTTTTGTTATTTTATTTAGCTAGAAATATCCATTTTCTCTTAGTTATGTATGTAAAAGGTGTTATTTAAATAAATGAAATATATTATTTGTATAATTGAGAGATATTTTACTTTGTTTTAAAAATGTTACTTGTTTTACTAAAATATAATACTATATTATTGAAAAGTATTCGTTTGTTTTTACCTAAAAGATATTATTTGTACTTAGAGTTTTCGTTTCCTTATATTAAAATTCACAGATTTTGTAGGATAGAATATTTTCGGTTTTCAGGTCGTAAAATCTCATTGCAAACTGCTCAAGTGCGTGATTTTCAAAGGATAAATTTGTTTTGAAAATGTCATTTACTGTCTTCATTATCTAATAATAATAATTCTTCTTCTTCTTCTTTTCTTTTCTTGTGCAATTAGGGTCTACTTGATCACAAATGACAGGTGCAACTCAAGGAAATGTCGATTTTTATGTCGTTGGCGACGGTTGCCGAAAGTAAACTGAGGGTGTCTACATATATTTGTATGCTCGGTTGTATAGTATCGTAGATGGTGTGGGGATCTTTGGTGTTGAGTAGTTTGGATGTGACAGTCACTGCTATTATTATTAAAATTTTAGAGTTGTTGCGATGAAATATAGAAAATAAAACACAGTCTCAACATTTTCAAATAGTCCATTTGATTTCGGAGAATAAGAGTCATGAGCTACATGTTCAATTATATCTTCACCCTTTTCGGTACAATTAGGCTTGTTTTTAGGAGTCAAATTTGTGATGAAGTTTGTGGTCCATTGCACCGACGAAACGACTATGACTGCTAATCAAAGAGTGACCTCCACTCAAAGAATTTCACACCACTATTGTATCCATTCTCATCACCGTCAATTGATGTGAAAAGATTGTGAGTAACACGACAGATGAAACCCAGCATCATCGTTTTCCTATTGGAATTGTTCGTGTGGTTCATTTTGTTGGAATAATGTACATTTTATCATTTTCATATATATATATATATATATATATATTATAGTATGAGTTTAGAGTTACATTTATATTGTATTATATATTTAATTTATTTTTAAATCTAATTTCTAATGTATGGAATATATGCTCATCAATTTTCATACAAAATTTTGTTTTCATCAATTTTAAACTAAGAAGATGCATTTTTTATTTTAGGTTAAAAACATTTTATATATATATTGTTCAGGAGTGTTTGTTGCTATTGGTTGAAAGATTAAACAATCAACTAAAAATACAAAAAATCAGGCGAGACATTTAAAATCCTATCCTATAAAATAAATAAATATTATTTAATTACTAATTTACCCTAAAACTGTTGATTAGTTTGTTATAATGCATTTTCAAAATATCGTATATTCTAGAAGACAATTTTTTTTTTTTACTATTAAATAAATAAACTTAAAAACCCACAGACCTGCATCGACTCACATAAAACTATAAATTTAATTTTTACAATAAAAAACTATGATTTTAATTTTACTTTTAAACTGGACCATATTTTATATTAAATTTAAAATTAGATTCTCATTGGGAAAAGTGAAATTTGTGTATGGGCCTAACAAGAAACAGCTAAGGCTTATATGCCTGTTGGATTATCTTAAATTGGGCTAACTAAATATTCTAATTTAATAAGACTCAATTTGGGCTTGAATTTTTTGGCCCATTATTTGATCTCCATTTTGGAAATACATTTAGGGGCCTTTCTTTTAAGGAATTGTTGGTACTAAGAATTCATTTTAGGCACAGCTATACCTCCCTCTTTTGAAAAAAAAAAAATTAAATTTGTACATTTTGACACTTCTTAACCATATAATTTCCATCAACTCATGTCACTTTATTCAAAATCATGTCCTTTGATTTTCATAAATTATTTTCATTATATCCTATATAGGATTCACAATGGGGAGGGGTGGGGTTGGTGCAGTGGCGGATCTAGAAATAATAAACAGGGTATGCACAATTATAAGAAATATTAAAAAATAATAATAATTCGGATCTTTTATCATATTTGGTGTTACATTTTATATTTCATGATATTTAATACACGTCACGTGATAATTAGTGATGTCATAGGATATATACACATGACCTGTGATGATTAGTTTTGAATATGAGATGTAACATCAAGTGTAATACAAGATCTCATGAGAAAAAAAAAAATCATACAATTCAAAATTGGAAAATAAGTCCTTAAAAAATAACTAAAAGTATCAGCATTCTACGACTTGAATCCTAAAATGGGGTTAATATAGTCTATATTTATTATTTTAAGTGGGTTTAATGTAAAGTTATATATTTTTTAAATTCTAAAACATATATAATTATGGTGTGTAAAATATAAACCACTAATATATATATATATATAATGAATTTTTTTGCAAAAATGAGGGTATGCACTTGCATACCCTTAGTACTACATGCATCCGCCACTGGGTTGGGGAGACAATCCCATCCTTGCTCCCGCCATTGTAGGGAATCCTCGTCCCTATCCCCACGAATCTAGTCGGAAAAAAACTGTCCTCGTTCTCGTGTATGGGGATTCCATGTCCCAATTTAGTTTTGTTAATTTAAAAAAAAAATTGAAGAATAATAACTTATAATTTTTTTTAATGAGGTTTAAACAAGTCCTTTCATATTGTAGGTAAAACAATATAATTATATCAATAATATTATTATATAATTAATAAGTTATTTTAAATATTATAAAATATATAGAATTTTACAGAAAACGGGATGGGGAAATATGATCCCTGTCCCCGCCCTATCCCACTGGTTGGGGGAAAAGTCCCCATCCTCATCCCCAAGCACACTACTTTTGAGAAATGTAGACAGATTTCACAGGAAATGGAGATTCTCTACAACCAAGCATAATCCTATATATGTGGTACAATTGATCAAAACACTTGAAAAAAAGTTAAAAAGACAATTGTTTATTTTATTTTGATTTTTACCTTTAAAACCTACATTATATTTTTAACCTCAACTGATGCTTTATTTTTTTCATTTAGCAACCCCAATATCTCTATTCTTTTGATGCTATTAGATTTCATAAAAGAATATCAGCACCTTTTTTGTTTTTTTTTTGCTGTAAGTAGTAAAATCACATTTGTATTTCGCATTAAAATAAAAGTGCACACGGAATAAAATGGATGAAATGTAATTCATTTATTAACGCAAACTTTGGAAAAAGAATTAGAGCAGATAAGGGTAATCTTTTGACTTGCTTTCATTGAATAATGTGAACAAATTAAATCTGTGGTTCGCTTTCTGGCTTTAAATGAAGTCTCCACAGCGCTGCGTCATCTCCTATGGAGGATGTGGTTATGTCAAATTTCTATTTTTTATACAAATATTATTCTCACACTTCATGAAGATTAATTTTCAAAATGAATTTGACTATATACTTGAACCATGTTTAACCATCCTATTTATGATATTTTTGAGGTTTTCCAACTTAATATTATTATTATTATTATTATTATTAGTATAATATAAAGTAGTCATGTGTATTAATTATCAACTCACATCACTAATAAATATTGTGTATCAAATACAGTACAATGAAATATAAGATTAAATACTAATATACCAATGGATCATGGTTAAAAGTAGTTGCTTCATTTTCCCATAAACATAGTCAATTATTCATTTTAGTCTATCCCAAATTCTTATTAGTAAAATATAATTAGTCTAAAATATCCTTAATTAATGTTTGCTGGAATTAATTATTCTCTATCATTTTTAATAAAATCAACCTAGTCATTCATTAATGTGTAAAACTAAAAATATACATAGAAAGTTTGTTGGCAGAACTTGCTTTTCCAAATAAACTAAATGTAAAGTGTGTGGATCTTTGCGTGACGAAAGAATTATATACAAATCAATGGTAAATTTATTTTGGATATAATTTTTTATCATTTGTAGCATTTCAAAGAAGACATGAATAAATGATAAATAGCTAGAAGTGGACAGTTAGTTACAGCCTAGTTTGTTTCCCTTATATATGGAACTCACTCATTCTTACATCTTCATCTCCAAAAACATGGAACTCACTGCTCTTTCTCTCACTTGCTTAATCTTCTCTCTCATCCTAAACCCTTCTTCATCCTCATCCGATAAACACTTCCAGATTCTCGATGTTTCTTCTTCTTTAAATCAAGCCCAGCTAGTTTTCTCTCCAAATTCTGCAACTCAGCAACTCAACTCCCTCAATTCTTCTGCAGATTCCCCCTCTCTCTCTTTCTCTCTCCACTCTCGCTCCTCTCTCCCTTTCAACCACTTCAACAACAACTACACTTCCCTCTCTCTCTCCCGCCTGGCCCGAGATGAAGCCCGAGTCCGCTCCATCCTCTCCCGGCACTCGCTGGCCGTCTCCGGCGACTCCGCGGCGGACTTCACGCCGGAGCAGTACGAGTCTCCGGTGACCTCCGGCATCCGCCAGGGCAGCGGCGAGTACTTCGCCAGAATCGGCGTGGGCCGGCCCGCGAAGCAGTTCTACATGGTGATTGACAGTGGAAGCGACGTGAGCTGGCTCCAATGTCAGCCCTGCTCCGATTGCTACCAGCAAACCGACCCGATGTTCAACCCGTCTTCCTCCGCAAGCTACAAGGCCCTCTCCTGCTCCTCGCCCCAGTGCAATTCCCTCGAGGTCTCCGCCTGTCGCACCGACACGTGTCTCTACCAGGTCTCCTACGGCGACGGCTCCTACACCGTCGGAAACTTCGCCACCGATTCCATCTCATTCGGGTCCTCCGGCTCCGTCCCCAACGTCGCCCTCGGCTGCGGCCACCACAACGAGGGCTTATTCGCCGGCGCGGCCGGGCTTCTAGCCCTAGGCGGCGGCCCCCTTTCTCTCCCCTCCCAAATCAAAGCGACGTCGTTTTCCTACTGTTTAGTAAACCGCGACTCGACCTCCGCGTCGACTCTCGAGTTCAACTCTGCCCGTCCGAGTGACTCAGTGTTGGCTCCTCTCCTCACGAATTCCCTAATCAACACCTACCATTACTTAGCCCTCACCGGAATCAACGTCGGCGGGCAGGCGGTGGCGATCTCGCCGGGACTCTTCGCGATCGGCGGCGACGGCAGAGGCGGGGTGATAATCGACTCCGGCACGGCGGTGACGCGGCTGCGATCGGAGGCGTACAACGCAGTGCGCGACGCGTTCGCGAGCATGGCGAGGAACCTGCCTCCGGCGAGCGGGTTCTCGCTGTTCGACACGTGTTACGACCTGTCGTCGATGACGACGGTGAAGGTGCCAACGGTGTCGTTTCAGTTCGCAGGGGGGAAAACGATGTCGTTGAGGCCAGCGAACTACCTGATACCGGTGAGCAATGAGGGGAAGTTCTGCTTGGCGTTCGCGCCGACGTCGGGGTCACTGTCGATCATCGGTAACGTTCAGCAGCAGGGGACACGTGTCAGTTATGACCTGGCCAATAAGTATATTGGCTTTAGCCCTAATAAATGCTAACTCACTGTTGTTGATAAATTAAAGCTATTTGGCTCTATTTCATTTTTATTAGAGAAACTAAATCATAATTTTGTGGTTATGTTTTTTGGTCATTAAATGAATGAATTAATTGCCATTTATGTCCTTCAACCAATAATCAAAGCATTATACCATCAATGTGTTGTTGGATTTTGACTTTTGAGTAGAATTCTTGTGCTCAAGGATCAAAGTATGAGGAAAACACATTTCTATGATATATTTTAATAAAAATTGACTTGAATTGTGGACACTGAGATTTAATTTCATAAAATTATATATATTATGATTTTTGTTAGATTTTTTATATTAGATATTTACGGATAAGGTAATACTCCATCTAATAAAAAAAATATATAATATCTATTTAACTCATTTAGTTATCTATTTGATAATTATTTAGTACGAAATAGATACTTAGCTCATATATTTGGTACCCAAAAAAAAAAAAAAAAATCTATTATCCATTTGGCACAAAAAATATCATAAAAGGTTTATCTAATTGGTACAAAAAATCTATTTCATATTTTGTCTGTCTTTGCTCTGGTGATGAATCGATGGAGGAAGGGGAAATCCTAATTTCCACCCTCAATTTACAGTCGGTGGCGATATCGATGACAAAATATGAAGAAAATCTCAAAATCATGTGTCTAATGATGATGGTGGAGTTACAATTGAAAAATTAAATCAATATTGTACTTAACAAAGATTAATTAGCCTTTTTTTTTTTTCTTTTTTCTTTTTCCATTTGGTGTTTAAACTGAACAAGTTTTTATATTGTTACTTATACTTTTTACAGAATTTTTAATTGTTACTTGAACTCAATCTTTGACACATTTTCGATAAAATAGTCGCCTCCAAACTCTAAATGCAATCAACCTCCAATAGTCAGTCAAAATGCAGAGTCATGCATCAAATCGACAACTTTTTTAAGTCAAACTAAAATCTTGAATTATTTTCATGATTCTCATTCGATTCCAATTCGAATTGAACATAAACCATTCTAGAGTTTTGAAAGAGTAAAAACACCTTACACATTAAAAGAAATTGTAATATTCTTATGAGACAGGTCTTACAAAGAATCGAATCAATTTATAAAATAGAAATTAACTTATAATTAAATAGATTTGAGAAATATATAATTGAGCTTCACCTACCCAATTTCATATAGTTTTATTTTTGTTTCCATAAAAGGAAAGATGGTACGGGTTTATCACTAAAATTGTTAACTACCATTATAAACCCAACATCAGTGAAAGCAACTTAAATGTTGTGGGTGAAACTATCAAAAAAAAGAATAAAAAAATAATGGTGTGGGTGAGATAGTCAATAGTGTTATTGGTGTAGGTGGTCCGTAAGAAGTAATTACAAAGCCGTACGGAAAATGACTACATAACCACCACTTCTCCTTTCATGGGAGCCAAACTATAACTCTGTATGAAAAAGTAGCTACCTTTCAATGTCTTTAGGGCCGGCAATAGCTTCACAATATATACTTTTATATATATATAAGCAAAAAAGTTGGAACTATTTACATTTTTGTCATTTTTTCTCTAAAAAATGTCACATCATCGATATATATATTTTTTATTCTCTCTCTTTGGTGCAATTATGGCACTAGCTTTTGTCATATACAATTTTAATAGGAAATTTATTATAGAAAATCTTCTTTTTCATATTAGCATACTAATATATATTGTTTTATTTCTCCAAACTAATCAATGAAAATAATTATTTATGGTTTTGTTTCTATTTTTATATGGCTCTTTGTTATATTTATAATTATTTAACTTAGTACATTTATATTTTTGTTCTATGTTTAGATTA
Source organism: Scutellaria galericulata (assembly GCA_946896805.1). NCBI lineage: Eukaryota > Viridiplantae > Streptophyta > Magnoliopsida > Lamiales > Lamiaceae > Scutellaria > Scutellaria galericulata. Next base: position 13,321,635 of record OX335797.1, read on the forward strand.
ATTTATAAACTTCTCAATCAATTTATTGAGTTATAATTATATTTTTTTTGTTTTATTTCTAATCCAATTGTTTGAAATTAATGAATACAATCATATGTAAAATGAAAGTAATATAAGTATAGTTATTTAAATTTTATTTTTCTAATTATACTCTAATATTCGGTGTGCATATAATTGATTACATTTTGTAATCAAGTAATTGATAATTATCACATATTTATCATTTCTTTAATATTAAAAAATATAAGTATATAAGGTAATATATAGTTATGTAAATTTTATCTTTTTAATAATTAAATATTCTATATACTCTGTTTAATATTTAATATAGATATTTAATATATAGTTTAGTAAATTTATATTTTTTTTTAATTGTTAAATACTTTATATCTTTAAAATATTTATACTTAGTTACATAATATTATTAAATAGTTGATATTTACTACATATTATATAACCGTGCAACGCACGGAGACAACTACTAATTTTTATTATAAAATTAAATAAATTTAAAAGGGGTTGACAATTTTCAGCATAAGATTTTATATGATTAAGATCTTTAATAAAAAGTTGTGTTATAAAATTGATGTTGGAGAAAAAGGGTAGAATGCATTTACTAAGTAATTTGACCAAACCTATAGATGTAATTCTTACCTTTTTTGGTTTACATTTTTTCGGTTTACATTTTTTGATGATCTGTTGATTAACTTGAGTGTCGGAGTGTCTATAACAGTTAGTTAGTGTGGTTTTTTTTTTTTTTTAGGTTTCTTTAAGTACCAACACTTATGGAAATGTATTGTTTATCAAAACTATTTAGATAACATATATTTATCATAAATTAATGGTGATCATAATTTTACATTTATGAAAATTATTATTCTCTCATGATGTTGCTAATGGATCAACAATAAGTTTCTGGCCGGTTAAAAATAGCTCAATTTTTGAATCAAACAAAAGGAAACTTATTAACGAAAGAGCAAGAACAAACCATATCAAAAAGACCATCCACAATCAAAGGAGACTCGACTCAACAATGAGAGCTTTGAAAATTCCGAGTAGCCCTAGCTAAATGATGTGCCACTTCATTGACAATACATTGAACAAGTCTAATTGTAAATAAATGATTTTTTTTCCTAAAAGATATTTTACAACTAGACATAATATCAGATGTTAACAAACCAATACTATATCCTAAGTTAACTCCGAAAATTCAATTGTTGAAAAATAGGTATATTGAATAAATTATAATGGTAGATGATGGGTGGAATGGGGTCTTATTGGACATTGGGTCTTAAATTAATTGGTCATCACTATTAATGTCCATTGGCCGTATGTATGTTTTCTCAGTGTGATGATTTTCTTAGCATTAATTATTTTGATTTTTGATAAGCTAATTTGTATATGTGAGCCCAATTTTTGTGAATTATAATAAACACTCGTGTGATGTATACAACAGTACACGACATCTTCAAGACAACTTATGCTTCTTTCGTTTGACACTATCTTAAAAACAAAATCCAGATAAACATGACTTTTGGTCTTGATGAGACACTTATTTTTTCTCCAGTTAGATTATCTAAACATCTTTATTATTTAATAATTTAATTCTTAAATTGATTTGAACAAGAATTAAGTACTAGTCTTTTCATGTTTATAATTTATTTGTTTTTTTAGTAGATATGATTCTGAAGAATATTATGAAATCTGAACTAAAAAGCCTCGAACCAAAAGTATCATTTGACTATTTGAGAATTGAAAAGTTTCCAATAATTACTGAGAACTAAAACAAAGAATTGATTTTAAAAACTTATTTAACTATACAAATATATATGTAATTTATTTTTATCTTGATATTTAAAATAATTACATATTTAACTAAGTTTTGTAATATATACAGCTGCAAATATTTCAAAACTTCACAAATCTTTAGTAATAGATGATAGTTAATGAAAACTAATTATATTCTATCAGCCCATATCAAGAAAATAGTATTTTTTTTATATTAGAATAAGTAAAAACAATGACATTCAAATTTCTGACCAAATTTCTACAAATTAGAAGGTGGACAGATAATCTCTATAGGTAACTTAACATGAACATGAAATAGTAATTATAGAAATTCATTTACTTAATAATTCCGAAGCATTTCGTTCAATACAATTGTTTTACTCCTTTTTATTTCACTTTTTATTATATAATCAAGTAGGTTACTTATATCCAAAATTTTTAAATAAAATTCGGATCGACAGATTAATATCCGTTACGATTAAAAAAAGACAAAATGGAAAAATGAACAGGTGATGGGAGAGCTTTATCCATGGATTGATATATAAGCTTGACTTTGGATATGCATTGTAATTTGTGTAGAGCTAAGATTTGTTCTTTGGCCAATTATAAAACGACAATTATTGGGTAGTCCTTTGCATGTGTGACACATAATATATCTATTGGGTTATATGTTCAAATTGGGTTCACACTTGTATGCATTATTTAAATATATATCACTATAATACAATACTCATCATATTAATATACCACTCTTGATAAGATTACAATACAAAGGTATGATTTGTTTCAAGAAGTGACCAAGTCACGGATTTTATCCAGGGACTCAATTAATAATAATAGTGAAACGAAAAATAAATTATGTATATAAACTAAAAGATATTAATTTAATTACAATAGTATTTGGATTGTAAAATCTCTTCATATTATGAAATTGTTGCATAATAACATCATTATTAATATAATGAAAGTACATCATTCTCTATAACTTGTCCTCCTTTCGATTGCGCGACCAACTTTCGATTATAACTCCCCAGACAACAAATTAATTTTATTTATTGGTTTTTTTATTATCTTACTAACAACTTATATATTTTAGTAATAGTTAGAAAATTAATTTATTTTATTGTCCAAAAACATTGTGAATAAAGAAGAATTCAAGCCCACATTATACACGGTTTCAGGATCTATAATTCTATACACAATTTGGAAGAGATGGTTTTTTCTTCATGAAGAAAACACATGGAGCAGATTGTACAAAAAAGGGACGTATTTTACATTCTCATATAATTAACTTAATCTTGAATAGATAGTACTTTTCAAAGTAAAAACAATACTTTTCAATTAATTAAATGAATATTAAATTTGAATTGACTACATTGGCCCACAATTCCTATCATGTGAGGGATACTAGATGAAGGGTAAAATGGATTTAACTTACAAATTTATAGATACCTAAGATAAGCTGTAAGCATAAATAAGTGCACGTGATTAGATTATATATATGCAACAAAGCAATTAGAAAAGGCGAGAGATTAATGAATAAGCGTACACCAATGGAAATATCCAACCCAAAATCTTTTTATTTCCAATTAAAATATTAAACCCCAAAAATCATTCAATCAATATATATAGCTAACAGTGTTTTTGAGAAGAAATTAAAATAAGATGAAAATGGGTGAAAAAGTGATTATGTTATTGTATATGTTGATAGTGAAGATGATAAGTGGAGGGTGCAATGGTGGAAGGGTTTACAAAGTTGGTGGCTCTTCATCTTGGACCAACATTAATATTTCTCCTTCTCACTACAAATATTGGGCTGCTTCTAACCTTTTTCATCTTGGTGACACTTTATGTAAATCTCTCTCTCTCTCAATTGATCTTGTTTATATACGATTTAAGATCAGATATAATTTTGTGAGATAGATCCCACCACCAGTAATACAAATTCATTTTCACAAGTTAATATCAACTGTGAGTTATGAATTATGTGTTGATTATTTTCATGAATCTAATTTGTGAAATGGTTTTATATAAGTTATATTCAAAAATTTCACAAATTAGATTCAAAAATGTATAAGGTGGGATTTTTCATACTAATTATATGAAATTGTAGTCTAATTTCATAACATTGTTCCGTGATTGAAATTATCCCAGTACTTGACAATCCTTGTCTCACACACACACACACACACACCAAATTCCTATCTCTCATCACTCAAAATAAACAAGCCCTTATTATATCTCACTACATCTAACAACTTACACAAAATTTGTTGATTCTTATATTTGAGTACACAAATTTACATGAAATTATTCTATGAGATTGAGTCTCACTAATCACATCACAAACCCATTTTTAAAAGTTTTATAGGTTACCCATCTCACCGAATTAATTAGATCATGAGACTCTTACAAGAGTCCATGAATTATTGAAAAAGATTTTAATATTTTCCATCCATAATTCCATATATATATAAATATTAATAATAAAATAAAAAGTATTCTTATTAAGAGTATTGCCTTCATTAATCTCTAGTATATTGTTTTACATTTTTGGTGTTGGTGACAAATTTGCAGTGTTCGAGTACAACAAAGAATTTCACAATGTAGTGAGTGTGACACACAACAATTTCAACAATTGCAATTCAACAGGCCCATATGCTACATGGGCCACTGGCAGTGATTCCTTAATAATCAGTGGGCCCGGCCACTTCTTCTTCATTTGCAGCGTACCCACCCACTGCCGGGCCGGTCAAAAGGTTGACATTCGGGTTACTGGACACCATAAGCCCAAATATGGACCTGGACCAAGTCCATCACCTTCAGGCCCATACCCAGCCTACTCTCCTCCTCCTTCAGGCCCATCTAAAGTAGCAAATCCACCGGCCCACTCCCCTAAAAGTGGATCATCTTCTCTCTATTCATTTTGGAAGCTTTGGTTATTGGTTGTAGCAATTGGCCTTTCTGTCGTTGCATGATACACACACACACACTCGCGAGGATATTTAAATTTTACTTTTACGATATTGTGACTTACTTTTGGTGTTTTGGGAGAAGAGATAAGAAATGTATAGAAAAATATATTTAAGCTAAATATTTACATGCTAGAATTTTTAGATTCTTCAAGTATTTATTTTAAATTTAAATTCGAGTATTCAAATAAAAAGTCAACTATTTTTACAATTAAATCCACGCATTACCTTAGTAGTAGTACCTTGTGATACTCTACTTTAAGATCACAGTTAGAAATATACAACATAAAATTAAACCTTTACTTCAATACTTCCAACAAATCTTACCATCTTGTCCAGTCACAAAAAAAAAAAAAAAAAAAAAAAAAAAATCAACATACTATATAATAAATGACAATTAACAAAAGGTGGGATGCATCACAATCCTAGAAAAAGGAGCAAAACCCACAATGTATTAAATAGTCATTAATTATGTCAAAACTTAAAGATATTTCTCATAATTAAGAGTAGCAATTAAATGCAAAACAGCTGCCAGGCAGTTGAAACTAATAAAGATATTTCTCTATACGTTGATATCAAAAAATTGCCAGAAATTTAAATTCCACCAAATGAAACCTGGTGGGCAAGTAGTATCATGTTGAGCAGAGGATGCGAACGAGAGATTACCCGACTACTAAGTTCGAAGTGATTTGGCACTGTTTACAAATGTAGCACTTTTATTGAAGTTGTCTTGCACAAGAATTCGAACTGCTTCTAAGCCATCTTGGAATGTGAAATCCAACTGGGAATGTGAGAAAAGATCCTTGTAAGAATCTGAATTCTAATCCCTGCTTTGACAAATAAATTGACACTTCAAACTACACATGCAAGTGAGTTAAGTACCTCTTCACGTTCTTCTCTGTTGAATGGTCGGAGAACATAATTTACAGGATCCATTTTCCCCGGGGGCCTTCCAATGCCTAACAAAATTCAATCGGTGATTTAAATAAAACTTCATAAGATCAGCAAAGGAAATATCTAATCATGTGAAAATACCTATTCGTAAGCGAGGAAAATCCCGACTACCTTTCAAGTGATTTATAATACTTTTCATCCTGCAATAGCAATTGATCCAGAACAATTGTCAGTATACACCATATAGAAACTAGTAAAACACCAGTAAAATATATTCAAGATAAACATAAAAGGTATGAGTAGATGGAAGTATTCCAGAAAAAGGATTTACAAACAGACATTTGTTTATAGCTAGTTGCTATATTCCATAGCAAGCTGAAATCAATATTTTAACAATGAATGAACTTTCCAAAATAGATGTGTTAGGCCAGTCACCCCCTCTATTCACTTTGATGGAATAGCTGTCCAACATATATGAATTAAATTAATGACTCCCTAGTCCCTAAGCCAATTTTTTTAATGTCACAGAGCAAGTTGTAGAGATAATTTTCAAAAAGTTGGTGTAAGAGAGGTCACCAACAGAACAGACAAGAGTGGTTCTGTTCTAGATCTCAATTTTCACCAATTCACAGAAAATATATGATCGTCAGAAATTGAATACCAATCCAACTTAAAATCCAATTTTTCTAAAACAAACAGAAGTTTGTATTTGTTTAATAGCTAATAATGTTGCAATGAAAGGTTCCAGATGGTGATTCCCTCTCTTAAGTTACTGCATCTTTTAGAATCAAAATTAAACACTGTCCATAAACGAGGCAATATGTAGTCTTATTCATGATGTCCACAACTTCCTCTGAATACAGAATGCGGAAGAGAAAACTTAATATCCTATTTGCCATATAGTTTTACTTTTATGGATGATTAAGAACAAAAGCAACCAGCTCAAGGATATGTTACCCATTATGTCCACCATGTCCACCTTTAGGTAATAGTCTCAACTTCGCGAAAGGGAGATCCATGTCATCAAACATCTGAAAATGAGAAAAATCATTAACCTAGTTCCACAGAGTAATACAAAGACCACATACAATTGTAGATACTATACCACAAGAACTTGGTTCAGTGGGATCTTATAATACGAAACAATAGGGCCAACCTGCGAACAAGAATGAACAACTCAAATATTCTAAATTCGATGAAGAAAGATTTTGAATAAATCTCATGTGGAGACGAGTGAACTTACAGACTCACCACTAGCATTCATGAACGTCTGAGGTTTAGCAAGCATAACAGGAACGTCTCCAATAAAACCTAATCACAAAAATAGCGAAATTACTGCACTGCTCTATAACTGAAACTCACAAAATTTTCAGAAACAAATGCCACTTCTTCTAGAACTAGAGAAGTATGCTGAAAATCTGCTGAAATTCTTGAGTCACCCAATTTATATGCTGCAGCCTTGCCTTTCTTCAAAAACATTATTGTGCCAGTTGTGCTCTTGGTGGTGTCTAGCAGGAATTTAATTTGTTAAATTTTTCCAGAAAATAACCCAATTGCAAGTCATATCACTGCTATGCAAATTCTTCCTAAACTAAAACCTAAAATTTTAAACCCTTCAACACAGTTTATTCATGAATTACATCATAGAAGCTTGAACAGAGTGAATCATAAAGATGACAGGAGAAAAAACGGATAAACCTTTTCCAAAAGTAGATTTGAAGGAGACAGAACCCATAGAAATCCCCTCTGCTTCAGCTATATAATCAATCAACTCAAAGCCAACCTGTTAAGAACATCGAACAACAAAAAAACCTCAATCAACAAAATTATTCTTCGATTGATTTCCACCAACACATACAAAGAAAATCTTATCAGATTCAGCGCTGTTACATTGTGGCGAGTGCCGCTGTAACGTTTCCCGGGATTGCCGAGGCCGACGAGAAGCCAGGGTTTCTGCGGTTGTTCTGCGTCCGAGGAAATTGAAGCCATTGCTTTGACTCTGGGGCTTCTGAGTAGGCTAATTTTTCCACTGTGCAGCCAGTGCCAGGAATAAATGGAGAAAGAAGATTCAGAAAAGAGGCGGCGCCGCCCAAAAGCAGCCGCCGCCGCCGATGAAGAACGAGGGAATAATGCAGTGGATATATTGTACATTACGATTACGTCATGCGTATTGGTATGGATTACAAACGTAAATATATAGGAATTAAAAAAAAAAATTCTAAAATCATATGAATTTTTTGCTGATTTAAAAAAATAAAAAACATCGCCGTTGCCGGGGATCGAACCCGGGTCACCCGCGTGACAGGCGGGAATACTTACCACTATACTACAACGACTTCATTGAAAATTCTTTGATTAATTTTTATTATATATAAAAACAAATGATTTTCAGATTTGACACCATTCGCGGCAACACCCAAATTATTTTCATGTATTGCTGAGGATTTGATTTTGAGAGAGTTAACTTTTTTCATTTTCTCTCTTTTTCCTCTAATTTTTTATGCAACGTATCAGATAAGTTCGAGGGAGCGGTTACGATTGTTATTGCTCTTAAAGAAGTGGTCAATCATAAATATTGTGTAGACAGTGTATAAACTATAGTAAAAGTTGGTAGCCTTTGAATGTATAAGTAGTTGTGTACTAAAATTAGAAGTGCGAGAGTTTGCATTAAAAAAACACTTTATTAACTGAAATGACATCATCGCCATTATAAACTCCAATGTTTTTACAAGGCCTAATAATAAACCTTTGCAACATTTTTGCTATATTGTTCAATTATTGTTTAAATTATCAATCTAGTTGCAACTCGACTCATTAGGTATAACCTTGGCTAATTTGGCAGAATGGTCAAAATTAAATGACACACGAATCGTGAATTCAAGTAGATCCTTGAGATGGTCTCCAAATCAGATGTTAATAGTTGCATCCCACAACCTAAGCATGCCATTACGTCCCCCGGTACAGATCCGCTTCCTTTCAACATCAGAAGCTGCACATCTAACCTGAAAACCATCAAGAAAATAACCAAACTAATCAGGTGATCTTGTACAAAAATTGTGACACAATGTGATGTGAGTGATTAAAAGTCATCCATTAGCTGTAGTTGGTCAAGAACATATACCAATATCATCACACATGAAGTCGTAATTCCATTGTTATTAATCAAAAGAGATTTTACTGAATATTAGACCATAAATAAAGAGCTTAAAAAGAAATACCATTGCAACTGCCTTTTGAGGAGTTCTGTAAAGTTGCCACCCGGCCATCTTCGAACCCGCTGTAGAGAGTCCACCAAGTCGCTCTTGAGGCCGATGGAAGAGGGACATCGAGTTATCAGATGCCCCTATTCCTAACCAGTGTTCACCCGCATTTATGGACAATATGGAACCATTATGACTAGTCACATTCTTAATGCATCTTATAGCACCTACAGATATAAAAACCAGAGGTTTATTCACAGCAATTTCCACTTCAAACATCAAAATCATAGCATCCAAAGAAAATAATTCAGAATCAATAGGTACATCAGAATACAGGTACCTTCTCTCTCTATGTCCTCTAAACCTTTTCCAGTACAAAATCAGATGTATCATTTAGGAGCATAGATTTCACTTGAACATTAGTTCATGAGACTGAGCACCAATTTTGTTTAGAAGTTAAAGACATGACAAGGTATTGTATTCTGCCAAAGTGGTGTGCTTGCAATTTATACCAGAGGTGCTTTTGGAAGTTTCAACTCCGCTAGGAGAACTACTTGCCGTCCATCATATTTGTAATCTCTCCTTTAATTTAATAATAAAATCAATATTAATAAAATGGGGATTCCTCCTTTTTTTATTGGTGATGGTGGTGGTGGTGGTGGGGGGGGGGGGGGGGACTATGCTAGTTTGAGCACAAACACCAGCTATTGAAAATTTTGAGCTACACCAGCCTAAGAATGCAATATACGAGGAAGAAAATAGCTATAATGTTCTAATAGACATCATGTTTTGGTCTGATTCTTGATAACTTCCCCATCATACTGAAAATAACATATCCAATTGTGGTCTTTAATATAAGAATTTATGAATCGAAGAAGAGGTAATCAAATTTAATCACCATCCACAAGTACTATTTAACAGCTAAGTACATGAATATAAGAAGCTACTTATGCAGGTGAATCCAATGGCAAGTATGGTGGTTCCACATCTACATCTCATTTTAATGAAATATCTTTGTCAAAATACTCAAACTATAACTTATTTTCAAACTTGAGTCCATAGAAAAATCTGATTTCAACTTACCATCATCATTTTCCCAAAATCGAAGAAATCCATCACTTGATCCTGAATAATGAACAAAAAATATTTAGAAAAAGTTTTGAAACTTAACCCACCACAAACTCAACACTGAACACAGAGAACACCGCCAGTTGCAGCTTGCAAGGACAAATGAATATGACCTGTAATAATTCCTTTATCTGCAGCTGAGTATTCCACACACATAACTGGACCATCATGGCAAGCCAGAACAGCATCACATGTTCCTTGAGAGACAGACCACACACGAGCAGTCCAATCATCACTACCTGTTATTACAGTGTCTCCGACCATTCTTATGGACCTGTCCATAGTGTGTTCCAGTCACCACAAGTATGAGATGCAACAATATAATGAGTTTTAAAATAACCATGGCTTACCTGATCCATTTAGAATGCCCTACCAGCTTGTGCATCTGCTTTCCAGCCCGAATGTCCCATATGATTGCAACACTTAGACAAGGATGTGTAAAGAAGTCAGAATTTAAGGAGATGAAGCCAGAAATAACACAACCTATCAGTATTGTAGCAGATGCCATCCTAAGTGACCTCCGTTCAGATGCATATATCAAAAGTCTAGAGAAGAAAAGTGACGTACACATCTCTGCCTCCAGCAGCCAAGATCCCTGTGGAGTCATCATATTCCATGCAGAGAATTGCACTGGAACAATGCGCTACAGTAGCAACACATGTGTCTGTTCTCACATCCCACATCTTCACATTTCCATCATGTGCAGCTGAGAGGACACGCTCACCTGAGAGTATGCGTACAATGCTAACCTAAAAAGCAGCATAACAAGCATAATCCATACATGCTTTCAGAAAGATATCAAAAGCAACCAGCATGTCTCAGATAGGGTGTTAATAAAACTAAAAACCTCCAATCAAACCTGGGCATCATGTCCTTTGAGTCCTTCTAGAAGCTTAGTTGCCTGCTTATCCCACACAAGAACAAACTGGTCATCTGATCCTGACACCACTTTCCTTCTATCAGAGCTTATAGTTCTCACAGTTCTTCGAGGAAACATGATGTAAAAATAAGTGATTAGATCAGCCTTCAAATGATTCATATTCCAATGAAAGAAACTAATCATTTGTAACCAAAGTTAATACAATGCCTCTCATGCACGTTGTTGAATCTAGCATGAATGTGAAAGGCCAACTACCCCACCCCATAACCCAGAACACACATACAAAGTACATGCAGATGACAAAGACACACACTGAGGAGAGATAGGCCTGCTGAATGATACCCAGAGTGACCCTTCAAAGTTGCCCTAAGTTCTGAACCACGAAGACTGGGATCCCATATCTTGACCTGAAAATTTTATAAGTTCGTAAAATAGTTAGATCCACAGAAAAGAAGACCACAATTCTAATTTCAGAATTCTATAATATGTCAATATGGTCCTCCAGTCCATAAACGTATTTATAGTTCTGAATAGAAGCTTTCGGCTCTAAAATAGGAAATATTTACAGGGTGAAGGGAATAAAGAAAGAAGCAAGAAAGGAGTAGCAACATGCCATCTTTTAACGGTTACAAAATAATAGTGGTGACTATATTTAATATCTACGATGAACTCTTACTGTGCAGTCTGTGCTTCCACTGATAAAGAATCCTGCATCTTCGCGATCACCAACTAGATCCCATACTTCTTTTTTTGTAACACAGTGTAAAGCTGTGACTGCTCCACTATGACCTCTTAGCATGCGAATGTTGGTTTGGACCTTTTTCTGCCCCACTCCTAACACATCTTTCACAGATCCGTTCACTTTTGAAGCTGAATCGGAAAAGGTGCATCATAGTCTCAGAACATTTATTTTACATTCCATTCTGAACAAGGTATCATGTTCTTATTTGCCAGTATAAGATGTCAACTTACAGGAACGAGTAAAAGAGATGGCTCTATCCCGGCTAAACATGCTTTGTACCCAGCTCCTTCCAACACCTGTTGCCTCAGAAGATTGCTGAGTGTTATTGGCAGAATCTTGTGGATTTGGAGAAGGCAATCCATATGAAGATACAAACTGGGGTTTTCCTGCATAGACTCCCCAATACCCAATGCAAGTTTGCCGTATATGCGACAGAAACCCTCTGAGATTTATCTGAAGAACATGTTTAAGTGTGAAGTACATCTAGACCAAAATAGTGTAAACTTGCATGTTAATTTGGCTGCTTCAAAGGAAGCCTTGAAGAATGTTCATTCTACATCAAAACTGTTGCATGAAATTGGGGATATGATTGTATTCATATGTACAATGATACAGGTCACAACGAGATTCAAAGGGTTGTAGATCGTGGGTAGCAACTGTAAATTATATTTTATATCATTTCTGTTCTGTTAAGAACTTGCATAGTTCTAGTTATAATTTCAGTTTGCAGAGATAATCTTGTATAGCTGCAAAGATGAATACTTTGTCCACTCTTTTCGATGCCTATATTAGGACCCTTTCTACTTATTCTTTCATGAACTATATAACATTTAATCACCCTATATGGAACCAGAGCCATATTAGTTAACTGAGAATTGCTGTTTCTGGTCCACACCATTATAACTAGTTTGCCCAAACTTTATCAACAATTTCTGTTTGGATAGTACTGGTCTAGGAAAAAGAATTGTTCCATTTCCTACAAAAAAAATTCACAGTCCTTTTTCAAGACAAATCTTCTAAACATGCTCAATGCTACTTCTGAAATTACTTCAAAAGCAACTACACTCCATCATGGATGTGAGGGAAAGGAGGATTGAAAGACTTAGGATATGTATGATGTTCATTGTTCACAAAACCTCGAATAAATGTGATGCATAATGAAAGATTCATGATAAGCAGGCAAAAGATATATATCAGAAGAAGAAACAATAAGCTTGGAGAATTGACCAACTACGCAACTGCCGATATTGCTGAGGTGCTCTCTCAGACAGGGATCAAACCGAGCAACTTTTCAACTTCTTGATACCCATTACCAACTACTGCTCTTCTAGTGCATTTTCTGTTACATCCCTTTTACAGCAGCATGGATAATTGATTCAGGTGCATCTAATCATATGACCAGTTCTCCCAATTACAGATGGTAGAGTCTCATCTAGTGCAGGGAAAGGGTTAATTCCAATTTCTGAAGTAATTGAACTACTACCTTACTCTGAAGTATAACTCACTTAAATGCAATTTCAGGTATATAAAGCCCATCACTGTCTTCTATACTTGGCTCAACCTTTTACTTATCTCACATGTTATAGTCAATAGTCTTTACAGAGATCCACCAGTAATGAACAATCTCATCTCATGAACACAAGCTTTTCAAGTACTATCATTTTCTACACATAAAAACTGTTCGACAAATTGCAGATCAATTGAAACAAAGAAAACAAACTCACTGGGGTTTGAAGCCACGAGAATAGGGAATTGGACAGAGAACATGATAATATAATTTTTCAGTAGATTGAAAAATCATCTAGTCTTAAGGATGTAACTTTTGCAAGATTATGGAAAAACTTAAGACATCAACATCTTAACCATAGTGCATTCAAAAAAGGCCATTCAACAAAGGCATACACTTAAACTTACAATGTGTTTATACCCAATGTTGTTCTTCCCTGCAATCGTTTCAATCACGCACCATGCATCACTGTCAGGAAGTCCCAATCCAGCCTGAAAAACAGGAAGAGAGGATAGTTTTCCAAACAAGGGAGTTAAAAATAATAATTTCAAGTGAGGAAAAGAGCAAGGAGGAACATCACATACAAGACATACCATATGTATTCCTACAACGATAAGTTGTGTTGTCACCAATGTTGAATAATTGGTTGACCTGACATAAGAAAAGCGTAAAAAGAGCTGAGAAGTACAGGTCTTTCACATTCAAATTTTCTTTACTTATTTTCTGATTGGAATTGGACAGGTTACATCTCTCTAAAATAGAGATTTAATATCACTGGGTAGCTGATTTCTAGGGACCTCATTTTGTAAATTTCCCAACCTCATAAATAGTAGCTGTAGGATAACCTATTATTTCCTAAATAGTATGTTATCTCCTAGTTGATAGCTTTATATAGACGATTTGATATTTTTTCTTATTATTTTGAAAAGATAAAGACAATACTTAGAACAAATTTCAAATAAAAAACCACTTGATGAAGCACTCTTGAGATTAAAACTATAACAACTACCATAATTTAAAAAAGAAAAAAATAAAAAAGACTCAAAACAGAAATATAGCTAGTGATCTAGCTTTTAATTTAAATGGAACAACTAAAGAGTTTATATCAATAAAACATATGACAGATATAATAAGTTCTTACTGGCTAGAGAAGCGATCAAGCAGATAGTCGAAGTATCCTTCCCAAAAGCTGCAATTTATCACAAAAAATATGACAAAGAATGAAAAATACATATACACAACACATGGATTTTTTAATTAACATAAAATGCTTTCACTCCATTAGTTTTCTTTATTTGGAGTCAAAAAATCGTCAGGTTTGAACATTTGTTATAATTCCAACTAATCCTGTGTTATCAGTGAATGAAATTGAGTACCTTCAAACTATAAATCACAAAGAAAAACTTCAATTTACTTACCCGCCTAGGAACATGATAAGCATTAGTTAAGGTTGAAGAGTGACATATTATAGGGTTCAACAGCTTATGCAGATATCTTTGTCAGTTTTCGATATGCTCTGAAGTCTGGTAGCTCATAAATATCATTACAAGGATTAATCATCTTAAGAACATGAAGTTCTTATACAGGTGAATTCTTTATTCCATTAGTATGTACATTATTGATTTGTGTAATTGTATTGAACCCTAAAAATGTCAGTTTTTGAAAGCATGGGTATCAGTATTTGTGTGTTTGAGGTAGACCTTCACGTCTCTATTATTATATTCACAAAAGAGTACATATAAGTTCAGCACAGGCTGGAACATGATTTCAGAATGTAGATTATCGCCAGAATAAATGAACATTTTTAGCATGCATACCATAGCATATATATGAGTGGTTTTCAGTTGCTTGGCTTTCATGATTGTTTCATATGGCAGTACATGATTCTCTAGGCTGTTCAGAATGTTAATTATCGCCATAATGAAGGTACATTTTTTTAGCATGCATATCATAGCATATGTATGAGTTGTTTTCTTGTGAATTTATCTAATTCAACTGTAGAATATTTCATCTATTAAGTTACTTTGTGTTTTTTGTTGGATAAGTTTTTCCAAAGAACCTTTGGGATATGTTGTTGTGGTGGTATGTTGGGTATGGATAATCCAAGGTATCTTAGACATGCCAACTCAATGGGCAGTTCCATGTTCCAGAGCTTCAGTAGATAGTGGTGCTGACATCCCATTACATGTGTATGGGCACCCTACCAAAATATTAAACTTTTTTTTTCCTTGTCTTGTATAGGCAATGATGGCTGCTCCAAGTTGCCATGGACAAATTGATAGCATCCAACTAAAAGTTCTAAGATTCAATAATCCACAAGCTCTACAGAATATAACTAGAACTAGTCTCCCCTCAATAAACAGAGAAGATTTAATAAACTATCAAGATGAAGATGGATTTATGCAGTAAATCAAGTGATAGAACAGATGTGTGAAAATCAGTATGAAAAACTAGATTGAATACTGAAGAAGAATAGAAAGGAACACATGCATACCGTAACTCCTCCCAGATGGGGAGAGAATGAAGATGCCGCTGCACATAATCTGAGATGTTGTTCACGTCCATTTTGTGCATTTCAGCAGACACTTCAAGAGCATCTCTAATAGTTTCCATGTCATTCCGAGCAATAGCAAGGCTGATGGCTGTTTTTAGCTATTAATATACAAAAAGAAAAAAAAAATACCTTCAGGATATAAAGATGCTATTCAAGTCGAGCTATATAATATTTAAAAAAAAAAACAACATTAGCATGAGAAATAAGTAAGAATCTGCAAGATTCATGGTTGTATTTAGCTATTATCACCAAAACAAATTACTTTCAGTCTCAACTCGAGCTATATAATATTTGAAAATAAATATGATACCAGAGTTGTTGGTGTAAGGGTATTTTGTTTTCCTTTTTCTTTAATTAATATAGAAGCTAATTTAGACATTGGGCTCATTTTAAAAGCAGTTTATATTTGGATACTTTCCAGGCTAACATAATGTGATCAAGGTCATTGAATTAATGGACTCACACCTTTTTCTCCAAAAAAATGGAAGAGTGCCACTGTGCCAGATTCTGGTCCTTGTTAATAGACATGGTTTCTATAATAATTCTCAGGTAATGATCTACAGAAAAATTGCAACTTCCTTCAGAAATTGGCACATGAAAACAGAGGTTGAGTTCGTCTTAACAGTTACATATTTCATTGATATCCCTTATTTGCTTTATTTTATTTATTTTTTATTTTCAGAAAGTGACCATTAGCATCCAAAGGCAACATTCTCCTGCTTATAATTCAACAAGAGGAGAGCCTGAATGTGATTCCTGTAACAAGGAACCTCCTGAGGTTTTCTAGCCTGTCAACAGCGAGGGCACGGAATTCATCTGTAATGTGCTGATATGGTCTAAATAAACTTCCAAGGACCAACTTGAGCACTTTCGACTTTTTATTCTAGTGTTGTGGAACATACAAACAAAATTCTTGGTTTTAACTGGAAAAGAAATAATACCAATGACAACAACTTTCCTGAAGTCGATTGCGTAAAGATATTCTGGAGACATCTTCCATGAAGAATACGAATATCCCTCACACCATAACATATAAAGAAGCAAATGAATTAAATATGTTGACTTCAAGTATGACAAGACTATTGATACTAGCAATCATGATCATGCTTTAGAATATGTAAGCTTAACAAACCAGTTCTTTCACTGCAATAAAATGCTCTTCCGACAATTGACAGCTCCATCCCTATGAAGGTCAAAAAAGTAACAGAATTAATATACCAACACGAGGGCATGCATTAAGTGGGTTTCTGAAATAGAGCTTACTGAATAAATGTGCTCTCTTATACATTCAACAAATCCACTACCGGCAATTCCCTCAGCATCAGTCTCCATCAAAGCTGATACAGTAATATGCTAGTAAGTTACTCATGACTTGGAATTTGGATTCCAAAGAACAAAGGATGAAGCTAACGCTACTTTAAGTAAGGTGCGGTGTTAAATTAGATCCAGTTACAAGTTCTTACCAAGAATGGTTCCATACTCAAATGATGAAAGAGGTTCATCTGTTGTTTCTAACTCCAAAAGCCGTAACCACAAACGCTGTTTATAGGAAGCCAAATATTTAGAAATTTACAGGTCTTTTTCAGTAGATAACAAACAGAACAAGATATTCTTCTTCTGAGGATGAATTTATTTCATCCCCAACTAAAGGCAAATATCAACGATTAAAGAACATACTTTGTTTGACAAATGAAAATTATTCGATGAATCATAGAGGAAACTATTGCCAACATAGAGCATGCAGCAAAAATATCAATATTGTCTTGTGCATAAAAATCAGCTTAATGATTGAATGAGTTATGAAGATAACTGTGAATTTGCATAGTGCAGCCAAATAGCAGAAACTGAAAAAAGCTACAGGCAAGAAACTCTACTCAACAGATATCTCCAATCAGAAGTTAAGGTTACTAATGGTCTCTTGTACAGGTTGTTCTTCCTTAGAAACATAAATATCCATTTGGTTTAGTTACACTTTATCCCTGAACTATGAGATGTCTCATTCAACTCCCAAACTAAAAGTACACCCTGGTGGACTACATTGGACAAAGATTACCATTATAGTTCCTCAAATGATCTTTGCATTTTAGACCCTTATTGAACTTCAAATTTCTCTTAATTAACAACAATTTTTTAAGAAGGAATATATCTAAATCAACATTGTTGGAGATGCACATAACAACTTTATTCAAAATAGTCTAAAGCTCACATACATTAAATAGTCAATGTAGACATCTTTTTTTTTAAAAATGAATTTCTTATACTAATTAATTAATTTCTTTTAAAACTTGATTACTCTGGTTATTAATTAATTTTTCCTACTTTAATCATAATACTTTGTAAACTCTATATGTGTGTGAGTGTGATGGTGTCAGGGCAAAACTTCATCACAACATTTAGCTCAGGGGAAGTGTCACATTTGTTGGTTTGGAAGGGCTAGAGATATGATCCATCACATAGTTTGGGTTGGGGGGGGGGGGGGTATGTTTATCGTGTAACTTCAATATTAAGAGCATATACACATCCATATTCATGGAGCATGTAATCCGCATCAAGAACGTGTCGAGAGACAATCCAATTTATCTGAACTGCAAATTTAATACAGAATCTGCATTCAAAATCAAACCCATTGAAGAAGATGGATAATCATCAATCAAGATGACCAATAAAGACCCAACAAGCACCAAGTTCTTAATCAAATATTTAAGAAAGTTCTAAGTGTACATTATAACAGAATTAGCAGTACCAAGTAATAGCAAATAAATGAAGATGCTACCAATCCAAAATCAGCAAAACAAGAGTTCAAGTTCAAAGGAAAAGATAATCGAAAGAATTCTGTTACAGCTAAGAGAACAGACCTGCAACTTCACTTTAATATCCAAAACCATGCGCTCTCTTTCAGCCTGTAAGAAAGACATATTCATCCAATTATGATAACTATATAAGATGAGTTGGCAAATAATACTAATTACTATGATAAGATACTCACAGCTCTCTCCCTTGGGCTCAAGCTTTCGGACATGGAATCTATGCCAGGAAGAACTGAAGTTGAACTACATAAAGAGAAATACAGAAAATTTATGGTTTCAAAACACAAGAAAATAAGGCTTTCAGACTTGGAATCTTTATTAGCAAGAATTTAAGTTGAACAACATGAAGAGAAATAAGAAAATTTATGGTTTCAAGACACACGAAAATAAGGTTTTCAGACTTGGCATCTATATCTACAAGAACTGAAGTTGAACTTTTAATTGCTTTCCACAGTTTGAAGGCTATTCACAGAACAGATTTAGTTAGGAATTGGGATTATGCCTTATAATTGCTTTGTATTTGAGAACAAGGGATTTCTCATCCCTTGTACTCTCTTTTAATTTATTACTAATTGTTTTATTTCTTCTCAAAAAACTGAAGCTGAACTATAAAGAAAAATACAAAAAATGTATGGCTTCAAGCAACAAGAAAATCAATCTAGATGAAGCATAGAGGTCCATATTTATTTCTTGTAAACTGCACCTCATAGTATTCTTTCCAGAATACTCCAGTGCACCAGTTGCTGCAGTGAGAATCTGCTTCCTCTTTTCTTCCTCCTCCTCTGTTCTAATATTTGGAGGAAATCTGTCATAACAATGTATGACATCCGATCCTACCAGTAAAGAGGAAATTGGATTAGTACCAAAGCCAGCTTCTAGTGTCTCAAGGACCTTTAGCATCTATACATGTTTAATCAGGCGGCATCTAGTTCAAAGTATTGAGGTTACCTGGCGTCTCCACATCAGGATAAGAAATAGTAATGATCTCAGGCTCTTCAGAAAGTGAGGGAAGAATTGATAGAGGATTTTGTCCCCTGCCACAAGCATCTTGTAACTTATCAAGAAGATTGTTTCCGCTCTCTTCAGAACCAAGACCTCTCTCCAGATAATCGAAGAATCCCTGGGATTCTAAAAACTGGCTTATCTGTTAAAGTTGTACATCAAATATTATAATCAAGCCTTCTTAATCTATCCAAAGCCAAAAAAGAAATATAGAGCTTATTGTTTTGAAACAAATGGGAAGTCAATGAATAGCAGATCATAAATTACTGACAGTCAATTGAAACAGATAACTAGATAAGTGATGAACCATTGGATCTGGAGGTTGGTTTGTTGACCGAGAACGCTTCTTCAGAAAAGCCTGGCTGTTGAAGACATTAGTTGCATTATTTTCCTGATAGGAAGGAGGAGAAACACTGCTTGATTCATAATCACGTTGACTATTTAACCAATCATTTGGTTTCTAAGTATAATAAGGTAAAAGCTTCATACTATAAAATTGCGATAGCCACCTAAAATTGATGCAAAGAATTTTAGGAATATTATCCTGCAAAATGTAGAAAAAGAGTAATTAGGAGTATACAATAAAATCTTTTTCTTACTCTGCTCTGACACAACAGATGAATGACTGCACGAGTAAAATAACGTAAAGTAAAGAAAACTACAAGCTCATAAAACAGCACATAAATCAAAATATATTTTTAAAAAGATCATCTATTTCAGTTAAAAGTGCTAGTATTCTTGATCACGTTGTAGAAACTCATACATCTTATGACATGGACTCCAATTATGGGCTCAAGCATTATCCATGTTTTGACTAAATGGAACAGGAATTATGCATTCATTGTACAAGGTGGACCAACTTCAAGGACATGTTCTCAAGTATATAAGCAGCATTAGGAAAGAGAGCATAACAACATTCTCATTGTATTTATGTAAAGTGCAATCAGAACAGATTAAATGGAATTAAAATTGTGAAGCATCAAATACTCCTAAGTTGTGTGAAGTGCAGGGCTAATTTGAAGAACAGCTTCATGTAAAAACTGTTAAGTAATCATCAAATTAAATCCAACTGACACCATGATGCATTTCACATAGCACTAGGCACCATTGATAATAAAAAATAAGAGATTTGAAAAGAAAAGGCAGCTAAAAACTCTCACTGATTAACAAATGTGGATCACCCAGCAGATAAAATCATTAAGCCAAGAAAAAGGACTAGCTACCTATCTCATTTCGGATAGAACAACAAATTTCAGCTTAACATTATTGTAGGTTGAAGCCACCTAAAGGTTTCATTTTTCAAAGCCAGAATTTTCAAAATCTTCCGGTAAAAAGGTCATAAGAAAGGGGGGGAAAACTCATAATGTAAAGCAGCAAAAAGAAGACAGAAACTAATCTAAATTCAATTTCTTCGCTGAAGTTTGCACTAGCCACCAAGAATCACCTAAGATGGAGATCATGATACTCTTTCCATGTCCTGCTGTCAACTCTAGGATATTGCTCCACGAAACGACCACCCTTCATGTGGTCTATGTCAAAAACATTTGGATGCAATAATTTCATCATCTCACCATGCAAAGAACTATACTCTGGTTCTGGTATCGGAGGAATTTCCTCTGATGTGGTGATGAGATTATGCTCAAGATCGACCACAACTACCTGCAACAAAAGGGATAAGAGCTTCCATTACAGACAAGTAACTAAATTAGAAGTCATACAACTGTATGCAATCACACCATTGCTTCTACAAGACTTAAGAAAATTGAAGAAACCAATAAATTTTCCAGAACCAGTGCAGACACCAAAATTTTCAGCTGCAAAATGTCATATCCATTTTACAGACAGCATAAATAAGTTAACATGTTTATTAGCCATTTTATGTTATAACCGGAACATTTATGGTACTAATTATAAAGGGAACAAGAATATAAGGCCCATCCATGACTAGCGCCGCCCCCCCCAAAAAAAAGCTAGTGCCATTTTTAGGTCAAAAACAAGTTCAAATTTGAAGATACTAAGAAGTAAGAATAGAAAGAAACGAATGTAAAATATAGTCTTTTATATGTTAATCCAAGAAATAACTTACACCATCCATGACCAGCCCAAAAGTATCAACACCTGAATGAAGGCCCATCATATAGGGTGTGGGAGCATCAATATAGTCGACTCCACTGAAAAATAGCAATGGAATGTAGACATGCTTCAGCACAACAAACATAAAAAATATCAGAAAATGCCCTTGAAATATTTGAAGAATAATGGTTGCAGTATTTAGAAGTCATTGTATCTCTTGTATAAAAGTAACACTTCACAAAAGCCAAGGTCATAGAGAACGATATACCTGCCATCGAAATGGGTATATTAAATGGCATATGGCCTCTGATACAAGAGTTAAAAGAGAATATCTGCAAAAATGATGTAAAGACTAAGTTAAAGACATGGAACAACAAAGTTATAAGAATAATTGCATCCACCTCCATGGGGTCTATACATCTTCATATAGAAAAAGTTGCTCAATTCCTGAGAACTAAATCCTACCTAAGCAATAATTTTGAAAAAGAATCCCTTACAATTGCAGCAATAGTCCGTGAAGAAATCTTGTGACATCAGTAAATCATTAAAGTGTACATTCGCGTTAACACTTCAATTACATGAGCTTTTATACACTTCAGGAACACATTGCTCTTTTTTTTCATATGATTTTTCATGTGCTGTTTATAAACCATGAAGTTCGTGGGAGATAAGCAGTGAAAATAGAAAATCAAGAGGACAGTACAAATATTTTTCTAGTGTAGACAAAAGGGTGCTGCTCTTTTGGGATGGTATTTAGTTTACAGCTGGGCTAGGTGGTCTATCACTCATCCACCTTTCACCGGTGAACTCTCTCAATTAACATTTTTTCTTTCTTTGAACTCTCCAATACTATGATTGAGTTCAATTGTACATCAATAGGCCTGCCTCCAAACATAAAGACAACATAAAGACATCCTTGAGTAGGTCCAGTATATACTTCCTTTCAGCTACCACAATCCCTTCTTTCGACATTTCTATCTCCATCCCAAGGAAATATTCGAGTCTCCCAAGGTCCTTAATTTCTAATTTTGTGTCTAGTACCTTCTTTAATCAGCGGGTCTCCCTTTCATCCACTTCCAATAATAACAATGTCATCCATATAGACAATAAGAATCATGACTACTCCTTCATTGGTATACCAATAGAACATTGCGTGATCTTCCTGACCTTGTGAGTATTCTTCTTGGCGTAAAGCCCTGGTGAAACACTCAAACCATGCTCTCGATGATTCTTTAATCCATAGGTAGATTTCAGTAGTCTGCAGACTTTGCTTTACTCATAAGCACCATAAAATCCTGGAGCAAACTCCATGTATACTTTATCCTCGAGTTCTTCGTTTAGGAAAGCATTCTTCACATCCAGGTTCCACCTCTCGTTGCTGCAAGGGATAATAAAAATCTCACCTTGTTTATTTTTGCAACTAGAACAAATGTCTCAATGAAATAGATGCCATATGTCTGAGTATATCCCTTTGCAACCATTTGTGCATTGAATATATACACAATCACATATGTATTGTGCTTGATAGTAAATATCAATTTACATTTTGGTTTCAATCCGACAGGTAGAGTTTTGTGATATCCCATGTCTTGTACTTCTCTAGTGCTCCCATTTCGTCCAAAACTGCATTTTTCCATATTGGACGCTTAGAAGATGAATTAATATTCCTTGGTAAGCTTGCTTCGTCTAACTTTGAAATGAAAGCTCTGTAAGGTTGTGACAGAGCTTATAGGATACAAATCTTTCTATGGAACCCTTCCGTAGGGTAATAGGCAAATTATCCACATCAATATCATAAGCGCCCGAACTCTCTGCCTGTCTCTCATCAGAATGTATTGATTTATGGCCTAAGTTGGATATTAATTTTTCTGTGTTTGGTCCTGTGACAATTCAGACTCATGTGGTAGCAACAATGACTCATCTTGCAGAGGATGAAGATTTGAGATTTGGGTTGGATTCCAACTAGTGCTAAAACAATTGGGATTGGGTTGTTCTTGAGCTGAACAGTACAATGTTCTTGAGCAAACACAAAGTTCAGGGTTGTAAATGTGATATGTTTCCTTTTAGAAGTAGCATTTTTAGTGACAAAGGTGTTTGAGAGGTTCTTATCTGATTTTAAGACAACACGAGAAACTGTACTGAAGTGTTTGGATTCGATATAGTTTCCCAATTTTGAGCTTTACTTAAATTTCCCCTGAAGTGGTGGTGGTGGCAGGCGTAGAGGGCGGTGTTGCAGAAGAAGTCATTCTCACCTAACACACATAACATTCTGAAAAGAAGCTGAGGTATATTTAATGTAGAATTGGCAGTGGAAGATTGATTCTAACAATTATAGGAAATCTTAAGTAAAATTCCACAAGTTGCAAATTATTCAACATGTCAAAGGCCAAAATAATTACTTGTCAGAACGGAGCAAGATCCTTCTTTCAAGCAACACGGCGGTGAATAGTTTGATGAGATTATCAACATCTAAACACTGGACTAAAGGCTGGAAGGATATCTGACATGACATGAAATTCAAAAAATGATAAGCCACTAAAAAATATAGTAATAAACAATAAATATACTGATCAGGACAAAAAAACCTGATCGGGAAGAACAAAAGTTGACATACATCAGCATGAGGAAGACCATCCTTAGGTGGAACCTCTATTGAAAGCAGGCTATCCTCGACAGCAAAGAAGACCTTTTCTTTTCCAGGAGTAGGCAAAGGCACATTGGATACTAAAGAAGCAATAGTTTCCCACAGTGGATAGCTGAAAAGGTATTGAAGCTTAGCAGACACATTAGATGGCCTCTATACAATAGTAACAAACTTTCAAAACCTTATGAAAAGAAAATGAAAGAGATGTAACATGATTCCTATTTAGATGTTCACAATGCAACAGCGAAGTCACTATTTATACGTTCTCGTTATGTTATACTTGATACTTTATTGATTCTATGTATATTGCCAAAATATTTTCACCCTTTCCCATCATTACTACTAAATCAAGCACAAAAAGACGATGAATGGAAATAAGCATTCTTGGCATAAACATTCATTATATTAAAAGAAAAGAAATAGATTATTCAGAGGCTGTTAAAGTCTGCACCTTTCATCCACCACACCATTGCAATCATCATCCAATTCAAACTATCCTCCTTACTTAGGAAGTTATATTTCCAGAGAACAAAGCTTGTTCAAGAAGCATTATACTTCTGAGCTGGTATAAACCTTTTCCAGGAAGGTAGTTGAACATATTAGCAAGCAGATGAGTTTAAATATATTTCAGACACAATGAAGATAAGTTTCTACATAGGGAAACCCCTGCATAAGATATGATGGTAGTCTGAATATACTTTTCCTTTTCCATTTCTCTTTTCCTTTAGTAACCGAGATAAAAGTGTTCAAAAAAAGTGAGCGGTTGAGTTCTTGTCAAGCTTCTTAACTATTTGATTGTGATATGTCTGTCAATATGGATTTTGGGGAGTAGAATCACATTGACAGAAACAAGTAATACCCCACCAAAGCAGAAAATCAAATGCTCGAATATGATGACACTGCCACTCTTTGATTGCCAATTCCAAATTCCACTGAATTATAAAACTAGACATTATTGCGAACAGAGTGACTTACTCTAGTTACTACTTACTAGAAGTTCAAAAGTCGAAAATCAACTAAAAGTAAGGCTTCACTTTAGATTTCCATGTTCTCAATCAACAGATTAACCTACAAAAACCACTATAAATTTCAAAACACAAGCACACGCCTCTCTAGATCAATCAACAGCAATGATCCATCAGTTGGCCAGTCAATATTTCCATATCAGAATCATACCTGCAACCATCAGTCGAAAAACAAAGCAGGAATATCTCCTCCAAAACATCACGCAGAATGCGGAAACTAGGCGATCGCGAGACGACGCAGATGCATTTATCAGCAAATGAATCGGCCGAAATTCCATAAGCCTCGGCTATGTCCTCATCCACGGGATCACGAAACGCAATACAGCTAACGTATATCTTGGAGCCATCCCCTTCAGTCAACACGATGGGGTAAATACGAGGGGACGATGAAGGATCATTGCGATCAAACCCCGACGAATAGAATTGGCAACCCGCCGGCAAAACGCAAGTCGAGAGCTGAGGCGGCGGCGGAGGATAGAGAGAGTGATTGGACGGAGGATATTGATCTAACAGCGACGGCAAGTACATGTTGGCGGTGCCATGGTAGCCTCTGCTTCCGTCCAGGGTCCGGATTTCCGGCCCGATTCCGCACACAACGAAGTATTCGAAGATTGGAGGCATTGATTTAGGTTGGGGAAAAGCAGTTGTCGGATTCTTCAATTGAATTCTGAACAGTAGGGAAGAAGTGTCTCAGATTTCACATTTGCAACAACTCGTCACACTTTACCCTCTGCAATTCTGCATGTCCTTTCAATGGCAATAAGCAAGGGCGTGTTTGGAAAAGCCTTAAATTGCTGTGACAAATCCTGATTTTAAAATCCTTTTGAAAATTTCATAATTAAGTAATGGTGTGTGTGTAATATTTGTGAAAATGTGTTGATAATAATGATTTGTGCATGCATGTTGTATATACTATGTAATTATTGTGAATATAAATTTTGAATTTAAGTTATGGATTTCAGATTTTGAAGTTGAAATCCTAATTTAGTTGTGGGAAACATCAAATATAACTTAAACGCACATATGCATACTTTGTTTTTTCTTATATCTGCAAATTTAATTATATTCATATCAATATTATCTTCATTTAAATTATATACGTATTTCAAAAATGTTTTCTTATATCGACAAATTTAATTATATCAATAGACATATTATCTTCATATAAATTATATGTGACGTATTTTAAAAATGTTGTAAATAACCGTACATTGATTTTCTTTTTTAATATATTACAATGTCAAATATCCTCTAAATACATGTAACGTACCAATATCAGATCAAAATGAAAATGATGGATATTGAATCCATAATAGTCCAATGTCACCAAATGACTTGCTATTGTGAATTTCAAATCATTCTTCAAATCTTTCCAACCAAACAATACCTTACATGATTCATGATTTATCACACTATCTCAACAAATACTAACATACAAAATCCTTCAACTAGTATTTCATTTCAATTCGTACTCGATTTTATCAACATACATCATATATAGTGACACACGACAATGTAAATATAAGGTGAAACTTGGGATTGAGATTGAATATAAGTAGAGAATTAATGGTAGGATTAGCTTCTTTGTTAAGATGAACGGTTCATCGTTTTTCGAGTGAAAGTCACCTTCTTGTCTATAACGTGCACCACTATGGACTCCAAATCTGCATTAATATATTACATATATATCATCCAATTATTACACATGAATATATGAAATTAATAATTTGTCAAAATATTATCAAAGTATATAAATCACCATTGTTTATGGATGAAACCATGGCTTCTAATCTCTCCTGACATTTTGTGCATCTCAAATCAGCAGTCAATACCACCTCTGACACCTCATTTTCCTGAAATACATTTTATTAAAATTTTATTCATTTTCTCTATTGTGTGTGTATGTATATATATTATTTTGATGAATCAACATGACTTCAATTGCCTAAAACCCCAAATTACATATAACTCCATCCTTGTGTGTGTGTGAGAGAGAGAGAGAAGAGAGAGAGAGAGAGAGAGAGAGAGAGAGAGAGAGAGAGAGAGAGAGAGAGAGAGAGAACCTGTGGTGAAACAATGTAGTTTGATGAAGGTTTGAAGGTGGGCTGAGGTGGCAGCAGCCTCTTGGGGCTCTGAAATTTTAGTCTTGCTAGTTCCTTCTTTGCCCAAGAAACCAATGTCATGTTCTTTTAAGAGAGAGAGAGAGAGAGAGAGGGTATTTTTGGTGCAAGTAATGAAACTCAACTCAGAGATTGAATATCATCTTTATGTGTATGTGATGAACAGGAACCCTAGTTATGTTTGGTAGTGATAATTAAGAGGTTTGATTGATTGAGAAATCTCATCTTTTTTTTTTTTAGCTTTAATTACATACAATATTAAAATTATTTTGGAGAGAGAAAGGAGATGGGGATGGATGAATTTATGATCACATGCTAGAAAGATAGGAGGTTGGAGTGTATTCATTATTTATATTTATTGTATTCTTGAAAAAGATGTGTTACATTCCACACACAACCCCACATAGCTTCTTTGACAATCAATTTGCTTCTAATGCTATAAATGCCCCCCACCTTTTCCCCTCAAAAAATTGTCCCCTACTTTTGCCTTCAATTAATTAAATTATATTTGGACTTTAATCAATTCCCATGTTTTATTGTAAGGAATATTCTTTTTTATTTTTTTATACCTTAATTCCAAACTTATGTTTGATTAATTTGAATTTGGAACTATACATTTTAGTAGTGTCGTACCTTTAAGTTTTTTGTTATGTTAGTCATACATTTTGTAAGGCTAATTGTATCTTGGCATTTTTTTTTAAACATACATATTAATCTTTCATTCATTTTAGTTATAACAGTCATACATTTTAGTTATGTTAGTTGTACCTTTATATATTACATAATTAAAGATATGACTATGTTGATATAAAGGTATAAATAATATCACATAAATATATGAATATTATCACATAAAGGTAAACATGTACAAATTATGGAAAAATTAGGGTTTTTTTAAAATTAAAAGTATTAAATAAAGGTATGATATCTGAACATAAGGATATGACTAATATAACATAAATGTATAACTAATATAATATAAAAGTATGACTAACATAACAAAGAGGTCAGAGCTAAAAAAAAAAAAAAAAGTAAAAATGTGCGGATTCGGGTCAACCCGAGTGCATGTGTGCATCAGGTGCACATGAGTGCTACTCTATGTTTGAATGATTGGGTTTTGAGGTTGGGCCAGCAAAAGTTGGGTCATAATGCATGCTCTGGTTTAAGAGTGACTATTGTGAGACCGTTTTATGAATCAAATTTTGTCAAACATGCAATCTACAACTCATAACCTATAAAATAAAAATTGACTTGTAAAAATAGATCTGAATTATGGGTACTGAAGTCTCGTCTCACGAAATTATACTTGTAAAATAGTTTCATATAAGCTTTTGTGAAATGAAAATCTCCATTTGGTATCTACATCAACATTTTCTATAGGTCCACTAATAATTACTAAAAAAAATTGGTTTTTTATAAAAGGAAATTTTTCAAAAGAATACATCATTTTCTTTTTGATTCTCAATTCTAAACTCAAATTTTGAGATTTCTCAAGTTTAGAACCGAATCAACCTTTTTCTCAATTTAAGATTAATGTTATTCTCAATTTAAGCATAGAAGTCATATGATAGTAATGGAGGCTACAAATTTTTGTGTTGTCTTTTCATGATCACGAATGTAGTCGCGCAAAATCAAGAAAGCATTTTGTGCAATTTTTCCACTGTGAATTAAACTCAAAATCTCAAAGAAATCATGAGATTGAACTATAAAGTGAAGCACACACAAGATGCATGAATAAGCAGTTCATACATGCTCAAGCAATGCACTAACTCATTGATCAAATATCAATACATAAAACACAATTACATTGTGAACACATTTCAATAATTCATCAAAACACACACAAAAAAGCAAGAACACTCACATTGCCAACAATGCCTCATCTTCTTCTCTTCCCCACTCTACTCTTTCTCTTGTCTCTGAGTCGGCTTTCACCCCACGTTGTTGCCCAGAGCCCGAACACGGAATGTGGGCCCAACTTGCTCGCCTTAGCCTCCTGTGGACCATTCGTGCAGGGCATGTCTCCTAAACCGGTTCAAACGTGTTGTGAAAACCTCAACCAGCTCTACAAACACAACCCCTCTTGTCTTTGCATGTTGCTCCACGATACCCGTCTGGCTTCTTCGTTTCCAATCAACACAACTCTTGCTCTTCAGTTACCACTCCTTTGCAACCTCAACATTCACCCTTCTACATGTAAGAACAAAATCAAGAAACTAACAGTTTTCTTTCAAACAACCTTAATGCAATGATTAAGTAACCAATTCTTTGTTGGTATTTTAAGGTACCTTTGAACCTGCTCTTTCACCTCCAAGTCAAGTTTCTTTTGGGTTAAAGCCTAAACCAGGTGATGAAGGTATATTTCATATGCATGTTTTAATTCAAGAAAAATACCAACCAAAACATTGAATCTGTAATTTTACTCATTCTCATTTCTGCAAATTCAAGTGCTTTGTTTTCTGGCCTATCTAAGGGGCCATTTCATCTTCTCCAATAGTAACAGTGGCACCTAGGCCGAGGTTTATGGGATTCGGGTTTCACCACAGTGCTGAGGTGAGGTTGAAGGCCGAGACCCGATTGGTGATGCTGCTAACAGCTGGAGCTTTTACAGTACTGGCACGATATACGGAACAATAGAGTGTTACGTTACGTAGCATTCGTATATCAGTTTGGTAGAATAGTCGAATCACATGTGATGTAGGGTTACAAGATAGAAGAAAACATATTGCCAAAAATAAGGTTCATTGTCTACAAATTATTACTTCTTTCAGGGATTTGTGTTTTCATGTTACAAGTCTCATCTCCAAGTATGATTCATCTCAAGAAATAGAAAGTATTGTCAAAATCATAAAGAAGAAAATACAAGTGTAAACTTGAACATAATTCAGTAATATTCGTGTAAGAATATCATAAGAAAAGTACACAATACCGAGAGCTACCTCCCCGATAGATACCGATCCTATTCTTCTTTGTCTTGTAATTCATCACAATCTAAGGTTCAAACTTTTATTTACTAGTCCAAACTAGGTGCTTGTTCAGTTGGATTAGACTCGAACACATCTGAGGTAGATGCATCGGGTTCTTCAAGAAGATCTCGAGATTGGATTGATTCCTTGTAAGCAGGAGTGTTCTTGAAATCTGTTGCCCCTTCATTATATGTAGCCACAGCAACGCCACAAGCAATTAACTACAACAAATCAAAACCATAATCAGCAATCTGCAGAGAACAACTTGGATATTGCAATCTAACATTGAAGAAAAAGTTGGTAATTGTTTTATTAAGCCATCTTGGATCTCACATTCAAATGGTACAAATTCTTTTTAATGGGGTCTCTTCTCATCCAAAACCAATCCAAATCAGATCACAGCATTACTATTTATATCTTCTGGTCTTAACACATTATCATGGTTTCATATTATCTTAAGTTCATCAAAGAGGACGAGAGACGGGAATCAAAAGCCATCACAGCTCTGCTTAAAGATGGCTTATATGTATAGCAAGTGAACTTAAGATTTGTATCTCGGTATCTTCCAGTGACCTAAGAAACTGAGTCCATAATTATACATACTTTGTTGGAACATCGAGGAATCTAGCTCATCGCTGAAAACACAAAAACACCTAGTGATGCACTGAAGCACCATACCTCAATTCAGACGAACTTTTAACTAGGAATACAAACTTACACGAGGAAGCTAATCTTATCGCAAGAAAGTCCATTTTCTTTCCATGTACTCCATCTCTCTTTAGCATCCGAAAAGGTTTCACAAATGGAATTCAGCTAGATATTCAATGTGGTGTTGCATACGCCATTATGCCCCAAATACACGAGCGTAGAATCACTCACAACTAGCTTAGGAGTATCAGGGCTCTTTTAATGAATACATGAGAATTTCCTCCATTACATTGCATATGCTATCTAACAGTAAAACTTACGAGGGTGGCAACAAACGCGACAAATCCTACTTCAGCTAACGATTCACGTTTTCATATAATACCCGCAATACTCACCCCCAATGCACACTACTAAGAAAGTGCAAAACAATAGCATCAAGATATAAATGCACATAAAAAATCAAGAATGATAAAAATTGAATCTTTAACTTCTACACCATCTCACTTCATCACAATCTGTTAATTGAACACCTCATCTAAACACACAACCTCACATCCTTCCACTTAATACTTTAAACCAATCAATAACTCAATCATTTCATGCAGAATACAGTAAATTAAATACAGTACCATCTAGGGTTATTATCAAATGAAAAAAAAAAACTGATCAAAAAACAGAACAGAGAGCTTCATAAGAACAAATTCACAGTGTGATTAATTACCGCAAAAAGGATGCCAAAACCCCACATATATTCGACGAAGAATCCGAGGCCATCCCACTGAGGGCCTTCCCAGAAATCAGTCTCTTTTCCAGGCAACTTAGGCATGGCAAGTCCATTATTATCAACGGCAGCAGCAGTGGTGGTGAAATCATCTCCGAGCATCTCAGCCATCCCTTTGCCTTCATCTTGTTCTTTGGTGGTGACCGGCCCGGTTCTCCGGTTCTTGCTGTCGAATCTTCCGGTTCTTGGGGAAGATTGCTTCTTGGGAGTGGCTGAGACTGTGAACGTTAGTGTTCTGGAAGACGAAGGGTTGAGGGTGCACGGTTTCCTGTACGGAGCGTTGCAGAGGAGCCGGCTGCCATTGCTGGCGAGAGCCATTTACTGCGAGAGAGAAGATGTGGTTTGTGTGGATGAGCAGATAACGGTCACTCAATCAGTATGGTTTCCTGCGAATAAAAGATATACAAAATAAATCTATATATATAAAAGAAGAGTTTGGATCTCTCAAATTGTGCCACATGTGTTTTCCAAATGAACCTTGAGTTGACATTTGGCGCTTTGAAATATTGACACATAAGCATTTTAATTTAATTAATGTTGCTATAATAAGAAAGTTGACATATCAGCATTTTAAGTCGTTCTCCAACCGCCATGTGTCTTTTACAACTCTTTAGTTTTCGACACCTCAGCTGCCATGTTTCTATCTCACTCAAATGTCTCACATTCAATTCAAGCGTCTTTTTGTCTCCTCCTATTCATTCTATAACTCATAATTATATCTCTCTCCACCTCTTCGTATCGAAATTGATTGTGTAATTGAAGAGCCTCCACATCCTGAGCTATTGCACATGGAAAGAATGTGAGAATAGATTTCAGAATGCTCTGCAATTTGATTCTGCATTTCCAGTATGATATCATCTCTCCTTAATTGTTGTCTCATTTTTTAAATTTTTCTTTAAGCTGAATTGTTTGATAATTGTACAAATCGGAAGTTAATCTTCAAAGAGTGATTAAATGAAGTGGATGAAATTTCAGAAATTTCTATGCGCTACTCTATTAGGTTTATGCGCCCTTCAACTTGACATTTTTTAATTTCGTTCTGAAATTTCACTTTTTCTTCAAGAACACAAATTTTTGCTAACATTTCTGTTTCATGATGATGGTACAGATAGCACTCAAAGCTGGGAGGAAATAAAACTATATTTACATATATATGATATTGAGCATCCTTTTCATGCGTGGGAATAAAATTTAAATTGTGCTATAAGGAATCTTGAACAATCTCAAATTGTGTATGCCAATTTTGTATAGAGGGGAGAAACTGGAGTAATTGATAGTGAGATAATATTTTGCAAGGGCTAGAGACGGGTTTCCAACGGTGTGATGAGCGCGTTGATAATACTTCCTCCCTCATTTCTTACATCAGCAACATTTTTCAAATGGTAAGTTAAAGTTTTTGGTTGTGCTTTGATTTTTCTTTTCATCATGAAGTTTCTTTCTTGCTTGAATTATTTAAGTTTGTAATGAGATCTCAATTATTCTCAATATTTTAACAGGATATATAACATTCCAGTTTTTTGTTGAACGATTCATTGATGCAACGAAAGCAATAAATAGTTGTATGTCTACCCTTAGGAGACCATCTCCAGGTTTCGTTTTACGCATATTTTCAATAGTGTATTCTTATCTAAGGAACAAGCAGTGTACTAACTTCTTTTGAGTGTATATTGTATTCGGTAGTTTAACACATTTTATTCTACTCTTAATGTTATTTCCCTTTTCACGTGCTACTAAGTTATGTTTTTGTATAACAATGAGGTAGGTATTTTTTTCTTCCTCAATTGTATATTCAGAAATCTTTTATGTTTTATGTATAATAGTAAGTCACAGTTCTAGATAAGATGGGAAAAAACATAAAGAAAGAAGTCGGTTTAGATGTGATATGTGCTAATGCAGTAGCAATTTTCAAATAGTTTACACTTTGTTGTTTAAGAACTGTGCTCTATATTGTCCAAAAATGCTATTTTTATTAATGATTAACTAGAGTTGCTGCAGGGATTAGGAGTCAACTCACATACATCCCTTATGATGTGTTTTTTTGCTTCTATGCATTTTTTTCCCCAGAGTTTGAAGCCATTATTATTTTTGACTTATGCACTTGCTTTAATAGGTATTTATGAATAATAATCATAATGTGTAATGTGTCACAAATGTGAAAGAAGACATTTGCTCTATGTTTGGCAATTATGTCAAATTTAAGTACTATTTCAATAACATTCTTTTTAGCTCAAAGAGGCGTTTTCCTTATTTCATTTCTAGAGGCTCTCAAAATTTTGTTATCTCGAGGCTAATGAAAAACATGGAGACGAGAAAGCTCTTGGCAATGTTTCGCACAATATATATAGTTTTTTTTACTTATCTTGCACTTATGAATTAGCAGTAATTTGTTAATTTGGTTATGTTTGGTAATTTGAACTAAACCTTATCACAGTATGTAGGGTTGATAAAGTTTAAGAAACATATGACGTGCCTTATAATGTAGAGTGCTTACAGACAAAGTTGCAGTTTTAGGTTTTTTAGCAATATGTATGAGAACATGGAAGGAATTTGTATACATGCTTATGGTATTTGATTGAGCTTTTCTGTTTGTTGATGTGCTGGCGTGAATAAAAAGTTATTATGGTTGTGAAATTAAAAGAGATAAGTACAAGGGTGTGCTTGAGCAGGAATCTAGACATCGATTTTCTACCAATGCCTATATATTTTTTAAGAGGATACACTATAAGATTTACTGGCTCTCTCAAGTGATGACATTTGTAGTTCTATAATATTGCCAAGTGTCCTCCCTTAAAATCATTTTATTTATGAAATATCAAAAAATACCAATTAAATATACATTCCACTGCTCTACAATAGGTAATGTTGTATGCCTTTTTCTACATCAAATCTTTGGTTCCAATGCTAATGTTGTATGTCTTTTTCTACATTAAATCTTTGGTTCCAAACATGAATAATAGTTTTAGTCCAATATTTCAAATTGGAAAAAAAAAATGGTAAACAATAATGCTCTTGCAAAATTAATGACATTAACAAAAAATAGGTGCTAAAAAAACTTAGGATATGTTTAGATTAGAATGTATATAGATTTGCAAGTTTGAAAGTGGATCATATCGGGAATTGTGGAAAAAATAGATGATATTCTATTATTTTATTTTAAAAAAATAAAATATTTTCAGTGGGAATTGTAAAAAAATTGGATAAAGTAGAAAAAATAGATTAGAGTTATAAGATTCTGCAAATTAATAAATAACATGATTAGGATATTATCCATTCAAAATCCGGATGAGTACATCCAGTCCAAGCACTCCCTTAGACCATTGGGAAGTTGTAATAAAACATTACAACAAAAAATGTAACGATTGGTTAAGATTAATAAAAAGAACACAAAAAGAAAACAATTACAAATGAAATCATTATGTAAACCTGATAAAAAGAGCACCCAAAGGTAAAATTGAAACAAAACAGGTGCCTTCAAAAGATAAAAATGAGATGTATTCTATACTTTTTAAAGAAAGATATGAAAATACCTAATATAATAGTTAAAACACCAATAAAAAACTAGTAATTAACAATGTTGTGCTAAAAATCAAATGAAAAATAAAATAAAAAAACAATGAGAAAGATTATTTTAAAGATATAGAAAAACATTTATAAAATAATATTACTTATAAAATAAAAATTAGATAAGTGTTAACTATAGTCCGTGCATTGCACGGGTTCAAACCTAGTAAATAAATAAAAGCGAGGTTTATAGCAGAATGATATTTCAAAATTGCTGGGGGCTATAAACACCCCAACTTTACTTAATACACTACCATTTTTTATTGTTGCAACATATTTTCCAATTTTACCCTTTCTCATCAAAATTCTAGTTTTCCTCTTATCAACTCGTGCACTTCATCGTCATCTCTGGCATTATGTTCTCTTACCTGGAATGTTGTTGCTTCCTTCTCATATTTTTTTGGGTCTTTTTCGAGATAAATGGACTTTTAGGAGTATCGTCCAGTTTTGGTTATAAATAACTCTAAATTCATTGTATTTGTCAACACACAAATATTAATAAATTCTCCTGATTTGGTAGTGTCGCAGACGTGGTCATTCTTAACTAACTGGTCAATAAATCATTGTTTTTTTATTTTTCATTTTTATTTCATATTAAATTCTCCATAATTGCACGTCAAAATCCTAACCAAACAACTTGAATCATCAATGGCGAGGACTTTGCTACATATTAAGTCATTAAAGTCTTACCATCGCGGGTTGTTTTTAGTCATTCGAGTAAGTGTATATGAACATCATCAAAATGTTTGGTGAATCAGTGTCGAACACTTTGATGATGCTGGATACAATGGACAAAAGTTAATAAAATGGGCCAAAAACCTTACTCTTCATTTGATTTCAGATTTCTCACACTATTTTCAGAACTCAGAAGCAAACTTTTGGAAATGGGAAAAAGGGTGGGTATGAGTATTGTGTTATGTGTTGGTTGGTTGACAAAAGTAGAGTTTTAAGAGATGTTAGTGGTTGTCAATGGCGACAGCAACAGAAAGTAGGTGGCGGAAATTCTCCGTGAAGAAGGAACCAAAATCAAAGAATTGGATTATTGCTATAAAAGGGTATTTTTGTCTAAAAAATGGGGTGTATTGAGTAGAATTGGGGGTGCCAATATCCTGCCCTTTCAAAATTTGTAAATGTAAGGAAAATCTGTTTTAAGGTAATTTAATTTAATTTTTTTTTAAAGGTACTTTAATTTAATGGACAATAATATCATTTGTAATATTAGAGGAAATTATAACTTACAATACATAAATTAGATAATATCAAATCAAATTATAACTTAATTTCACACAACAATGACAACATAATATAACTCATGAAATGTGAAATTATATAATAGATTATATAATATAATTTATGAACTTCGAAACTTATATGGTTGAAAGTGTATTTTTATAAATTCACAATATAAATTACATAATATTAAATGATCTTAGAGCATCTCCAGCAGTCTGCACTACTCTAGTGTAGAATAGATTCTACACTAGAGTAGTGCAGAAACAGTGTTTTATCTTCAGCAGTTTGCATTAAATTTTACACAAAAAATGAATATTCAATATTATTTCTAATTAAATTGTAAATTGATATTCCATATTATTTTAAATTGTGATATTTTAAACCAGGTCTTCTATAAATAGTGAGGATATACCACACATTCTAAAACACACATCTCTCAATTTTAGGTTTTATTATATTTTCAATAATTTTTTGTTTTATTTTCATGTATTTTAGTTAATATTCCGTAATTTTTTATTTTCATTTTCATGTATTTTAATGTATTTTTCAGTAATTTTATGTTTTATTTTCATGTATTTTAATGTATTTCTAGTAATTTTATGTAATTGTACTTCTCGTTTCTTATATTTTTATTATCCATGTTGAGAAATGATCATTCTTGTTAATTTTAAATTTTTATATTATCGTCCATATCGTTCAAATTACCACTCATGTTATTTTACATTTTTATATTACCATCAACATTGGAAAATTAACACTTATATTACCTAAAATTTAACAAAAATTAACAAACATTTATAAAATATATAAAATTTTGGCCCAAAAGTTATTAATATAATAAGCTCATTTCTATTTCCTAAAGAATTGGCCCAAATTTGATAGATGTTTAAGATGTTTAATTGGTCCAAATTAACAAAATATATAAGATGTATAATTGGCCCAAATTAAGAAAAAAAAAAAAAAAGGAAAAAATAAATAGAATTTGTAGCGCTGAAATAACTCAGCGTTAACTCTGGCGCCGTAATTCACAAATCTCTACAATAGCACTGATTTTGGAGCATTGTTGGGAGGAGTAAATTAGCGCTGGGCGCTTCTTTGGAGCACTGCTGGGCATGCTCTTACACGACATAATATAAGTCGTGAAATCATTAAATTATTATTATGTCGTGAATTATATTGTGAACATTTAAAATTTTATGTTGTAAATTAATTGGATAGTGTAATACCAGAGTAATAATATTACATCGTAAAATGTGGATGCTTAAAACCAATATTCATAATTTCAAATTTATATGATTCATGACATAATAATTTGAAGAAATATTTTACGACGAATACTGCAAAATCCAATTAAATTATAACAAGTCTAGGTGGCATAGTTCTCTCTAGGATTGTTCTATTAATTCTAACGGATCATTCCTTCCTCCGATATATGAAAAAGTGGATTGTAATTGTTTAAGCGATTAATGTGATTGTTGAATTCTGCCAATTGATGGTTATAGGCGAATTGAAAGCTAAACAGTGAAAATTCACTTTGTTGATCTCTATGAAATTTCATAAAATGGGCTTGTTTGGTAAAATGGCAATACAAGGATCTTTGAAAAAATCTCTATTCGAGGGGATTCTTCCAAAAATTTATCATTTCTAAAGAATTAAATCCTGAGTTATTGCGATGTACAAAACCGATGAGATTATGGAAATTGGAGGGAAGTGGAATAAATGGCCGATAGCAAAGTAGTAATTTTGACCTAAGTTTGTGAGAGGTGGGTAAATAATTTTAATGTGGATAGCTTCATATCCATATGATTCATGACATAATAATTTATAATTAAAAGATGTAGCATGTAATATCTAAGGAGAGGGAATTACCCGCTGTTCTCTTGCCCACTCCAGCCAACCAGGAGGAGGAATGAATACCAGTCTTAGTATTAAGGATACACACAATCAGCAAAAGGAAAAAGAAGAGCAAATCAAGATTAGTTAAGATTTGAAAGTTTGTTACAACTCCTTTAATTAGTTTAGAAAGGCTGTTAAGTTGTAGCTATAAATACAGCTATTCTCCTCTTTTCTCAGTACCAAAGTTTGATGATTTTCTTATAATCAAATACAAGCTTTCCTCTATTCTCTCTCTCTCAATTCGTTTTATTCAACATGGTATCAGTTTAGGGTTTCGATTTTCCCTTCCTGGTTTCAAACGCTTCTGCAAATTTCTTGGTGTCTATCATCAATTCTCTCTCTGTTGGTGTCTATCATCATCTTTCAATTGACAATTCGCTATGGATTCTGCGTCTGCTTCAACGCAAGTTCCTCCATCGACAGCTCCGGCTCAAGGTGCGCAAGGCGGCGATGTTCCGCGCTCACAGCCTGCAGTTCGTGTAGCGCAACCAAACTTTATGTCGTTGAATCCGATTCTCAATCCGTTGTCTCCTTTGGCACTCCATCCCAACGACAACACTGCTGTCTCTATTGTTCTTGAGCCTCTCAATGGGTCAAATTATGTTTCTTGGAGCCATGCTGTCAAACGGGCGCTGAGTGTAAAGAACAAATTGGCTTTGGTAGATGGTTCTTTAACTCCTCCAGGTGAAGATGATTCCATCCTTTATGCTGCGTGGGTTCGAGCTAATGATCTCGTTTTGTTATGGTTGTTGAATTCTGTCCAAAGTGATATCAAGCAAACCTTGGAATATTTTTGTTCGGCAAAAGAAGTGTGGGATGAGTTGAAATTGAGATATGCGAGATCTGATGGTCCTCGCGTTTATCATCTTGAGAAATCGCTGAGTTCTATAGCTCAGAATGGCCAGTCGTTGGTTGCGTATTACAACAGTTTCAAGGGGCTGTGGGATGAATTTGTTAGTTACAGACCTTTCTTGAAGTGCAATTGTGGTGCAATGTTGAATTGTTCTTGCGATTTGATACAAGCTATGGTTAAAACACAAGAGCAAGATTCTATTATGAAGTTTCTAGTTGGTCTTGATGAATCATATTCATCCATTCGAAGCCAGCTTCTTCTAAGTTCTCCTTTGCCTTCTTTAGCTAAGGTCTATTCTCTTCTATTACAAGAAGAATCACAGAGGTGTCTTTTTTCTTCTCAGTCCACTCTGCCATCTGATTCCTTAGCAATGCTTGCTAAAAACTCTGCTTTCAACAAGTTCAAAGATAAGAAAAAGACCCTGAAATGTTCTCATTGTGGAGGGCCAGGGCATACTGTGGATAGGTGCTTTCAAATTATTGGTTATCCCCCTGGTTGGAAAGGACCAAGAGGTCCTAGAGTGAGTGGTAATTCAGCAAATGTCACGGTCTCATCTTCTATGCAAGAAACTGAAGTGAAAAGGAGTGATTCGAATCCTCTATTCAATCAAGACTTGTTTGAGCAATTTATGGCTTTTACCAAGGTAAAGAATGATCAGCTAAATCACAGTGCAGCTGTTGCAATCTCTGAAAACAAAGCTTCACAAGAGTTGCCAGGTTTGCATTGTTGTTTAATTTCTAAATCCACATTAAATAATACATGGATTGTTGATACAGGAGCAACTGACCATATGACATGTAATTTTGATTTTTTTAATTCTAATCCCATTACATGTGATATGAAAATAAATCTGCCAAACAATGAGATTGCTACTGCTACACATATTAGCACAATTAATATAGGGAATGGTTTAATATTGCATAATGTGTTATATGTTCCTAAATTTTCATTTAACTTGTTATCTGTTTCTCATCTTGCTAAATTTTCAGATTGTACAGTGTCTTTTGCTTCATCACATTGTGTTTTTCAGGACAACAAGAGCAAGAAAATGATTGGTTTTGCTAGAGAAGAAGGAGGATTATATTACTTGCAAAATTGTTCTTTAAAATTTGTGAATAAAGCTTCTGTGGATTCGTTCAAATTGTGGCATTCTAGACTAGGTCATATGTCTGTAAAGAACATGCTTCATCTTAAGAGTGTTGGAATTCAATGTAAAAGTGATATCAATTGTGACATTTGTCATTTTGCTAAACAAAGAAAGCTCCCTTTTTCTGTTAGTAGTACTGTTTCTTTGAATTCTTTTGATCTTATACATTGTGATGTTTGGGGGCCATTTTCTATTAGTTCTCATGTTGGCAGTAGATATTTCTTAACTATTGTTGATGATCATAGTAGAGTTACTTGGATATATTTACTTAAGCTTAAATCTGAGGTAAGACAATGCTTAGAGAATTTTGCATCTTTTGTCAAAAACCAGTTTTGTTCTACAATCAAAGTTCTAAGAAGTGATAATGGAACTGAGTTTTTGTTATCTGATTTTTATTCAACTAATGGTATTATTCATCAAACATCTTGTGTTGAAACACCACAACAAAACGGTGTTGTAGAAAGGAAGCATCAACATTTATTGCAAGTAGCTAGATCTATGCTTTTCCAATCAGGTTTGCCTCTTAAATATTGGGATGAATGCATTCTTATAGCTGCTCATTTAATAAATAGAACCCCATCTGTTGTTTTGAATGGTAAAACACCATTTGAAGTATTGTTTAAGAAGTCTCCTGATTATAGCTACTTAAGAAGTTTTGGTTGCTTATGTTATGCTGGAACTTTAGTTGCTAATAGACACAAATTTGATCCAAGAGCTAGGAAATGTGTACTTCTAGGATATTCTTTTGGTACAAAAGGTTATAAGCTTTTGGACTTAAACAATGGGAAAGTTTTTAACTCTAGAAATGTTCAGTTTTATGAGCAAGTTTTTCCTTTCTTGAATAAAAATGCTTCTGACAAAGAAAAGGTGTTATCACATGTAAATTCAGAAGATGATAATGCTGGTATTAATATCTTTAGTCCTTCTACTACTAACATTCCATGTCAGCAAGGTATTCAGGATTCAACTCAACTAGAGGATCTCCATAATCATACTCTACAGGAGGAAGTAAGTTCTACTTTAGCTGAGCCTCAAATTTTTACTCTTGATGATATTATGACAGATAACTTGACTAAGAATGCTATTGATCAAGAAGAGCAAGAAGCTGTTATTACTTGTAGAAGGTCAGGTAGACAAAGACACCCTCCATCTTATTTAGATGCTTATCAAATTGATCTCCCTAAGTCTATCATATCTGATCAGTCTCATATAAATCTTGCTATTAATGGTAAAGGTAAGCAATATCCTATATCAAGGTATCTTGGCACTGATAATTTTTCACATAAACATAAGGCCTTTATTGTTTCTATTTCTCAAATTAAAGAACCAAAAACATATAAACAAGCAGTTAAAGATCCTGAATGGATTAAAGCTATGAATACTGAGTTACATGCTTTAGAAAAGACTAACACTTGGACTTTGATGGAGCTTCCTAAGAATAAACATTGTATAGGTTGTAAATGGGTATTTAGGATAAAATACAAATCTGATGGAACTATTGAAAGGTATAAAGCACGGCTAGTTGCTAAAGGATACACACAAGAACCTGGAATAGATTATTTTGATACATTTTCACCTGTTGCTAAAATCACTTCTGTGAGAATCTTATTAGCTGTTGCAGTTACAAAAGATTGGGTTATACATCAGTTGGATGTCAATAATGCTTTTCTACATGGTGAGCTTGATGAAGAAGTATACATGTTACCTCCACCAGGCTATTGTTCAGAGGATGACAAAAGAGTATGCAAACTCAATAGGAGTTTATATGGTTTAAAACAAGCTTCTAGGCAATGGTTTAGTAAGCTTACTGATTCTCTTATTATTTTTGGTTTTTCGCAATCAGTGCATGATAATTCTCTATTTACTAAGCATGATCATGATGGTTCATTTACTGCATTATTAGTATATGTTGATGATATCATATTAACTGGAACTAGTGTTTCTAACATAGAATCTATAAAATATTTTTTGCATGATAAGTTTACAATTAAAAATCTTGGATCTTTAAAGTACATGCTTGGTATTGAAGTAGCTAGAAATAACAAAGGTTTACATTTATGCCAAAGGAAGTATGCTTTAGATTTATTGCAAGACTCAGATTACTTAGGAAGTAAACCTTGCACTACTCCAATGGATTCAAAACAAGCTTTTATAATTAAAGATTCTCCTGTTTTAGCTGATCCATCTTTGTATAGGAAAATTGTTGGTAAATTGATTTATCTTACCATAACAAGACCGGATATATCTTATGCTGTGCAAACTCTTAGTCAGTTTATGAGCAAACCAACTGAGTCCCATTTAGGAGCTGTTCACAGGTTATTAAGGTACATAAAATCAACACCAAGTATTGGCCTTTTTTATTCATCTAACTGTGATCTTAAGTTGCAGGCCTTCTCTGATAGTGATTGGGCTAGGTGTGAAACTACTAGGAAAAGTATTACAGGATATGCAATATATTTGGGTGATTCTTTAGTATCTTGGAAATCAAAGAAACAAGCCACAGTGAGTAGAAGTTCAACAGAAGCTGAATATAGAGCACTAGCTCATACATGCTGCGAAGTTCAATGGATGATCTATATTCTACAAGACTTAAGGGTGCCTCAAACACAGCAAGCTATACTTTACACTGACAACAGGTCAGCATATTGCATTGCACACAACCCTGTGCTTCATGAAAAGACCAAGCATTTCCAAGTTGATTACCACTTCACTAGAGAAAAGATCATGGACAAGACTATCAAATTAATTCAAATTCCTTCTGAAGAGAATGTAGCTGATCTATTGACAAAGCCTTTGACTGCACCAACATTTGAAGATATTAAATCCAAAATGGGATTGATTGATATATCTACTCCCATTTTGAGGGGGGTATTAAGGATACACACAATCAGCAAAAGGAAAAAGAAGAGCAAATCAAGATTAGTTAAGATTTGAAAGTTTGTTACAACTCCTTTAATTAGTTTAGAAAGGCTGTTAAGTTGTAGCTATAAATACAGCTATTCTCCTCTTTTCTCAGTACCAAAGTTTGATGATTTTCTTATAATCAAATACAAGCTTTCCTCTATTCTCTCTCTCTCAATTCGTTTTATTCAACACTTAGCGAACCTTTCATCGGGACAGTTGTCAGGAATTGATGTAGCAGTTAAATAATTCAACTTGACTTCAAGTCGGGCTGGGAACCCATGCAATATTTGATGCATCACCTAAACTAACAAAGTGCATTATACATCTTGCGACACTTGAACAATAGAATGATGATCAAACGAGCTATGTAATCAGTGATACAGTTATCCTCATAAAAGATATGAGTAGAACATGTCTTAAGTTGGGTCATAAGTGTCGGATATAGGAAAAAGTGTGTTGAAGGATAACTAGATTGAATAATAATGACAACAATATTTGCATTAAACTCATTTACACAAATTTTTATATGGATTGTAAATTACAATTTGATCTATCTCATAAAATTCAAATTATGACATAGTTTTATAAAAGTACAACTCAACTAAATTAAATTACAGTTTATCA
The DNA here is from genome assembly GCA_946896805.1 of Scutellaria galericulata. NCBI lineage: Eukaryota > Viridiplantae > Streptophyta > Magnoliopsida > Lamiales > Lamiaceae > Scutellaria > Scutellaria galericulata. The sequence goes on from OX335797.1 coordinate 13,365,584, forward strand.
TTTGGTTCTTGGATTTAATATAATTTCTTAATCTATCACTTATTTTTATTAAATTTTTGTATTAGCTAAAACAACTTAGACAAAGTATTGGGTGAGACCGTCTCACGGATCTCATTCCGTGAGACGGGTTGGGTCGGTTGAACATAAAAATTATGTAATACTTTTATATACATGAGGTAATACTTTTATGTGTATCATGTAATACTTTTTCAAAATATCACCACGTAATACTTTTATGTGCATCATGTAATATTTTTTGAAAGTATCACATGATATATATAAAAGTATTACATTATGAAGTATCACATGATATACATAAAAGTATTACACGGTAAATTTAAAAATATTACATTATGAAATATCACATGATATACATAAAAATATTATATTATGAAGTATCACATAATATACATAAAAGTATTACATAATATACATAAAAGTATTACATTATGAGAATAAAACATGATAGTGGTACTTTTATGTATATCATGTAATACTTTTTGAAAATATCACTATGCAAAACTTTTATGTATATCATGTAATACTTTTGTATATATCATGTAATACCTTTTGAAAATATCACAATATAATACTTTTATGTATATCATATACTCCCTCCGTCCCGCTCAGATTTGCACGTAGGGACGGGCACGAAGGTTAAGAAAAAGCTGCTTTTGGACACGGAGCTCAAGAAAAAACTGTTTTTGTAGTGTTAAAGTTGAATAGTAAAGGACAATTTTGTAAATTTTATTTGCCTTTTTTGGAGTGTGCAAATTTGAATGGGACGGACGAAAACAGAAAGTGTGCAAATCTGAGCGGGACGGAGGGAGTAATACTTTTTGAAAATATCACATAATAACTATAAAAATATCATGTAATACTTTCATGTATATGAGGTACTACTTTTATGTGTATCATATAATACTTTTAAGTTAACGATGTTGACCGACCATTGACCGTTGATCGTTGACTTTTTGATTTTAACCTTTGACCGGATCGGGTTGACCCGTCTCACGAAATGGGATCCGTAAGACAGTCTCAAACAAGACCTGCTCAACAACTTAATATACTTACTCTTTTGCCCTTACATAATAGATAGAAATTTCTCCAGTCATACATACTTCCAAATTATTGTGAAAGAATCAGAACATTTACCCAGATTTAAAATTAGAAAATTTTTTTTTTTTAAAATATGTTGACATAGATCCTAAACTGTACAAAATTACTAAACTAACTACTTTCCGCCTCCGGTACGGCGTTAAGATCCAATCCGCCACTCACCACCACCCTTTTACCACCGACTTTAACGCCGTCAACCGCCGTCGAACTCTGCGGCTCATCGCTGTCACTTTTGCCTGATTCCTTCTCAAAGTACTTGACGGCGACTCGCATCCTTCTCAGAATGGCGAAGAATTCGTCCACCTCCTCCTCCGTCGGCGGCGGAGAAGCCGCCTGAGCACCGACCTCCTCCGCCTCGGCCGCCGCTCTTGCCTTACTATCGATCAACTGATTGGTGGCTCTGCTAGCTGCCTCCGCCTTCTCTGCTCTCTTCCTCTTCCTCTCTCTCTCCATTCTCTGTCCTACTCTCTCTCTCTCTCTTTAGATCTCTCTCTTTTTATATACATCACCACCTCTGTATATATGTATGTGTAGATACATATTTAAAGGTATAAAGAAGGACCTTGACTTTTCGAAAACAAGGTCGTGAGTATTTCTACTCGTGCATGTAAATAGCAGATATTTTTCTAATTTAATATTCTTCACAAAATGCATTTTGAGTCTTCAATGTTCACATTTGTCTATTCCACTATTGATTGTGGTTCACATTGACAACTTATATATAACAAAAGTTTATATATATAATGAAGTGGGAAAAAATTTTATTACACGGTTTCATATATAATTATTGTGAAATGGATTGACATTATCTACAAACAAAACTCATTTTCATAAGTTTATATATGAATAATAAATTATGAGTTATGTGATACGGTCTTACATAAGATTTACTGTAATAAAATTGACTACTCAACTTTATAAATACAAACAATTGAGCTTGGTGGCTAAAATTTCATATTTCATTTTTTTTTTATCACAAAAGATAATTTTGTTATTTTTCTTTCATAAATCAGGAAAATTGACAAAATTATCCTTCTGAAAAAGGTAAAAAAAATCAATTTTGTATTGAATATTACACAATATATGTTTTTTCATATGGTTACGTGATATGATCACCGACAATTTTCTCTATTTTTTTAGGGTTAAAAACGTTTTCTCATCCAAACTATACGTGATTTTACACTTTTTAGTATAAATTTTGAAATATTACATTTTGTCATATGAACTTTAAATTTGATGCATTTTAAGGCATCAGACAAATTATAGGCATCAGGCACGTGTCCTAATTCAACGATTATAATTTGTCTGATACCTTAAAATGCATTAAATTTAAAGTTTATATGACAAAGTGCAACATTTAAAGTTTATACAAAAAAGTGTAAAATCATGTATATTTCAGATGAAAAAATGTTTTTTTTTTATAATTTGTGATAGAAAAATAACAAAATTATTTTTTATGACAGAAAAATAATTCACCGTTTGGTTTTGTGGTATTTCTTCAATAGCTTTATCATAGAATGTTTTCACACAAAAAAACAATAGTTTATCCTAGAACGTTTTCATAAAACTTATATGAGACAATTTTATAAATAGTTAATGTAAGACGGATCCTTATTATCAACCAACAAAATTCATTTTTACCAACACTTACATAAATTGTGAAGTATATATTATAAATAAATGCGTGTCATATAATGAGATGCGTGAACTCAAACAAAGACTTGATCAAACATTTTCCACTAACTTAGAGCGAAGTCGTTCTAGAGTTCTATCATGATGACATATTGACACCTATAAAATTAATGAAAGTTGCAAAAAAGAAATTAATATTCTCCTTTTGTATGTAGTACATAGAATATATAGTACATATTAAAATACTGAATTAATAAATCAGAGCATTTTCAGCCATGGGAATTTGATGCTATGGACATGTTGACGTCACACTCGTGACGTAAATATATTCCTGTCACGCCTTTTCTTTTCATGCCCCAATTATAATTATGTAACTACCCTTTTTCTCTCTTTTTTCTTTTTAAGGAAAAAAAAAAGGAATATTAATCTCAAAAGAAAATTGTGAATACTTATTATATATGTATACGTTTATTATGTAAAATTTTACGAACTTTCCCGTTTTTTAATTTATACAATGTTAACTTTAGAGTTTAAAACCATAATTCATTAATTCTAATTTTGTTTTAACTCGATATAAATGAACTTTTTGAGCTTTAATTGCTCACATGATTTTAAAAAATGTGAATTTTTTTTCTGCTTATTTGCACACTCATTTTGAAGACGCAATTCCAACGGTTTGTAACTTTCAAACTATATGTCAATAATTAGATTTCTAAAAATCTACCCGTGTGTTGAATTGAAACAAAAGAAATACTGATGAATTTTGGTGTTAAGATTTAAATTTAAAAGTTGAATCAAAGTTCATGAAACTTTACATAATCGATCCTATGTTATTGTGAAATACAGATGAGTTGGACAACAAAAATAGATCATTATATGATTTTTTTTAAATAAAAATGAAAAGACATTTTTATAATAATTAGAGAACTTAGGATATGTTTAAAGAAGATTTAAGTGGATTGAGTGAAATTATACCTTTAAAATAAAAGTAGGCCAGTCTTAGAGACATATCTTAAGAAAAATGGAGTTTGTATGAATCAATAACAGTGAGTCAATTCATTCAATACGATCAATATCGGTCTCAAATAATAAGATTAGATAAGATTTTGTCTCAAGTAAAATTTTATGTGAAAATCTTGTGAATTTCTCAATGATAACAAAAATTCAATTTAATATTTAAAAATAAATACATAGAATTGTCCGGCCGGTTCACCCTCGACTCCATCGTTATTTGCAACAACTTTTAACTTTTATAGTTTAATTTATGCCTTTGAAAACGTCCATTAATTCTTTAGTTTAATTCATCGTTTTTAGCATTTCTAGTATGAATTATTTAGTATTATATTTATTTTATAATACAATAAATCAAAACAAAAGAAATAATGATTAGTTTCTTTTCATAAAATATTTGCCCCTAAAGTATGTTAAAAATTAATTTAAAAAGAAATCACAAAGTCTTACTAAAATATTGGTGACTAAAATTTAAACTTGAAATTTGTTTTGTATGTATTTTATAACTATTTAGCGACGGCTACTATAAATATCATCGCTAAATTTAATCATGTATCCTGAAAATGATTACTAAATTTAATCATTTATCTGAAAAATTTATAAAATACTTTTTTCTGTATAAAAAATCAAAGACCCCAAATATGAACATTAACGTTTATAGACAACTTTTTGGAAGTAGCCATTCAAATTCATTAATTGCATTTTATATTTTTCATTTCACATCCAGTATTATTGATTCACGTCACATGATAATAAGTGATGTCATTTATTTATGTCGTGTTTCATAAATATTTTGAATTATAAAATTAGGCTTATATATGAATATTAAATAGAAATGGAATAGAAGTAGCCAGTAAAATGTCTCTATTCCAAACTGTATTTGGCATTTCATTCCGATTATTTAATTACTGCTACTTGTATTTTGGAATTGCAATATGTTTATGGTAAATCACTATCAAAGAGGTATTATGTCGCATTTAAAGAACAAGAGGTCCAGAGATTGAAACAAAAATGAAACGAATTTAAATATTTAATACAGACAGCGCGTGAAGCCTACGCGAGTGTACACGAGAGTATGAGATAAATGCATATCAACTTTACTTATGATTTCCACGACATTTCCGGCAATGACCAAAAAACCAGAAGGTGGGTCAACATATAATTATTTACTTATTAATTTAAAATAATATATAAAATGACCAAATAAGGCCTAATGGTCAAGTTTTTGTTTTGATTATCAGACACGAAATTCTTGGACGTATATATAATAAATTTGAGTAAGTGTCGTGGAACCGTCGCACATGCGACGGTCAAAAGTATGTGATTTTCAGATATAAGTATGTGATTTTCAAGTATAAGTATGTGATTTTAAGGCATACTTATGGTCGAAAAAGACATACTCGTCGCATATACGACGATCTCGTATGAGTTTTTGTGAATATATTTTTGTTATATTTTTGTTAATGCTTGAATTAGAACTATTTTACACTTTATATATATTAGGGTTGGAATTGCATGCACTTGTTATACGGATCTTAAGATCCGTGCAACTCAGACCCGACCCGCCCTAGGCAAATAAATATATATATACTTTTTTTTTCATAATCAATACCATAATTAAGAGGCGCTTCCCTCAACTCACATCGCGATCCCGATCTCTCCTTTATCTCTGCAATCCCTCAACGATCTCTCCTTAACCTCTAAATCCCTCAGATCATGATCCTCTTCCCTAAGTTTCACCTGATCTCTCTTTCACCTCTACAATCCCTCAAATCGCGATCATCTTTCCTAAGATTCACCTCTTCAATCAACTCAAGGTATCATCTCCATGGACGTCTGTGATTCCAACCTTCAAATTACAAAGAATCAATCTGCCTCTTTGTTGAGTTAACTAGTGAAGAAGATGAATTTGCCGATGCAATTGATACAATTTTTGAAATAAACGTGACTACATGTATACTAAAATGCATCTTCTTAAGGCATAAAAGGTATAAATAATTAAATATAAAGTTCATCTTATGAACACATAAAGGTATAGTTAACTAAATCTAAAGGTCTCCGTATTTAAACAAACACAATGTCTTGTATATATAACTGACTTATTTTAGTTCTGTTTATAAAAGATCATCTCAAATTCTCGATTATACATAAATGTCATGTTATTGAGACAGAAGATATAAATAACTTAACATAAAAGTCATGTTATTGAGACAGAATGTATAAGTAACTTAACATAAAAGTCTTGGAATTTATACATAATATGCCTTAAATGGTTGACTTATAAAGGTATACTTAAAAATACATAATGATCATCTTATGAACACATAAATGTATATTTAACTAAATCTAAAAAAATTACTAAGGTAGCTAGCCTTATAAAAGATATGACTAACATAACTAAAAGATATGCTTAACACTACTAAGTATGTTTAACACTACTAAAATATATACTTACATAACATAAAGGTCAGACACCTGAGAGCATGTTTGGGTGGATTTTGCCCACGACCTAGAGGCGCGTGCGGACGTGTACGGGCACATTACGGGTCGACCCGACCCTAGTGCACGGATATAGAGTCCGTACACTAGGTGTATAAAAGTTTTTGTCTATATATATATTTTTTTTTATTTTTTTATTTTTAATTACACACCAAAGTACACAAAATTTTCAATTCGAAGTAAACTGAATTTGACATCCCAATTTTTTTTTTCTTTTTCTAAAATCATATAAAATTATGTCAAAACACTCTCATCTCAAACCAACTAAAAACCCAACATTACTTTGCCGATTTCAATTCGATTCATGTCAATTTGGACAACAATTAAACAAAATTCTCGATTTTAACTGATAAAATAATCGAAAAATAACGTTAGTTGCAAAGTGAAAATTTTGTGTTAAAGTGCAATCAAGTATGTTTTTTTATTTTATTTTAAGCATTATTCATGTGATTGTTAGATTGAATTGATTAATATTACAAAAGTACCGATTTTATATAATAATAATTAATACGAATATTCAATCTTGACCTTCACTATGTGTATTATTTACCACAAAATGAAATAATTCCTGCTTTTGAATTTTCATCAGTGGCTTTTGCAGTGTAATTGCTGGCCTTTCATTTAGTCAAAGGTCCAACATTTTCTTCCTTAATTTCTGCACTATTTTCCATTAGTTGGTGTTTGGTGAGAATTCCTGATCACATCGTTTATTATATTTTGACGTTTTATTTTATATTTCATTAGTTATAACACATGATTTATGTTAACAGATGATGTCATGTATATATATATATATATATATATATATCATGAGTTAATATTTTTTGAAATATCAAATAAAACATACAGTCAAATAAAGGATTCATGTAGAATTTTTATATACATGTCATGGGAAAAAAAAAAAAAAAAAATATATATATATATATATATATATATATATATATTCTTTATAGTTAGATGGTTTTGGATCTCTTGCAGTATAATTAATGAAAACATGTTATCCAAGTTTTTGTGTTTCACGGCTTGACTATTTTGATTGTATTCAAGATTAAACAATATAGCTTTCATGATATGTTTTAACATGTGAGAATTATGATTATGATCACACTTCAATATAATCATTAGCGAGATTCTATAAGATATGCAAGTTGTTTTTAGCTGCGTTGATGTGTTTCGATTAGATGAATATCTTTTAATTACCCAAAATCTATTTTCAATAAATGAAAAATTAAAGAAAATGCAACCACAGAGATTATTGTAAATTATTAAATTGAAAAAGCAATAGACTTATGAAATCATAGCTATCAATTATCATAAAAACTCATACAAGACAGTCTGACAAATATAATTTTATTAAATACAACCATTTTCAAAGACTAATATATGAATTATGAATTGTGAACTGTCTCTCTCATGAAATTAGATCCATGTCTCATGAAATTAGATCCGATTCTTATAAAAGTCATACAAACTAATATATGTATGAAATAGGAACCTATCACATGTTGGAATAGGAAGACACTTTAATTTAGTATACCTAGACCTGATAATTCTGAACTAGCATCACAGATGAGGACAATAGGAAAATGTTTCACACCCCACCCACCATGATACATCTTCTCAATGTGTCTACTCTCAGGCACGTGTATCTCATTTTAATGATTATTACAATTATAGTTTTAAATTAAAACAATGTTATTGTTGTGTGACACATCTTTTTAATGTGCCCCACTGGTTAACAGAGCAGCCCTGATAAACATATTACATTTCCACCACTTATATATAATATACAGATAAATACATATAATATAACTTACATTGTGTAAAAAGCTAGGCAAAAGGTTGTTAAGATACATACACTTCATGCAGTTATTTTAAGTATTATTACAAAAATTATCATTTACGCGAATGAACTTTAAATTAATAAAATTCAAATACTATACAATTGTACAAATGCCTTAACAAATACACAGCAGAAAATATGAAGATCGGTATACTATAAATATGTTTCGCCAAAAACGAGCATCTTCAACTATCACTAAAGGAAATTGAGAAATAGAGATTACATTCAAGTTCCGATCATACCTTTAACCACGCAATATTCTGGGAGGTACGACTCTTGTAGGTGGGTTAGGGATCGAGTCATCAGGCCCCAGGTCATCAATAGGTGGACGTTGCTTGTGATGGTCCGTCATGGACTGATAAGCCATTGCCAGTGCCAATGCCTAAAATCAGAAGAAGAAAAGAATCATTGGAACGACACTTGGAATTACCATTTGTTATGCACGAAAATGCAAGTACAGATAAAGGTAGAAGAAATGAGTTGAAATGATAGAAGAGAAATCATACAATGTGATCATGCTCAGGTGGAGCATATACACCTGTGGTGATGGTAGTTCTCCTTCGAGTATTCTTTGTAGGAGGATCAGAAATTTGCTTTAATCCTGTTAGCAAGACTATTACAGGCATACCCACAAGATTGCCAACACTAACCAGTTCCCAGTCTGTAACATTTCCAATAAATGCATCGACGTTGAAATTGTCCCTCACTTCCCGCATCAGTTTTCCTCTTGCTCGTTGTGCCTGCGTAAAACTCGTTGTTTTACTACTCAATAAAGAACTAAACTACACAGGATTGTTCACAGAAAAACTCATTAAGAAAAACATGATCCCTCGAAAGATGCAATTTGAAATCATTGTATGATGACATGTAAGAATGTAATAGAACTGGTCAAAATTTTAGACTCATTTAGACAATCCATGGATGTGCTTGCATATCTTCATTACTCAGTTACTTTCACCAGTCAAAATAAGGTTCAAGTTGCATGCTTATGCCTTTCTTACATGAAATATTATAAGGAGGATGATTATGCCTTAGATTATCAGAGTTTTATACTTCGCTTTCCATTCATTTTGAATCATCACACCGGTTCAACTCACTTCTAAGAAAGTTCGAAATTTGATTGGCAACATCCATACAGGTACAACGCCCAAGAGCAAAGATAGTTTTAAGAGTTTTAATGGCGACATACTTGAACATAATCTACTGCAGGTATGACACGGGCTCGGCGAAGTTCAACAGGCCATTGATCTTGAGCTTCATAATCATCATCCTGGCCAGATCGTTGCCATTCATCAAAGTGAGCCAACATATCAACATCCATCGTGAAGTTTAAGATGCCTTGAGCAGAATCAACAGTGTAATTCAGCTTGAAGGGAACCATGTTGACACCTTTTGCCTGAAGCTTGTGGACGACCTACAGTTGGCATTATTTTAAGTTCAGATATATCATCCACGATTGATTTCAATTCCTTCTGCCAGCAAATCTACATAAGCAGACCAAATTAATCACAACTATCTCAAGTTCACTTACATCCATCTCAGCATCCTCAAGGTATCCTACAGTCAGTTTTGTGATATCAACAGCAAAGGGATCTGAAAAAGGGATGATTCTGGAAGAAGGATCATTTGGATCCTTGCCTCGGATTGCATCCAAAACAACTGCACAATCAGCAGCACTTCTGCAGAAAGGTCCCAGTTTATCCTGCGATTAGACAGGAATGAAGATTCACAAACCAGTGAAACTAATAAACATGGAAGGCAGATAAAGCAATTCTACCAGACTCTCAGATAAGCTTAGAACACCCGTTCGGCCAACAGTTCCAAAAGTTGGACGCAATGCAGTCACTCCACATCGAGCAGCAGGGTATGTGATGGATCCAGCAGTTTCTGAACCGATGGCAAAGGGAACCAAACCTGCATAAAACAGATTTACGTTCACTCAATCTTATCATTATGTACAAATTACACAGAACAAGGAAGTTATTTAAAATTTCAACCTATCACATCAGCTCAAATGTAAGAATTCAGCTCAGACTTACCAGCTGAGGTACTGGCAGCTGGTCCAGCTGATGAGCCGGTGGAATACTCCTCAAGATTCCAAGGATTCCTTGTTCTTCCCCCAAACCAAATGTCATCATATGCCAGTGACCCAGTCACAAGCTTCGCAAGAAGAACTGCCCCAGCAGATTTTAACCTGAAAAAATTACCAGCATATATTAGAAATGATGAACCTATTTGACTCCTATTCACTGCTGATGGGCTAAGCATGTAGTCAAATACCTCTTATAAACCCAAGCTTCGACATCAAGAACTTGATTTTTAAAAGACTTAGAACCCCATGTTGTCTTGTAATCGGGTACTGCAATTATATCCTTTAAACCATATGGAATCCCATGGAGTGGACCTGAATAAAAATCACAACACAAGTCTGCTATCAAGTTTTCTATTAAAATAAAAGCTGATAGATATCCTAGAGAAAACCCAAAAAATATAATGGGAGGTTTATCATGATTCATGATAAAGCATGAGAACAACAAATAAATTAGATCAAAACATGTTAAAACCTTCAGCAACTATGAAGCACTATTTTAAACACCACAATGTTAAAACATTAGATTTCAGTTAAGACGTTGAATGAGTTCTTCATACTGCTTATGCAGATAGCAGATTACCAATTTTCAAGGACTTGACCATGCACAGGAAATCCGAGCAGATACATAAACTGTGATCCCTTTGGCCACTAGGAAACAATATTACAAGTGTTCACCTTCTTAAGGTTTAGAGACTAAACAACAATTCTCTCACCAGAAATTGGACATATAGGAGTCATTTTACCAGTTCTTTTCGATTCGTCTACGTGGAAGATCAAAATCTAGAAACGATCACCAAAGGAAAAGATTTGCCATGATAGGACGAATTAAATAAGTGTTTTCTTTCAATACTAATAGAGAAATATCTATGGCATTAAAGAATAACATGGCATAACATGTCACTTTGTTTACAAAAAATAAAAATTTGTATATGACCATGTTGCGCTGATTTAGATAAAATAAGTTTACGACATGTCATTTCATTACCTTGTAATTGAATGTATGACATAAATTTGCCACCACCTTTATCATGTTAGTTAGCTGATAATGATGTTGAAAGAAACGAGGATTCACGCACCTAGATAGATGCCTTGAGCAAGCAATTCATCAGCTCGTCTTGCTTGTTTGTATGCTAATTCTTCTGTTATAGTGATTACAGATTCAAGAATAGGACCATACCTGCAGCAACACTGACGGATTAATGAAAGTGAACGACTGCTTTAGAATTCATATACCTTTGATGATATTCAGTAGGGATGCTACCTTTTCAATCTATTCAAAAAGATCTGAGCAAGCTCCTCAGATGTGATTTGTTTAGACTTAATCAGTTGCCCCAGTTCAAGAATCTGATACATGAAAAATTCAAGACGTGATGTAGGATTGATCAAGACAAGCATCTTCATTTATTTATTTAAATCAGCAACTTACACTCATAAAGGAAATATCTTCATCACTCTTTGGCCTTTCTACACCAGATAGAGAAGGGTATTTAAATATTTTATGGGAATCTTGGGTATGATCGTGGTTCAATGCAGAACTAAAAACCAAACTAGAAGGATTTTCTAATCCTCCATTAACTGAGGCCACTAATTTTCTATTAGATCTGATAATAGGTACATTGAGCTCCTCAGCACCCTTTTCAATCTCCAGCTTCTACAGGACAACGTAAAGCAAGCAGAACCTTTTTAGTTTACATCCCATGAATCAGATTACCCTGTAATGAACACTGTCAAATGGAATAGAGATTAATATACCTTGGCATCAGAGAAAAAGTCTGCATCCAACATTCTGAACATACTGCACAATGAATCATGTTTTCTCTTTCCAGAGCACTTACTATGGTTCCTGGAATGCACTCCGCAACTGTCCTGTCCATAGACATGAATTATGTCAAGAATTTATAATGCAAGGAATGGAAAATACTGTAGTCTATAGCATCAATTCATTTGATCCTCCAGACATCCATTACCTCAAAACACGGATCTGGGGATGACCCCAGACTTTCGGAAACATCATATTCCAGAAATTCTTATACTTATTCACCTGCTTTATAATTTTTAGACAGTAAATGTTGATTGTACTGTGAAACAGAAATCAAGAACAAAGCTGGATTTTCTTTCCTTCAGGAGTCAATTCTAATTTCAAGTTATATGCAAGTGGAAAGTCATTCCTGGGATGATGGCATTACTTTGATGACAATAAATAGTTAATTAACTTTGGGATCCCCAACCACTAAGAAACAAAAAGAATCCTGCTCATTACTTTGACAACATATTCATCATCATTCACTCCTTAGAGTCCAGTAACGCATTCTCTTACACCAACAATAAGTATGTACATATCAACATAATGAGAACTTTGTTTCTCCACAAGTTCGTACAGCTCATTGCATGATTAACTTTGACTAAGAAAACCATCATAATACAATGATTCGAACAGATGGAAATTGTTTTCATGTAGACATATATGATCATGGGAACAGTCAATTGAGCTCCTGAGGGAACACTTTCAAGTCCATCATATATTTGCTTTTTTATCGCATTTCCCTACTTTGAGGATGCTTAAAGGAAGATACATTATACCCAAATTCACATAAAAACTAATATGATTATATATAAACTATCTCACAGGCCAAATTTTCTAAAACATATCACTTCTCACTCTGGTCGTTGATACAAGATCATGACAGACTACATACCTCGAAGCAACTAACAGGAAATCAATCATAAAGCACCAGAAAACACAAAAGTAACAACGAAAACATATGAGTTGAGTTATAGAGGCAAACAAATTCAAATTGTTCAACAAAATACTCAAACAATGCAATTAATTGACCAAAAACAATAGAGTGAGGATAGTAGAAAATACCATTAGGGCAACAGGAGTTGGTTGAAGCACGGAGAGTGAATGATGAGAGGAAGAAGAAGCGGCGAGTGTGAGAAAAGTGTGTAGGAGGAGGAATATATAGGAGAAGAAACGTGGCGAGTGAAGGGGACACATGTCGCTACCACTTTGAAGCTCAACCTCCTCCTGCTTTAACCTCTCTCTCTCGGATTTTCAAATCTGGAAACCGTTTCTCTGATCGTGTTCAGCTTCTTAGTAATTCTTGCTTGTTGACCTATATTTAAACGTAAGGCCATGTTTGGTTTCAGTTAATGGAATTTACTGTAATATCAAAATTTTATTTTATTTATTATTTTATAAACCAATTAAACTATTGTTAAAATAAAAATACTTATAAATTAATTTCTTTTAACCAAAATGATATTGTAATTATTAAGTAGGTGACAATGCAATGTTAAACTATAATTTCAGTTGATACCAAGAGGGAGTTGATGGAGTTTTAAACTATAATTTCAGTTGATTCAAAATGGAGTTAATGAAATTTTAAATCTATAGTGGGTCCGGACTCTCGGGTTATGTTCCAAAAGGAATTTACATGATAGAATTTTGGACTTCAAAATATTAATATATGTATGTTTCGTATTTGAATTTGAATTACAAAATTTGCATGCAATCATTACTACATACATTACAATCATTCAATCATTACCAAATACATTTTCTTATAATAAAAAATCATATCAACCCATTTTTCCAAAAAAAAAAATGTTACATCAATCCATATTTTCCAACACTGATTTGTCATCTACAATATAATTCAACTCTTTTAAATCTCTAAGGCTCAAACATACATACATTTTCACTATTCATCTTTACTGTAAAATCCAAAATTTCAATGACAGGATTTCCTAAATCTCATATAATTCCCTTCCAAACATACCGTCAATGTATTAAACTATGCATTCTATTTGTTTGTTTTGACAAACCTCTATGCATTCTATTTGTTTGTATTGACAAACTGTGAAACCTCAGTTAAAAGTTTGTTATTCTCTCATCCTACATGTACATCAAATCAAGGATGAAAATTTCGATTTCGATAGAAATATCGATATCTTATTTTTACGAAAATATTGTTGAAATATCGATATCGGTAGAAATATCGGTACATAAATTTATTAATATTTTTTCGATATTTAATGATATTTACTGATATTTCCCCGACATTCCACCAATATTTACCAATATTTTCATGATATTTCACGGATTTTCATATAATTTGTACCATGAATCCACCAATATCGAAATCAATACCGATTGATATTTCGTCAATATTTTCCTGATATTTCAGAAATTTATCAATATTTTGTCAATATTTTCCTGATATTTAAGATATTTATCGATATTTTCCTAATATTTTACTTATTTTCCTATCAATTGTAGGATGAAGTCATCGATATTTGGCGGATATTTCTCTCATATTTCATTTATTTTCCTACAAATTGTATCATGAATCATCGATATTGAAATCGATATTTCGTGGATATTTCCCTCATATTTTACTTATTTTTCTACAAATTGTATCATGAAGTCACCGATATTGAAATCAATATTTCGTGGATATTTCTCTCATATTTCATCTATTTTCCTACAAATTGTATCATGGAGTCACCGATATTGAAATCAATATTTCGTCGATATGTTACCGATATTTTGACAAAATTTCTCGTTTCTTTACCGGTTATGTGGAAAAATGAAAATATTAGATATATAGATTGCACCCAATTTTTGTATCACGTGAAAAAAATGAAAATATTGGGAAAAATATCGTGAAAATATCGATTGCACCTCATGGAAATATCGGGGAAATATCGGGAAAAATATCGATTGCATCCGGTTTTGTTTTTTATCAATCACATGAAAAAATAGAAATATTGGGGAAATATCCGAATATTTTCACGATACAAATTAAGGAACTCATGAGGATGGTATTCGAAAATACCAGTCTGCAATAAAAAATCAAAATATTAAAAAAAACTGAAAAAAACTTGATAATTTAAAAAAGTATTAAGTAGAACGAATGCCACAAATTAAGGAACTCATGAGGATGGTATTCGAAAATACCAGTCTGCAATAAAAAATCAAAATATTAAAAAAAAAAACTGAAAAAAAAACTAGATAATTTAAAAAAGTATTAAGTAGAACGAATGCCACAAATTAAGGAACTCATGAGGATGGTATTCGAAAATACCAGTTTGCAATAAAAAATCAAAATATTAAAAAAATAAACTGAAAAAAAACTAGATAATTTAAAAAAGTATTAAGTAGAACGAATGCCACCCAACACGGCTGCTCGAAACTGAAAGTAGTAGAATGAGTGGAATGAATGTCACGTAGAAGAATGCCACCAACAGTCCGCTCTTGATCAAATTCGGTTATAAAGCAAAGTGAGATTCCTATCCAACCACGGATATAAAGCAAGGTGAGATTCCTATCCAACCACATTTGATTTTTTCAACATGTAAAAGAAGTGTGCATTAGAGGACATACCCAACCCATAACAAAACGAAATTTCAAAATGCAGCAAACACAAAATTTCACATTTGATTTTTTCATACATGAGTGTGCATTAGAGGACATACTCAACCCATAAGAAAACGAAATTTCAAAATGCGGTGGCAAACCCTGAAACCTGAAAATTTCAAAAAACGGCAAACACGAAATTTGAAAATGCGGCAAATCCTAAAACCTGACCGTTTCTACCCGTGCCGTGTTAGCATAGCCACCCGGTGGGGAGGATTGGTTATGATGGTGTGCCAAAAAGCGGCAAACCTTGAAACCTGGTCATGTGAGGATTGGTTATGATGGTGTGCCAAAAAGCGGCAAACCTTGAAACCTGGTCATGTTTCTAGCCCGTGTCGTATTAGCATAGCCAACCCGTGGGGAGGAACCTTGAAACCTGGTCATGTTTCTAGCCCGTGTCGTATTAGCATAGCCAACCCGTGGGGAGGATTGGTGAGGATGGTGTGGGGAGGTGAGAAGTAGAGATGGAGGCAATCAAGTAACTTCTGCTCCAAAATTCTGATCTTCACTTGCTCATTCTGATCTTCAGCTCATCTTAGAAGAGTCTGAAATATAGTTATGAAAATACATGACTGTGGATATCGCAAAATATTGAAAAAATTGTGTTGAAAGTACAAATATTAGTTTGCCAAAAAAATATTACATTCAAAATTTTCTTTAAATTTTATTCTTCGAAATCTTCACGTTGCGTGTTGAAAGTACAAATATAACATTCAAAATTTTCTTTAAATTTTATTCTTCGAAATCTTCACGTTGGGTGTTGAAAGTACAAATATTACATTCAAAATATTAGTTTGGGAAAAAAATATTACATTCAAAATTTTCTTTAAATTTCATTCTTTGAAATCTTCTCGTTCTACACCTCATAAGTAGTAATTGGAAAGTTCATTTTTCAAAATATCTTATGCATAATATCGATATCGGTGGAAATATCGGTACATAAATTTATTGAATTTCGTCGATATTTTCCTGATATTTCAGATATTTATCGATATTTCGTCAATATTTTCTTAATATTTAAAATTGTACCATGAAGTCAATATTGAAATCGATATTTCGCCGATATTTCCCTGATATTTCACCTATTTTCCTACGAATTATATCATGAAGTCACCGATATTGAAATCGACATTTCTTCGATATTTTACCGATATTTTGACAAAATTTCTCGTTTCTTTACCGGTTATGAGGAAAAATGAAAATATCGGAGATATATCGATTGCACCCCGTTGGTCACGTGAAAAAATGAAAATATCGGGAAAATATCGAAAATATTTCCGGATATTTTCATCTTATCAAATATATCCATTTATTATCTTGTTGATCATAGTCTCTCTCTATTACCTGCCTTATTTACCAGTAGACCAATTAGACAATACGTTCAACATGGTTGTTTATCCTCCAAATGACATGAAAAATATTAGTCTCCAAGAGTCACCTTTCCAAGAAATTAGTGATCAAATTTGCAAGACTTTTTATAGAAAATATTTCTCAAACTGCCTTATTTACCAGTAGACCAATTAGACAATACGTTCAACATGGTTGTTTATCCCTCCAAATGACATGAAAAATATTAGTCTCCAAGAGTCACCTTTCCAAGAAATTAGTGATCAAATTTGCAAGACTTTTTATAGAAAATATTTCTCAAATTAAGTTTGGATCGCCTAAAGGATTACCTCCACAATTAAGTATTATCATCTTTCTCGAAACATCACCTTTAGAAAATTTGGTGTTTTTTTAATGCGAAAGGTAATAATGGAAGTTATGTACTAATATTGAATTATTACAAAATAAATTTAAGCAATATGATGAGTGGTATACCGTAAACATAACAATTGTAGTGTCTAAAACATTTTTTTGGTAGTGATTTAAAATTAATTTGAAATATACTCAGTGAAATCCACCTATATTTCTTAAAAATTAGTTTAAATGAAAGTAATAGATTTCAAATCCAAATGTATCCAAACATCATCGATGAATTTACACAACCTCAGTGATGAAATTTATGTATAGTGGCTCCATTTTTCCATCCTGCGGACTCCGAGACAATTAATTGATGGTAGTAAATCTTTTATTATTTTTTTATGAGATTAGTAAAAATCCAACCACATAACTGAGAATGCTAATGTTGAGGAAAAAATGGCAAGAAGCCTCGTAACCAATTCAAATAATCATTTAGCCAACAGTGCAACAAATCACATATTTCAAAATGACAAAGTGTAATTAAAAAAAAAAGTTTGGTTGACGGAAAAACGTATATTTCAGATTACAAAAATGTAATCACATTTACAAAGCCTTAAGCTTGGTTTACAAATCTATCAACCCCTATTATCTCACAAACCATACCATCTAATGAACTGAAGTAGTAAGATTTAAGAAAGCACCAAAAATGATAATTAATTTCTCTCTCATGCGAAAATTAGCTATTGTGCATAACAAAAAAGTGCACCAAATTTGAGATTTCATGAAAATAGAAAGTGAAAACAGAGAAGAAATAACTGAATAGAGAGTTAGATAGGAAAAATGTAGCAGATTCATGTTAGCCTAGGTTTTGAACTGCAGTAATGAGAATCAAGAAAGATATTTGAAAATTTTCATTGCACAGTATCTGATTTTTACCTTGATGAAAAAGAGAAAAAAAAAAAACAAAAAAAGGTGTCGAATGAATTAAATAGGCTGTGACATTGCAGGCCAACTCAAGCCTCATCATCCTCATCATCAGCAAAGGCAAGTTCACATGCAACTGCAAGATGGTCACTACCCCATTCCTGCAATGTAGACAACATACGTGATCTAAAATGCAAATTTAAACATTTCCATCTTGTTATAGGAACTTATGAGCCGAAAATACATCCATTTAATTAACTATCGAAAATACATCCATTTAATTAACTATCAAGCGCATTAATGTCCTTAGAAAACGGGGTATAGATGTTTCTGCTCAAATATGATAGATAATTTGACATACCTTATTTGGAAGACATCCTATCTTCTTTAAATCATGCATAGGCAAGGTTTCAAGAACTTTCACAGGAAGAAGGTTTGAAGTATGCCTGTTTGTATTTAAGTTATTAACAGAAAAAGTGAATTGCAAAAATTCAACAAGGATCACACAAAGAGGCTTGATAATAGAAAGAAACATACCATAGGTAATCAACTGTTCCAGTAAATAAGCGATGATAGGATGTAGCCAGAGGTTCCCCAGTTCTATCCCTGACATTTGAGCATCCCTGAGCAAAAAATACAGATAAAAACTTTTCTGTAGATCATTTGACAAACGAAACACCAACAAGGTACGTAATTGACTCATGCAGAAGCTTGAATGCATAAACTGTAGAAGTAGATTCTGCATTGTGCAATGGATACAAAATCTTACAGGAACTTCGGCATAAGCACTGAGGAGCTGCAAAGGATGCCTCAGGCTACTGTCCGTTGATCCAGTAGCAAGCATTATTTCTTCGTCCCTCCATCTAATTCATGGCCAACGAGAGAACAGTTAGTCTATGCCGTTGATGACATATATAACAGCATACAGTTTGTGACTAACATTCATTGCTAGAAATGGCTAGCAACAACTATTTTTTTTGAATGAGCATGAAGATTTGGCTAAACAGACATCATGACAAGATCCCATATATTGTTTGTTCTGTTATTTCAAATTCATCCACTAGCTTCACATGTTAATCATAAAGTGAACCATATTTTCCAATTTTCCAAAACACCATCCCTCCATTCTGAATAACTTTTGGATGTAAACTTAAAAGTCAAGATGAAATAACTGATCTGCAACAATCAAACACCAAACCAAATTGGCTTTGACAAAAAAAAGCTGTGATCAAAACTACCCCAACACCTCTCCAACAGCACATGCAGCACAGACTGCTGCTATTTACACCCCTTCACAACCCAAAAATAATAGCATTTCACTAATCGAATTTAGCAAACATCTTGTGTGCTAGTCGACTTTCCAATACCAAATTTCATTGCGTTGACGGGCAGTACAAGGAACCAAGATTAGATTTCTTGATTAGGACCTCAGACAGTAATCTGACAAGGACAAGAAGCTGAGAAGTTAAAAGGACACTCAGTTATTAACCCTCCACCCACGGATTCAATAGTTAACTGATTCTGATGCAGTAACTTCAGTGTCAATATTAGTGAAGACAACATGGATGCATAGCCTTCAGGGGATACAAACATACATAACTGAAACTGAAAGTAAACAGCAACAGATTCAATCTGAATACCTTGCCATATGCAGAGATTGGGATTTTGCATATTCAGATGGACATATCTGGCCAGATACGTGCCTTCGATCATGTTTCTGGATATGCAACTGCAATTAACACTAGAGTTAATATATGAAGTGTCAGTGGCCCTATAAATAAAAACAAACAAAAAGTGCTAACATGAAAAGGATCCAGGGTTGACCTCAGATGATGCCAAAAACTGATACATTGCACTCTGGATAAGATAGAAACATTCAAATGTAAGTGATAAAGTAGCTCAGCTTTTATTAGAACTTTCTTTTAAAATTTCATGTCAACAAAATTACCTGTGGTAAACTATTCAGATCCCCAGTAATCACGACCGGTATGCATCCCCATTTTTTTGATAATGCATAGGCTTTCTCAAGAAAGATCCGTATCTAAACCAACCAAGATAAGACAATAAATGTAAACCAATGGTCAAAACTGAAGATTCGTTAAATACTGGTCCAAAGAGCAGGAAAACAGAATCTATGTAATGCATAGCATGAAGTACTTCCAAGTCCAGTGGATAAATGACTTGGAAGAGCAGACTCACACAGACTTCACCAAAAGAGAACTAAACCAAAACAATTTATTAATTTCACATTACACAACTTCACTGTCACACAGATTCTATATCTTTGGATACACTTAATACTTCAAAGAATACTTTGATCCAAGGCTTTAGTCTAAGCATACATTCTATTCCCTCCTAGGTTATTTACTGGTTCTATTTACTTAGTCAAAATCTTATTAGGTAAAATCTTTGGCCTTCAACTCTATCAGTTTTATGTCACCGGGCCCAGAGTACAACTTGTGTTTTAAAATCAAATTAAAGGGCTCTTTAGAACCAAAAGGTTATGTACATGTTTTTTGAATTTGCATCTTGAATTACCTGTTATTATACAGCAGGAAAAACTAACAGGAGGATGAAGTCAGTTAACAAAATAACAATCTTTTTTTTGGCCAATGGTTAACATAAGCTGAAAGATATATGATGATGTTTACACAATCAAAAGCTACAATCACAAACTTTTTTTGTTGTTTTGATTCTTGTGAAAGCATTTTCATGCCAAGTTTATGTTATTTGACCATGTAGTTTGTCTACAATACCAATATACAAAAGCAACTTCTAACAACTTAATTACCTGGCCCAATTTGATATCTCCACGTTTAGGGTTGTAGAGGACATGTATATTCCCAACCACTAAACTTCGAGAGGTAGTAGACCTGACAGAAACATGGATGCACAGATTGTAAAGAGTGAGTAAATATCGAAAGCAAAAAAAGGTTTAAAAGCCAGTGGCATGATATGAGCAGATAAAACAAACAACAGTATGCAAAATAAAAAAATTAATATAACGCTAATGCACAAAAATGACTAAAAACAAATAAATAGTACCACAGAGACTGTGAAGTAGGATCAGCACTGGGCAGATCTTGATTCATCTGTGTAATATAGTAAGAAGCTGATAAAATTATGCAGCATAAAGCACATGCACACAATTAAAAGAAGCAACAAAAAAAAAAGGGTATCAAGTGATGGCCCAACACTGCAGTAGACAAAATACCTCATCACAAAAAAAAAAAAAAAAAAGTACTTGACAGAACGATAAGTACCTAACAAATAATAACAGACACAAAACTAGTGGTAGGACTTCATTGCAAAAAATTAAGCAACTGATGAAGCTTAAAGTTTTATAACAAACATTGAGTATGGGTGGACATAAACAGCCAGTCTACCATAACGGAATCTTTTCAAGGTCCAAGAAAACATTGTTTTAGTAAAAGATTTATTATCTGATACATATTCAATGCTTTGTAACTAGGTATTTCTTATATTTTTCTATATCAATTAATAGAACCGGTAAAAGTTTGGCAATTAACTGCCTAAAATTCAGCTACAGCAGCTGAAGTATCAGGATCACAGAAAATCAAATAGGAGGAGCTCATTAAAACAACAACAGAAAAAAAAAAAAGGACTTGACTTGTTAACTGAGAATCTTACATGTGGCCACTGCTTATTTAATAGTCTAGTCCCAATGATTAGACTAAAAACACATTCACAGATTTACATACCTTCAAAACACATAGTTGAGCAACATTGTTGCGCAGGCCAAATTTCTGGAACTCTATGTTCTCTTCATGCAATAGAGTAAATCTGCAGTACAAAACCGCTGATATAAAATATGAGTTATCAGCTTAATGGTGGTTAGTCCAAAAAAATAAGGACCAAAATTTCAAAAAGTCGTGAAGAGATACAATTTGTTTTACAGTAGTCCGGAAAAGGAAAATGAACATCTAAATGCATTTAACTGAATGGCAAATTCAAGATGGTCAAGTTTCAGATTTCTAGTAACAACCAGGCCACACACAAAACCAATTATTACATTAACTAAAGACTACTTTGCCAATATTTCCTGTAATGAGAAAAACATTTATCTAATCTGACCACAATAAGGAAAATAGGCAAATAAAAAAATACAACTTAAATTGCAACCAACTATTTCCAAATTTATGTAATGAGCTACAGATGAGGGAAAATAATGAAAAAAGAATATCTAACATTTTATGTAATATACTACAGAAGAGGGAGAATGATGAAAAAGGAATATCTTACAGCTCGGTTTTCCAAAATATGGCACAACCATCTTGTGTTTCACCAGCACGAGCCTTGTGAGCCCAACAGACCACTCAGTCAAAATCTTGATTTTTAGAGCCAAAGGAAGCAAAGAAGACATAATTTTGCACAAACCTTGTACAGACCTCTGAAGCCATCTTTCTGAAGAATCTCATTCAAATCATTGAAGCGGTCGACTTCCTGCAATCGCAGAGGATAACTATGAGAATGCAGCTACATGAGTAAGTACAACCTTTTAGATCAAGCACAACATTTGGGGACCATAAAGTCGCTTCTGCATAAAATCTCTTAACAACACTCTTCCCAAAGGATAAACAACCAGATTGAGTTTGCTGATTGGTGTTTTTAGCAGATAACCCCAATTTTTGGTTTAATAGTACATCTAAACAGAGGACGACCCAAAAATAATACAACTTTTAAGCATTGTTTCCAATCCAATATCTAGCCCCTGGGGGTTTTCACCTATAATGTTAGGAACAATTCATTGGAAAAAAATGCAGAAGTAACAACTTGAAAGAAATATAATCTGTTATCTGCTTTGTATTGTTGATTTTAGTTATTAATGGTTTATAATACACAAGCCAAATGACTGAGCTTTATCTTTTGATCATGAATGCCACTGTTCACGCATTAGAAATTGCAGGAAGAACTGAAAACATGCCTGCAAACACAAGATGCTTGCTTGGTAACCCCTGACTTCCTTGCATAGGAGCTTCTTTCGATATTCCCACTCAAAATATTTTGGTGGCACCCCCCCATACAAGTGAGGATGCTTTGTTGCATTTTCAACACCGAGAATGTTATATGATACAATAACAACCCTGTCTGCAGCAAAAAAGAGTAGTGATCAGACAAAAAGAGACAATATGTCACTTTGTTTACATAGGCTGTCGCTTACACGGAAATACATTACATCAACGCAGTAACTCCAAGTCTTCTTAGAACAAATGATGTCTTCTTTGTCTAACTACGAAATTGATTGTCAAGAAACATATTCAACATTTAGCTATTGGCATAAAAGTTGAAATCCAAAATCAAAAGATAAGAAAAGAGGCGGACCTTGAATAAGTCAACGCCAGCTAAAAGCATGGAATCATTAAGTTTCAATAGCTACATAATTGCGTCTCCAGAATTCTAGTGTTTACTTTCAGTTAATTAAGCTTATTTCTTAGATACCTCATTTCTGATTGTCTTCAAATAAGATTACTCCAAAATCTTAAATATATCACTACCAAACTACAGGAAATTCATGCATTGCACCAAATAAATCACAATAAATTTTCCTAATTTTAATCATTATAAACAATGATTATGAGTTAATTATGATTCACCTATGTATTTGGAGACATCACGAGCAGAGTAGGTCCACTTGCGTTGACAGTAAGGCGTGCGCCACCCTCCACGGCTTATTTCTTCCTTTCGGACACGCGATTTCGTACGTTTACGAGTATAGGAAGCGAATGTGCGGGTTGAATCAGGTTTTAGGGTTTGGATACGAATGCGTGTTTCAGTTTCTGAAGATGTAATCTTTTGTCTTTTTCTGCTGTGTTGTCCGTCGTGGTGGTGGTGGTGGTGGTGGTGGTGGTGGAGGCGGCGGCCCGTGCCTGAAGAACTAGGCGGAGGAGAAGAAGCCATGATCAAACACTAATCTTTTGGGGAATTTGAAATCGAATTTTATTCTGAAAGTAAAATTATTTTAAATATTACGATATTTATATGTTATACAATACAATTTTAGTATATGTTTTTCGTGAGACTAATTACTAATATTAGTATATTTCCCATATTTTCGTTTATAAATTAGTTTATTCTCAAACTTTTATTTCATTGTTAGTAAATATCAGCAAAATACATGTGATTTTAGATATTCGTGCAATTCAAATATCCGACTACAGTTGAGTTTTGAAGTTGCTGACTTATCGGATAGCTCGACACGTGGATGCCAACATATAGTTAAAAAAGAAAAAAAATCATGTAGATTAAACAATGTCGTTTTATATTAACCGATTAAATCACGATCTTTATTTAATTATGATTTTAACCAAATATCTGGATATTAACCGTTTATAGCCCAAAATGAAGAAGAGGGTCATTGAATATTTTGGTTGAGTATTGGAGAAAATAAAAAATTTGAGCTTTGAGAGGTGTTCGCGTAAGTTTCTGACAATCAAGTGGTAGCAGTTTTAGTGTTTTAGTTGTGATTTCTCTTAAGAATCAAAGGAAAATGTTTGTTAACCGATCTCTACTCGATTGTGGAGTTTGTGAAAGTTAATATCTAAAAATTTTATAAAGTAAATGTTGTGATTTAAATGACAAATATAAAACGACGTTTTATAGTATATGTTGATTTTTTTAAGTACGCATTGACGAACCATGTGTCAAGTTGTCGGGACACATTAGCAACTTCAAACCTGAACTCTGCTTGACGATTCGAATTGCACTACACGAGATTAATTTTTAAAATCAAAAAAATTTGTTTTGTTAATATACAAAAAAGTAATTAAAATTGCAAATAAAATAAATATTGTAATTTTAACCATGATTATATTATATTATTCATGACTTACCATTCCAATACATAAAGATAATTATAATGTATAATTCTTCAAAAAAAAAAAAAATCTTATATTTTCTCAATATAGCTACAAAAGTAACGATCACAATTAATTAACTGTTAGTACTATATATAATGAAAGAGTAGGTCACCTGTTTAATTGGTGCATGAATTTTAGATCCATGCACGGGTCGGATAGGATACGACCCGAATTAGCACATTTTTCTTTTTTTATTTGTCTTGACATTTATGTTATGTTAGTCATACATTTATGTTATATTAGTCATATATTTATATCCAGATTCCATAACCTTAGTGCAATACTTTAACTTAAAACAAAAAAATTTGCTGATTTTTTATATTATGTTAGTCATACATTTATGTTATATTGGTCATACATTTATATACAAATATCATACATTTATGTAATACTTTAACTCGAAAAAAAAAAACCTTAAATTCAGCACAAGTTGTACATGTTTACATTTATGTAATATTACTCATACTTTTATGTGATATTATTAATACATTTATATCAACATAATCATGCAGTTATGTAATATATAAAGGTACAACTAACATAACTAAATAGTATGACTAACATAACTAAAATGTATGACTAATAAAATTAAAATGTGTGAGGTATCAATAGTTGTCTGAAAATATGTTAAGGTACAACAAAAAATTTAAAAGGTATGACTAACGTAACATAAATGTATGTTTAACACTACATAAAAATATGACACATGAGATCAAATTTAAACGAATTTGTGCGCGATTTTGTGGCATATGGCGACGCATGGTAGGCCAAGTATACGGTTCCAAATCCGTGCAACAAGTGTATATTAATTTTTGTCATAATGAAAGAGAAGGAAATGGCCTGAAATTCTCCAGCTTCCAGGATGCAAAAGTACTATACAAATTCTAAATTTAGAAAATTCAAATAAACAACAAATGTTTGTATTTGTTAAATGCCACATCAATGATGGAAATTTTGATATAGTTGTATTATTGTTATTGTTATAAAAAAGTTAGTGAATTGTGTAGAAAATTATAGATTACTAATTTAATGATAGTAGAAGTAGTGTTGGGATATAAATCTTCAAATCCAAATGAACGAGTGAATCTGATCAAGACAAACATACCTAAATGATTTTCACCTCTTCTAGCTTCTTCACTTGTATTTTTAACTTATCACATGATTTTTCTGATCAATATAAGTTTATTGATTTTATATTTCCAAATTTTGTTAACTCATCATTTTTCTACTCATTACACACTTGTGCTATATAGCCCGAGAGAGACTATTTGTGTACCTATACAACTTCTCTTTTTTCACAACTAGATTATTTTAAATTTATATACTCTATTGTATTTTGATCACCACAAAGTTGCATAAAAGCCATTCAATTAATTCTATGTTCCTAATTTCAAGTTTACCAAAAACAAAATCTCATTGCTATTGACTTATAAATCTCCCACTTGTATTGTATTTGTTTCAATGCATTCTCTCAATCTAATTAAAATATATTTTTTAAAATTCTTGTAGCCATATGAGATTTTTTTGTTGTTCAGAATATTTTAGTCAACAAATGTATGCTATTCATGGAGTGAAATGTGTTATGAAATAAATTATGATTAAAACAAAATAATTAAATAACAACAAATTAATTGGAACTAGACACCTCCAAATTAAATTAGACTCTTATTATATATTCTCTCTACTTGAGTGAAATTACTATCTATCATATAATTGTTTTTGAAAATTATATATTAGGAATAGTATTGCTAATATACACTAAAACTTCTTATTGATCTAATTCAATTAAAAAGGTAATTCATTTATTTAATTCACATGAAAACATGTTATTGTAATGGAGCACTAAAATACAAAGTTTAATGGCCAAGTCACTACACCCTACCATGTCCCAAAGGCCAAAAGTGACTCTTTAATTATTTATTTGTTGGCACCCTAGCTAGTGGCTTCCATGCATCAAAAATTAAGTGAAATTTTGCATAATTTTCAAATTTTCTTGTTATTTTCCTATCAATCACATCCACATTGATGCAACAAGTGGGGGGGGGGGGGGGGAGAGAGAGAGAGAGAGAGAGAGAGAGAGAGAGAGAGAGA
This sequence comes from Scutellaria galericulata, assembly GCA_946896805.1. Classification (NCBI taxonomy): domain Eukaryota; kingdom Viridiplantae; phylum Streptophyta; class Magnoliopsida; order Lamiales; family Lamiaceae; genus Scutellaria; species Scutellaria galericulata. The sequence goes on from OX335797.1 coordinate 13,392,778, forward strand.
GAGAGAAGCTTTAGGTTAAGTTACTAAAAAACAGGAATAATTGCACCACCAATTAATAAAGGAGAAAACACCAAACTCACTCAAAACAGTGAAGTAGAAAGGCAAATAAGCTACCAAAGACACACCCATCTTCAAATACACACCTGTGGGCCCATCAGGAATCCCTAATTAGGCTCCACAGCCAATAACAAGAAATTCTTTCAGATGAACACGAGAATTCCACCCAATCACAGATCAGATAAGAACAGTTGGTGGGCCCCTCCAAGAATTAAAAAAACTGCACATCTTCACAACCAAAACCAAAACCAAAGCACTCTGTGTGGGTCTATACAACAATCAAGAACCCCAACTCCTTGAACAAAAAAAAACATCAATTATGAGCACCACTGATCATCATCAAATTGGCAAAGCCTCAAATGTAGTTCTTGCAGGCAAAACTGCTAGGGCTTGTGACAGCTGTCTGCTCAAGAGAGCTCGATGGTTCTGTGCATCAGATGATGCTTTTCTATGCCAAGGCTGTGACACATCTGTTCACTCAGCCAATCAGTTGGCGAGTAGGCACAAAAGGGTTCGTCTCGAGGCCTCGTCTTTCAAGGCCAAGGATCATTCCTTGCCAGCCTGGCATCGAGGGTTTACCCGAAAGGCCAGAACTCCGCGGCCGAGCCACCACCACCCGATTCTCCCTCTCGTCCCGGAGATCAATGGCAGCGAAGATCAACCCTTTGTGGACGAGAGCGACGAGCAGCTCTTTTTTAGGGTTCCAGTTTTTGACGCCTTTGCTGAGGAGATAGTGAAAGGTGGTGGTGATCATGATCATGATCATTTGAATCTCCAAGAGCTGTTGAGTGGTTGTGATGTTGAGGGTTTGTTGGATTTAGGGTTTGGGATAACTGATCATGAACATCAAGTTCATGATGATGAGGGTTTGGATGGAAAAAGATCGGTGAAGATTGAAGATGATGATGAAGAAGTGCAGGCTGTGATAGCAGCATGCCATGATGTGGAGTTGAATTGGAACTTTGATGAAATCGAAATCGAAGAAGAGATGAAGAAGAATATTATTGAATCAGATGAAGTGGAGAAGAGGATGTTGCTAAGGCTCAACTATGAAGCAGTGATGGCTGCTTGGGATTCTCAAGGTTGTTGTCCATGGACAGATGGAATTCGACCTCAGTTTAACCTTGATGATCATGAATTCATGGTATATATTTCTATTTCTATTTCCCTTCTAATTTCTAATCTGGATCTCAATACATTCATTTGTTTTTTTAGAAGATTTCAGTTTTGCACTACTATTCCCTTAGTTATTAATTCCGGGGTTTCACCATGCACACCACAGCACTCTCGTGTGTATTAAATGATATCATTAAAGATACATGGTAGAAGAATCCGATTAAGTTTTGCATGCTAGCTTTATATCTTTTGCACGAATAACTTCATGAGAAAATTTCCTTTTGAGTTTATTATTATTACTGCCCATTATGTTTGCCGTATGACAATTTTGTCCTTTTTGATTTCGGGCTTGCAATTTAGAACTTTATTTTTCAAAATTTAGCAATTACTGCCCAATTTCGGCCCGAATTGCTTATTTGGGCTGAAATCACACGTTTTTGGCACGTGAAACCTCAATTCGGGCTGAAATTGCTTAGGTGGCTGATCATTTATTGACGTGGATTTTCTTTCTTATTTTTTTAATGACATGTGTATTATTTAGTGGGACCCACCTTGACACATCATTCAAAATTAATTAATCAAATTTAAAAAAAATCAAAACCCTTGCCCTCCCCTTCCATGGCGGCGCCTGCGCACAACATCCGCCCTCCACTACCACATCAGCCCACCAACGAGAGAAAAACCGAGAGAAAGGGAGAGAGATGGTGGTTGTTGCAACGGCGATCGGAGAAGAAGACGATTGGGGGAAAAGCTGATGGTGAGAGAGATGGTGGTGGGGAATCAATGTGAAACAGGGAAAGCTGCGAAGATGGTGATGGAGACGGGGAAAGGAGAAGAGACGATGGTGGTCGAGCAGAAAGGAGAAGAGGAGCTGCGCCGTGAAGATGGTGGTCGACGGAGGTGGAACAGATCGATGGTGGCAGATGAACAATAGCAGCGGCAACTTGCGAAAAGGAGGATTTGTTGGTTGGAACAGAGCAGCGGCGGCGGCGATCTGATGGACGGAGAAGATGGGGTCGATGATGATGAAGGCGGTGGAGAGCTGTTGGAGAAGAAGAAAAAACGATGGCGATCGAAGAGGTGGAAGAAGATGGTGGTGATGAGATTGAAGAGGGGAAGAAGACGGCGGCGGCGGATATCTGCGAAAAAAGGGGAAGACGATGAACAATAGCAGGGTTGCAAAAAAAAAATTTTGGTGGAGAAGAAAGGGTTTGTTTTTTTCTCTTTTTTTAATTAATTTTGAATTAGGTAGTGGGGCCCACTTAAAATACACATGACACCTGCCAATTAATTGCAAAATTCCACGTCAGATAATCACTCGCCACCTCATCAAATTAAGCCCGAAAAACGTGCAACTTCAGCCCAAATAAACAATTCGGGCTGAAATTGGGCAATAATTGCTAATTTTGAAAACATAAAATCCTACATTGCCATTGATAAAAAATAAAGTTCTAAATTGTCAGCCCGTAAAACAGAAAGTCCTAAATTGCAAGCCCGAAATCAAAAAAAGCAAAATTACCACACGTCAAACATAATAGGCGGTAATAATAATAAACTCTTTCCTTGTTGGTCATGTAATTCGGGTCATATCAATTAATGAACCACATACCAATTTTACAGATTTTTATAATGATCCTTAAATTTTATTTTATTTTTCTTATTTTAATCCATTTTTTTGTGAAATTCTATGTCCTATGACAATTGTTGGGCCATGCAAATTTAATGCTCCAAATTTGGAATTTTTGGTTGTGGAGGAGATATCCAATCTAGGATACACACAAATCACAACCAAAAATCCCCAATTCGAAGCATCAAATTTGCATGAAAATGAACTAAAATAGAGAAGAACTAAAATTTAAATAATCATTATAAAAACTCATAAAACTAGTCATCCAAAAATTGAATTTTTTTTTCTAATTTCATCAACACGTGCTAGCTAGCTAGAAGTTATAGGTCAAATAATTCAAAATGGAAACTCTTAATTAATGTTGATATATTGATGAATATATATATGTGCAGGGTGGGTGGTTGGGGGGTGGTGAAGCATGGGGAGCAGCAGGAAGAGAAGCAAGAGTGTCAAGATACAGAGAGAAGAGAAGGACAAGGTTGTTCTCCAACAAGATTAGGTACGAGGTTAGAAAACTAAATGCTGACAAGAGACCAAGAATCAAAGGCCGTTTTGTCAAGACAACCACCACCATCTAATTCTCACCTTCATCAATTCTAATTCCTATATTCATACATACATCAACGATTAATGTAAAGCAAATTTTCATTTGCTTGATAAAAATTTATAGGGAAAATAGTTTTTTAAATCGGATAAATTTCACTACTTTTGTATTTATTCTCTAGTCCTATAAGATAAAATTTCTTTTCTAAAAAACCCATGACCGATTATTGTCAATAAAATATCATGTAAGCGGGCATTGGGCTGAAATTTATTACTATCACATGAATTTCTAATTTGGAAAAGTTTGTATTTTTCATCCTATAACTCCACTATTTCATTTCGTCATGTAATTTTACATATATATCGGATTTTATCATGTAACTTGTAGTTTTTTTTTTTTTTTTTTTTTGTTGTTGCTAAATGGTTCTATGACTTGTTGGCAAACCATTCGTTAATCAATATGTTGGCGTAGGAATTGGCAATTGATCATAAATTATGATGTGAAAGTTTTAATTATCATCACAATTTTTCAATCAACTGTGTTTAAAAAATAATCAAGATACAACCGTACATGATAAAAAAAGAAAAAATTCTCAAATTTTAAAAGTATTATTACTCTGTCAAAAAAAGAAAATTTAATATTAATTTCAACATGCAAAAGTAGTGAAAATAGCTTTAAAAAACAAAAATCAAAATTTCTAAAGAAGAATTCCACACCAAACTTATAAATGACAAAGCAACACCACCAACTCAGCGATTACAGAGTATTTCTCCACAATAACCAGTCACAAAAAAAATTGCAACATGCATAACTATGTAAAGTTGCAGGACGAAATGCGAGCATAAAAATACTATTTTCCCTAAAACTTAGGACTTATATATAAATACACACACGCGTGTGTGTGTGAGAGAGAGAGTATGCATTCATAACACCAACCATACTTGTGCAAGGCGATCCACAAATTTTACTTTATGTTGTGTTTGACTAGAAGGATTTGAAATGAATTGATTTGAAATCCACTGATCAAAAATCAGATCATAATGAAAATTGTAGATTTAAAATCCATATCTATCCAAACACCACCAATGAATTTACACATACCAACGGTCACCATATTGAGGTCCTAGCTTTATCATCTCTTGTTGATGATGTTGAAAGCAAGTTAGAAAAAATGACCAAAAAAATTTGATGATTTGATCAACCAAACACTTTTCTTAGTTAACTATCACACTTGATTACATTAGTCGATATTCCTATCCACGATTTCACTAAAGTCATCAAGAAGATAATATGAACATCAAGTACCCTAAAAGTAGGAAGTTGACTGAAGACATCTCAAGAACAGTGGTTTTATTAACTTCTTCAAGCATCAAAACTCAAAGGTGTATGGAGCAGAATCACCATCTATTAACATAGGTGAGTAATAAAAATTTAACAAAATAAGAATTTAAACATCATTTTGTTATTGATTGTTTGCAACAATCCTCATCACTTTCAGAAGTAGAGTAAGTCACAGGTGAAATTGGAAGTTGCCCACCCGGCCTTCTGGATGAAATAGAAAGCGTACATTTTATAGTAATAGACAACTAAGGCTAATAATCAAATGAACACACCTGATCGACATGCAGACATCTCTCATCATACATTAACATGATTACCTGCAAGGCAGAAAAGATAACAAAATGCAGTCAAATACTATTCCTCCTTTATACACACCGTTTCTGGGCAATTGATAACACAAATTCCAACATCACCTTGTGAATCAGCTCTTTTAATTGAATGAAATGGCACAAAGACATGAACAATGCCAATTGATGTTGTTCATTAAAAAGGTGGTTTTTTTATTCCTTTATTTGTGTGTGTGTGGGGGGGGGGGGGATGAATGATGACACGTGCACCAAGGAAAGAATAACTTGTACATATTCAAATACAGAAGTAAGATTACTCATTTCATCCTGAAAATCACACACTCAAGTAGGTTAAGTTCATCAAATATTAAAGAATAAAAAATCAAATACTATCTTAAGATTGCCACTGAAATAAATAGATTTTGATACTAATAAATGGTGGTTTGTTTTATCAGATGAAAAGGGAAAAAATTATAGGCAGGCAATGGGTGCATGTTTTTAAACATTTATGTTTATCTGTCAAATTTACTAACTAGAATTAGTTTGGGTCATCGAGATTGGATGTTTGAATAGAATATAGGTTTCTCATATTTTACTAAGTCAAAATCTGACATTGAGAAAAATAATAAATTGATTACAAAGCACGGATAATGCAATACAAAAACAGTCTTGCTACAATAAGCATATCAATGGGATAACAGTAGTATATCCAGATATCTTGTACTTCAATTCCAGGATTAAAGTGAAAACATCAACAAATGAAAGGATGTGAAGAGGCAAAAGGTTCTCATAAGTCATAGTATAACATTCATTGATGTTTAGGTGCCTCTTAAAGCAACATATCTCTATTACTTTGCTGGATCAATTTGTGGTACAAGTTTTAACTTTGTTCATTTGTTAAGCTGCACTTTTTTTGTTCCAATAACCCAAGTTAGTTGGCTCAGTGTTTTCACATTGAGAATTATTTGCAGGTTAAGATATGTCAAAGGGACTCAATAGAGAAACTTTTCTTCTGTATGAATAGATTGGATAGTGATTTCTCCCACATCATGGGAACTGAGATCTTATGCCAACAGAAAGATCTCAAATATCTGGAGTGCTTAAGAGAAAATTGAAAATTCTCCACTCAATAATTTCTATCACCCAAAGGAGTCCATGACTAATCAATGTTTACTGTTATCTTAAAGAAATCAATTTGAAACTATTTAAATACTCTGCAACTAATAACTTAACACGAGGTACTCTTACGGAGCAACATATAATTTATGATTACACAGGCTCAAGTTTGAAAACTTAATCATTGCACACTTAACCCTTTTCAGAGCTACACACCCACAACATTGTCAACCTAATGCAAGCCAACTAAACATCAAGAGACTCAACCTCATCTAAGCTGAACTCCTATGTATAAAATCAGTCTCATAAATACAACATTAGAAACACAGAAATGTTTTGTGTTGCACGATAATTTTTCTAAATTCTTATGCCCAATCATAATCATATAACTGAAACGCCCAATCAAGAGTAAGTTTAATGTAGTATCCGGCAAAATGGTAAGAAAAAGCTCAACATTCAGATCACAAACACATCAAAAATCAGGAAAAACAAACAATGTAAAGCAAGAAAATGACCTTGAATTATTCAAGCTCGACTCCGCAAAGAAAACAGTCACTCTTCCGAAGCCTCCACCTTCGGACCTGCACAATTTGATCCAAAAATAGTACAAGTCAATTTATCAAACACATATCAAGCAAATCCCCATTTCAAAAACAAGCTTAGAGCAACAACCATGGAGGGAGTGGGGGCGGTGGTCCTTGCCCCAGCCGATGCCGCGTGTGGATTCCAGATACTGGTGGACAAGATGCCGGCATTTCTGGAGATGATTGACCCCTTCGACGCGGTAGCACCACTTCACTTTCTCTCTCAAGATCTTGGCTTTCTCGATCTCGATCCACTTCTCTCTCACCAAATACTCCCTCATCTCGAGAAATGCAACCGGGTCTTTGTACGGGTTTTCCGGGTCGAAATCGTCCGGTGGTCCATCGTGGGTCAAGACGTCGCTCTTCTTCCGACCCATTTCTTAGAGCTAGGGTTGATCGAATTCTATGGAGGATTGTGAATCAGTTGACGTTGTTGAGGAAGAGGGAGTGTCGAAAGAAGTACAGGGAATGCTTTGGGCTTTCTTATGCACAAGTTTTAAAAGCCCATGGGCTGCAATAGCTATTTGGGCAATTTATGCCTTGATTGGGTCTAAGCCCATATAGGTTGCAATACCTGTTTGGGTCATTTATACCTTGGTTGGATTTAAGCCCATATTGGTTGCAATAGCTATTCAGCCATTTATGCCTTATATATTCAAGCCATGATGAGTACTTACGAGTCGGTACATTTAAATATAGAGTAGGAGTACTGTAAATCAGTTGTATGGATCTAGCACACATGCAATTCGACCTGCATAATTGTTATATAGATGTTTCACGAATATTATATAAATATATTATTTCATCTACATAAAGGTATTAGGTCATTTTTGTTGAAATATGAACTAAAGGTATTATTTGCATCACATAAATGTATTACTCGATTTATTTTAAGGTATTACTTAAAAAATAGTTTTATCATCTTACTCAAATAGGTATCGCATAAAAATATTAGTTGTATTACATAAAGCTATTAGTTGTATTGCATAAAGGGTTTACTTTATTTACACAAATGTATTTCTCTATTTATTTTTTTTATTTTACTTAGAAAATGATTTTGTTATTTTATTGAAATATATATATTAGTGTATTACATAAAGGTGTTAATTAGGTGCACCAATATAGTTGTATCACATAAATGTATTACTTCATTTACATAAATATATTATCTCATTTTATGTAATTTAATGTAGGAGTACAACTTATTAACATAAATGTATCATTAACATATTTAAAATGTATCACTTAACATACTGAAAAGATATCACATACTATTTGTCAAAACGGAAATATATGTGAGAAAGTGTGGGTCAACTAGTTCATGGGGATACGTAAAAATTAATGAGTTGCATCGAATTGTATTGCTCCTAAATTTGCATCAATTACACAAATTTTTTTTATCTAAATTTAAATATACACACCCATCATCTCATGATTGATACTGCATACTCCATTTTAAGTATTTTGTAATCCTATCTTTATATCTAAAAATCACAATCATAACAAAAATAGAAAATTTTGATTTTTTTCTACGACATTGTAAAAATAGGTGGTTCAAATATTAATTCTACACACTCAATTGAGATTTTCATACTTAAAAAAAAAAAAAAAAAAAAAAAACATGAATTTAGCGGCAAAAAGTCTTTATTGTTAATCTTACAAATTTCATTTCAAAGAAGATTTTGTGGCTAAAATTTTCATGGTTTGACTTTTTGTTATAAGGACATCACTAATTTTATTTCGCAACAAACTTTTCAAAATTTATTGTAAAATTCGTAACAGTCGAATATAGGTTCAATTGTGGAGATTTTCAACTTCCAAATTGCCTCTTAAACCTATTGAATTGAGTATTAATGTAAACTCAATCCTAGAAAATGAAAAGTAATTAATTAAAAAAAACTTATTGATATTCCAACCATGTTTAAATCAAGTACTACTACTTGCAACCAATCATTTAATATGTGCAAGTCTATGATACCTTATCTTGTGAAACGACACAACGTCCTCCAAAGAGAGATGACCAATAACGTTCACAATTTTTTTAGGTGGTTGGAAGTGTAATTTCATTTCACATTGAAACTATCTCATCACCAAAACAAAAGCTATTTAAATCTTCTTTTAAATTTAATATTTGATCTCATATTTCAATATTTAATACACATCTCGTCCTAATTATTAATAATGCCATTTGACTCATTTGACACACTTAACATTTTAACAATTATTTTGAAATAAAAATAAAACATAAAGTTAAATAAAAAATCACATATATGATATATCATGAAGTAAAAGAGCCATCTTGCTTTGAAGGGCTGTGCTGCATTTGCAGTATGAACCTCAAACTGTCCCATACCAGATAAGATTAATGCCACGTGGCGCTCTGTTAAGGGTGCCTAGTGATAAGGCACCAATCCATGTATATGTGGTCACAAAATTGAAATGTCACCCAATGGGAGATCTAATGGCCCAAATCCTCCCAATTTCAAAAGGATTAAATCGTGGCCGTTGAATGAAAATCCAAAACGTCCAATTAGGAACAAGTTGGTTCAAGCATTATAAAGGGTGAGGTTGTGTAGAATTGAACCAGAGTGAGTGTGAAAAGTAATTGATTTGAACAATCAATTAAGAAGAAAATGGCTTCCTCAATGGTCTCAACCGCCACCGTCATCGGCCGCACCACCCCGGCTCAAGCCAGCATGGTGGCCCCCTTCACCGGACTCAAGTCCGTCTCCGCCTTCCCCACCACCCGCAAGAACGCTGACATCACCACCATTGCCAACAACGGTGGTAGAGTCTCCTGCATGAAGGTAAACATTCGAAGCATTTGTTGTTACATTTTAGTGTTTCATCACATATTTCATTATTATTGTGAAATATCATATGAAACACACATCTATTGTTTGTTTTACAAACTTCAATATGTGATACACGATTTTCCAAAATATGTGGTTTTGAGTAAAATATTTAAGTGTGAATAATATATCATACATAACAATATCATAATTGAGTCGGAGATAAGTTGTATAAAAGTTACATTTGATAAACTACAATGATATTATAGATTTGCACTCACAAATTAATAAATTATTTGAAAATGACATACAAAATGAAGAAATGGTTTAATTTCTCAAATTAGAAGCATGATAGAGTATAAACTTTGGTAAAACATAAAGAAGAAGCAAATCCTAATTTCTTGTAAAGTCATAACTCATCAAATTACACAACAAATGTTTATATTTCAAATGATGATTATTAATTAAATAGAATAAAATAGGAGAAGAATAATAGGGTGAATGAAAATGCAGGTGTGGCCCACAGAAGGACTGAAGAAGTTCGAGACACTGTCATACCTCCCACCTCTAACCAGGGAGCAGCTCATCAAGGAAGTCGATTACCTTCTCCGAAAAAACCTCATTCCTTGCCTCGAGTTCGAGTTGAAGGTGAATTAGTTAATTATTATATTTTCAATAAATAAAAAGTGGTGAATAAATGTGGACCGTTGGATGTGGCAGGATGGATTCCCGTACCGCGAGAACAACAGATCCCCAGGGTACTATGATGGACGGTACTGGACCATGTGGAAGCTACCCATGTTCGGGTGCACAGACGCGGTGCAGGTGGTCAACGAGCTGGATGAGGCCATTAAGGCGCACCCCGAAGCCTTCATCAGAATCATCGGATTCGACAACGTCCGTCAAGTCCAAATCATTAGTTTCATTGCACACAGGCCCCCGGGTTACTGAGAATTTGCGGATTGAGCCTTCATCATCAATCCACTATTTCCCCCTTTGTTTTAGGGTCATTTTCGTAATTCTATGTTATCCCTCCTCTCTTTCTCTCTCTCGGATTTCCGATGGAATTTGTTGTGTTACTTGTGTATGAGGATAAGTATCTTCATTTTACTTAATAAACTATAATGCATATTTCTTTTCTTTATTTTACTTCTCTATACTCTGCAATTTCTCTATAAAGATGTTTTATTTTAATTAAAAATATAAGAATAATGTTTTTTTAGGTCACCTACTTTTTTTTTTGGACTAATAATGAAATTTTTTTAGACTGTTCTGAAGCTACTTTGGTCTTTTTGATAAAATTGGATAAACATAATTTTTTTCTCATGTGAAAATGATATTTCAAATATTTCAATAACTTTTATTATATGTCAGAAACCTACCAAGGAAGCAGTTGTATACACATTTAAGCTAACGTTAAAAGTATCAAGGAGATGTGAAAATATGAGATTTAATAATCAAAATTAGTTACGCTGTGTTTGGATTACGTTATTTGACATATGTATTTCAAATTTATCTAAATTATTCATTAATTAATTCGAAATGAAAACGATTGATTTCAAATACATATCAATTCAAATAACAAGATTTAATCTGTGACTGTAAATTTCAAATCCTACAATCCAAACACAACTTTATATGATTTCAGATGTTTCAACTTATCTTGATTCATTTTTGTTCACATAGTTAGTGATAGCTACAGTGAAAGTGTTAGTAAACTCAACCACATAAATAATTGAATGTCCTCATCAATATGTCTCAATTCTTATCTTAAATGCAAAGTAAGTTGACACATAACTACCTTATCTCTGCAGTGTGTGTTTGAGTGGTGGTACACTCTTATCCCTGGATAAGAAATTTGTTAAAAAAGAATTGTTCACAAATAACTTATCTCAAATTTGTAACTGGATTCAATTGTTTGGTCCTTGGAGTTTGAATTCTGATTAGCCCAATTACTGAAAAGATTAATCCTCAAGGCCCAATAATGTTGATAGAAGAGAATTGGATGTTTTCGGCCCAATGTGACATTTATCTAATTTTCATTTCATTAGTACAAATCACTTGGATAGAAATAATTTTGGCGTAGAATTTAATTTCTTCCTTTCCTTTGCTTTCTGAAGAAATGTCAAAAGTCAATCAGAACATTAAAATGTAGAGGTTAAGAACAATAGAAAAGAAAAAAAAAAAAAACAAAGGAAAAATAGAATTGAAGGTACAGAACATTTTAAAAAAAAAAATGTATTAGTCAAAGGAAAAATGTGGGTTTTCTAGTGTATAAGACAAATAAAAGACTTAAACCACAAATTACATTTAACACATATAAGAAACATTCATAAAATTTGATAATATTGTTTTGGAATTTAATTTTTTTTAATTGACGAAAAAATCACAAACTTTCCAAAAATACAAGTTTAATTAATCTTTTAGTTATTAGTAAATATAACATGATTTTCAGTATTTCGTGCATCCGTAATAAACAAGAAGATTTCGGGTATACCTTCCTTGCTAAAAGAAGTGATTTTGAATTTATGTTGGGTGATGATCAATTATTTAAAGGTATGAATGTTATTATTATTTAATGAGCTTAGGAGGAGTGGAAGAGAGGGAATAATAAATATTAGAAAACTTGTGTGACCTGAATTATCACTTGAACTACAAGGCTCGTGGTTAAAAGGTATGAATGTTGAGTTTAGTGCATTGAAGAAGAGACTTTTATTAGGAAGATATATTGGAATTATGCTAATTGATTATGAATACACGAGATATTGAAAGTGATGCTATTCTAATAATCAAAAGATTAGTTTAAATAGTAATTTTTGAAAAATTCATGGTTTTTATAAAAACTCTGTATCTATATATATGTCCACGCGCTTTTGTGTCTCGGAAGTACAAGAAACATCATTATAGCAAATAAATTATTTGAAACTCATTATGTGCACAGTTTGAGTTGATGATGAACTACAAAAGCATACAATAATAATATACTGAAATATTCCTGCTGCAATTTCTGTACTAGAAAATGAATAAAAAACCAAGTAGGATCTTTATTACTTTTCATGTGATCCTATCCTCATAGAGAACTACACAACTGCCCCACCATTTACAATTCTACTCAACAAATTGCAGCTTTAATTGCTTTTCTTTAATTCATACCATTTATTTTCTCACTGCATAATCCTTCTTTAAAGGATAATAAAGTCACTAAAGCTATCTCATTTCCTCAAAATCCATGTCCACCCCACCACATGCAATCTCACTTTTATAATTTGTAGGACACTATATATACACGTACAACATAACATGGTCCAATAGTCTCAATCTTTATTTTTTTGAGTTACAATCGAGGGACCAGATTCGATTTCGAATGCTAAGTCGAGATAGGTGCATCTCTGTCTAATCATTAATACTCCTAACATCAATAAAACAAAAAAATCGGTGTATTACATCAGGTGTAGCAGTGAATCATTCCGCGAATCTATAGTGGGATAATAGTGGATGTGGGATTATTATGGTAAAAAAGTGTGGTGTGTCTATGCATGCAAAGTCATGCAGATTCAGCATCTAGTCACTGCTTTTTTCTCCTTCTCTCACCTCTTTCTCTCTCTTGATCTTTTCCCAGCAATTTGAATCAGTGAGCAGGGAAGAAAAGTGGGGAGGAATCTCTGAGTAATTTGCCATCAGAAACTCTAACTTTACTCATCTTATTCTCACACCAATGCAACTGTTCACCATTCAAATCTGCCATTCTCAAAACCCTAGAAACCACTTTGAGGTCTATAGAAGCCATCATCATCTCCAGCTCTTCTTCCTCTTTCATCTTCCTCCTCCTTAAGCACTTCCCAGAACGTCGAAGCTCGTTTAGTTTCGCCTTTTTCTGCATAATTTTGTGCTTCATGTTCATATATCTATTACTACAATAAAAGTATGAATAATTTTATACTTCGTCCATTTGAATAATGCCTATTTTAACACTCCTTATATAATTTAGTTTAATTAAAACTTAATTATTAGTGTTTTCAAATTCAATCAGAACTCTAATTTAAAAATCTAACCATAAAATAATAAAATTAATTGATCTAAAACTAGTATGTATATATATATATATATAGAAGCCAATTTTGTAAAGAACTTTCATTAGAAAGATAATAGTTAAAGTCAAACCTTTCTGTTGACTTTCTTAAGTAGAAATAGAAGAGTTGCATCAGCTGAGCCTCTTCTGTTTCTCCTGAACAAATCTGCAAGGATTTGGTAGTGATTCTTCTTGTCTTGTTTCATAAAATTCATGAATGTTCTTATTGATTCTTCCATTATATGAAGAAATGAACTTGATGGGATTCTTGAAATATGCCCTTCCTCTCCTTTGTCATCATCAGAATCTACCAAAAAAAAAAAAACATTTTCATTATTATTACCTCAACATGAATCAAACACCAAATTAATTGATAATTATTGGCTAAAAATTTCGCCACCAACCAACATAAATAAGACAATATAGTAGAGATAAATCTCATCATAAAATCGCTAACAAAACAATTTAGTAGATAAAACAATTTACTCATTGTTAAAAACAACCAATTTAGCCTCGAAATTTTGGATTTTGGCAACAAAAGAATTCGTTGCTAAACAAGACTTTTGCCACAACCAAATAAAGCAAAGATATTCTTACACTCATTGCTGAAGACAAAGAATGAAGATAATTGATTTACCTCGGTATTCTGGGACTTGAAGGAGTTTAGGAGCTAAACTCCTCATTCTTGCATAGATTTCAGGCCTTCTACCATGCTCATAAGGCTCGTTTTCGATGTACCTTTGCAAGAGTACTTGAAATTGTTGGAAGTGTTGGGCGATATAGGCCGGGCAGCCCGGATCAAACTCTCTACGCGAAGCTCTTAGCCGTTGGAAATACTTGTAGTTCCAGTTTAGAGCTTCCCATGTCAAGCATATCTGTGCCACGTAAGCAGATTCCAGTTCATGGTATGGATTGTGATTAAATTCTGATGATCTTTTGCTTCTTGTTCTTAGCTTGTGAACAATTCTTTCTGATATGGATCTTGGACATGCTTGAATTGACCTCAATGACTCTGCAAAATTAACACAATACTTATGATCTCAATTAATTTAATTTATCGTTTATTGTTTGAATAAAGAGAGATTAGGTCGATTGAATTGAACCTGTTTCATGGAGCTTTTGAGCACTGATTCTGTCCAAAAACAGCATTTCTTCATCGTATTTCTGAAAAACAGCATATGATTCCCATTTAGGACAGCTTCGTCGTGATGACGAAGAAAATGGATCGTCTGTACCAGAATCTCTGCAATTGATAGAGCTTCGCCATTCTGAAGAATCTTTGGAGGTTGATCCAATGGTGAAAGTGTCTCCATAAATCTCATCCTTTTCTTCTATCAATAACTTCTTCCCTTCTGATTCATGGGGTTTGAACACCAGATAATTCTCTTCTTGAATCGCGATTTTTTCGTGTTTTAATTCGACAACATGGCTCTCAATTATGGGATCATGATCATAACCTGCATATATGTATGTATGTTTATAAAAGGTTAGTTTCTATGTCACAAACATGACATGCTAGAAGACATTGAAATGGGACCTTGTTGAATGTCATTTTTAGCCCTCAAAGTGGGCCCATATTCTTGATTATCAGAAGACTCATCATATGAAGATGAAGAATCAGTATCTCTTGCAAGAATCTCTTCTTCTTCTTCTTCTTCTTCGCCACTACTACAGTCTGTATAACTACTTTCTTGATCTGACGAGTATTCGCCATTGATGCCCTCATACGAGCTTCTCAACATCCCCGTTTCTTGATCATTCGATTTGGCACCATAATATGTTCCGTTTTCTTCCATTTCTTCGTCGGAAAAAGAATTAAACTCGAACCCATCTTGGTTCCTGCATGAGAAGTATATGTAAGTGGAAAGAAGTTAAGTGAGTAGATGAATGTTGATGTATCATGAATGAGTAGTACTTTAGGCATAGAAATGTGTACCTTTGGTAAAAAGGGTTGCCACCAAAGAAGATGAACAACTTGGCAAGAAAAATGGAGGTGAAATGGAAGAAGATGAAGAAGAGGAAGAAAGAGGAAGAGAGATTGTAGAAAAGTGTAGCAAATGTGTGTTTAGGACATTGAAGCATTTTTTCTTAAACACTTTGTCCAAATTACAAATGGAGTCTCCACTTATCAACAACACTAAGCAATTCAAAGTGGCTATCCACAAAAGTGAGAGCTTTAATTTTACTTTGCTTTGGTGGTGTCACCTTTTTTATTTAGTTAGCTATGATCATGGATATTTACTTTTGTTTACAATGACATATATGCCCTTCTGTGCTTTAAGTAAACTCTACGTAAATATGCATCCCTCTTTGGGGAGACCATCAGGACTGATTCCTTGGTCCAAATTAAGCAAGCTAAGATTTTACTGACTTGGAAATTTTTTTTGCTATCATTTAAAAAGTTGTGATTTTAAACCTAACATTTGTGTTTTTAGCAAACAAACAAACAAAAAAACTATCACGATGTTAACTCATTATCTCAATTTGAATTATAGTTATATTTTCAAACGATTCAAGTTCACATATCCGACTAAATAACCACATTAGACGTTAAATTATTAAGTTTTACAAAATGAAATGAAATAAAATTTATTTTTATCAAAACGAGTTGTTTTAAGTGCACTTAAATTAAAGGGTCAATTTTTTTTTTTCCTACCCATTTTTCTATGTATTTTAACACAAAATCATTATTCACTTTTCCAAAAATTCCTTAAATTTAGATATTAATCCTACAAAATGGGTAGAAAAGTAGTTTATTATAATAATGGGTGCGAAAATAAATCCTCTAATAAGAATGGATAGTTGGAGACATTTTCAATAAATTAAAATCATATTGTTTTAGATTAAAATAACGTAGATTTTATAGATACCATTTTTTTCTTAAAAATTGTGGTGACTAGCGAGCTATTTAGCCAAACACATTAACTTAAATCTCGAAAAAAAAAAAAGAATTCTAAAAGTAAATTAAAATCGTTATTTGCAATTAGACCTTTTATTGATCTTGCATTTCACTTTGTCATTAAATAATATTAGTATATATGCTAAACGTGATAATATTCATTTGTGCATTTTGGATGAAAGGAGTTGAAATATTTACATTTTGATAATAACATGTGCATTTTGAAAATATTATTTGTAATAAATGACTTGAGAGTCATATGAAATTGTTTAAAATTTAGAATAAAAATACAATACAGACTACATATATACACAAACTCAATTTTATATGACTGCAAGCCTTGATTTTAGGACAAAAACTTTATTCAATTCAATTCATTTTACTATTAACTCAAATCATATTATTTGCATTCGAATCTTTTAGATAAACTTCGTCTCACAATATTGATTTGTAAAACACTCTCACAAAATAGTTAAAAGTCTATTATTTTAATTAGTCTAAAAACAAAATTCCTTGGTGATAAGAAAAGCAACGTAAGTACATAAATTAATAATATAATAAATATGTGTATATGTAAAAACAAAAATAAAAAGAAGAAACCAAAACCTAGCTACACGCATCCCTTTTAAGTCTCTTTACAAAAGAACTACTATTAAAATAGCAGCTCATTAGATCGAGACTATTCTAGGATTATGAACTATGTGCTAAAGTGGTTGATACAGTATTTATTTAATAATGTTTGGCTTTGTTTGTTAATTTCCTTTATTTTTAAATTAATTGATTTTTGAATAAATATCATAAGTATTACTACTTTCTAAATTAATCCCCCCAACATTTCTCTACAAAATTAGATTCACCCAGTCATGTTCACCGCAACCACGAGTGATTGGTCAATTTTAATTGATTTTGATATCGATATTTAAATTTTAAGCTAAATTTAAATAAAATAGGAAATTAGGAGCAGTAAAATGGAAAAATTGAATTTATACTTAGGATGCTGATGGAGAAAGGGGTGTTGTGGAGGGGCATAACAGTCTTTCAGACTTAGCTTACATGAATCTTCTCCGACCACCTTTAGTGGTGGTGATTAATAAATTATCCATATTATTATTTATATATTTGAAAAGTCAATATTTTATGGTTTATATTCGGATTAAGGTTCTAGGTGGATATGCATTCCCACCTTTCCTAGATTTCTTCGACCTTAACTTTTTTTCTTTTTTTGCGACAAAGATTTTGATGTGTTGTGCATGATTTTTATACACATTAAATTTATAATATGACCATCTTAGGATTACAATTTTATAACAAAATTTTCATCATCTCATAATTCAAATTTCATATTTCTAAATTAATTTTTATTTATTTACGTCTTATAAAAATAAATTCATAAGACGTTCCAATAAAAGTTGTATACATTCTTACGTAGCAAAGAAGAGATTACATAATTTTTTTTTAATTTTCTTGACTAAATTTACAAGTCAAAGAATTCAATCTCATGTGTCGGCTGCATATATTATTGGGTTGTTGCGTAGCCTTTTTTATTTTCTTTTGGGAAGCTACTGGTTGAATATTCTCTTTGCAGATTAAGATATTTTTTATGTAACTTTTTTTCTTATAAAAAAATTAATTATAAGAAATTGAATTAAACTTTGTATTTTTTATTTATTTGGAGTAAAATTGCCTATCATTATGGTTTACTGCTGCTTAACTCTAAAAGGTTATGTCCTATAAAGTTTGAATTAGAATGGTGATATTTTGTTGCATGTATTCCAGTAACATGTTTAACCTTTTTTTTTTTCTGAGATAATTCCAGTAACATGTTATTCATTTAAGATTAGGTGATTCAAAAATAAGATTAATAACATCATTAATATTACGACGTGTTTTCTCTTAATCAAAATTATGTTAACGTAGAAGTCTTCCATGCCATACTAATTGCATTTTTAGAAATTTAAGAAAAAATGTTCATTACAAAATAACATTTATTAGTTTAGTACTTTGTTGGTAACATAAGGAAGCAGTTAATCAACCACTAAAGAAATTAGTCCTAAATATAAGTCAGTCCATTTCTTTATTTTATTTTACTTGTCTTTTATTTTGTTTGGAGAAAAACCTTATGATTTATCATTGCCAAAGATATCCGAATATCACCGAATCATAGAATCAGCCTATTCTAGGTTCTTTTTTTTTTTAACAAAAATTATGAGGCATAATTCAAGGCTACTTTTAAACACATCATTTTCACAAAAAATGTCGATGTTAGAATTTATAAAACCTTCACAAAAAGTAATTTATACGAGATAATTTCACGAGTATAATTTTGTGCAATAGAGTCCTACTACCTCAAATCAAATCCAAACTTACAAATCAATCTCTATTTTCTTGATTATGAATTATAGGTTCACTCATCTCACGGAATTAGATACGTGAGTTGGTCCCAAATAAGCCATACTCTAAAATCTTTCAAATAAGCATAAGAAATGTGAGCCAAATGAATAGATTGAGATATATGGATCAAGCTGGTTGCTGTTGGGTGATGCAATGTATATTCCCTCCACCAAGCACAATCTCACGAGCTCCTTGGATTCTCACAATCTGAACCCAAACAACAATGTAGAGTTGTTAGGAAAAACAGACAAGGGAATCTTTGTTAAAAATGGCAATAAGGGGTTTATCATCAGTAGTAAGGTAAGGACTAAGGAGGCTCAAAACACCTTCTTCTGTATTCAAAATAAAGCCTCAGATGAACCCAACAAAGAAATCATCAACATTGATATGTGGCATTGCAAGAATATTGGGAAAATTTTAACCTCCTCACCTCATAATCTGGAAATGCCGAAAACAAGACGCGAACAGCTTCGTCATCCCACTTGTCATCACCAAACTGGGGTGTGATTATTGCTTTGTTGGCAATGTAGAAGTTTACATATGAAGCAGCAAGTCTAATACCTGGAATTCTTGCTTTAGCATTTCCCTGTGGTGTTGATGAGGCCAAAACAGATGAAGTGAGAGAGAGAGAGAGACAGGGCGGGGGGAGTGGGGTGATAAAGACAAAGGGCTTGCTTCCATGGAACCCATATAGGGGTCTTTCATTAACAATCCATCAAAAAGAAGAAGAAAAAAAAAAGAATAAAAGACATGTTCAATGGTTATGACCAAGGACATTAGGTAGGATATGAAAATGGAAAACTCTACTAAGTGTGAATGACCCACCGAAGAGACAACAAATAAGGAATTGCTACACAAGATGCTCACTGTTGTACGCTTTTATCTACTGAACATGGTTTCCTATATATGTAACAAACAGGAAAATATGTTGTAAAGGAGCAGTATTAGTATTTTTTAATTATCAATGTAGAGTTTAATGATAAATATAAACAAACTATGCTGATTTTCTTAAGCAAGGAAAATGAAATATGCTACTGGACACTCTCATAGAAGCGCATCAAAGCACTATGAAGGGGATGACTATTGAGAATAAGTTTTAACCTGTTCTAATCCAGCTGCCTCTTCATCAGTTAGATAAAGTGGTCCTGGCACATGAAGTTTGATAATTTCTATTTTTCTACCTTTGGCATCTGGGGTGCTGGTAAGAACGGAAAGGGCTTCCATAGATCGTTCATATTGAGGATCTGATTCATCATCAGTCCATGACAACAAAACTACACCAGGCTTCACAAAACTGCACATGTTATCAATATGACCATTTGTGTCATCATCACCTGCAAAATACATGGCAAACTTTGAGTAACAAGATTTATGTAAGCATAAATTGCGGCATCAAAATCCTAGATGGCATGATGAGGCTTTCATATGTAAATTTGAAAGAAAATCCAAAGAAATCACAGTTAAATTCACAAGACATGTGCCCTGCCAGCCATACAGGTTGGATTTTCATGAGCTAAATGCCGAAAAGAGAAAAAGAAATCAGTGAAGCTGTGGCATTATACTTGAGTTTACAGTTCGTCTTCCTAAATCAATTAGTATCATATTGACATGGTGAAAATGCAAGAGCTCTTGCATAAAGATGAAAAATATGGCTGAGCATGCCTTGAATTCAAATCTATGTGTTACAGACGCATAATGAATACGCTCACAACAATAATCCATATAATCAAGATTTCAGCACGACTACACTGAGAACTTCATGTGATCTCTATGCATAATAAAAAAACCATGATGTTTATATATATTTCCTTTTCTACTTCCTTTTTCCTTTTTCCTATCTATTTCTGTTAGCAGGAAAACCTCAAGTCTGAAAGCTTTGAGAAGATCATGAATTAAGTATGAACTGCTCTCTCGAAGACTTGGGTTTCTTCACAATATATTAAACAAAGTTGGTGCTGTTTAGAAACTGCTTAAGTATGTTTTCTTAACCAAATAAAAAATTGACAACCTGAGAGAAAACATGAAGGCTTCATATGTTTCCGAGTCTATAGAGGCACAAAAGTCAATTTATCCACTATGTAGAAAAATCAAGAAATTCAATTGACAATACCAGCTTTACTGATGCATTAGAAAATACAATAAGTACCTAAGTATAGACCACTGGTCCATCTAGTTATATGGTTATAGAAGATGTATGACTGGACAATTTATATGTACCACTGACACCAGGTAGCCAGAATGGAGAACAAGAAAGTGAACAAGATTAATACCAAATAACCCACGAGGCAGCCAGATGACCTTCTCGACTCCAAGATATGCTTTAAGCTCATCCTCAATCTGTACTTTGGTTAAATCGGGGTTTCTATTTTTATTCAGCAGACACTCTTCTGTTGTAAGACAAGTCCCTGAAGGAAGAAAAAATAATGAACTAATTATTCAAGTTAGTCAGGAATTTTAAGGGAAATAACTACTCTGATACTTTCATGCACGCATATGCTCAAATTTATTAGTAGGTATCAAATGGTTATCATATCCATTTGTAATCAGATTAAAATTTAGCCTTGTGATACAACCACCTTCATTTATGCTAGTTACATGTCATTCTTTTCACTGCTAACATGTCAAAGACCTAAAGGACCAAATGCTGAGTATAATTACAACTCCACTTGAACATATCACTGTAGAAAAGGTCAAAATATATTCCACAATATGTTATGAAATTGACGAGCTCACTCATTCTTTAAAAGCACATCTACTTTTACAGCGCTCATCTAACACACTGTATAACAAAAGGAACTACAGTTGATCAACCTTTGGAAAAGAGAGAGCTTGTATTAGACTAAATGTATTTCAGAAACCTAAATCTCATAAGTCAAAACGAAAGAAAAGTTTACCTTCTCCATCTACATGAACGCTACCACCTTCAAGAATCATAGAATGAGTAAACCTAGGAATATTTTCAATTTCCAAAACCTACAATGGAAAATGTAAGGAGGCATCAGTAAACGTGTTAGGTGTAGGTTCAGCAAAATAACACTTGTCCCATAAAGATTTCTGGATAGAACTTAACCAACCTTTTTGGCAATAAGCAAGTCAAGGCTCCAATCGTCGTAACAACCTTCATCTATGCCTACGAAAATCAAACATGTTGGTATTATAACCTTTCTACCATGTTGCTAAGATGAACTCATGATACATACTTCTACCAGAATTCTTTATACATAGAGAAGATAACTTCGGAAGCAAATGCACAGAAACAAAGTTACCCACAAACCAATAAAAATGAAAAAAAAAAAAAACCTAAAATATTAGAATGAGTAAAATTCAAATTAGAATCGCATAAGAGAAACTACATAATTTCATTACTTGCGTAAAAGTCATTCTAATAACCACAGATTGGCACATTATCATGGTACGAGTTCATTATTAGTGAAAATTAAATTGCACCAGAAATGCTCCATCAGAGTACACCCTAGAAACCACATGAGAAACCTAAGGGTATGTTTGGAAAGGATTTCAATAGTCAGGATTTAGGATTTCAAAATTCCCAAAGTATGTTTGTTTTGAGACTTCAATTTGGATCATAAAATCCAAATACAATCATACCCTATTATTACAACCTATATCTACAAAATAAAATATTACATTATTTCACCTTTTCCAGCATTGATTTGACATCTACAGTATAATCATACCCTACAAAATCCTCAAACAAACATATATTTTTACTACTTACCTTTACTACAAAATCTAGGATTTCAAAGTCAGGATTTTTTCAATCCCACATAATTCCTAAACAAACATACCCTAAGTATGCCTGATATCGTGAAAATGGATTCTCAACAGCACTAATAGTCCCTGCTAAAATCCCAATATCAAAGAAAGCAACTTAACATACATCAAATCAAACTTGCATAATTAAGTTTTATGAATACTAGGAGTTCAACAGCAACTGCAATTAGTTGGTGAAATAACGAGCAATTGAAAATGGAGACCAGGCAATTGATATGAGGTAGATAAACTGACCAAGGCATTAGGTGTTAGCCTCCTATTCCGTAACATGTGATGAATTTCTTCACCAAATTGATGCATAGATACTACATTTAATATTCAGGTCTGGTTTTTGGAGAGCAAATATTCAGACTTCAGAGTAAGTGGCAATATTTAAAGGGTCCATGCAGCCTCACCACCATTAATAGGTGTGGCATCTCTTCAAATCATACGATAGCACAGAATCAATAACTGACACGATAAAGATGACGTGAAAACATGAATCGCCACCCTACCACCATAGCCATTGAAGTTCCAATCAATGCCTGCAATCTTGTTGCTCAGCTTCTCCTTATCTGATTGATTATTTCTGACAACAAACTGCAAAAAACCGCCAATCTAAACTTATAGCTTTATTGGCAAGAGAAAATATTATGTTTGAATAATTGAAAGACTCACCGTTGGACCAGTATCACGTAACCAAGAGTCATCCATGCTCATCTCAACCACCCTAATATGTTCTGGCAACTGATTGCGTGCATTCTTCCACTGTCCAGGAAATCTTATGTTTGTTTTAAAGGAGAATTAGAAAGTAAATGATTTACTGACAATGGTTAAAATCTGGTCATTTTCCCACCTGCGCAGAACTGGCACATACAGTAACAGGTTCAAATCTTGAAACTGCAGACGCAACAGTGGCAAATACACGTTGAGCATGCACTCCATTGTCACGCCAATTGTCTGGCCGTTCCTATGAATCAAGAAGAGCTTGGAAATGAATAAGCCTATTCCATTTTCTTTTCCAGCTTATAATAGCAAAGAAGCGAAATATAAATTATTATAACGTAGCTGAGCCAAACTACCATATGAATGATGAGAAAAAAAATGCAAGTCCAAATGAAGTAGAAGAAAGTGTGCATTCATGCTAGGTGTGGTTGTGTGTGTGTGTGTCGGGGGGGGGGGGGGGGGGGGGATTTGTGAAAAGCATGAGTAATGTGCACCAACTCATATTCACTAGATCATCGGACAGCATATAAAATCAATGATGTGACGTTTTATGCAGAATATTCATCGGTTGACAGTCATCTACAAACAGAAGATTGCTTGTAAAACCATAGTTTTGGAACTTAAAGTCAACTTTCCAAACAACTCCTCTGATTGCAGCTCATCTTGCAGCATGTTATATAATCATCAGTCCTACCAAATGGCATGTTTACTAGATATCATCTCTACAAATCATGTTACTAAAAACCACAAAACTGTTTCCATTAATATAAATGGAACAAGAACCACTTTACTACCACAAGTCACGAGCGTTCTTAACCAACATCAACCTAATACCTTACAATTTCACTCCCTTATTTACCTCTTAAGCTAGGATTAATCAATATCGGTATAATTGCATTCAATTTAAGCCAGAATTCCATCAAATTGCTAAAGATATCAAAATCAAACCAAACTATCCCTTTTCATCTGATACTTCTCCTGTTTCCCAATTCAAATACATTTTTGGTAAAACGATTACTCATCTTTCTGGTTTTTCAATATCAATTACTGATCAACCACTGTACAACATGAAAATACAATCAAAATCATGCCGAGAAAAAAATCCGAAAAACATGAATCACTCCAAAACAGAAATTCCACCGCCGGATGAATGGACGTTAAAAATTCCAAAAACGAAAGGGAAAAAATAGGTGAAAAATAATCCGATTATATTTATTAAAAAAAAAAAACTCACAGGCCAACCAATCCAGCAACGGGCGTGGGGTTCCCACTCCGCCGGCATGCGGTAGCCATGGTCGATGGGATTTCCTTTCAACTGCATTTTCACTATCTACTTTGCGGAAATGGAACAGGAGTCCAAATAGATGCTAGGGTGTTGATTATTGGTCAAGTCACTGATAGATTCCTCCATATATTCATTAATTTCATACAATGATTCATGGAAAAGTCTAAAACATCGAGGAATTTGCACATTAAACCCTGAGATAACGTCACCTTGACACATTGCGCCCTTAAGTTGCATATTTTGCATTTTGTACCCAAAAGAATTTCGGGTACAAAATGCAAAATATATATATCGTGAAAATTCATTCATTTATTTCTTTTGAACAACGATCATTTCATTTAAAACCAAACAAGAAATATGATTCTCACAAAACTGTCTCATAAACCTAATATTTTTGTATATGTCAACTGCAATTTATAACCTATCAAATAGAGATTGATTTGTGAAAATAGATTTAGGTTGCGGGTGGTGGAAGTTTATCCCATTAAATTATATTTATAAAATGATTTCATATAATATTTTATATCAAACAGAAACTCACTGTATGGGATTGGAATCTAATCTAGAGCTATTTCAAATAGATAAATATTGTCATCTTTGGTGTAAAATCATACGTTGAATTGTGTACTTTTTTTTTTTAATTAAAAAGAATATAATTTTCATGGAAATAAAACTAATAATGAATATTACACATTTACACGCCTCTCGAAATATAATTAGATGGAAAAAGAAGTGATTGCAAATCATGTTGAAACTTACCGAATGGATTATAATTTTAGAAAATTAGTTAAACATGAAACTGCGCAATAATAATAATTTTATCTATAGGAATTATTATTATTATTGATAAAATGCGGCCTAACATTATATATATTGGGTGATGGTGACTTGTATTGTATGGAATCTTTTGAGGCTGGCTGTGAGTGTTGGCTACAATAGTTATACTATACATCATCAATTCGTAGTATATTCAATAAAAGTGGATACTTAATTTGTGAGACTATTTTTTTTTTTTTAAATTTATGTGATATATTAAATTAAACACAAAGATATGAAGTAAGAGGAAGTCCAACCACAAACTCCGACGGGTTGATCCGACAGTGGGGGCTCGCAAATAAATGAGACGTCTTAACAAACATATGTGCTAAAATATTAGCATGCCGTTTGACAAAATGAACAGAAAAATTCTGAAAATTTGCAAGAATAAGTTTTGCATTCTTTTATGAAATCGCCAAAAACAGATTCACTTGAATTCGGAGAATCAATAGCATCCATCATGGTCTTGGTTTGAACATCACATTTTTAATTTGGAGATTTTTAACCCATGAAAGAGTCTCCATGAATCTCGTGGCTTCACCAATGTCCACATCTACACAACCCCGAATCACCATAGTTCTACATGCTACAAAATAACCTTCATCATCCATCAACACCATGCCGATTCCGATTTCTTGGGTATCCATAAAAAACGTTGCATCTACATTAAGTTTGAAAAACCCTCTAGCAGGTTTGTGCCAAGCATTACAAGAACCTGAAGAAGTAGTTGACGCAACTACAACTCGTGATTGTTCCCATTCTTGAAGAAAAATAATCGCCTCATAAACAACACGATTCGGAGACTTATGAACCCCTTCCCATAACTTTGCATTTCACTCCCTCCATATTTTCCATAAAATCATACTAAAATGAGCAAACTCTTCACGATCCAAGGTCTCAACTAAAGAAAGGATCAACTCTTGTAAAGACTCCATACGTGGAATGATACTCTCAATATTTCTATCCAGCTTGATCTTTTTCCAACAATTAGAAGCATAACAACAATTGATAAAAGAATGCCATGAGAACTCTTGATCTTTTTCCATAAAACACACCATTTGTTATCAACACCACCTCTAGAATAAAGGTTCACCTTATTTGGAAGATAATCTCGACAAGCTCTCCACAAGCAATCTTTAACTTTTGATGGTACTTTCAAATTCCACAAAGCATTCCAATTGCCATTGAGCTCAAAGTTACTATCAAAAGAAATAGAAGCAGCAAGGTTGTATCCAGATTTGACCGAATATCTACCATCTTTTGCAAAAATGCCAGATCAATTTATCTCGAACACCTCCTGGTGATAATGGAGTTCGGAGAATTCTAACAGCCTCATCATGATCGAACGCCTCGTCAATCAAAACTTTGTCCCATTGTCTCAGGGCCTGGAATAAGTAAGTTAGAGACTCTCATATCTTCGCAACCTTCAATAGCTTGCGATTGGATCTAGAAATTGTTATCGTCATATAGCCATGGATATCTCCAAATATCCACATTATCCCCGTCTCCAATTTTCCACCTCAACCCTCGTCTGAGTAAAC
Organism: Scutellaria galericulata; assembly: GCA_946896805.1. Taxonomy (NCBI): domain Eukaryota; kingdom Viridiplantae; phylum Streptophyta; class Magnoliopsida; order Lamiales; family Lamiaceae; genus Scutellaria; species Scutellaria galericulata. The sequence continues at coordinate 13,419,740 of OX335797.1, forward strand.
ATTGTGCAACATGAATACTAGACCAAGTGAAGCTAGGATTGCTCCCAAGATTTGCCATAAGAAAATCATAGTGGGGAAGTACCTTACTTTAAGAATTCTACAAACAAAAGTTGATGGATCAGAGATAAGTCGTCATCCCACTTTTCCAAGAAGAGCAATATTGAATAAATGAAGGTTTCGAAACCCTCTACCACCTGTCTTTTTCCTTATACAAATCTTCTCCCATCGCATACATTTTATGCCCTTGAACGCATCTCTGTTACTTCCCCACCAAAAGGTATTTAATATTTTTTGCAACTCATCAAGAAGAGTGGATGGTAGTAGAAATGTACTCATGCAAGAAGAAGGAATCGTCTGGGCAACTGTCTTAATAAGAACCTCTTTACCCGCATTTGAGAGTTTTTTATCTCTCCAACTTTGCAGCTTCTTCCAAAGACATTCTTTAATGTAGTTAAAAATTTGTCTTTTCTCACGACCCACCAAGAATGGAAGGCCTAAATAGTGACCCGTGTTCAAAGGACTATGAACGCCGAGAATGTTCGCTAGAACTACCCTTTCATCTACTCCCACGTTCTTGCTAAAGAATATACCAGATTTCAAGAAGTTAATGGCTTGCCCAAAGACAGCCTCATAATTAGCAAGTAAATCACGGAGGTGAACACATTCATCTGGAGAAGCCTTATAAAATAGGAGACAATCATCAGCAAATAAAAAATGAGAAATAAGAGGAGCAGCTCTACACATCCTACTATTTGTGAAACTAGCTAGATTACTATCTTTGTGGGTTTCTATTTTATTTGTTGCAAATTACTACACGCTTCTACTAATTAAAAAGGTCGCTGATGAATATTTTGTGTTTGTCGTTTTATGAAAATCATCCAACTTTATTTTTCTTATTCCTAAAGTCCTTGAACCACACGTATAGTTTTTATTTCTATAATTGCACGGAATCATTCATTTTTATGAAGCAATAGAATATATTCATATACACAAATAGTTATATAATTTAGGTGCATGATTTAGGATTCATGTAATTCAGGTTGATCCGATGTGAAATCACTTTTCACACACTTTCATGTGTTCCATACATTAGGTATTTGTCCAACTTACTTCCACGTGTTTGTGTTTTGACAAACATGTCATATATTTTAGTTATGTTGGTCATACTTTTTTAGTTATGTTAGTTGTATCATTATATTTTTTTAGCTAAGTTAGTCATACATCTTAGTTATGTTAGCGAGATCTTTATATTATGTTACCTTAACATTATATTACACAGATAATTAATATATTTTTTAAACTTTTATGCTATATTAAGTGAACATTTATATTGGTATAAAGATATGACTATGTTAATGTAAAGGTATTAGAAATATCATATAAAGGTATATATGTAGAAATTGTGTCTTTTTTTTTTTGAAGTTATAGTATTACTTAAAAAAGTTATGATATTTGTACATAAAATCATATTAATATAACATAAATTATAAAATTATATAAATAGATTCATGTACTCATAAATTATATGGATTCATGTACTCATAAAGTGTTACTCATCCATATATAATAGATTCATGTTAAAGTTTAAGTCTTCTAAAGAGTTTCGGTTGGAAAATTATGTGCACTTGAAAATAACTCAAAGTAACGAATGAGGAAAGTTAAGGCAAGAGTTAGACTATTTCTCCGTAAGACGAAATTGATTAGTATTCATGTTTTACTATCTATGTAAAATGTCCCCAAGATACAACAACTTAGTGACTTAAAAATCGCAATACAACAAATTCAACGAATCAATATGATTTTTGTGAGATCGTCGCACACATACAATTATGTGAAATTGATCAACTCATAATTTAACCAAGTGTAACTTCACCTCATAAAATTATATCCGTTCTCATGTACGTTTTTATGAAAATTAAAATAAATTTGTAACACTTAATTTGTCCACAAAACATAGATATACTTCAAAACAATAAACTAAACATAGCCAAGAGCTTTTTATTTGATCCAAGATCAAATGTGCTAAATTTAGCCCATATTAGTGGGCCTAAATTCAATTTGGCCCACAAAATTGCGGCCCAAAAGGGTGCCACTAATCATAAACCGAAAGAACTCACACGCTCCATTCTTAGCTAAAGAAACTCTAGAAAAACTACACACGAACCAGCTAACAAAATAACAATTTTCGATCAGAAATTCTCTTTCTGAAAGGTTAGTTCATGTAAAATCATGAAGCTTTCTTTTATGAATTTTCGAATTTATTATCTCAATTATGCGCCTTCTGTTTTCGAATTTCAATGTCTTCGTTTACCGATGTTGGGTGGCGATCACTTTCTATTTTTCGCGATTTTTTTGTTTTTTTGTTTTCCTGCTTGATTACAGTTCTTATGGAACAGTGAGATTGTATCCGATGTCGAAGGTGCACAGTATGTCGTATATATGGACGCATGTGTGGATGAATTTAGATACAATCTTGTCAGGAATTGTAACCTTGTTACAATAATGGTTATTTTTGGGTGACTTTTTGTTTTTGACGGCATAGTTGATCTCATTAAAGACGTATTGTGATGGGAAATTGTATGTTTATACTTAACTAGCGGTGGTGTTTTGTTGGTTTGAAACACACAATAGAAAAAGAAAAGTGAATCCAAGTTTTCTCAATATTGAAAGTTTAAGCAATATAAGGTAAGATAAAAGTCATGTCCCAACATATTTTGTCATCTCAACAGAAATCAAAAAATATAATTAGTGATACTTTATATGTACACATTTGCAGTACTAGATTAGAAAGTGATGAGATTATTCCTACTATAAAGTGTGCATGATAGAGAGATAAACTGCTTTTTTTGTTTTTAATTCATTAGAGAAAGTATAAGGAAGAATTTTTTCGTGTGTAAGACAATGCTTGAAAGGGTTATTCAAGGGTTGTTTGTTTTAGTTTTTGAGGTATAGCAATTAACCACAACATGTGGAGTTAGAGGAAGCACATTACACATTTGTACTTATTTCACACTACTTCATTAAGAAAAAGATGCATAAAACTCAAAGCGTGATCAAATTCAAAACCTGATGCCCTCCTACTAAATAAAGAGCATAAATTTCATATGAATATATGAGTGGTATGTAATATAAAGTCATAATGGGTCTGGAGGATTTCTTCATAAATTTAATTGCCAATTAAATTCTCCTGATAATTAGTTACTTCTCAGTCTGTTAAATTAACTACAAATAAATACAAAGAGATGAATCTGTCTTACAATAACTTTCTAGATGGCATGAATTATGTCAGCCAATGCATTCTGGCTTATGGGGGGGGGGGGGGTCATAACAATGGATGTGTTTTTTATAAAGTTAATTTTCGTGTATAACATATGTGAAGCTAAGGAATCCCTGACACTTGCCAAAACATCTGAAATTATATATGCATTCTGAAATATGATTGACCACCTGCTGAATGATAATAGTCTCAGGCATGAAAAGAGTTCATGAACTCCTCAGGGGTAAGCTTACATTCATACCCCATAAACTTTATGGTGGGCTTAGGCTTCGTGAACTTAGATCCTATATCTCTGTTTTCATATTAGAATTGCATTCTGAAAATATTGGCATCTCATATTTCTTCTGGTGATGTTTCTAGATCCTGTACTTTCTTTTGGACTTTCTAATCAGACTCTGCAGAAAAGAGTATGTTCAGATTGTTTGATATTCTGTTGGTTACCGTTATTAGAAAAATAAGAGAAAATAACCTTAATGATAATGACTTGAAGTGTGGACAAACCAGAGGCTGCTTCCAAATACTCTCTCCATATTTGTTTTTAGATCATGTATCTAATCATGGAAAACTGGCTCAATAAAACTGACTTCATACTTTAATTCATTTTGGTTTTCTAAATTAAAATGAGCATGGACAATTGTTCTTGCAGCATAACATGGGGGTATACCTCAGCACTCCCAAGACTGGAAAGGTCTCAGATGATGGTGAGAACGACAAGCTTAGATATGGCTTATCATCAATGCAGGGTTGGCGAGCAACTATGGAAGATGCTGTAAATGATTCTGCTCTCTAAATGTTTTCAATTTCTTTTTTTTCTTTCTTTGCTCTGTTTTACATTTTGGGTTATCACTCCAGAACAATTTCATACATAAAGTTTTTGCGACTTCTACACATTTAACATTGTTTGTGATGATATCCATGTCTCTACATCATTGTATTTTAGAGCTTCTTATGTCTATGTACAGCATTTCAGTACTATATAATATTATGCCCAGGGGTAGCATTCTCTCTCTCTCTCTCTGACCATTGAACTGTACGCCTTAGAGGCTTAGTCGTGAAGCGTACGGGAAATGTACGGATAAAAACTTGCAATGACCATTAACAGTTCTGTATGTCTGCATTTAGCAACCATATGTGTTGTAGAGATCATCAAATTGCTGTATAATATATGAGTTTGAATGTTGTCTGAAGTTCTGAAATTCATTGAGCTTACTAGATTCATAACATTGAAATTGTCCAAGAAGTAATAATTTTTTAGATTACTGATAAGCTGGTGCATTAACGCAGACCATATGTTTTCTCATCTTTTATCCATTGGATAGCTGAATGCTTTTAGGATCCCCCAATACTTAGATGAAAGGGTAGATGATTAGATAGTAATCATTTTGGAAGATGCATTTTAGATATCTCAGCTATGAAATCACTTAATTCTCTTTGCCAGCTGCTGAACACTTGTGCGACAATATTTAACATTCATGATAAAAGGTGAATACTTTCTGGTTATTAGAGAAGTAGATTAACTTTGTGAGTATTTCTTTTTTTTTTTTTTTGGATCTTAATTTATCCCCTCTTATGTTCCTTTTTCTGTCTTGGACAGCATTCTGCTTTCACCAATTTAGATGCTTCCACCTCTTTCTTTGGAGTTTATGATGGCCATGGAGGTAAACACAAATCTATAACTATTCAGTCTTAATACAAACTTGTTTTTACTCTCTCATCTCTTTGTAATGGTCTTGGTTTCATCCTTTTCTTGTCCATATAGGTTCCCCTGATCCATGGACTATGTAATTACCTTTAAAAGTAGCCTCGGTTCAAAAAATAATTGGTGTACCTAGAAAAGAAAAATGTTATGTTACAAGAAACCAAAAGCTGTTGGTTTACAACATTAGCTGTCTGTGAATTGTAATTGATTAAGGGACCTGATCCAACTTGAAAATTTGAGAGAACTAACAAAAGCAACCAAGTGATGTGTATATGTATGTGATATTGGACCAACAAAACCACTCTGTTAGAAATTCAATCTCTGTGATAAGAGAATGCGAAATCTAGACTAGAACCCCATCTCTTTCTATTGCTTTTCAAGTTAATAAAAAATTAAGAGATCCTATTGAATTTTATGATACTGTAGAAATTATCTTGTTCTGCTGAGAACTGGATTTTAATCTTTCTGTAAGTAAATGCTAGATGCTAGTTCTGCTGTTTGGGCTGTGGCATGATTTGGAGTATGCAGTCAACGAAAGAACTATTTAGACCTCATGTTTATTTGGACTTTTTGTATTGGTTTCATGGTTTGTTTGGTTTTTTGACAAGAGGGAGTTAATCACTTTGCAGGCAATGAAGTTTCAAAATTTTGTGCCAAGTTTCTCCATCAACAGGTGCTGCAGCATGAAGCTTATGTAGCTGGTGATCTGGAATCTTGTGTTAGAAGGGCTTTTCTCAGGTTAATTTTCGCCTTCTGTTGTTTGTTAACTCATACTGCATGGATTTTTATTTATATTTCTTATCGCCTGTCGTCCTGTAGACTATTTGTGGCTTTGTTATGGGCAGTGTAACTGCAATATAATTAAGTTCTCATCAAGAATCTTGTTGTTTCTAATTTTATCACTGTTTAAATGTTGTGGTTTGCATCTAGAAATATTACATTTGTTGCTATATCAGCAAGTGGTTGTGGGCAGAAAGGGTGTCATATGTCATATATACAACACCTACTAAGCCTTAATCCCACTGTAGGGTTGGACATATAAATGATATTTAGCCATCGTGTTTGATTAGAACACATGTTATATATCAATGGATGAAAATGAACTAGGCGTGGTTGCGTTAATCCCAGTCATGCAGGATGTATGTGTTCTTAGTGGGGAGGTTTAAATGAAATTGCAGCTTCTTGTTTTGATATGATTATTATACTTGCAAGTAACAAGCTTTTGATATTTTCTTCTCTGCTGCAGAATGGATGAAATGATGTGTGGAAGATTTGGACAGAAAGAATTGGCATTACTGAGGGGGAAAGTGGATCGATCTTCTAGCAATATAGAAACTTTATCAAAGACTGAGGAAGATAATGGCCAAACAGATACCTGGAATTCCGAGGAGGTGAGATATCTATATATTATCCACCCCAACTGCATTCCCTTGAAGAGAAGTTATTCTAAATAAAGCAGTTTATTTGCAAAGCATTTTAGTTGCATCATCCATGTGTCATTGCTCAACCACAAACAAAGATATCTCTGATCCCTGTAGTGCATGATGTTTGCTGTGAAAAATGAAATTAAGCAAAAGAAAAAAAAAGTGAGACATGCCTTTTAAACTGCCAATACATGTGCCTTTCAAAGAATTTAATTTTGTTGACACCTGTTGAAATACTAGGTTATGGAATAGCAGTTGTATCACCTACGTGCAGCAATCTTATGACAAATTCAGAAGATGTCTCCTCTTAGAGCAGATTTTGGGTTATGTCTTTGGAATTATTGTTCCATGGAGAGTGCATTTTGCTGAATGTTGTATATATTTTTCTTTTGTATATAATGCAGATACCCCCATTTTGTAGGAACTCCCAGAAAAAGGATTCGTAATTTGTTTCCATCTGTATCACACAGGAAATTATATTATTTATCATACAAGAATAAGATATTGCCACAATAAATATTTAAAAGCTTTCCAAAGATAAAAATACATTAAATGCATTGATATTGAAGCCTTTCGGCCTTTAACTAGATTCTGTTATCCCATTGAGCTACTTGAGAATTATGATAGTAAAGTTTACATTACTACTATTCTTATTAAATGTAGGGATTTTTTTTTATTAGCTACTTGTGGTATAAATGTTTTTTCTTTAGCCGGAACTTAATATTCTTTTTTTGCATCCAATATTGAAACTTTGGACATCTTTACCCTTATTGCTAGTACCATCAAAATTCAGGTTTTACGACCTACACCAGCCCTTTTCATTAAATCTAGGCTGTACCACACTATCCCATACAACAAGTTCTTGTCATTCAATCTACATCAGTCTGTACCATCCAAACACAGGACAATCATAATCAAAAGAAGAGTTTGATCCTGGCTCAGAAGGAACGCTAGCTATATGCTTAACACATGCAAGTCAAACGTTGTTTTCTACTAGAAATTTTAGAAGGGCATAATTGACAATAATGGCTGAAAAGAAAATGAAATTTCACTTGTGGCTAAAAAAGGATTACTGCCACAAGTGGCTAACTTTGGAGGTTTTTACTTAAATAAATATATATATATTATATTCATGCGCAAACATGAATGAGATGATTTTAAAGATTGTGCAGAACTGATATTTCTAGATTTTGAAGATTTACTGTTTCATCCATCTTCCGCTCATTTTTTAAGATTCTCTTGTTGTCTAGATTCTTGATGAAGTTTTGTTTCAATTAGTACCTATGTTTTTCATTAAAAACCTATATTGTCATATGCTCAACCTAAACTCAGTAGGATACATGGCTTCTTAGATGTTTGGGGTTCATTGTAAAGATGATATTTGCACATATGGCTTGCTTAATATCTTCCAAAAATGCAGGGAAATCACTCTGATTACAGGGGCCCAAGTTCTGGAAGCACTGCATGTGTTGCAATTATCCGAAATAATCAACTTCTTGTAGCAAATGCTGGTGACTCTCGTTGTGTTTTATCTCGGAAGGGAAAGGTGAAGTCTTTCTGTATTTTTGCTATCATTTTAATTTTGTATTCCTAATTTATCTTCAAGTAAAGCAAAATGTTCTTTAGATGCATCAGAGTTATGTTTCAGAGAAAAACTATTCAGATGGCTGATTGAATTTGAAATATTAAATATAGCATTTAGGATATTAGTGAAAATTATGTCTAAATTTCATGCAGGCACACGAGTTATCCAAGGATCACAAGCCAGATCTTTTTGTCGAGAAAGAAAGGATATTAGATGCTGGTGGCTATGTACAGTTTGGACGGGTCAATGGCAGCCTCAACTTGTCAAGGGCCATAGGTACTCATAACAGATTCGCCCATCTTGATGCCTGGCGAGACTTCATTGTTTATTTATTTTTTTCAGAATGATAATTTCATGTATTTTCAGGTGATATGGAGTTGAAGCAAAATAAATCATTGCCTGCTGAAAAGCAAATTGTGACAGCAAACCCTGATATAGTCACTGTATGTGGAACTTATTTTGTATCAGAATTTATATTTCGTCACTGTTCTAAAAGGTCCCAGGTGCCATGCTGGCATTAGAATTTTCCTATCGCCTTTGGGACCTAGGTAGAGCCTTGGAATTTTAAGCATAAAGTATGTTTTTAGGAGTAACCTTTTTCTTACTGTTTTTTAGGTCTCTTATATATACATGCACACACACGGACATGCACGTGCACACACAAATGCATGTATGATTTTTTTTTTTTTCAAGATTGAGTTCTAATATGTATTTCTTCTATATTTAGGACAATTAAAGTCATAAGACTATTAAAGCTCTAAGAAAAAGGCATACTTCTGCAAGTGGTGTCGTGAATGAAAAAATAATATTGTTTAATTTTTACCTTGTTGAGGTTTGAAGAGATTTGATTAACTTACTTTTTAACCTTTTATACTAATGTACTCTATTTATTTTATGTAATGTAATTAGATTAGGGTTCAATCAAAATGATACTGTTTTAATAATAGAAAGAAAAAATTAACTTAAAGCACCAAAACAATGTTGATTAGTCGATGTGTTATATATATATATATATATATATATATATATATATATATATAATATTATTTTCTTACAAAAAATATTTTCTTTAAACTCAAATAATGCTAATCCCGCCTTAGGCGCCTGAATTAAAACCCAGGCGGCCAGACCTTTAGAACACTGATTTCACCATCTCCTCTTAGTTTTTGTCATACAGATTTATTTTGTTTACTCCCATACTCTCCTGTTGTTTAAACTTGTACTGCTAGATTTCATGTTGTTGGTCGTTTAACTGTCAAAGAAAAGCTATGATACCCTAAGTCCTTCACATTTTGTTTCAAAAGCAGCTACTTGAGTCAAGTGATAGATTGTCTCTTTGTTGTGCCCCCCATGCTAGGTTGAGCTTTCTGAAGATGATGAATTTCTGATAATCGCCTGTGATGGGATATGGTAATTGATTTTCTGAGTCCTATGTGTTTATCTTGCATTGATATGGTATTGAGCTATCTGTTTTTATGTTTAGAGTTTCTTTAGTAAGTTTTGAAATGTGTCAAGTGTTTTATAATAGTGGAGTTGAAAAGTTATATTAACCCGAGGTATGTAGCCCAATGCTTTATCAGGTGATACTTATTAGAGAGTTTGCCTTTTAGATATCTAGTAACATCATTTCCTCGTAATTAGTCTCAACATGTTATCACTACTTGAAAATACCGACCTTTTTGATTAAATCGGCAACATTCGTTTCTTGGAAAAGTTGTGGATCATATGCACCCCCCCCCCCCACCCCAACAAAAAAACTTTTATGTGTCTTGGAAGTACAAATAATTCTTTAAGGTATATTACTCCCTTGCGATTTTTGTTATTAACAAACCCCTAACTGCAGTTTTTAAAATAGAAATATATATATCTAGGCGGTATTTGTTATTTATGAATTTAGATTGATTTTTTTTGTAAACAGCCCAAACCCCAACCTTGGGGTAAGTTCAAGTTGTTGGTTGTATGTCAATGTTAATTATTACTCCAGAAATATTTGGTGACCATTAGGATGTGTAAACCTCTCTCCAATTTGTTAAAAGGACAGACTGCCATGTGACACCCTTAAGTTTAATCCATGTTATTAGCCTTGCTGTTTTATCCTTGAAAGTGTAAGAAGATATATTAATTTCCCTTAGAAGCTCGATTCCTCTTTCTTATATCAATTTTACTTGGTCAGACCGAAATTTACATGTCAGCAAGAACGTATAGTTCACATTCTTATCATAGGTTGCCAGTATATTTTCCTTTCTTTTAGGAGACATGTCCTTCCCAGTCAAATAAAGATACTAGTTTTCCTTGGCAAAAGTTAATGCAAAATTTAGTGTCCTGAGTGATATACAAACCGCCGACTTGTATACAACTCGACTTGCAGAAATATTGCTTTCAGTGCCAAAATTTATCCTCCTCATTGATTAATTGATACATTGTTCTGTCATTCCTGTGTAGTTTATGCATCTTCTTATTTCAATCTGTTGCTAACTTTTGCTTGTTTGCCATGCCGATCTGTTCTATACTCGCATACTCATTGCCTTGAGATATTTTGTGTGATTTTTTCTTTCTTTTCTTGCTAGGGATTGCATGTCAAGTGAACAGGCGGTTGACTTTGTGCGAGAACAGTTAAACACCGTAAGTTTCTGCTACATCATTCGACCATTACCAACATACTTCATGAACATAAAAACTAACTTGGAAAAAATCGACAGGAAAAGAAGCTATCTGTGGTGTGTGAAAGAGTACTTGATCGGTGTTTGGCACCGTCATCTGGACAGGAAGGCTGTGATAACATGACGATGATCTTGGTTCAATTCAAAAAACCACCAGTCTCAAAACCAACCATTAAAGACACATCAGATTCAAATCCAACCACAAAAAATGAACCTTCAGACGCAAATCCAGCTATCAAAGACAACTCGAAAGTGAGTAGCTCACACTATTGCTGAGATTTCTGGTGTTTCTTAGTCTTACTTTGTGGTGATAATTTCAGAAACTAGTTGTTGCATTTGGTACTTTTCCTTGACACCTTTTGTAAATATTGGTGTTATAGAAATTATTAGGCTATAATGAGATACTACAAAGGTAAAAGTTTTTGTGATATGTTAGTTAGTACGGATTCCATTACCACGTTGGAAGAATAATAGACATTTTTTTACTCATTACGTTAATCAAATTTCTCTTTTGAAATAATACTTCTTGTTTTCATATGTATGCAGATATTTTATTATGCTTATTGTTGACATTTTTAGAAGTGTGTTTGGGGATATACAATTCTAAATGCATTAAAAACCCACTGAAACTTTGCTTAATTGATTTCTCGTATATTTGTTTTGTTTCATTAAGCTTTTACACTTCGACTTTTATTTTGCTATATTCTTCTATATATCTTTATTTTATTTTACTAAATCCTCAACCTTCAAATTTTGTTTTACTGTGTTTCTAATTTTATTATTGTTCAAATTAAGTACATTGGTAGAAGAGTTGGTGAAATAAAATGAATATACAAGAGCTTCGTAAAATAGAACCAAACAAATGATTTTTTGCCTAAATTTTAAGAGTAGTGGGTTTCGATGAATTTCATATTTGTAGCATGTCCTTTTATTCATCATCAGTATATTTTAATGTGTTGCATACTTAATGTAACTTTAATTCACATCACAAGATTTAATAAAATGTGTTATCACATATGAACTTTTTTTTATCTTTTTGTGCATATTTGTTGTTTTGACTGTATTTGAGAAATGTATTTTAGGAAGAGGCATGTTTGTAGTAATTAATGGCGTGAATGTGTGGGCTCATTGAAAGGATACATTTTGGTGGTTTGTTGGAACTTTTTTCGAATTGATTTTTTCTTCTCTAGATGCCGTTTATATAAAGAATGACACTCCTGTGCACAAGGTGCAACAATACTGTTATATTATATGAAGTGATACTGTTATATTAATATAACAGTATCACTTCATATAATATAACAGTATTACTTCATATAATATAACAGTATCACTCATATAATATAACAGTATTACTTCATATTAACAGTATCACTCATATAATATAACAGTATTACTTCATATAATATAACAGTATTGTTGTGCACAGATTTGGAACCGTGCACCTTGTGCACAAAAGTTTTTGCCTTATATAAAAGTTTTAATATTGTCACATCAGAGTTTTATAATATCTTATATTATTGTGTTAAATAATAATTGAGAATCTATTGGGAGGTAAACGTCACTCCATAAATTAGGAATCTATGGAAACCAAGTTTGATGTTTGACTGATGAATAATAAATAATAATTTGTACATTAAAAATATATCCTTGATACTTGTTTTATTTTTAGGGGTGATCATGGTGCGGTTTTAGCGGTTTTTTCCTTTATTTCAAACCACATTGTTATGTGCGGTTTGATTTATAAGTAAATTTAAAACTGCAGTTTTCATACAAAAATTGAATATGCGGTTTTATGCGGTTTGGTTCGGTTTGGTGTGGTTTTTGCGGTTTTTAACTTAATTTGTTTCATATCAAAAATAACTTTAATGTCCTATGATAGTTAAAATGTTTTAAAATTATATTATTATGTTATATATATATATATATATATATATATAGTTTTATCAAAATTTAAAATAGATACCTTCAAAATTATATTATATGATAAATTAATTAATTAAAAAATTTAGAAGTAAACTACTAATTGAATAATAATTGTTAACTTCATAAAATATGATTTCAAATGCTCATATGAGGCTATTTAATTATGAATTGATTGTTTGGTTTTTAATAATTAGAATCAAACACTTCTAAATCATATGTATTAAAATGATATAACCTAAAAGTAAGAATATATATTTTTTAGTTTAATATTAATAAAAGACAAAAAAAAAATTGTGAAATAGTTGATGACCATGGCAGATATTAAAATATAGACACAAACAAATTAATATAAGCTTAAAAAACAAATTAAATATACTATACAATAACAATATAATTAAAATATAAAATTTATTATTGCAAGTCTATAATATACATATATATATATATATATATATATTTATATACATAATTAAAGGCGGTTTGGTGCGGTCCGATATCAATCAAAAACTATAACCAAACCATATATGCGGTGCAATTTTAAATAATTTTTTAAATTGCGGGTTTTTAAAATTTTTAGCTAAAACGGTTTGGTGTGGTGTGGTGCGGCCGGTTGGTGCGGTTTATCGGTTTGTATGATCACCCCTATTTATTTTACAAATTGCACCTATTAAAGGAGTTACTTGTAAGAAAAATACTCCATTCGTCCCAACTTAACTTGTCTATTTGCCATTTCGGTTTGTCCCAACTTAACTTGTCAGCCCATAAATGACAAAAACAAATTTACATTAATATCTCTATATTTCAACATTATTACAAAAATGTCATCCAAAAGTGCATAAAATTTGATTTGATGTGTATATTATTACAAAAATGTCATCCAAAAGTGCATATCCACTTGAGTCAACTGCATTTTCTTAACCTCCGTGTCTGGTCAAAGTAGGCAAGTTAAGGCGGGACGGAGGTAGTATATAACTTCAAAATATAACTAGATTTTTTATGTAAATAAATCAAATTCAAAGGGTAATATTTGTAATTCACCTTACACATGATTTATTTTGTAATGATTGAATTGAATGATATCAAGATAAAACTTGCGAATATATGGTATATTATAGTATGATTGAATGTTATCTGATACACGTTTAAGAGAATAAGAAATATTTGTTAATGTCATTTTCACATAAAAATGATTTTTTTCCCACTAATATAAGATAATTTACGCACTTTTCCATCAATAAGACTAAATTACCCCTAGAAAGTGGCTAAAGAAAATACTATATATTTTTAAGTTAAATTGAAGGGTATTTTTGTCCAAAAAATAAAAAGTAAATAAAAAAAATGGTTTAGGATGTGGAGTATAATTGTTGACAAATAAGTATTATTTCAGTTGTGATAGATATTCAATTAAGATATTCTATGGGTCAACTTTCATGAGATCAGATATAAGTTATAATCCAAAAAATGAAAATTAATTTTCGAAAATGAATTTTGACTGTAAATAGTAAGAATTTTATCTCATAAATATATTAATAAAGTTGTTTCATATAAATTTTTATGTTGAATCTATTTACAAATATCGTGATAAGTATTATAAAATTCATACGAGATAATTTTATAAATGTCTCTATAGGGAGTAGTGGGCCCCTAACTTGGAACTTGAGATATTATATTGGTAAAAATTATTAACTAGTTGATAAAGTCTTTGTCATGAAAATATCAGAATATTATTTCAATAAGAAAAAATATTAAAAATATTATTCCAAAGAAAAAAACAAAATAGAGAAATATTCTTGTTTGTGCTTTATGCCTTAATTTAACTCAGTCTGAAAGTGAGTACTCTTTGCATCTCTTTCTTTACTATTTTCTCACCATTATTTTCTTCCTATTTCTACTTGTGCATTTGTCCATAAAATTAATCTATCATATCAACTCTAGAAGAAAAAAAAATCATGTCCCATTCCAATTTGTCTCAGTCTACAGATAGGTGTTTGGCTAAAATTTATTTAAGAGATTTTATAAAACAATGTTTTTTTTTTTTTTCAATTAGCCATTTTTATTTTAATTAGAGAAATTAGTATTTCTAATGACCAAATGAATTTTGAATTTCAGATAATTCGAAAATAACTGCTTATCCACTTGGATTTGGATTGATGAAGGATTTAATGATAATGTAAAATCATTGTTAATGTTAGTTGGATGGAATGATTGAAATTAATCATTCTCATTTTGAATTGTTTTTTAACTCCATTTCAGTTTAAGTGAAATTAACATCGTAAAATGGTTTCAAATTCTTATAAGTTCAATTGTAAATCCATCAACCTATACAAAAAGATATCTATGAAATCACGTGCTTAAATATATAATTGTTCAAATTTGCTAGAAGTTATTTAGATAGGTGGATTCGAAGTTATGGATTTCAAATTCATAAATTGTTTTGATAACTTCATTTGATGATTGATTTTAAATCCTTGAATATATAATAAACTAATTTTTGAGTAATTATGTTGTTTTTGGAAGTCTCTTGAGTGAGATAGATAGATATATATATATATATATTTGAAATTTAATTATTTTTCTTAAATCTTCTCCTTTAATTAAATCTTTCCATTGAAATGCAATCTCAAGAAAAGAGAAAAAAAAGTTAATTATTATTAATTTGAAATATTTGATTTCATATCCTTTGTAGAAACAAATACTCCATAAATCTTCCATGCTAAGTAGCTTGACCTTTTCAACTTTCAGCTTAAGCTAACATGTTTCGTTTGTTTGAAAATAACTACGACTCATTAATTTTAGGACTTGAACAATTAATATAGTTGCAATTAATATTTATATAGTATGAAGGTTTACGTTTTCTATAAGCTGCTTCAGTTGACCCGACGATATGATTAATATCAAAGTCGCATATCATAACTGAGCTTAATTAATCTACTTAATTTATTCTTAATGTAGGTTTGGCATGCTACTAATTTTTGAATCTATCTACTGTGAAAATTGAGATTTATAATTCTCATTAAATTCCCAGTTCATATATAGTTCGAATCTTCTGCTTCAATGATCTCTTTCACTCGTATTTCATGTCAAAATTATGTAGGTTCATCTTAAAACTAAGTTTGTAAATAAAGCCGACTGACCTTCAATTTAAAGAATATTTGAGCTTTATTTTCTATTTACTAAAGAAAACATTAATTTATTTTCAAGATCAATCAATTGCTATTTATAACATCTTTTACAAAATAAAGTTGTAATAGTTATGATTTATAATTCATTATTAAATAACTATGGCCTTTCTTTAATGAAACCTTTGAAAAGTTATGATGTACAATCGAGTCTTTCCTTCTTTTTTTTCTTTTTTTTTAATATTTTATTTAGTCCATATACTTTAGATTTTATTTCAATTAGATCTCTACTGTGTCTTCATATTTTTACACAAAAATCACGTAAGACTATTTCACGAATAGTTTTCGTGAGACGAATCCTTATTATCCATAAATTGAACCTATTTTCACAAAATTTTATATGAATTTATTAAATATAGATTATGGATTGACCCGTCTTACATACCAAGATTTATGAGATGGTCTCACATAAGACATATTCATATTTTTGTATGTATTAAAGGTTGACAAATGAGATCATTGGCCCTATTTTTTTAATGTCAAATTTGACAGTAGCTTTGATAACCCATCAAAACCATATAACTTAATAAAGACAAATCAGTGGGACAGATTAATAGGACAGAAGATGGCACTTTAATAGTTAACCTTATGTAACTACTAAGCATACGGTTTTAATTCAAGTAAAATTACAAATATAGAAAAACAATATATAATTCAAGTAAAATTACAAATATAGAACAATAATATATAATTTTATAGAGTTTGATGGCTAAAATATTACATTTCATATGAAAGATAATTTTTCTACCATAAATAATAGTTGTCACTTTTTCTACTATAAATTAGGGAATTTGACGAAACCACTCTTCTTAAAAAAAAAAAAAAAAAAAGTATTTTTTGTTGACATGTGTCTTTTCACAGGATTACGGGATATGATCATATCGTGCAACTTTATAATATGAACATATCATGTAAATTTTGACAATATATATATATATATATATATATATATATATAATCAGGGCGATGATTTTGTCAAATTTTCTAATTTATAGTAGAAAAATAATTATTATTTGTAGTAAAACAATATTTCATTATTTAATTTTATGGTATTTAAAGATATATTTTTTAATTATATATGCAGGTCCAATAAAAAATAAAAATTTCGTAAAATTTCATTAAAATTTAACTTTCAAAATTAAAATTTCCATCAAAATTTCACTGAAATATGGAAATTTTCATTCTATAGTGCAACTAAAATTGATTGTGAGTAGATAAATTCAAACATGCTATTTTTTACCCTAAATAAAGATAGAGCATATGCCTGAAATACCGAAACAGATTCCATTTGGCCTTTTTGCATAATCTGACTAGGACAAATATCTAAGCCCATGGAACGGATAAGATCCTCATCACCCACCCCACTTAACCATTATTCCCAATATTCTATCCTATTTTTCTATAAATTCCATATGCATATATTATTATCATATTACAAAGTTTAATAATAATAATAATAATAATAATAATAAATCTTAATTAATAATTTTAACAATGATACGCAACAGAAATTTATGTCATCCATCCATTCAATAATGCCTGACATGTCTATATTTGAAAAGTTTTTACAGAAAAATCATTATTGAATATTTTCCAATTTGACATATATCATTCTTCTAATTATATTATTGAGGCATCTCCCCTTCCTAAAAACATTTAATTCTGATGTTTTTTTTTTTTTTTTAAATTCCGACAGTATTATAAAAAGTTGCGTTAATTTTTCTCAACTATAATCTTTGCTAGATTTATGCATGATGGAAACTTTGTGGTATTCTCCTTGACTTTTCTTTACTACTATTTTAATTAATTTTCAATTCATTTTTAATAATAAAAAATAATATGAAACATTTTTTTTAGTGTAAAAAAATATTACAAATTGCTGGATATGAATAACAAGTTTTGCATTAAAATATACGTAAAATACCGTGTGGTGATGCAAGAAACAGAAGACATATAATTTAGATAAGAAGTGTTGATGACACGTCAGATAGAGAGCACGTGTATAAATATATGTCCAAAGAAGGCTTCCATTGAACAATTATTTAACTCTTTCTTTCATTTTCCACTTTGCATTCAAACACCTCGCCTCTTTCACATATATATGATATACCATTGACTATTTAAATTGCCACCATTGAAGACATTCTTCATCTTCTTCATTTCTCCTTGCCCTCTTCTTTCTGCTTCCCTTCTTGCCAAGAAATTTCGTCTCTACAGTTCCTTCTATATTCAGAGTCTATATAAGGAATACATTGTGGTTTCATCATCACATTGTGAAATTTCAGAACTTTGACAATTTCTGCGTTTTCTTTCTTTCGGATCTGGTTCCGTTTCTGTTGAATTTGAAAGGATGGCTGCTGCGCTAGGTTGTGGTTCCTCATGGGCTCAATTTAAGAATACATCTTCGAGAAGAAATGTGAGGAAATTTGATAATTCTAATAGGAGATTTAGGGTTTCATGTGTCTCTTCTGCTGTGAGTGATCCGTACCAGACTCTTAGGATCCACCGTGGCGCCTCTGAATCTGAGGTTAAGAAGGCCTTTCGCCAGCTCGCTCTTCAGGTTCCTCTCTCTCTCTCTCTCTCTCTCTCTCTCTCTCTCTCTCTCTCTCTCTCTGCGCGATGTAATTAAGTGCTTCATATGAAATATGATGGATGATGCAAACAAATATTTAAATTAAGCAGGAAAACCTGAATTTATTCTCTTCTATCCGATTATATTAATCTAAGGCCATATTGCTTTCCTAATTACTTCAGTTGACTTTTTTTTAGGTGCATTTAAAGCTTGTTTCATTGTTGAAGTTATTGATTGAATTTGATTTGGTTTGCAGTATCATCCAGATGTATGCAGGGGAAGCAATTCTGGAGTCCAATTTCATCAAATTAATGAAGCATATGATGTAAGTAGCATCATCTTTAACTTTCAGTTGATTTGATGTTTATCTTTAGTCTCTGTCTTATTAAGTGAGGGGTTTTTTCCTTTGCTTATAGTTTTTGTATATAATGCTGCAATTTTCTTTTGATGTGATATGAAGGGGTGATTATAATTGTTTGTTTATTAATCCATTGTTATCACAAACTTTAATTATGGTTTGAATTGCTTTCTCATCTCTAGTATGACAAATTTGGGGCTAAGTTAGCTGATAAGTCATTTTCAATCAATGAACCTTTCTCGAAAATTCTATCCTATCAATGTTGGGTAAATACCATAACTCATACGATGACGTACTTTGAAAAAAAATCAATGGTTAGTGGTTTTTATCTTTTTCAAGATCACCATGCGTGGTATTATTATGGTAATACCCACATGAGTAAGATAATGTTGATGGTACACTAGACCCTTCACCTGGTGTATTATCCATCATTGATTTGCACGCAATCTTTGTGTGTGTGGAATCAATGGTGGATACTACAATCAGTGGCTGTGGTTTTGTTTGCTAAGGTTGAATCGAGGTCCCATTTTTCATGGGTGCGTGATGGCCCTCTACTTTGCTTTTACGACCCCCCTACGTTGTGAAAACGTAACTTATTATGTCCTTAAATAAGCCACAAAGAAAGAATATTGTCATTGGAGGGGAAAAACTTCTTTTTTTTTTTTTTAATTTGATCTCTTGAAGATAATTGAGCACCAAGCTAGTTATGCTTTGAGTCTCATGACATTTTTGTAATGTGCAGATTGTGATGAGTAGTTTGAGAGGGGAACCGAGCAATCCAGTGTTGGAGATGTACGATAATTACGATGAGGATGAGGCGATGAGGGGAATGGACGACCAAGATTGGGAGCTGTGGGAGGAATGGATGGGATGGGAAGGAGCTGGAATTCGCGATTACTCATCCCACATCAACCCTTACATCTGATCTGCTAATGACTGCAACTGTTTGTTCATATGATGTTTTCATTAGAGCACCCACATCTTTACAATCATTTACAAGTTGTGAAGATGCATGAGGTTTTTTTTTTTTAGTTTTTGTATAGAATGGATGAATCATGTCTTCATTTTCTCCATGTACATGTATACTTGTATCTCTGCTCATTGTAACTATTATGGAATGAAAAAGGTTTGATCAACTCTTGTTGATTTCTTGATTTGTTATTTTTGAAAGGCTCTTTTGGCAGCAATAACGGCTACTAATTTTGAACACTTTGACCTTCTAATGTAATCACTCTTAATTGATAAAGAGACTTCGTTAGGACTTGTTTGGTTAGGTGGATGGGAAATAAAGTGATTAAATCTTTTAACATAATTTGTGTGGGAAATCAAATCCTTCTTTGAATACTTCTCATGTTAGGTTAAATTAGCAGATTTTAAGGTAAAAGTGATAGAATTGTTTTGAAATAATGTTTATAAAAGGTAAAATTATAATTGAAACCAAGATATATTTGAATATGATTGAGGGGAGTATTATCCCTTCTTGCCATTTTTGGTTTTACTTATATGAATTTTAACATTTTGTTTTCTAATTCAATTAGGGATACTATGGACATCCGTTTAATATTGCTTTTCTAATAAATAAACTAATCTTAGGATAACAAAACAATTTATATTATTTCCCGGAAACGCAACGTATATTGCTTACATGTACGCAGTGTTGTGAAAGAGAGGTTTTAAATAAATGAGAATAATAAAAGAAATATCAATCTTTTTAAAGAGGGAAATAAAATTAGAGTATTTCAACGTACCATTTTTTCCCTACATGTTTTCTAAAAAGAGAAAAAAAAAAAAGTCAATATTCACATGGAATGTACTAAAGCTAAAATAAGAATGAAAAAAAAACCAAAAATGCATGATGAGAAAATTGGAAAATTGAAGAGCTAAAAATAGAATTAAGCAAAACCACATATAAGACGTGGCCCACCACCAAAACATAAAAATTAAAAATCCAGAAATTACTCAAAATGTTTTACGTTTTTGTGCTTGTTTGGGAATATTTTTGAAAGGGTCCGGCTATCCGCACCCCATGTTTTCTAAACACACCCCTTTTTTTTTTTTAAATTTTAAAAAAATAATAAAAAGACAATTTTACCCTTATGTGTTCAACCATTGTTCGAACACACTATAGCGTGTTCGACTCCTGGTGATCGAACACACTATAGTGTGTTCGACCAATGGTTGAACACACCTCTTTGTGTTCGACAAACCAGGGTCGAACGGGTCCTCAGATTTGTTGTTATTTTTTCGTTCTTTTTACACGATTTCACACGATTACTATATATTTTGTAACTCATAAAATGATATTTTTAAGGGGATTCAAGGTTTGAGGAATGAAAAGGAAAAAAAAATTAAAAAAAAAAAGAGAAAAAAAAGAGAGGCCGAAGACGGGAAGGAGAAGGAGAGTAATTTCAGTTTTCTTTTTTTTTATTAAGAAGGGCAAATTTGTCATTTTGCCCTTTTTAAAATTTTTTAAATAAAAACTGGGGTGTGTTTAGAATAAATGGGGTGCGGATAGCCGGCCCCTTTTTGAAATAGAAATCCATCTAAAATGTACTATTAATTACAAAGTTCAACTATAAGGGCATTTTTGTCTTTTGAAGAAAAAGTGAGTATATGTTATTTTTAATGATAGAAAAAGGATGTGTTTTTAGGGGCCATTTCGCCCTTGTATTTACAATCCCAAACAGAAGATAGTAAAAGTATAAAACATCATCAATTCGACAATAACTACTGATCTCACTTCCTACTTCCCAGTAATCAGTAACTAATCATTGATTCTCTCTTCTGAAATTTCTCCTTCTCCACTCGACGACGTCGTTGCGGCCTCCGCCGCTGCCACACACTACCGATCGTCGATTTCCCTCGACTATTTAGGTATCTTTCCAATCAAATTTTGAATATTTCACTTCTAATCCATAGGCACATACTTTGTAATTAGGTATGTTAACGTTTGATTCGGTTATGGGCAGATTCATGTACTGAGTTGGAAACCCTAGCCTTCCTTTTCTTCCTAGAGGTAATTTCTGTTGTTATACTTATTATTTGCATATTTCGGTTGTAGTTTAGGACAATTCAATCATGTTCGGCTTGATTGTACTGAAACTATGTGTTGGATTTGTGTGTCGCTGCTCTTTGCGGTTGGGTGCATCGGGGAGGATAATTGAGAAAGGGGGAATTGAATTAGTGTTATAGGTAATATGCGAATTTAATTTTTTGTGTTGAATGTGGGCTTCAGTTTTTGTTTGAGGTTTTATTTGGATTTTGAAAAACCTTTTTTAGTTAACTTTGGATCTGAGTTTCAATGAGATGTAATTTGATTCTAATAAAAGACTAATGTGCATAAATTTTTGATATCTTCTATGGCAAGATAACAAAGAGGAGCAGGAGATTTGCGTTAGTGGATTGTGGAACTACTTACAGTAATTAAGAGAAGTTAGAGCCTGTTTGGACATTAGTTCCCAATCTGTTCATGTTTGAGATTGAGATAAAAACATTACTAAATGTTCCAGAGTGCTTAATGTCATGTCGTCATTCTTATGAGATTTGGGTTTATGGGATTTGCAATCAAAAAAATTAACCAACCTAACTATAGGAACTTGAAAGTGAATTTTTCCTATAATAATGTCAGTGAACGAGTGCCTTATTCAGTCCATCTTTTTTCTTCTGTAGTTTCGGAACCTCTTTGGTAATGGCAGACCTCAAAGAGCGTCTGCTACCACCAAAACCTGCATCAGCCGTGAATCTGAGAGACTCTTCATACAGGGCTTCTGCCTCTGGTCGTCTTCCATTTCAGGGAGTAGATGTTTCAGGCCTGAAAAAACGTGGGCAAGGCCTTCGGTCATGGATACGTGTTGATGTATCTGGGAATTCCCAAGTGATTGAGGTTGACAAGTTCACGATGA
This sequence comes from Scutellaria galericulata, assembly GCA_946896805.1. Classification (NCBI taxonomy): domain Eukaryota; kingdom Viridiplantae; phylum Streptophyta; class Magnoliopsida; order Lamiales; family Lamiaceae; genus Scutellaria; species Scutellaria galericulata. Next base: position 13,442,322 of record OX335797.1, read on the forward strand.
TGCGTCGTTGTGATCTTCCTGCACGAGATCTTAGGTTATTGGACCCATTATTTGTTTACCCATCAACTATTCTTGGCAGAGAGAAGGCAATTGTTGTAAATCTTGAGCAAATTCGATGCATTATCACAGCAGACGAGGTTCTACTCTTAAACTCCCTGGATAGCTATGTGCTGCAATATGTGGTGGAACTGCAGAGGCGATTACAAGCTGCAGGAGTTGGTGAAGTTTGGCAGTCTGAAGGTCCAGAATTAAGCAGAAGAAGAGGAAGCAGAAGTTTTGACAATATGTATGGAAACACATCTCCAGATTACCTGCCCTTTGAGTTTAGAGCTCTTGAAGTTGCTTTAGAGGCTGCCTGTACATTTCTGGATTCTCAGGTACGTGCATTACAAGCTTGCTTCAGAGGCTCTGTACTCGCCTCTCAGTTTAGTAAAAGGAGGATTATGAAGATGATTCCATGATTTCTGTATTTACCATTGAAAATTCACTTTTGATATTAGATAGAACTTAACAAAGCTATTCCCATGCACACCTCATCATTTATTTTCCAAAATTTCCAAAACATTTCCAGATTTTAGTATTTGTAGCGATTCTGGTCAGGTGCAGATAAAACCTATGCAGTTAAAACTGTGCAGGTTAGAGTAAGTTAATAGCTTTTATTTTGAGTGCAAGGAAGCCTATGCTGAGTGTGAGTTTCTTGTCCATATTTCATACTCTAGTAGAGTTTGTTTGGTTTTGCTAATTCTCTGACATGTGCAGTGTGCCATGATATAAAAAGTTTGGGTGGATGCTTACTGGGTTGATAGAATTTGGGAGGTTTTCTGTTCTTACTTTTATTATTATTTTTCAATCTAAAATGTTGGTATCTTGAGATTTATCATGCAAAGAAGCAACTGTGACTTCAACCATTTTTGGCTGGATTCCTTGTGTATAAGAGACATATTGAAAAGGATGAATTGTAAACTCTAGTCTGTAAGAATCAACAATATTTAGCTGATAAGAAAATAGTAGGAATGTGAAGTTTGACTAGTCTTAAAAGATAATGAGGAAAGAACACAATTTGTCTATTTGTTATACATTGAGGGAAACACTAGTTTTGCTTTTCTTGCTACTGATACAATTTGTTCAATATAGCTACTTATTAATGTGTATTTTGGAATTGATTAAAATTGATTAGGCAGCAGAATTAGAGATTGAAGCATACCCACTGTTGGATGAACTGACCTCAAAGATCAGCACATTGAATTTGGAACGGGTTCGTAGGCTAAAAAGCAGGCTTGTTGCATTGACTCGGAGAGTTCAGAAGGTATATAGCTAGTTGTATTTGCTTATCATCTAAACAAATCCCAATCTTTTCTCTCTGATTATTATCATCTAGGTCAGGGATGAGATAGAGCAACTAATGGATGATGACGGTGACATGGCTGAAATGTATCTCACTGAGAAGAAAAGCCGCATGGAATCATCATTTTATGGTGAACAGTCTTTGATCGGATATCGATCGAATGATGGTGGATTGTCTATATCCGCTCCCGTTTCTCCTGTTTCTTCACCCCCTGACAGCAGGAAGCTTGAGAAATGCCTGAGCATAGCAAGAAGCAGACATGAAAGTGTGAGGAGCTCAGAAAGTGTCACAGATAATATAGAAGAGCTGGAAATGTTGTTGGAGGCCTACTTTGTTGTCATTGATAGCACCCTAAACAAGCTAACTTCGGTATATATACTCTCATACCACGATATTCAGATTAATTTCCCTTTATCCCCTTCCCATGGTATATCAAGATGTTTCTTGTATAATTTCAGCTAAAGGAATATATTGATGATACAGAAGACTTCATCAACATTCAACTGGTATCTCTCTCTCTCTCTCTCTCTCTCTCTCTCTCTCTCTCTCTCAGCTGTTATAATAACATAATGTATATGCAGGATAATGTTCGGAACCAGCTTATACAGTTTGAGCTATTATTGACTACTGCAACTTTTGTTGTCGCAATATTTGGAGTGGTAGCTGGGATATTTGGCATGAATTTTGCAATACCAATGTTCGATCATCCAGGAGCGTTCAAATGGGTTCTAATAATCACAGGAGTTTGTGGGGCCGTCATTTTTTGCACGTTCTTGTGGTTTTTCAAGTACAGAAGACTGATGTCACTGTAGAAGAAGGTATATAAACTGCAGGCTCTAAGGCAGAAGAAGAATACAATTGCTATAATTTATTTAATATTTGAAACCAATAGAATGGCTAGGAAATGAGAGTAGGAGCACTCTCGTTTTATTTTCGCTATAATTGTACAAAAAATAATACTCCTCAGTCAGTGTTTGCAAGAGTTTGCTTTACTGCCAGAATGGGAAACATGTAATTGACAAAGGCTTCAGATAAATCAAGATAAGTTTGTTTCATTTTTATATATTACACGCATTTGGAAGTGTATTTCATATTATTGAGGATATATATGTCTCCTCTTCCTACCATACAAAACATGGGAAATACAGAATAATAGGTTTCTCTATATCAGGTCCTTTTGACATTAGTCTGTTCTTTTTAGTTTTATTATGTCTGTAAATTTTATATATATATATATATATTTTTTTTTTTTTTTTTTTTGGTTAACTTTGTATTTTTTGAAAATTTCGTTCAGCAGAGTGGATTCATGTACTGTGAAACAGACTTCTCTACCAATTAGTAAAAAAAAAAAAACCACTTAATTCCTCTACATGAATTCCTTTATTCGTAAAATATGTTTTGTTTTTCTTTTAATAATATTTTTTCGTATTTTCAAAAATAAAAAATTATCGTTGTTCAATGCGTTTAATTTGAAACCGAATTCTTTAATATTTAAAAAAATTATATTAAATTATTTGTTCTTAATTGTACATGTTGATGCAACTGTTTTTAGAAAATGTTCGTGTTAATTGCTCTCCCTCTCTCTCTCTCTCTCTCTCTCTTCTTTTTTTTCAGAAAAAAAAAAAACAAAGAATATGTTAATAATTGTCCTTTGTTAAATATATAGGAAAAAAATAGCATTACTATTCACATTTACTAGGTAAATTAAAAGGAAACATCACTCCTCAACTTTAAAAAAATTATATAAAAAGTTAAAGAACTTTAAATGTGCACATTTTTCCAAAAAATAAAACTTGCTTGAAATACAAATTATAAGGAATATCAAATTAAAAAAGCAAATTCTAGACAATTATATTATTTTAGAGAAGCCTTCCTAAGTATTCCTTTTCATTTCCTCCCTTTATTTCATTAAAAAAAAAGAAAAAAAAAAAGAGGAGTATTCCTTTTTATTCTCAGGAAAGAGTTGCAAATATCCTCCAACAAAAAAGCCCTTTTTATTACTGCAAGTGCAAAAATAACCTTACATTAACAAACTAATTTAAAAACATTGGGAGAGAGTATAGCTAGTTTCTGTGAATAAATAAGATAGTTGTGATCAAAAACAGAGATTGCAAAGAAGGGTTAAACTGGTGTTGATTTGGTTGTGGATGGAGCAGTAGAAAGTCTCTCACTCCTTGCTTTATCTGCCTTTTCCATGTAATCTTGATGCGACTGATGTTTTGCTCCTTCAATAAATAAACTAAGGTTTTAGACCAACCTCAAGAAAATAAGTGCACACATTGGATTTGAAGTGGAAATTAAAACAACAAAAAACCAAGATGTTACTTATGTCTTAAATCATAGATGTTGGATTGCTTAGCAGCAAAAAAAATTCTGCTCATAAAAACCATAAAAAGGAACAGAGAAAAACATGAACAGAACCTAATGTCTCCTGAAGATGGAGGAAAAGGCAAAACCTAGTGTCATCCATCATATTCAAGGCTTGTTTTCTGTAAATTAAACTCTATTGATTTCCGAATAAGGAGACTGATAAACGAACAAAGAATGGGAAGCAAATACAACAAAAGGAGGGCTGAAATTTGATATTAATTATGAAGCATCAAAACCTATATTCATGAATTACAATCTAACGCTAACAGACAAAAGAGTTCTAACCACTCTTCAAATAAAAATTGCAGAAAGAATAATCAAAGACCATAAACATCATCGATCACCTGCCAGCATGATTAATGAATCTTTTTAGCAGAATTATCTTTTTGCCTAATCTGCATTATGCATTAGACTAGTATAAACAACACCCCTAAATGCATAGGAGATGCAACATTGGTTACCATTGATATCAGCAGAGGCTATCTTGCTCAGGAGTTTACATAACAACCATCTTCCTCATTTTCTGAATTCAATCTATATCAATTCCTAACTCTAACAAACTGGATCCCCTTAATGATCTATGGCTCCGAACCACTCTATTCTTATCATTGCCCGAACCAAGTTATCATATAATAGAATTTGACAGTTTCAATAGGAACACATTTCAAAACATACATATAAATCAGGGCTGCTGCCCTATCCACGAGTTGCACGACAACAGACAACAAACAAGCAGTCAACTTAATATCACATCAAAATTTCCCATAAAATGTGGACTTTTTACACCTCGGTGGTAGAAGAGTATTTTCCCCTATAAATAATGTTGCATGTTGCAACTTTTAATTCACAGTTACTTCTAAACCACACCAATTACAGATAACATTGCAATCAAACTCACAACAATCCAACGAAACCCAAACTTAAAAGCATCAATTTTGAACACAAACTCACAAATCAATTACATAAATAAACACCAGCTTCAGGAGATCTGGGATCGTCTCTGATAAGCTTTCTCTTCTATGAAAAATCAAATTAAATTTATTTGATAAGCTCAAGATTCCCACAGGCCACAACTAATCAAATGAGCACCAATGAAACAAATAAAAAATCTCAAACAAATGCTATTAATTCGTATAGATTTATCAGAATCCCATTCATCAAAGTCAAATTACAGAGTATCCAAACCTTAAACTCTCGATACATTTTCAATTTCACATAAAGGGAATTTATGATTAAACTAAGAACCACAGAAAGAGTGCCAGTGTAACATAATCAAATGGAAAAAAAAAATCAAAATTTGGTCAAAGACATCGACAAATCCATTATTAAGTGAGTAGATGGACGCGAAAATGAAAAGAAATTCGAGGAAAGAGAGTAAAGCTGACCTCGAGTCATGAGGTACCATGGAACACCACAGATGAGTCCAATAATGGCGATGCCTGCAAAGACATGCTTCTTTTCACCACTGTATAAATAATATTCCAATCTAGACCGAAATCCCGCAGCTCCATTGCTGGGCTTCTTCGAATCGCTGCTCATTTTTTCTTATTGCTGCGTTCAACTTGAACCCTTCTCTCTAATTTGTTTTCAGTTTAAACTATAAAACCCTTTTCAAGGTTTAGGGAAAATAGAAAAAATAAAAAGAAGAAAAGGGAGTTATATAAGTTGCAAAAAATAATAAATACATTCCTAATATTATGTTTTTATACCTTTTAACTCTTTAAAAATGAGATACGTTTTAATAAGTTTTTGGATGTGTACAACCTCAAAAACAAATATATATAATATATGTGAGACTTTTAGTTATTCCTAAATTATAACGTTTTATTATAGATATAAAACATGAAAAGGGGAAAAAGATGAGAAATTTGGTCAAATAACCCCTGCATAAATACTACATAATCGAGGAATAATAATGTTCATTCAGTTTAATATATTGATCGTTGGTGTATAAATATCTTATTTCTAATATCATATTGGTAGTTAGTGAGTTGTGCTAGTATTAATAAATAAATAATTATTGCAATAATAATATAAGGGAGGGACTAAAAGCACCACTCTAATTTCTAAGGGCACCGCACAATTTTTTTATTTTTTTTAATTTTAATTTTACCCTTAGGGTTGTTGAACTAATTTCGTTCGGTTATTATGACCGAACGGGCTTCGGTCAAGATGGCCAAACGAGCTTCTATGAGTTCGGTCGTGGTGGCCGAACACTCCTCTATGTGTTCGACCAATCGGGGCCGAACGAAACTAATCTGGTTCAATCGTTTTTTTACGTTTTTTGCTACGATTTTCACATATTTAACAAATTTGTGGAATGTTCATCATTATGTTGACGTTATAATCTTCAAAAAATTAAAAGATTTAACATTTAAAAAAAACGCAACCCGTCATCGTCGTGCGCGCGCACTGCGCCCCCGTCCTCATTCGCGCGCGCGCCCGACGCCTACCGTCACCCGTCGTCGCGTACACGACGGCGCGCGCCTACTGTCACTCGTCGTCGCGTACACGACGGGTGATGAGTTGCCTTTTTTTTATGTTTATGTTAAATCTTTTAATTTTTTTAAGATTGTAATGCCAATATAATGATGAACATTTCACAAATTTGTTAAATATGTGAAAATCGTTGTAAAAAATGTAAAAAATGATTGAATCGGATCAGTTTCATTCGGCCCCGGTTGGTCGAACATATAGAAAAATGTTCGGCCACCACGACCGAACTTATAGAAGCTCGTTCAGTCATAATGACCGAACGAAACTAGTTCAACAACCCTAAGAGTAAAATTTAAATTTTTAAAAAAAAAATTATGTGCTGTCCTTAGAAATTAGAGTAGTGTCTTTAGTCCCTCCCATAATATAATTGATTTTTTATTATTTTTAACCAAGTGAATTGGGCGCGCTATTTATGATATCTACAAAGAAAATGGGGAAATGATATGGGAATGAAATTCTTTTCTGCAAATTAATGGCATTCGTTGCCATTGTTAGGAGGCTCCAACTCCATAGACCATACCAGCTAATGCGCTTTTCTCGAGCTTCACCTTCTCTCTCACACCTATTCTCTTCACCTGCTTCACCATCTCCCCTTCTTCATTTCACACAAGCATTTCATCAAACATTCTGCGTACTCTCTAAATATACCCCTCATATCGGCAGTCTACTCCCCGTGTACGACCAAAGATCTTACCAAATCACCAACTTTTCGGAGTACGTTCACCAAACCCCTGAACATATCCAATTGGGTGTTCGTGAATTTCTTGAAAGAGTTCAGAACGCCAAGGATCTTGCTTCTGGTGATGAAGCCATAGCTTTTCTTGATAATTCTGATATCAAACCCGACGAAGATTTTATCTTTTCAGTGATTTGGGCTTTGAGAGAGGAGTGGAAGTTGGCATTCTTAGTGTTCAAATGGGGTGAGAAATGGGACTGTGTCGTTGAAAAGAGTTGGTGTTTGATGATATGGTTGTTGGGTAACCATAAAAAGTTCAGCACTGCTTGGACTGTAATTCACGAGCTTTATCATGCTTCAATGAATACTCATCAAGCAATGCTGATCATGATAGACAGGTGAAAATTGAACTCACCAAGCAATGCTTGAGACTCTTCATTGCTCTCTTTATTTGTTTCATAGTTTTGGCTGCAAATTTATTATGAAATTCTTTAAACTTGACTTGGTTTCCTGTTGTCCAAATTTAACTTGTTTATGACTTATGAGAGAGTATAGTTAATTTAATTGGCTTGTTCAATGCTTGTAAGTGTAATGAGTTATACAGAAATTAAATAAACTCTAACTAAGGTTTGAGAACTGTAAGCAAAATGGTATGTTGGTAATTCGATATTTTGTTTGCATTGAAGTTCTCTTTGAGGTTAAAATTCACCCTTTTGCATTTATTGGCAATATCTGAAGCAACAAAACATGCACCTTCCATGGTTAGTATTCGTTAAGTTTTGTTTCAGATTTGTCCAACTTCTAATGTTGATTTTTCATTGTCTTGTTTTGCAACTTTATAGATATGCTGCTGCAAATCACCCAGACAAGGCTATAGAAACATTTCACTTGATGCACAAGTTTAGTTTTTCTGTTGAGCAGAAAACATACTTTGTGTTTCTGAATATTCTTTGCACGCATGGAAACATTGAAGAGGCGGAAGAATTTATGTTTCTGAACAAGAAGTTCTTCCCATTGGAAACCGAGAGCTTTAACATAATTCTCAACGGCTGGTGTAACATTACCGTTGACATAAATGAAGCCAAGAGGGTCTGGCGGGAACTGTCCAAATGCTGTATTGAGCCAGATGGGACTTCCTATACACATATAATTGCTGGCTATTCAAGAGTCTCTAATCTGTATGATTCTTTAAGGTTGTATGATCAGATGAAGAAAAGGGGTTGGGTCCCCGGGTTGGAGGTGTATCATTCATTGATTTATGTGCTAACTCGTGAAAATTGCCTTAGTGAAGCTCTTAAGATTGTAGATACAATGAAAGAAACAGGTCTGGTACCAAATTCTACCACCTATAATCTTATTATAGGTCCTTTATGTGAAGCTGAAAAGTTTGAAGATGCAAGAATTATGTTAGCCAGGATGATGGGAGATGACATCAGCCCAAATATTGATACGTATCATGCGTTCGTGACAGGAGAAAATTTGAAGGGAACTTTGGGGGTGCTCAATCATATGAGAAAAGTTGGTTTGGGTCCAAGTGAGGATACCTTTATTCTGATTCTTGAAAAGTGTTTCAAATTGGGTGAACCTGAAAATGCATTAACTATATGGTCTGAAATGAAGGTTTATGAGGTAAAGCCAGGTCGTGTGCATTACACTATTTTGGTGGAAGGATTGGCAAAGAGTGGTTTGATCGAAAAAGCTAGAGAATTCTACTCAGAGATGACATCTGTTGGACTAGCAGATGATCCATCACTGAAGAAGCTTCTAGAAGACCCTGCTCGCAGGGGGGTTCGTGCTAAAAAAGGAAAAGATAAGATGGGAATCGTAAGACATATCAAGAAAGGTAAAGGGTTACAGTGTGGGAGAAATACTGCTGTGAAAACGAAAAAGCATCATAAGCAATGACAATATAAGAGAGAAAGTAGAACTTAACCTTTAATGCCTCACTACTAAGTGAAACATTAGAAAACCGCAGTAAGAAGAGAGTTAAGCTTTGCAGCCTTCAAGAAAATGTATCATCTCCAAAACGTCATTGTCAATATGAGCAAGTTGCTTCGCTATGGAGTTGAAAATGGACGATTAGATCCGGATGCTAGGATTTGAGAAGTACTTAATTCGTTTGAAATGCATTTCTTACTTGATCTGCATAATTAGAGGCTTTGGATAGATGCGTTTATAGAGTGTCATAAGTGTGAACATGGAATATATTAGCACTATTTCTTGTTTGAATTCTTAATTATACTAAAGACTGTAAACTGTGGCAGATGACACTATGTCTGGATTTTGGTTGAGATAATTTACATGAAATAGAAAAGTTCTCATCTGATATAAACATATATATGAGCAGAATTGACACTTCTTCTCATCCAACCAAAGCTTCATTCAGTTTGAATGTGTAAAGAAAGGCACTCTTAGATTGAATTGTTTTGCGTGTTTTAAGGTTTATTCTCGAGTTAAATTATATGTTTAACGAGCTTGAATATCACTTAATGAGCAACTAAGCTCGTTTCACGTGATAAATGTACCGTTTTATGAATTGAACTGCTCATTACGTTTAAAACAAACCGAACTCAAATCTAAATAGAAAGCTTGAATCGAGCTTGAGCAAAGCTTGAATCGAGCTTGAGCAAAGCTTGAGCCTTTGAAAAACTCAAACGAGCTTAGCTCAAGCGTTTTCCTGTTTGATTCAATTCGGTTCCATTTACAACCCTGTTCATTGTTGAGCTTTAACTATTAGGGTCTTAATATTTCTACATCTTGTGGACTAAATTATTCTTGGAATTTATATGTTAGCTGATGAACTTAATGAGTTCTCTTTATTTATTCCAGGTAATTGGAGTCCAAACGCTGAATGTGATTGAGCTACATTTTTTTGTCAAGAGTTGAGATATTTACATCAATGAAAACATTACATAATTTTATATTATATCAATCAGTGACAGACTTGTCACCAATTGAACATTTGAAACATAGATTTTGTTCTTACTTGCTAATAAGCAACAACCAGCAGTTAAACACTGAAAGAGCCTTACATTTTGCTCCTTTTCGGGTTACATAACTATCTGATATACTAGAAAAAAACCAACAATACCAGAATTTCCAACACCTACTGTGAGCTTATATGATTTTCCATCTTCTCCTTTCTTCTTGTTCCTCATGTACAATATATGATTGGATTTCTCGTCATCTGAATGAAAAGAATCAACAATAATCCTAGTCGTTACCTTTATGATTTAGGTTCATAAAGTTCCTCGGCATTTATACTTTTCTGTTTCTGAATTGAAAGCTCAGGTGTTCAACTACGCCATTCAGACGATAACTCTGTCTCTGCATCTTCTTCCCACCAAGTCCCACTCTGAAATATCGGGTTTACTAGTCAATACACATAATCCTAACGAAATTTTGGTAAAAAAAGATGGCTTTATTGCATGAAAGAAGCAACCAGGATACTCTACTGTGAGACAATCAACACCGATAATGGTAATTTGTATTCTCAAATTACTAGTAACGACATCGTTTTACACCTAGTGTGCACTAGAGGATCCTAGTCCTGAAAGAAGGGAGACTTTTAACCCAATAATGAGAAAGGATAGGAGGAAAACCTTGTAACCTCTTCGAAGGAACTCCAATGAGCTTCCTTCTATCTCCTTGAGTCCGAGGACCCTCAGCAGTTCTTCCTTAGTCTAGCATATAAAAAAAATTAAAGTCGGTGAGTTTCTCTGTTCCCGCGTGTAAATTTTAAGGAGTCAGTTACAGTGGAATTATATTTACTTCAAAGAGAGTGAAACGACTTGCACTCTCTGCTACACAAACGTATGAACCATCTCCTTGCTTTAGCATCACTTGCCAAGGCCCTGGATAGAGACAATGGTTAAAAAGGGTTAGCTATATGGTAGTCCAACTTATAATTGTTGTGATTCATTGACATGATAATAAACAGAGGAAAACCCAAAGAAACAAAGAGAGAGAAAACTTGGCAATCAAGATAAACGGATTCATTGATTCACCTGGATACTGACGGAATAATGCTCCATCGTAGTTCACCACATAAGGTGCCACTGCAACTGTCTTTCACAGTTATGAATACTAATCATTCAAGCTAAATTCAAACGTAAGGGCCGAAACCCCCCCAACAAATAATGAAAATATATCAGGGAAGTACCTTTGAATACTCTCTAGTTCGAATGTAGAAAACAGGAATGAACTGAGAAAGAAACTGATAATGTATATCTTTGCTGGGAAATCCTATAAGTCCCAGATCAGCACTGCACATATATAAATTTTTTCAGAGGATGAGAGTGTTACAAAAAATCATAATGTCTAGCAACTCCTTGATAGGTCCACATACCGCAATGTATCAAGTTCCAAGTTAAAGAGAAGAGCGGGAGTGGAAGAAGCAAAAGTTTCCTGCATTATTGATAACTTAAGTCCCATCACAGGTAAATCTAGATAACAAGATATCCACTTGTGGAGGGGTTGATGGACAACAAACAACAAATACAATACAAAACTCGAACACAGCAAAAGTGGAGAAAATTAATTTCAAGAATTACGAACCATAGTTTCTGAATACTTAAGAAGCTGACTTATATAGTCATGCATAATTAAGGGAGCCGATGCACTTAAAGGTATAACATTAGTAAAAGGGTGAATTCTTGCAAGTGTTATTTGACAAAAAATAATTGAGATTTATGATATTTCAGGAAGAAAGAGAGATGGAATAAAGCAGATACCGTACCACATATTTCTGTACAGTAGTCAAATCGCGAGAGCTACAGTTGATGAAAATATAAAGTGTTGGGGGTATATCAGATTGCCAACGTCCTGCAGCTGGGATAATTAAACAGGAAGGTTAGCGTGTATAAAGTTCGTGCATGTCCATGTCAACTCATCAATTGAATTGAAGAATAAATCTGTTCACTAGAAACATGTCACTGGTAACAATCAAGAATTTTAAATTACTAACTTTCAATATAAGATCTGCTGACAATGAAGAACTTGTGATCTGCAGATCACATTACCTATGTAGAATTCAAATTCTGACAAATCAAAAGGCAACAGCCTATATCATCTTCCCATGGCTAAGATAAAAGATATGAAAATGTGAAATCTGCATAAAGACTTTAAAACAGAAAAACGGCCTCCTGCCATAGCTTCATTTGATAAATGAGGTTCACATCAATACCGAAATATAAAGAAACTCTTTTTAAAGTATCCTAGTTGCAATATAATGAGAGAACTATTATCAGACAGCCAAGGTGTAATAAGAAAGTAGTCACTTTCTCTACCTCTCTAACACCAGCATGATTCATATCTCAAAAGTAGTCATAACTTCTTGATACTTTCTATGCCATACATGTTTGTAACTCTGTTTAAGAATGTTAAGAAGCATAAAAGTGCTCAAGTTTATAAAACTAACCTTCATTTTCATCGACAAAGTCAAAATCCAAAGTGTCTCGTATAGATTTGAAAAATGTGGTGACTGGGCCACTAGGTACATCATCTAAGGATCCAATAGTTATACCATCAATCTGAAAGGAAGGATATAAGTAAATGGCTGATTCGATAAAATGGAAAGCCCAGAGTCATTTGATGTTATAATTTTTTCAAAAAAGTAAACACCTAAATCAAGTGGATTGCATTTGATATCTATGGGTTGCCTATTTTTGGTGATACTTTTGAACAGTTATAATGGAATTCTCAAGCCTATGCAAATCATACTTCAAAAAACATCTTAAAAGTACAGTTTCATGCAGTATCAATGAGTTTACCTATCTTATTTTCACCAGCCAGAATGATATTTCCTTTAGAATTTACAGCAATATTAAACCCACGATATATTTTCCAGCTATAATATCTAAAATAACCTTGATATCTGTCCATTATTGTTTTTAAAAGAACAAGACACTGTATATTATCCAGATGAACAAAACCTCAGATGAGCTGATTTCAAGACAACACATGGTTACTTCCACATTAGTACTTATAATAGTGATTCTAAGCCAAATTTCATGAACTTCTCACAATAAATAGTTACATACTCCATATTCAATCAGCATCCTCCATCTACATATTGACATGTACAACAAATAAAATCCTCTTTGTAGCTAAAAGAAGGAAGGCATTTTTTGATAATAGGTTGAAATAAAACAGATCATGCATCACTTGTAATAGCAAGATTTGACAAAGACTAAATTAATTACCGAGTCAAGAGCTGCTTTGAAAAGATCTGATGCTCTACGCTTTTCAGGCTTATCAGGAAATACCTAAAATGACAATTATATACTTTAAGATTTTTCTTGTGGAAATCTGAATATCTTGACGATCAAGTGAATACAAGGAAGAAAAAAACAAAGATGTATCTCACAATGCATGCTCTTGTTTCTTGCTTCTGTTGCAGCCTTCTTACAACAGACAGTGCAAGTTGAATGTTGGCATCACTGAAATCATCGGATGAACCCTTGACATTTTATGAATTTTGAGAAAGATCATTTAATGAGTTATAGAGACAAGCAAAACAATAATAATCTGGAAATTGCAATTGAACAATTTTTTTATCATGTTTGAATTGATATCAAGAGACAAATTGTGAGCATGTCACAAATGAAAATCATAGCAGGAATAGAAGATACCTTATAAGAAGAAATGCTGCTCGGTAATGGACTGATGATGCATCCGGAACAGAGTCAATCCACAAAGAGATGGATAAGTGTCAGTACAGAAAATGGGAACTCAGTCAAGACCCTAATAGAAATCTTAAGAGGAAAACATATTATTTGCATTTGATGCCTTCGAGCTAGAAAAAGGCCTTGTTAAATTCTTAGGAATGTTTCCATGGAGTTAGAAACTAGAAAGTTCTTGATAATTCTTGTATATAAACATCAGTGCTAGAGAGTTTTTAGTCATTTATTTTCGCAGAAGGAAGAAGATATATAGAATGCACTAGAATACAAATAACCATTTGCCTCCAAAACAAAGAAAACAAGTTAAAAAACTCCATACCCTGGCCACAATACTCCAACAATTTCTACTATATAGGGATAATGATATACTTTCTGCCAACTTCAGAGACTAGTGCAAAATTAGCTGGAGATATATACGACTTTACGAGTCCTAATTACACTTTAGACATAACCCAAAATTAGTTTAGATTAAAATCTATGTATCTTTCATGTCATCACCCAGGTCGCAGGACACCTAATTCTACACTCCTTTCACAATCACTCCATTGACAAATTCATGGCTGAACTGATCATTTTAAAAGAATTGATCAAGATAGCAAAATCTCAAAGGATTCAGAAATATTACGCACTCACATATTGCAAAATCGTAAACGTCTTGATCATAAACTAAACTCAAAGGTTGTGTTTGAATTGAAATACAACTTTAATCTCATTAGAAATATACCGTTAAGTATCAACTTCAACTTACAAGATGAGATTGCAATTGTAAGCACGCACATTATTATCTAATGGGGGGAGAGAGAGAGAGAGAGAGAGAGAGAGAGAGAGAGAGAGAGAGAGACGCACGGGAATTCAATCTCGAGGCGGGTTTTTCCTTGTTGCAGAGCATAGAAAAGAGAAGTGGCAGCATCAGAGACAAGAACGTCATACGATTTGGGCTTGTAAACCGAAACACCTACTTTGGGGTCAATCCCCGATTCAGAAGATTTGGTGGCTTTTGCAGTAAGAACCCTCTTGATGTGGCAATTTGCGGTTAGGGTAGTGAGTTGGAGTGGAGAAGTAGAGAGAGAGGAAGGAGAGAGAAAGGAACTGTGCTGATGACGTATTTCAACGGAGTAGAAGGTGGCCGCAGAAATAGCCGCCGCCGTCGCGTGAACGGCCATGGATTATGTGCTCTGTGTGTGTGTGACTGTGTGTGGAGATGAGGAGGGAAGATAACGGTTGGGAAGACTGGGTGGTTATCACACATTTGTGCCTTTCTCCTATTTTCTATTGCGATTTCTAACGAATAGTTCGCACTGTGGCGAACCGCAGGTGATTCAACTGAAGGGGAAGTAATTTTCTTAAGTGGTTTCAGATATACGGATATACCAACTTTTTTTTTAGACGAGCGCGGAGATCAATTCAAATTAAAGAAAAAGTAATAATACAAATACCTTATATATTATTCCCTCCGTTTTCGTGATAAGTGTCACACTTTCCATTTTTTGACGTCTCAAAATAAATGTCACACTATACACTTATTAAAAATGGACATAAAAAAATTCATTTTATTTACATTATAATAATATATTCCACTACCTCTTTCCTCCCACTTACATTATAATAATATGTAGTGTAATTTATAATAATATATCCCACTACCTCTTTCCTCCCACTTACATTATAATAATATATCTTACTACCTCTCTCCTCCCACTTACATTATAATAATATATATCCCACTACATCTCTCCCCCCACTCACATTTAAATATAATAATTCTTAAAAATAGGGTCGAACAGTAAATGTGACACTTATCACGGGACGGAGGTAGTACATTTTTATATTAGAGTTCTAATTATAATATGATTTTATAAGATTTTGAATTAGTTAAAATTTTAATATAAAATTATTTAAATATGAAAACTTAAATTATCATTATAACTTTAAATAATAATATTTGATAGGAATATATTCAGCAATCCATATTTTGTAAAAAAACATCCACTTTTATATAGGTAATAGATATACCAACAAGTTATTAACGTAAAATCGAAATTCCTAAATATTAAAAAGTTAATATAATTTGTTTTTAAAATTAATATAAAAATAAACCTAAACTATGATATTTTTCAATTTACAGTGTAAATTTTTTTCTTTTTTCCATTGGATATAAATTTCATAATTTTTTCAAATTGCAATTTTTGCACATTTTCTTATAACTTTTTCGATCAAAATCGAATTTGATGTCTCAAATTTTTTAACCAAAATACATTAAACATGTCAAAACATTCACATTTCAAACATAATGAAGACTCAAATCAATTTTTTTTATTAGCATTTGATTCAAATTCAATTTGAATAAAAGTCAAACAAACTAAAGATGTCATTGTTTTATGGTCCTCGGTGATATGTACAATACTAAATTTATTTATATCCTAAAAATATAATATTTAAAATTATCTAATTTTATTGAGTACAATTTAATTTTTTTAAATTTCGTGTTTAGTATGGTAAATACAAGGATTATAATTAAAGATGTCATTGTTTTCTGGTCCACGGAAAAGTTTATAGAGCACTGCGCAATTTAGTGTAGTGGTGCATCATTTTTGATACATCTTGCAAAGCATAAAGTCAGTTTAAAGCATAAATTAGTAAAATGGCTGTAACATTGACCTTTTTTTTTTTTTTTTTTGGCATGCAAAGTGGAAACTGTGGACACGAAAAAGAGATTGTAAGAAAGGGACCTTAATCTTAATCTTTTGTTATATATTATTATTTAATACTAATTTATAGAATAGGCTTATTTATTGTCATGCGCATGTCAATACATAACTTATAATATACATATATATATATATATATTGTTATGATTAATTATTACTAAACCCAGTATATAATCAGCTCCTACTTGTTTTACTATTTTTTTTAATATTTGTTTTATTTTAATAAATCTATCTGCATTAGTTTTGATTTTTGTTTTACTAAACTCTTCAATGTTTATTTTATTTGACTAAGCCCTTGAACATTCAAAATTTGTATTTTAAAATTTAAACTTCCAAACTTTCATTTGTTAACTAAACCCTTTTATCAAAGTCTAATTTGAACTATATTTGAAAGTTTAATTCTCAGGTTGTATTTGGATGAAGAAATTTGAGGAGAGATTTTACATTCATATTAATATATCTATTAATAATATTTAGATATATGTGAATTTGAAATAAATCATTTTTATTTTAAACTAATTTTTAGTAATATAAATGTCACTTTAACTATTCATTCTTTTTTATCACTCCATTCAATTATAACTTATTAAAAGTAAATAATGAGCCCAATTAAGACAAGGGCAAAAGATGAAAAGTAAAGGCAAAAAGAATGTGGGGGACACACGCGCCTCGTGTGTGAGGCGCATACAATGTGGGTCCCGCCAAGTATCCCTACTCTTTTTTTTTTTTTACTTTTTAGCCCATTCCCCATTAACTGTGTACATGGTTACTTTCTCTTTTTTATACCCCCTTTAACTGTGGTATGGTACTATGATGATTTTTATTTATTTATTATGAGTTTTGAGGTATTTTATTTATTATTTTAGTTAGCCCATTCTTCATGAGCATGGAATAAAACTATTTACAAATATTTACATATAAATATTGCTACCAAACCAATTGCTTAATTTATAGAAATGGTGATGAAAATCGATCAGCTTACTTATTTCAGTGTTATAATATCAATGAAATAGTAACAAATAAAGGAGTTTGATTTGATAGCAAACTATAATTTAAGTAATTAATCACTAAAACCTAAGAATAGAGTAAACTTAAATTACAAAAACCATTCCATATTCGATTTCACTATCACCTTCTTCTTTCCCATTTATGATCGCACAAATTGTCTCTTACATGTATTCAATTAAAGGTATGACCTCTAAATTTAATCTACTAACAACATAATAATACATAATGATTGGCTAAAAATCAAGTAGCACTCACGAATTGCAAATGCAAGTTTTAAATTGTTTTATAAAACAGTGGTTTTGTGAAACATAATCTTGATATTAATAATTAAGGATAATTTTATAAATTAATCTTTATTTTATGAATTATATAGATTAAAATTAAATTTGTGAGAATTTTCATGAAAATCATACACAAATAGTAGATTATAAAAAAATTGGGTTATACAAATTGGAATTTGACCATGTCAATGGAAAAAAATGATTGAAGTATAAAAGGCAAGTGATGACGTGTACATTAAAGTACAAGTATATAGGTTCTCGCCACCTTTGGTTCAAATGCTATACAACTGCGCTTGAGTAACACAGGCTATGGAAATGATGAAATGCATTTGCCCTGATTCTCCATACGTACGCCAAATCCTTTTCCGTTATATCTTTTATCTCATTTTCTTTATTTATTTTATGTTTTTTTTTTCTTTTTTTTTTTGTTCTGTTTTCCCAACAAACTGACAGTGGCTTTATACATTGTTTTGTTGGGGCCAAAATTTTCTTGGAAATAAACTAAATTTCTTGTCCATTTTCGAGCCTTTAAAGCATGGTTCAGGGGCTGAATCTTCTATCGGAGTTCAGTGGAAACAGAAATGGCTTTTCAAGAAATTTGGGTTTTTTTTTTTAAATTATTATTTTTTTTGTAACCAAATTTCAAGATTCTTTTTCTTGGTACGAAAGAGTAGTGTTTTTAAAAAAGAATTGTTTGTTTTTCCTTTGGTTGAACAGGTGTGGAATAACAAAGGAATCTCAGAGTGTTTCAGCAATTTATATCCTTCTATTTTGTGTTCTCGATTCTTGTCATCATCATTCATCAACTAAAGTGAAAGGAAAAAAAATATGTTTGTTTGTTTCTCCTTAATAATACTCACAGTGCCAGGTTTTGGAGTGAACTTACTCACTGTGGTTATGGTTATTGTGCTTTGGATCATTAATAGCCGCCGGAAAAATCGGAGGAGGGTAAGCCAACAAACTTTTATTTTCTTTATTTCGTGTAGAGAACTAATCGAAGTCCCAATATTCGATGTTTAGATTCTCTTTTATCTTGCTTGGGAAGCTCATACACGTGCTTTACTACAAACATGCTTATGAAATTGTTATTGTAGTGAAACATGGAACAGAGGTTGGTTATTGTTGATATAATCTGCACCGGTTATTGCAGTAATTATGCGTCGTAATGTTCGTTGAAATCACACAGGTACAACATTCGGCTAGGATTATATGCTGCATTGTAGCTGCTTTTGGAGCATGTTTGGCATTCTTTGATGTAATTATGCTTTTGAGGGCAAGATTAGATGGCCAATCCATTCTATTTCATGAATGGTTGTATACATGCTCACAGTTGTCGGTTTGGGTAAGCTTAAATCCGTTCTTGTTGGCTCAAATGCTGTGAAAACTCGGTTTCTCCTAATGTCTTTTGAGTGTGGTGTTCTGAGTTCTCGATTTTGACTCTCAGGCGGTTGTTATAATAGTGTCAATGTGTGAAACTTGGTTGGATGTCTTATGCAACGGCATTCTGTGTTTTTGGTGGATCGTGAAACTCCTCTCGTTGGTACCACGACTGCAAATCGTTTTTTCTTCACCGCAGGTGATCTAGAGGCTTTTAAATTCAATTATGCTATGTAATTAAACCCCTTATGCAGAAAAGAAAAGAGAGAACGACAAGAAGTAATCATCATTAACATAATTCAATATAGAGAAGTATGATATAGTGCATTTCTGAACATTATTTACAACAGTTGGGGACATTGTACATTGTAGTCCATTACCTCAAGTTGTGGGGTCGGCTACACGGATCTGCGTTCTCCAAGTCACATGATCTTCCCAACATATAATATCATTTAATCCAAGAGGAATGGAAGATTATTGAGAGCACCAGAACAGCATTTAAACCAAGAGGAATGGAAGATTATTGAGAGCACTAGAACAGAGGAACGAAAAAAGTTTTCGGGGTTGTAGGAGATTATTTTCGATAATAATGAAAATATGTTTTATGAGAGGAATGTAAGAAGTTACACGGTTGCCATATCTTTAGAACTAGTATTTGACAAATAAGAGAGATGTTCCATCAGTTCATTGTTTCCGACTCTCCTGACCTTTTAGAATGGATAAGAAAAATTGATAAAATGCATGCTGCAGTCATCATACAGTATATCGTTTTTCTTTTAGCTCGAGGTTGGTAGTGATAGCAAGATGCATCTTTAAGTTTCTGCATGCAAGGTTCTAGAAATGGTGTCAAATCTTACTTTTAACCCTACTTCTATACACTGCTTTTTAAATATCAGAAACATATTGAAGTATTCTTATTTCATCTCATCACTTGTCTCAGGTTATGGGATGGATCAAGGAAATATGTGGGGCTTTCATTGATATCATGTTTGGAGTTTTGATAAACATAATCAGAGTAAAGATTGCATCTTATGGAAAAAGGTAACAGTATATTCAATGAAGTTTTCTCGAAAAATTGTTATGCATAGAGTATTTTTTTTTAAAAATATTTTGAATTTGATTGACTTCTAGACGTTGTAGTGTTAGGATAAACAAACATATGCTATTTTGATTGAAGGTGGTCTCTTTTTCTTATTTCTTGCTCAACCTACTATGTTACCTGTCACACTGTAGTTCACTAGGGGACCCGCTCCTCCCCTACCGAACGGAAAATGAAGAATGTCATCCCACAAACTCTGTAAGTTTATTCTGTATGACTGTATCACTATCTTCTCAAAATTGTGTTATGCTTGCATGAAATGAAACTTTATCAGTTAATACAATTCATTGTTTCATTTCTCTGCTTTTCCATCGAGTTGTATTGATACACCTCTCTGTTGTTGAAGGGAATTATATGTAAAACTTGGCATCTGGTGACATTCAAAACCGTTGATTCTGTGATGAAACATGGTGTAAACAAGCAACTTGATTTTGAAGATTTGCTTCAGCTACCGAACGATATGGATCCTTCATCTTGCCACAGTTTGATGTTCAGTATGTGGGATGCTCAACAAGGAAACAACCTTAGTCACCCGTCTTTATTCAAGACAATATGCTTAGCATATGGATGGCCGTATTTCTGGATAGGCCTATTGAAGGTAATTCTTAAACACTCTGATATACTGTGGCACTTATATTTCAACAGAATAAACTAATTGGTGTCGTTAGTTTTATATATATATATTATGCATACTGATATATTCTTACTTATCTCATGTACTGATGTACATAAGGTAGACTCCTTTGGTCTCGGGTTTCAACTATTTTCTTTTAGATTACATATAAATATTTTCTTGCAGGTGGTAAATGACTGCCTAGGTTTTGCAGGACCATTACTTCTCAATAAGCTAATTCTTTTTCTTCAGCAAGGTTCACATTCTCATATAACTGTATTTTTGTAGCTTTTTATGTTCAGATATATGAGAAACTAATCGTGAAATCTAAGTGGAATCAAACTATCACTCACTCGTAATTATCTTTTAACATTAACTTTAGTGCTCATTTGGTTTCATCTCAGTTTTTTTTTAATCTTTTTATGGATGTTATTTATCTTTTAAATGGTTTCTATGCCAAAAATAAAAATGGTTTCGAAATTTTTAGAATTGTTAACTTCATCAGATTAAACATTGATACTTCCGTGGAAGAGTGACCACACTTAATATCTTCTCAGTCGCAGCATATTGGGTTGACAAGTTATAGTTTAATTTATTGTGACAGAAACCATTGTTTAACTACTTTGTGTCTTGTGTATTTCACAAAAAGACATTGGGGAATCATTTTTTCAAAATAGGAAATTGTTAATATTTGATAGACATTCTGTTCGATACCATAAATTGAGGACGGACATATGAAATTTAATGTCTCTTTGTTAATGACTGGACATTCTTTACATTAGATGTTAGATCTTCACTCATGTATATGACAGGGATATTACCTGGAAAACTAATATTTTTGATAAATAAATTTTGCAATGGTTTTCTCATTGAGACTAGCTTTCTGTGGTTACAAATTCTCATTGTGTAATTATGTGAAGTTATTATAAGAACATATTATAGTTGCTTGCTTTATACTAAATCACATTATATCTAACTTCTGTACTTTCTTGTGAAAAATTACTGCCAAAAATTAGAAATTTTCAAGTAAAAAGAAGGTGCAGAAATATTGACAGATCTAAGTTTCATTGAACAGGTTCCAGAAACATTGATGGTTATGTTCTTGCAATGTCCTTGGGATTGGTATCAGTTCTGAAGTAACTTTTCTTCTCCGAAAATTTCCAATTGAAAAAAAAAAAAATTATATATATATATATATTTCCCATGTATGATATGAAAATAGTGTGATATGCAATGATGTCCATTTTGTTCTTCAAAATTTTTGAAGGCTAATCTTGTAACTTATTCTGCTTGTTTTATCGATTCATATGTGATTCCATGTTAGTAATTTCAACTGTGCCATTCATGTATTGCTATAATAAAAGTTGATGCTCCTCTTCTTTAAATTAATATATGAAACCAATGCCTTTAAATTTCAATGGTGCAGATCATTCCTCGACACGCAATATTCATTTCGTCTTGCACAACTCAGGCTGAAGTTGAGATCTAGTATCATGACGATAATCTACCGAAAGGTATCCTTCTTAACACTACACAAATACAGCAACTCAAGTATTTTATGAATAGAAGTTAACTATAGTTCTTGCAAATTCTGTCCATTCACTAATGTGGAATTACAGGAAGATTAAAATTCGATATCTGTTCTTAAGAACGTCTTTTGCTTGACAAAGATAGTGTTTTGTGTTCTTTCTGTCACTATCGATATCATTTTAAACTGTTCACATAATGTGTATATCTCTCAGTGTCTTCATGTTAGCTTAGCAGAGAGATCAAAATTTTCTGAAGGAGAAATTCAGACATTCATGTCAGTGGATGCAGATCGAGTCGTAAATCTATGCAACAGTGTTCACGATATGTGGAGGTTATACTTCTATACATTTTTAAAGCATTCAACATAAAAAACATTCGTTTGATCAAATACTTTTGGTTATGGTTTTGCCCATTTTGTTTTGTTTTGATCATCAGTTATAAATTTACGCACCATCACTTTACTCAATGTTTTCTTGTATCATTGTGTCAGCTTGCCTTTGCAAATAGGGATTGCTCTGTATCTACTATACACACAAGTCAAGTTTGCCTTTGTTTCTGGAATAGCTATAACCGTTTTGCTTATACCAGGTATGTTAATGAGCATCTCATCGTCATGCATTAACATTCAGACTATTATATAAACATTAAGTTAAACAAAGGATATAAATCATTTTTCTTGCAATGAATACCTAATAAAATCTATGTTTCAATCATGCATATTTCATATGATAAATGTCCATTTAACTTAAAACTCAAATCCATTTGCTTGAAATTGCTGCAAAAGTTCAACTATTCTCACCAACTCCATGACATTTTCTAAATTCTCTTGATATAGTTATGTGCTATGGCATGTCCAAACAAAGGTCAAGCCACAGTTTTTTTTAAGTTTTTTTCAGGAGGAAATGAAATGAAATCGAACTTTAGTTACATTGGTTTCAATTAGTGTATCTTGTTGTGAATTTAACAATTACATTGACAGTTAACAAATGGATCGCGAATCTGATAGCAAATGCAACAAAAAATATGATGGAGCAGAAGGATGAAAGGTATCTGTTTATTCTTTTAATAACTCTTTAAGATTGGAATTTCTCAATGTTATATCTCATTTGAATGCTGAATTATTCACCTATCAATGAATGATCGGATTATATTCAACATGTATTTGGTAACTTTAGAGGTAATTACTCCTTGATCGTTCATGTAAGATAAATGTTTAGTCACCATATGATCCTTCAACTCCATAATCACTCGCAATTAGTGCCCTAGAGTCAATCCAGAAAGCAAAAAGAAGTCTGGGAAAAAGAAGAAGATAAAAGATAAAATAAATACCCAAATCCATGAAGAGAAAGTTGTAAATGCTACTGGATACAAGCATGCTTGATTTTTAAATTTCGATTTGGGTTTACACCATTTATATATGTCCAGATTATTAAAATCTGATATGTATGCAATTTCCAGGATTAGAAAGACAGCAGAACTATTAACATATATCCGTACATTAAAAATGTATGGCTGGGAGCTTGTTTTCTCCTGCTGGTTGATGAAGACAAGATCCTTTGAAGTTCGATATTTATCGGTAAGAATAATATAGTCGAATAACTTAATATGGTCACGGTTCAACATTATTCTTTATTTATAGAACAATTCTTTTTTCTAGACTAGAAAATATTTGGATGCATGGTGTGTGTTCTTTTGGGCAACGACGCCCACTCTCTTCTCTTTGTTCACATTTGGACTCTACTCTTTAACGGGCCACCAGCTCGATGCTGCAACGGTATTTTAACTATTTCAGCACTTGCTTTCTTAAGAACAAATGTTATCCTAAGTGATTCTTAATTCCCTGTTGCTTGCACCTGTCTTGAGTTTCAGGTTTTCACCTGCCTAGCTCTGTTTAATAATTTGATATCTCCTTTGAACTCGTTCCCTTGGGTCATCAATGGTTTGATCGATGTAAGTTTTTTTTTTTTTGCTTTAAAATAATCTCATTTGCAGATTATATGAATTAGTTTATGATTTCTCCAGGCAGCTATATCTATTAGACGATTGAACAAGTATCTCTCTTGTTATGAAAGTGATATTGGGTCCGAGAATCCTTCCCCAATCTTTTCTAATGAGAAGTTTAATTCTAAAGAGCTCGTTGTTGCTATCCATGACGCATCTTGTACATGGTCAAGCTATGATGAGAAGGAATTTGATCTGGTTTTGGGACAAGTGAACCTTTATATTCCAAAAGGTTTCATGGTTGCAATAATTGGTGAGGTGAATTTTCGAAGCATTATACCTTCTCCTTGATACTAAATTTATTCTTAGTAATGTTAATTTAGTATTGTGAAAAAATGATTGCCTGTATCTACCAAGTGCATTTGACTCGATTTTTGTTCGAATTTGGTGGTAAAAAAGGGATTAATTTAGCACTAATTTTAAAAATCCTAAATCGAGAGTTAACATTCTACTTGGATATATAGGTTGGATCAGGTAAATCATCTCTCTTGAATTTGCTCCTCGGCGAAACTAGACTCATCAATGGATCGATATATCTGACTGGATCAAAAGCATATGTACCACAGGTCGAATTCTATTTCCTATTATAATCTCCGTGCATTATTTCTGAAACAAAATCTTACATATATATTTTCTTTAGGTCCCCTGGATAATGTCTGGAACTATCCGTGATAATATTTTGCTCGGAAAGAACTATGATCAAAGCAGGTAGCAAGTTTGTGAATGGTAAAAGGCACACATGAATTTCATGGTTGTTTTAAGACTAATAAATATGTTGAAGCTGGTTTAGCTCTCTTTAATGATATCAGAAATTTCACCCTTGTGTCGCTAAGTAAAATTTATAAAAAGATTCTGTAAATTAATCCCTGTAACTGGGCAGGTACTTGGAAGTGTTACAGGTTTGCACCCTGGATCTTGATATTTCTTTAATGATGGGAGGTGATATGGCTTGTATTGGTGAGAAAGGTATTAATTTATCGGGAGGACAAAGAGCTCGTCTTGCCCTTGCACGGTAATATTTTCTTTGCAGATCATGCATGATACAACCTTGTTTTGTTTATCTGAATCCTCGTTCTTTTTATCATTATTGGCATGGACAGGGCTCTTTATCATGGGTGTGATACTTACATGCTCGACGATGTTCTGAGTGCAGTTGATGCACACGTTGCTCGCTCAATATTACAAGACGCCATTCTTGGCCCTCTTATGAACAGGAAAACACGCATTATCTGTACTCATAATATTCAGGCAATACATATGGCTGATATGGTGGTAGTGATGGAAAATGGACATGTGAAGTGGGTAGGAAGTCCAGATGACTCATCTATCGCTTCTTTCATATCATTTTTATCACTAAATGAGTTTGACTCATTACCAGAGGTACAAAAAAGTGAAAAATCATCAAATTTGATTGGTGAAACAGAGAAACCTCAAGAACATGATTCTATAAGCACTTCAAATGAAGCCCAAGACATAATTGAGGTTGAGACAAGAAAAGAGGGAAGGGTTGAATCATCAGTGTACAAGTGAGCTGCCGATTTTTGAATTCAATGCCTTATAGAAAACAACGTAGATATAATCTAACTTCAATACTTAAAACGTATTCCCTTTGACTATTTGTCAATTCCATCTTCTTGCAGAAACTATGCTGCATTTTGTGGTTGGTTCATAGCAGTTATAACATGCCTCTCAGCCATCATGATGCAAGCTTCTCGTAATGGCAACGATCTGTGGTTGTCATTTTGGGTCGACACAGCTGGAAATAACCAAAGCAAGTATTCAACCACCTTTTATCTAGTGAGTATTTTGTCCATATTCTCATATCATTTCTTCTATTATGGGTAACTATATTCATGCATGATTTTTGAACTCTACTTGTGCAGGTTATACTTTGTATATTCTGTTTAGTGAATTCAACCCTAACTTTAACGAGAGCATTTGCATTTGCATTTGGTGGTTTACGAGCTGCTATTAGAGTTCATGATCAACTGCTAAGGAACCTTATCGATGCACCTGTTAGTTTCTTTGATCGGACACCCAGTGGAAGAATACTAAACAGGTAGCATACTAAGCCATTTATGATGAATAAGCTTCCAATTCGGCTCTTTCATTCTAACTGGATTGTATAGATTTTCTTCAGATCTCTACACAATAGATGACTCACTTCCGTTTATTCTCAACATTTTTCTCGCCAACTTTGTGGGCCTCCTAGGAATCGCTATAGTTTTATCGTTAGTACAGGTATGCAAGCCTTTTTTTCTTTAAAACTTATCTAATTTTATGACTGTATCAATAAATATTAATCACTGATGGGTACTTGTATATGCAGGTTATGTTTCTGCTGCTTCTAATACCCTTTTGGTTTATTTATAAAAAGTTGCAGGTACGTAGCATTTCTTTGTCTAATTTTGGAAGCTTTTAAATGTTTTCAGATATTTGGTAATTAATTTACCTCTTGGTTGAGGACTCTTTTAAATCTAAATTGTAGAAGCAAAAAGGAGTGCAAGAAAGAGTAGTAGAAGGCTTTTTCTTAACCATTACGTTTAATATTGTAGTTATTTTGTTTAGTTTTATCATATTTTATCGATGAAATGATTCAAATATGATGACATTTCAATTGCTAATATAAGAAGTTTCAGCTCTACTACAGATCAACATCACGGGAATTGCGAAGACTAGACAGTGTTTCTCGTTCGCCTATTTATGCATCATTTACTGAGACATTGGATGGTTCCTCAACAATTAGAGCTTTTAATTCTGAGGTAAATTTCTGCTACTGTTAATAAAGAAATTGAATGTATTTGTTTTATTTCTTTAGATATCTCATCTGATGATGACTATTTACTCTTGTGCAGGACTTCTTCTTATTCAGATTCATGCAACACATTCGAGTATACCAACGGACTTCTTACACAGAGACCCTCGCAAGTTTATGGCTCTCCCTTCGCCTTCAGTTGTTAGCAGCATTTATTGTCTCGTTCGTCTCTGTGATGGCAATTGTTGGAACACACGAACATATTCCCCTAAATTTCGGTACACCCGGGCTGGTAAGCATTATCCCTTTTAATATATTCACACAAGCCAATTCAAAGTGTTCTTACAACAATCTTTTTCCTTAGGTCGGGCTTGCTCTTTCTTATGCTTCCCCGATCGTGTCATTGTTGGGAAGCTTCTTGACAAGCTTCACCGAAACCGAGAAGGAAATGGTTTCGGTTGAGAGGGTGCTTGAGGTGAGCAAGAAAAAAACTTAAAACTTATTCTTGAATTTCCACGTTTTTAATCAGTTCTGATCAGTATCTTTCACTTCAGTACATGGACATCCCCCCGGAAAATCTGACCGGAGAAATTCCGTTGGATCCAAATTGGCCATCGAACGGAGAAATACAGTTCCAAAACGTGACCCTCCGGTATATGCCATCCTCGCCCCCTGCATTGTCGGACGTTTCTTTTAATATACGAGCAGGATCTCAAGTTAGTTAATCACACCCTCTCTCTCGTAGCATTTATAGTTCAAAAAAGATTTCTATATAATTTCACATGGAAAATAAATTAGGTTGGAATTGTTGGAAGAACGGGGGCTGGAAAGTCGAGTATCTTGAATGTATTATTCCGTCTCAACCCCGTTTACAGCGGATGTGTTTTAGTCGATGGCTTGAATATTTCCGCAGTTCCTGTTAGAGATCTACGGTCTAGATTTGCTATCGTTCCTCAGAGTCCTTTCTTGTTTGAAGGATCATTAAGGTAATCCGAGCATCAATTTGCTATTTTTTTGATTAAACTTCTTTGTATGTATTATCATGGGCAATTTTTCAGAGCCAACTTAGATCCATTCGAGACGAGTAGTGATGAGAAAATTTGGGATACTTTAGACAAGTGTTGTCTGAAGGAGGAAATAGAAACAGCAGGAGGACTAGACATCCATGTAAAGGAGTCGGGGACGACATTTTCTGTTGGGCAACGGCAGCTTCTCTGCCTTGCACGTGCGCTTCTCAAGTCATCTAAGGTACGAGAATAGATGGTCGAGAGAGAGAGAGAGAGAGGAAATGTGTGCAAATATAATGAGTTGTGATTGTGTCTCTATGAAAAATTTAGGTACTCTGCTTAGACGAGTGCACAGCTAATGTGGATACTCAGACGGCTTCAAAGCTGCAGAAAGCGATTTCAAGTGAAGGTGAAAGCAGAACCATAATCACGATTGCTCACCGCATTTCCACTGTACTTCTCATGGACGATATCTTCATCTTGGATCAAGGGACATTGGTACGAGCTCATCGAGAAATTTCTTTATTTTTTAGTCATAACACATAACTATGGTCCAAGAAACAGGGGTTACTATAAAAAATCAACCTGAAGTATAACATGTTTTTAATTTACAACCTATTTTTTTCCTTTTCCGATTGTATGCAAAGTTCACGGTTTTTTTTGAAACTGCAACCTAGGGCCATTTTCCAAGTAAAATAGAAAATTTAATCAGCAAATTGATTTGGGGTTTGTTTAACTTAGATTTCATGTATTTTGGTTAACAAAATTAAGTTATCAAATTCAATTTTGGCGGGAAAAGTGATCGGAAAATGACCCTTGGTTGCAATTTGAAAAAACTGTGAACTTTGGGGTACAATCGGAAAAAGAAAAATGTGTAGATTGCAAATTGAAAAAAATGGTCATACTGGTTTTGATATTAACCCAATAAACAATACGGCTGCATCACATAGATGATACTCGATCTGAAACAGTTGCTTGTGTTCAATTTTGAAAAGAAAAGGCGCGTTGAGCATTTAGAAATGGTCAATTGTATGATCATTTCTCGTTGTCTTTTCCTGCAGGTCGAACAGGGAAATCCACAGGTACTCATGCATGATGAGTCGTCCAGGTTCTGGAGCTTTGTTAGAGCATCGACAATGTGATGTGCTCGATTATTCGCTTCACAGTGCTGTGCATGGAAATGAAGTTTGCTGTCTTCAAGTATGCTCGATTCCTACTGCTTCTTTGTCCGAATATTGCTGGATATCAATGGTTAGTATTCGCTCGATTGATCCGGTCCATCGGGTGTAGGGGGTTAGATCATCTTTAGACAGGAGTAGAAATCATGAAACCTTATCACACTACTATGTTAATGTCATCTGAATTATGAATATGTGATATTCTTATTGAGTAAGAATCATGTATGTTGTATCTCATTATATCAATATCAAAGGATATGAACCTTGTCAGGATGATATTAAGTTTGGCTTAATTGCAAACAAAATCTATCATTTTTTTTTTTCAATAATTACAATTTAATCACAACTTTTTGAGTTTACCAAACACAATCATCTTTTTCAGAAATTGCAATTTAATTTTGATCTTTTGAATATAGCAAACAAAAAAAAAAAAAAAAGTTCATACTCCTACAGATTTATTGTCACTCTCACTATTCCAGTATACACATGTACATGTGTGTATATATATAGTAATGATAACGAACCTACCGTTGGGTTTCTTATGGAGCCACAATCCACGTTTTATTTTGCTTTATCTTAAATAAATCTTTTTCTTATTCATCTAAAATTCTATCTCCACACATCATTTTCAAACTCATCTCATTATATTCACATTTTTTTCTATTTAACATTAATACTAATTTTCAATTTCTTTTCTTATCTCGTAATATAATATATAGTATTTGGAAAAATATTTTAAGATTTTTTTTAATTGAACATAAGTTTACAAATTGTTTAAAAATTTCATGTACTTGTAGATCTTTATGGAGTAAACTCAACCATCTATTTTGTAGATTTTTATGGTGTAATATCAACCATCTATTTTGTTTGAATGTAGAATATCAACCATCTATTTTGTTTGAATTCTATATAAGTTTAGGACTTGTCATATAATAGCTTTTGTCACCTCCTTATGCATTGTGAAGATTACAAATATAAATAATAAAATCTATCAAATGTTAAAATAAATAAAATAAAAACATATATCTAAACATTCTTATTGGTTGTTCTTGACATAAATATAAATAAATAAAATCTATCGAATGTCAAATTAAATAAAAGAAAAACATCCTAACATTCTTATTTGTTATTCTTGACATAAATAAAATAAAAATAAAAAAAATATCGAAACATTCTTATTTGTTGTTGTTGACATGAATAAAAATAAATAAATAAAAAGATCCTAACATTCTTATTAAAAAAATAAAAGAAATGGTTGATTTCTAGACAAGTTCTAAAGATATATAGAATTTAAAAAATAGATGATTGAGATTACCACTTAAAATCAACAAGAACTTTAGACAATTTTTTAGACAAGTTCTAAACTTAAAATATACAAGTTCTAAAGAAATATAGAATTAAAAATATAGATGATTGAGATTACCACTTAAAATTAAGAACTTTAGATAATTTTCTAGACAAGTTCTAAACTTAAAATATACAAGTTCTAAAGATATATAGAATTAAACATATAGATGATTGAGATTACCCATAAAAACTTTTAGACAATTTTCTAAATAAGTTCTAAACTTAAAACAAAATAGATGGTAAGATTACTCCATAAAAATCTACAAGTAGATAGTTGAGATTACACATAAAGATCTAAAATTTTTAGACAATTTCTAAACTTATGTACAATTTAAAAAAAAAAGATGGTGAGATTACTCCATAAAAACTTGAGATTACACATAAAGATCTACAAGTACATGAAATTTTTAGAATTTTTAGACAATTTCTAAACTTATGTACATTTAAAAAAAAATTTAAAATATTTTTTCAGGTACTATTAATAATAATGAAACTATAGAGAAGAAAAGAAATTGAAAATTAGTATTATGTTAAATAGAGAAAAAAAAAATTGTAAGTACTATTGATATTAATGAAACTACGAAAGAAAAAAATAAATTGAAAATTAGTATTAATGTTAAATACATAAAAAAAAAAAAAAAAGATAAAATGAGATGAGTTTGAAAAAAATGTATGGAGATCAAATGAGATAAGTTTGAAAAGGATGTGAGGACATAGAATTTTAGGTGAATAAGAAAAAAAAAAACTTTATTTAAAAATGTAATAAAATGAAAAAGAATCATATGCGACTTTTTAGACAATTCTAAACTTATATATAATAAAAAAAATCTTAAAATATCTTTCCAAGTTGATACTTATGTACAATTAAAAAAAAATCTTAAGATATTTTTCCAAGTACTATTGATATTAATGGAAACTACGACAATTTCTAAACATATATATAAATTTAAAAAAATCTTAAAATAATTTTTCTAAGTATTATTAATAATAAGAAAAATAAAAAAAAATTGAAAATTAGTATTAATGTTAAATAGAGGAAAAAAAGATAAAATGAGATGGTTTAGAAAAAGATGTGGGGAGATAGAATTTTAGATGAATAGGAAAAAAAAATTTATTTAAAAATACAATAAAATAAAAAAGAATAATACGTGTGGCTCGATAAGGACCCAACGGTGTTCATTATCATTACTAATATATATAGATATTGTAAACAAAAAAAAATATTAATGATATGATTTCTTTTCACTTGGGCCCCCCATCCTCCATTATAGGTTCAACTTGATTCAGGTTAGTTGCAACTTATTGTCTTATACTCATCGTAATATTATATAATTGTACAACACATTGCGCATGAAAGTCGGCCAACCCTAAGACCATTTACAATCAATTTATTACACTAATAGTGACATTCAACCTAGCTATCAACTCTTATCTTTACTGTTCATATTCAATCTTATTGCACTTCTATCTTATTATTATATACCTAGCTTTGTTTGGATGAGCTTAAAACTTTTATTTCATCATAAAATAAGATGTTAAAATAAGAACTCATTTTATTTTTAACAAACTTCTTTAAACTTAATTAATTAAATCATACAATTGTCATTATTAACATCTTATAAGTTCCATTATTTCATTTATCCAAACACATCAATAATTTACTTTTAATATTAAATTAAACATTCTATAAAATCTAAAATCATCTTACAAGATGTAAGATATTTTATCCTTTTTTTTTTAAAAAGATTATTTATAACTATATAGAGCATGATCTTGTTTTGTGGCGGTATTTAGTGATCGAGACTTGTACTTGAAGATGAAATAAAACAAATAATTATTGGGGCAAGCATGATCAAAATAAAGATAGCAGTAATGAGATAAGGATGAGCAAAATGGTACTAGCTAGTTAGTTAATGAGATGATGGGACAAAGTTAGATGGATGACACGTGCTGAAACTGTGGGTGAAAACTTAGAGCGGCGATTATTGGTGTTAAAGCTCAAAGGTGACACGTTCATAGATTCTTAATTTCTAAGATTAATTCTTATAATAATTTGTAATAAGATTAATTTTAATTTAATGTCAATTTATTATAGAGGTACTCTAGCTGGGGCATGGCTGCTTTGCTTTGGCCGAAAGACTCTAAACTTTTCTCTTCTTTCCCCAAAAATATGTATGTAGGGGACCAAAACACCTTCATTTCCTGAGTTGACACCTTCTTAATTAATTTAGTATGACTTATGATTTATGAGAGAGAGAGAGAGAATGATTATATATATATATATAATTTTAGGTGAGTTAGGAATAGATTTCTATGCATGCCTATAGTACAATTTTTTATTTTTTGTTTTCTTAAATTTCTGATACAAAGCCTTATTATCTGAGTGAATTTTTTATTTATTTATCAAATTGAACTCAAATCAACCATTAAAATAAAACATATGATATGTATACGTGCGCCTTTTTTTTTGATTATACAATAAAAAGAAAAGAAAAAAAAAGGTGGCCAGTAATACGGCAATTGAGTTCAATTAAACTTAATATATGTGTGTGTTAGTCAGGTTTGGCCACCAACACCTCATAATATTATGTAGTTATAATATTCTCTCTCTAGTTATATGACTTTATATATTGCTTTTGAACGTTAATTGTGGCTTTGGCCAAGTTGGGGAATGTGAGGCACACATTTTGAAATAAAGAATTATAAATAAATATAATTTCGATAAGATTCATTCGTAAGATATTTTGAAAATGAATTTGACTTGTAGGTTGTGTGGCTTCATTTTACAGAATTATATCCGTGAAACAATTTCATATAATGTGATAAAATTACACATGATGACACAATATAAATGTGAATTCTAATATTATTTTATTTTTCATGAAATTAATTAATGGGGTTCACTAGTTATTTTCTTTACTGAAAATGATCATACAGACAGAGGACAATCCGATTCGAAAATAATTGTCGTATAGAGGGACAAGATCCTAGTTTAAATATCATGATGTTACATGAGGATATTTTGATATCATGATGTTACATGCATTTCAAATCAATTTCCTTCTCTTTAATCATCATAATCAATTTGTCATTAATATGTTCGACAAGGGTCGGACCACACTCAATAGTCCCCATTTTGGACTTATATATATGCCATTTAAGGTTTCTGTTTTTTCTTTCTTTTCACAATTATTTTCATGATTTCTAGTATATATAACATTATTATTTATATTTCATGAATCAAGATTCTGAATCGTGACTTGAGTATTTATCCCACTCACATGAATGAAATGAAAATATTTTGGATTAATGCAATTCATCTCAAATTTTTACCTAGAAAAAAAAAGGAAGAAAGAAGATCTCAGTTTTTGTCCCTATATAATCCTATCTGTCGTTGGTTAACGTTTACTAAGTTTATGTATTATATATAACTAGTAACTAGAAGAATAATACAGTAGTTTCTAGCTTTTTACATATTTGGTCATTTTTGTGAGTTAGCTAGTGAGCTATTTATGTATTTCCTTTATCCCAAAAGAAATAAAAAAAAAATGTCATCTCTCCGTAACATATTTTATTTAAAAAAAAAAAGAGTTTACTTTTGGATGATATTCTTTTTTTTTTTTTGGAATGAAGAAGGTACGTAATATCGTAAGTGTAGAGTAGCAAAAGTGGACATGGTGATATTTAAATTATTACCAAAATGGAAACTTTTTTAAAATTATATACTCCCTCCGTCCCACCTTATTTTGCCTACTTTCCACTTTTACTTGTCCCAACTTATTTTGCCTACTTTCCTAATTAAAGTGAAAAAAACATAAACTTACATATCCAACCAACAGTCAACTGTATTTTCTTAGGATCCGTGTCGGTCAAAGTAGACAAAATAAGCCGGGACGGAGGAAGTATTAAATATATTAAAATAAGTGGATAAACGAGAATATATCATGTGGTCGTTGGCTGATTGTGTAAGGCCAAAAAAGAAGTGAGATTATATATTAAAAAAAATGTTTTGTTTGCCAATTCATTTTGTTGATGGCTACAAATAAAAGTGGGCATACAATTTCCTAACTAGCTAGATTGATCCACTACTTTATAAGGGTCTTCAAAGATCACGTGGATCGACAAATATAACCGAAGAAGAAGAACTTATAGAAGATTTATACCAATCATGGTAATAACAATCCTCATTGTCTTGTCCTAGTCTCTTGATGCACCAAATATCCTCATCCCATGAAAACTTTTTCCAATGTGGAATCGCCTCACGAACCGGGTCCGTTTGACCCACCTCCGCCACCACGACCCTGCAATCAGGGTCGTTTCTGGCCATATTATGCGCGAATTTACACAAAGTTTGCATTAATCTCTGACCATCTTTCCCTTTCATATGAAGCCCGTACATAAAATAAAACCCAAAATTCTTGAAAACGTTAGGGACTGATGGGATTTTTAGCCACGGGGCCATGGCATCGACAACCCTAGTTCCTAGGCAAGCAACATGTGTTAGGGTGGATACTCCCTTCACTTGTAACCTAAACACTCCCTTGGTGTCCCATACACTAAGTATGGCAAAAGAAGCCGGTAATTCCCCGGATTTAGGGTTCCATTTTTTTGGCACGGCCATGAAAGTGCCCAAATTGAACTTGTTACTTAGTAAACGATCGATGTCTTTAGGAAAAAACTCTGAGCCAGAAAATATGCTTCGATAGATTGACTCAGCCAGCTCAGGAGGAATACGAACGATGGTGATATCCGAGGGCAACGGCTTGTAGTGAAGATGAACCGGTTGAACCAAGACCGTTGGATTTCGGAATTTGACATAATTGCATTTTTGAGTGAACAAATTTAAGGATGGTTGGTTATTGCATTCAGTGGCCATGTATGCATATTCTGCCCCATTTTTTCTACACCATTCCTCCAATTCTTGCACAAGCTTTGTAGCAATGCCAAGCCTCCTGCAACATGCAAAAAAAAAAATTATCGATGAGACAATTTTATTCCATCTTTTTGAAGAAAAAAAATGAAATGATTATTTTACCCTTGACAAAAGGACATTTTAAATTAATTAGTGGGGAGTATATATGCTAATCATATCAACTTAATCTAATTATTGGGAATATATGTTGGGATGAAGATAATTATTGTATTAGTGAGTATAGTTAAAGCATTCATGAATCTAGCTAATACAAAATCACATGTAAAAAGAACAAAAAATAGTACTTTGTAGGGAGACAAGTTGCATCATGTTATAAGTACATTGTCCAGGGTATTCATATGAATAGTACTTGGATATTTTCTTCCTAAATATGAAATAAAATATGACAACAAACACACAAAAACAAAAACCACATAATTTGTACATGTCTCTCCAACAATAATACATATATGGAAAAATATTAGTAGGTTAACAATATCATTTTTTTTTTTTGAAAAAAGGACAGAGAAAACGTCCATGGTGACGAAGAAGAAGTACAATCATATATATAAGCAGTGCATGGATTATATATAAATATAAATATTTTTTTAATAAAGGTTAGTTTTTTTTTTTTTTTGTTGTAATAAAAATAGGATGGAAAAGATGTTGACAAATTAATACCTGTGTGTGGAGGAAACCCTTAGTCCAAGAATATAAGCCAACTTCACATAAACTGGAAGTTGAGTGTTTGACATTTTCTTTCCACTTGTCACTGTTTTTATACAACCCCTAATTACTCCCACTATTTCTTTTCCATCACCATACTCACCAACCTGTATATTCAATACATTAATAATTCAATAATAGTTAAAATTAAAAAAAATATAATCACTAAAACGTCATGATGATTATCTAGATCATTACATATATTGCATGCATGATATAAAGAGTTATACAATGTACTAATTTTATATAATCCTCACCAGCATAATGTGTGACGTGAAGTTTCTGACCCTGGCAATAGGGTCACCCATAAGGTCGGTGACGAGTGAGGGCTTCCCGGGCTGGCCCACCTCGCACCGCCGCTCTAGCTCCTCCACCGCCGCCTTGTCTGCCCTTTCGTCGTACTCTCGCACCACCACCACCGGAGGTGTCTCCTCCATCGGCACGGCGGCGACTTTGGTGAAGGGCATGTTTGGAAGGCTTAATTAGAGTGAAGTGGAATGGAGAATGTAAATATAATATCTTTAACTTGTTGAGGAATTTCTTTAGCTTTGGGACCTTGTATGTTCTTAAACTTTCCATATCCAGACAATCCTTATATATAGCCAATGGATTTGCCGACGTGGCCCTCTTTTGAGATCAAGACATGTCATGGAACATGAGTGGTCCATGCGTACCCATCTATATTACACACATATAATGGCTAAAAAAATCTATTAATATGTTTTTTTATGATTATCTATATATTAATATTTTATGCAATGAAATCCCAAGTAATATTTTATGGTGGCATATATGATACTCAATAATTTCAATCTGATTCCTTATTCTTTAGCATATATGTACTTTAATTTTATATTTTATTTCACTAATACCCATTATATATATATATATATATATATATATATATAATTGAACAAATAAGGATATGTTAAATTCGATTCACTGTCCGAATATGTACTAATTAAAGTCAAACCAATACATGATCTATTATAAAATCAATAAAAAGACTAACTTAATCAACCAATACAGGTAATCAATAAAATATGTGATAGCTAGGTTCTAATCTAATTGACTTAACTTGGTGAAATTGTTACAAATATTAAATAATAATTAGGAGGTTAATCCAATATTTTACAGCAATATGGCATGCTCAAGTACTATACTTTTCATTAATCCTCCCTGCACTTGGGGTGGATTAAGAAAAAAAAATAATGATTCTCCATATCTTGCACATGAAAAACTTTTATGACACACTTGGTTAAAGGATGATAAAATCCATAAAATAATTGATCCCAATGCTATATATAATTGTGATTCTATAAGTAATTAAGCATATATTATGTAGCTTTGTATAATAAATTAAATGAGTGAATATTGACCAAACAGTGTCCCAATAATTGCTAGAGAAGCTAAAGAGACTCTTTATCTTGTTACTAGATTGTCATTTAGTGTGTTTATGGTTGTGGCGGCGAATATCGACCTTTTCATAATTAAACTTGATGGATTTGGCTTTTCACATACACATAAAATAATAATTATTATTATAATTATAATTATTATTATTATGAGAATGCCATATATGCTCTTAATTAGGTCCACATCTTGCTAGAAAGATTAAATACTTTCTTTGAATAAGTATTGGCTGTTGTCATAAAAGTTTATATAAAACTGATCTACAGATATAATTATACAAGGTAAATTTTATTTCATAATTCATCATTCAAATTGATTTTCATGGATCAATAAATATTTATAAATAATAATTTATAAATTAACTTATCTCGTAAAATTAGATTCTTAAAACGTGGATATAAAATTCAATTTGGCTTCTTTTAAGTGAAAGTGATCGCTCATATATATGCAAGTATAAAGTAGATTAGGACATTCATTATAAGATATGATGATCTAAAAATCCAATACCCCAAAGTGTATATTGTAGATTTATTCCAAAATTCTGATTATAAGATTCATGAAGAATATAAGACATAAATATAGATATATATTCATGATATATTTACTATATATATATATATATATATATGAAAATACTAGATTATTATTATTAAAATATATATGAATGTATGGTGTATATAATAAACAACTTAAAATAAAAAAAAATTCTTACTCTCCTGCTCTCTTATAATTTGGAATTCACGGTGGAGTTATACATGATCCACCATTCAATGCAATACCCAAAATAAAATGAGTGGTTTCATTAATCATTATTTATAATTCATTCATTTTTAGTTAAAAATGGATATTTTTATCCCTTTTGACACACGCTGTAATTAAAAGTTAAAACTAATTAGGTTGTACCACCTTAAATACCTCGTAACAAAAGAATAAAATCATTTTATTTATATCAGTTCGTAGTCGTACCATCTCATCTGATATCAATAGAATTGGTCATTCCATTTTCATTAATCTGTATCATTCAAATTTTGATCTACCACTTTATTTTGTATCTAGAGTATGATTGACCATAATAACTACAAAAGAATGAAAACAAAGAAGATAACAAAAAGAGATTTTCTCGTGACATATTGGTATATGCAAAATAATATTGATTGATGTAACATAACTTGAAATTATAAATTCTTATTTCCTCACACATAGTATTGGTAGATGTATACTTCATAATTGAGTCAGGTGGAGGCGAATACATATATATTTATATTATATTTTATTATAAAATGTTGATAATTCATTTTTGATGAATCCACAAGATGGGTTAAAAAAAAAAATGCACAAGATAATAACATTAAGGGCCCGTTCACTTCGTATGTTGGGATTGTTTAGGTGGGTTAAGAATTGTGGGCTTTTACTATTCATTGAAGACAAAATAACACTTTTTGGGTGTTTGGTATGTAGGTTTTGTGGTGGGTTTGAGTTAAATTGGATGTTCACTTTGAATGATTATGAGTTTGCAAATGTGGGTTTAATTTAAATTTTGTGTTTGCTTTGTGGGTTAGGATTGATAAAAAAATATGAAAAGACGATTGTGATCTCACTTTTAATAATTCAAAATCTATGAATTAAATTAATTATATATATTAAAAGATTAAAAAATAATTTAATATATATAAAAATTAATATCCCAAAATTTAATAATTTAAAAGATTAAAAAATAATTTAATATATGTATAATTTAATATCCCAAAATTTAATAATTTAAAAGATTAAAAAATAATTTAATATATGTATAATTAAATATCCCAAATTTTTTATTAATTTAATAATTCAAAAGATAAAAAAATAATTTAATATCCCAAAATGTAATAATTTAATAATTTAAAAGATTAAAAAATAATTTAATATATGTTTAATTTAATATCCCAAAATATAATAATTTAAAAGATTAAAAAATAATTTAATATATATATATATAATTTAATAATTAAAAGTCCATGAATTAAATTAAAAGAAGAAAAAATGAGGGCATTTTAGGGAAATCAAAAAATAAAATAATAAACTCATCAAATATGGTGGGTTTATAAACCCACCAATTATCATGTATAATCCTACATATAAGCCCGGACCGGATAAAAATAAACCCGGGCCCAAAACATTAATGCGGGCTCCAAACTCATGAAGTGAACATAGGTTTATGTTGGTTTATAAACCTAAATTAACCTAAACCTATGAAGTAAACGGGGCCCTATAGTCCTATTGCCTGTATCTTTCGATGTAATTTGTAATCTAACCAGTGACCTCACATGATGATTCTAGTCGAGATAATCTATTATAACTCAACCCTTTGACCTAAGTCATAATGAACTCACTCTAAGAGTTAAACAATATAATTTCAAATTAAGAAATAAAAAATTGAACTCAAAATTGAATACTTTTATAACAATCTAGATTTTTTATTCAATTATGAATGTATGGGCACCCATACTTGGAACTTGCTATAAAGGCCCACAAAATATATAGGTAATAGGTTAATTTTTTTTTTAATCATCATCAATATAAATATATATATATTTCATATTAAAATAATTTGTGTTGTGATAAAATATGTAATTTTTATTAAAACATAAATTACTAATAAATCAATATTAAAATTGATTTCAAAAGGAACTCAACATCGGGTAATTGATTTTAAGAAACTCAACATCGAATATCGTATCAGACTTCTGTGTATGTATGTATGTATGTATGTATATCCATGAAAATGAAGAAGAATGACGTGGTTAGCTCCACATATAGCATTTGCAAAGGTGGTTAAACAAGTAGGATTAAATTAATGGTGAAGATCAATTATTAGGTGGGATTGGTTGGTGAGGATTACGCAGATTAAAGCATGGTAATTGGTGAACATGTGGATGGGTTTAATCTTTTTTATGATGAGAGTGCGTTTATATGGTGATAATCACATGATCTCTAATTAACTAATAATTATCATCCACCCCCTTTAATTATTAATTTGCCTTTCTTGGAAAGATCGTAATAACATAATACTGTGACAGGTGTAGGACTAATGAATGGCTAACAATATTTTCCTTAATTCTTTTCTTTATATAATTGCTATATATATATAATGAATAATAGAAAAATTGTAGCTTATGTGCCCAATTATTTTGGGCCAAATGAAAAAGGTAGTAAGCCTTTTTTTGTTTTTTTGTTTTTGTTGAAAGAGACACAACAAACGCAAGCTGCTAAAACGACATGTATAGAAATACCAAATAATAATGTTTGCCACTTTATAATAGGCCAATTTTGTAAATAATAATTACGAGCAAGTGTTCAATCATCCAATACAACTTCGTGAAAGTGCAATTTTTTTTTTTATCTATTTTAAAGTACAATAATGCCCCACATTTTCGTGAACTCCTAATCAATGCCTTTTCCTTGATTCCACAAATATTACTTGATTTTGTGGCTATAACCATATCGACAATGTATTGTTTTTCTTTTTATTAATTTTTAACCATTTTCTACTTTTGGAAGTACATATTGGGATTAAAAATGATAAGTATTACTTTACCTAACATGCCTCGGTAAAACTAGAATATATATATATATATATATATATATATATATATATATATATATATAACTGGTTGTTACTCAATTTAATTATTAAAATTAGTATTATAATAACTCGGTAATGATAGAATGCATATCTATTTCAATCTACCTTGAACGAGTATATATAAATTTCACATTAATTATTCACTTGTCCATGAAAAATATTGATGTTTATATGAATGATACAATAATGAAGATGCTTCATTTAGCTATGAAGAATAAAAGATGTTATATCTATATATACTTCTCCATTATTAGTTATTTTCACACAAATTAAGAAAGTATAATTTACTAGTTAAAATATTTGAAATTTTATTTATACCCTTAAATTTTCATTAATTGAGACACATATTTAATGAAACATTTTTTTTCAAAAAGTGCTTAATATAGAAAGTTGAAGTGAAATAGTAGTAATATATAAAATTGAAAATTAAAAGACATATCAATATAGTATCGAGTCTATCTTTGTGGGAGGGGCAAAAATAGTAATCAGACCTATATTTGTGGGAAGGAGGAAATATAATCACACACTCAAAAATAAAAATTAAACACACCCCAAAAAATAACTTTCTAAAACCTCTCATTCTTTAAAAAAAAAAAAAAAAGTGTGTTTAATAAGTTTTGGAGTGTGTATGTCACCTATAATTTTTTTTTTTTTTTTTTTTTGAGTTAAAAGAAAGAAGACAAGGATTTATTAAAAGAAAGAAATAAAGATGGATGGAAAAACTCGAGGATTAAGAAAAAGAATTAGTGAGAATTAGAATCAAGATCTCTTTTCAATTTTAAGCTAAATATATGATGCATTGGAATCAATTCACCCACATTTCCATTATTTCCAACCTCTATTTGTCCCTCTTGTGCTTCTATATTCATCCTAATTAATCTAGTTGACCAAATTTCTAACTTTGCATCTTTCTTTTTTTTCTTCCCTTTTAATCATTCCTTTTGTTTTTTTCTTTTTAAAGTTATAGTTGCCTAGTTGGGACGAGGATTCAAACTGGACACTTACTCAAGTTAAATATATGTATTAAATCTATCAACTCTTCTTATGGATACATGTTAATTAACATGTTCATTAATCATTCAGTATGTCAAAATCGTACAATGCAAAAGTCTTATGCAAAATTTGCTTATTTGATTTTAATACTATTGTGAATTGGAAACATTAATATTTGTTACTTGTGTGTGAGTAACACTCTCAATAATTAGACATTTCAAAGTGTCATCAACATAAAAGACAGATGAAATACAATCCAACATAACTATGACTTGTTAACAGAACATAATAAATATATTGTGTGTTTATGAAGGAATTAAAAAATAATGATCCTAATCTTACATATAAGCATAATAAATCTTTTTAATTAATTAATTTTGTGGAGATCATTTAGTTTGATTTGCTCAATGATGATAGAGTCATCACCATATATACATCACATTATTCCATTTTAAGATACATAAAAAGTTACATATATATATATATATATATATATATATATATATATATAACGGCATATCTTAATATTGATGTGCTTATTATTGATGTGTATAGATCATTTTTTCTATAATCTTATGATCTGAAATTAATAATTACGCTAGATATGCGACACATCAACAGTGCTTTAGATGTATTCATGGTGGGAATCACAACTAAAAGCAAATTGTTGTTTTTGTATGATTGGTTTTCTCTAATTTTTTAAGATAAAGAAATATAATAAATGGAGGAATATCAAGTCCAAATATAGGGAATTGAACAAAAGGTTATGAAATGACAAGAAAGAATGTAAG
The DNA here is from genome assembly GCA_946896805.1 of Scutellaria galericulata. NCBI lineage: Eukaryota > Viridiplantae > Streptophyta > Magnoliopsida > Lamiales > Lamiaceae > Scutellaria > Scutellaria galericulata. Next base: position 13,485,253 of record OX335797.1, read on the forward strand.
AATGAAAAGAAAGTAGTTTGAAGGATATAATTATGGATGGTAAGGCATATTCTTGCCTAAAGCAACTGTCACATGGACAATAATGATGTGTTCAAAAGTTAAGGAATAGAATTTTTGGACCAGTGTATAAAATTTTACGATTCTTTTGGGCCATTTATTTATTTTTCTATTGTCTATTATTTTACTTAAATCTTTGCTATGGTTAAGGCTATTGCATCACACCATATTAATTTAATTTCTTCATCAAACAAAAAAAAATGAAAAATCCAAACTGTATTGCAATTTGGAAATCACTTTCTTCACATAGTTGTTTGTCCCTCGTTTTAAATTAATTAGTAGACAGGGGTAAGAAGTTTTTCTATCTTCTGAAATATAATCCTTGTAAATAGGGTTGATCATAAAATTTGAAAAACCTTTGCAACACCCATCCTCATCAAACCATTTTTTCTATTTTATTTATAAAAAAACACAATTAAAAAAATTACCAAAACTACACCGCCATGTATGGTTGGTTATAATTGTTGAAAGGATTCTCTGTTGTTTAAGGTTGATTGTATTGAACTTTGAATCTGATAAATATAGATGAAAATTTATTTAATCCTTCCATCATAAATGATTGTGATTTAAACACTTAGCACCTAAACTGCCACCTAATTCGATTTCTAGAACACTGGTATTTAAAGGGATATATATTTTTTTTCCTGAGACATTAATAATAGTTAAGAAAAAGTAAATAATACATGAAATTGGGTTATGTTTTTTGGGTACAGACTGTTGGTTTTGCTCCCCAGATACATATTTGGGCTAATATTGGACTCACATTCTCATTTGGCCCAGTAGCTATAATAAGCCCACCAACAAACCATATTTCGGCTTCTTTCTTCTTCTCAGTCGCAGACATAGAAACGACGACGTCTCGAACTTGCAGGTTTCCTCTGTCAATTTACCATACGGTGGAGTGGAGAGAGAGAAACCCTAAAGTTTTTATTTCCCCATTTTGACATGGCGTGGAGGCAAATCCTGAGTGGGAGCGCAAGATTATCCTCACTCCATTCAAATTACGTATCTGGGATTGCCAAATTCTCCTCCAAATCCAACCCTTACATCGGTAAGAATTTATTGAATGATCTTATTTTCTGTTTGAAGCTTCTTCTTCTGCGGATTAACAAATGGAGTGCATTTGTTTTAATTGAAATGACAGTGAAAGTAGGGATACCGGAATTCTTAAATGGAGTAGGGAAAGGATTGGGGAATCATGTGGAGAAATTGGAATCTGAGGTTGGAGACTTGCAGAAGCTTCTCGTCACTCGAACCATTAAGCTCAAGCGACTCGGAATCCCTTGCAAAGATGTAAGAAATATTCTCCTTTTGTATGTATGTATATATAACAGATAGTAGAGATGTTTGCTTTAGGGTTTGGATTCTGCTGTGTGTTCTAATGCTGCATTTGGTTGGTGTGAATTTGGGTGGCTCACAGAATTGTTTTATCATTTCGTATTGTGTTTGTTACCATCTTAATTGTGGATTTGTATTTTAGAAACAGATGATGATTGAACTTGGTGAGAAAAGTAAATGTTGATGAGATAATAGTAAATTTTTAACTGGATGTTAACGTACGAAAATGAGAATACATTGAGCAAGCACAAGTTCTTGAGTTTTTTCGTCGATTTGTTTAGCTCTTGCAGGCACAAGTTGTCTTGATTACAAAATCAAGATCCATAGTGAAAACACAGGCTAAAACCATGAATAGAGTATCATCCAAATTCCAATCTATCTGAAGTGCTTGCTACAATTTCTAACTCTTTTCTATAACATTCTTAATTTTTTTGGAAAAAGTAAAAGTATGAACAAATCGAAAGTTGCAAGGTCCTGATTTTGGAACAGTCATCTTGGCCATGTTTAATTCTTCATTTTAAGCTCCACTAAGCTGCCATACATGTGCTTTCAGTGTCATATCTCAGCAACAGATGCTCACTGGGTTTTCTTATTGTTTGATGTATGATAGAATTAGATTGTGCCACTTATTATCCTTTATGTTTTGTAGCCTTTGTTATCCCAGTTTTATTTGTTATGCCTTTGTTAAGTCATAGATAAAAGTGAGACCAACCCATTGGTTGGTAGTCTTTGCTTATGCCAGTTTCATAGATAATAGTCAAATCATCCCATAAAATAGGTAAACAAAACCAATAAAATCGAAATCACATTTTTATATTCATTCACATGTTTGCAGATTTTTTCAGTTCCAAAACTTGTGTGCTACTAAATATTGAGCTTTGGTGTCTCCGATCTTGGTCCATCATTTCAGTTTTGAGAAAATATGTATTGATCTGATTGTGGGATTTGTAAGTAGCCTACCAATTTATGCTTGTAGTGATGGAGCTGTTTACCCTTACCAATTATGTGAAGTTGATTATTCCTTTCATGCTGCTACATTTAAACCGGATAAATGTATAGATTCACATTACATTGTTTTGTTTTTACAGAGAAAACTGATACTCAAGTATGCTCACAAGTACAGGCTTGGACTGTGGAGGCCTAGAGCCCAGCCTCTAAAATCTTCATAAGTGTTGCGTTTTCACGATTCAGCTCTTGCATTCTGAAACTTTATTAGGGTTTCAGGTTTAGGTCTATAAATTATGTTGGGTAGTGGAAACTTTACCTGGCCAAGTATTTCGAAGCTTGTTTTTTTTTTTTTTTAAAAGAGTCATCCGTCTCTTGTAGTCAAAGTATCGACAGTAGACTGATTTTTCTGCACTTTTGCATAATCTGTTAGAAGATACATATAGTTCCCTAAGCAATAGCCAGAGGCATGCAAAAGATCTGAACTGCAGTTTTGACAGCTTCAACATCTATATCTATAAGTTTTCCTGTGTCTGAAGAAATTATTGCACACTTCTTCTCTTCTGGGTTGGGGACAAATACATTTGCCTTTTCACTTGAACTGAACAATGCCACACTGCAGAAACAATACAAGATTTTATATGTAATAAAGTTATATTTCAAGAGTGGTTTTGCAGTTATTTCTAAAACATTATCACCTTGGTTTTTGGCGAGCATTTGCAAGTTGTATGGCAGCTGTGTTCGTCGCAATCACACCAGCAGAGTCGTTTATCAGTGCTGCGAGCTAACGAAGCAAAACACAACACATTCTTGCATTATAAGAATCAATCTACTTTGTAGTGATTTAGGTTTGTATAAAAGCAAACCTGGCCAGGTGTGGTGATGAACACTATACTAGCTTCTTCTCCAACCACATATTCAACATTTTCTCTTTCCTTCTCATGTGGAATCACAAATACTGGTGTAACTCCCCTGTTTCATGTTGTTAATCAAGAAAGTTTGGTCTTAGATTACATCACACTTGAAAATGTGTGACATTAGTGCATAATACCTTATCACACTAGCTATCTCATCCCAAGTCTCAATAGGCAGCAAGCTATCAGTATCTCCCCTGGATTGCATTGAAGCCTTTGAGTCTGATTTGATCCCATGAATCACAATGTATCTCCCCTTCACTGCCCCAATGCTCGTATACTTTGCCTCAACCACCTCCTTCAGCTTTCTTGAAATCGAGACTCTCAGAGGCAACACGGGCTGCCTTGGAACGCTACGAAATGGTTTCCCTAGCCAGTCAATCATCTGATGATACCTAAACCACAGCCCCAAATACACCATCACTACCAAGAAAGAAAGAAAAAAAGACTAGTTTTGGATTCTGGATCCCCTCATGTGCACACAACAAAGCAACAACTCTTGCCAGTAGAGCGACAACAGTTGTTGCTTTGCATAGTAGCATAATACGTACATGTTATAACCACCGTCAGATAGGTTAGTGCTCTCGGGTGTAAAAGTTTTGGACAAGAATAGCCCCGCCCCGGCTGCGTTCACATTGGGATAAACATAGCTAACTCTGTCCCTTGCAGTGGACATGAACAAGAATGCTCCATGGCCAATCCCAGCTAGCTTAGTTGACAAGATCATATCATAATACCTACCCTGCAAATCATCCAAGAATCACACCAACTCTCATCACTCACAACCTACCAACTAAAAAAGACTAACCTTAATAACACCAATCATGTCAGTATACTCAGATGGATCAGGGAAATGATCCTCAATATCATACTCATTAGTCCACCTCACATTCTTGTTGATCTCATAAGTCTGTTTCCCTCTGGCTGATGTTATAACATCAATTTGCACACCCGGATACCGATCCTTGATCAGCTGAATGGCCGGAAAAAACAGCAGGTTCTCGTAAACACCACCCGAGATCACACAGCAACACCTCCTAACATCCCCTCTTATCTTGAGCCCTAATGAAGCAACCTCCACTGCATAGCCCTTTGGGAACTTGAGAAATCCATAAGGGTTGCCGGGGTCATCAGGGGGCCGGGGATCCTCATCTTGCTTTCCGTCGGAGTAGTGGGCCCCATACTCCATCTCAGGGTCATCACCCTGGTCAAAAGGGTCCAGCCATGGGTTCTTCTTCTTGGCATTGGGCCGGGTTGAGGAGCCCAGTTTTCGGGTGGAGAAGGATTGATCCCATGAGTAGGTGTTGAAGGAGAAGATGGGGGATTTGGTGAGTGGGATTGAAGGTGAGATTGAGAGACAAGGTGGGATGGGTTTTGGAGGGAAAAGAGTGGCAGCCATTGTTTTTGGTGTGAAGAAATGGTGGGAGGAGAAATAGGTAGATAAGTGAACGTTGGATTTGAATGTGTGAAGATAGTTGGATAAGTGGGTCCCTTCTAAAACCAACCTCTTTTTCTTGATTTATTTCTTACGGGTCTTCTTTTTTATTATTATTTTCTTTTTTCGTTTTATATAGCTCATAAAGTAAGGGAGTCAAGGGACTGCAGTTTTTTTTGGAATGATTTTGTTATGTAGTATATTTTATAAATTTGCAAATGTGAAACTACAAGTTCGATGTTTTAAGTTGAATTTGGTAAGTGAAAAAAAAATCCAAGTAAATCGAAAAGTCAAATAATAAAATTTAGGGTGAGATTATCCGCATCTCAAGAATATCTAAGTACACCCCAATTTTTTGTCTTTTCAATTAAAAAAATTAAAAGATAAATAAATTCTAGTTTTATCCTTGAAATAAATAAAAAAATCAAAACCCTATTTCTTCAATCTCTCCCTCCTGTCTTTTTTTTTTTTTTTTTTTCTCTTTTCTAACTTTTTATACTTGATTTTTTAGGAATAATACAACAACATAATAAAAATCATTTCACGGATTAACTAAATATGTAAAAATTCATCTAAAAATCATGAAAAAAACACAAAAAAAAAAAAAGAATTATGATGCCTCCGTTCGACCCTGATTAGTCGAACATACAAAGGTGTGTTCGATCACTGAGTGTCGAACACACAAAGATTTGTTCAACCACCGAACGTCGAACACATTATCACATGTTCGACGTCCCGAACACACCTTGAACACACTATATGGCTTTGTTCGACCCTGGTTGGTCGAATACACAGAGGTTTGTTCGACCACCGGACGTCAAACATGTTATAGTGTATTCGACCAACCAGAGTCGAACGAAACCATCAAGTTTTGATATACTTTTTTGCATTTTTTACACGATATTTTAAACTATTTTTAGACCGTTTTTACATATTTAGTTTGTTTGTGAATAATTTCCATTATATTGGTGTGTTATTCTTCAAAAAATCAAAAAAGAAAATTAAAAAGAATGAAAGAAAAAGGAACAGAAGAAGACGGGAGAGGAGGGAAAGAATTGGAGGACGAAAATCAAAAAGTTTGGGGTGTGATTAGAAATCCTTGGATGTGGATAATCCCACCCTTATTTGGTTTGGTTTTTCGGTTGGCTTTGCAACGTGAACTTGAATAAGTTCTATTCAAAAATTCGAAACTCGTCCAGATGAACACTTGTTTTTTTTTCTTTTTCTGCCAAATACAATAAATAAAATTACTGAAATTTTCATGAAATATAACTATAATATTTTTTTTGAAATGGAGGGAATATATAATAGCTATAACATAAAAAATCATTAGGAAATAAAAAATAGAAGAGACGGAGGAAAAATAATTGGTGTAGTCTTTTCTTTAGCATGCTATTTCATTATATATTTTGAGATAATTTTAATACTTTTATTTATATTAAATGACATGATTAAATAATATATAATGGATATTAAATTCATTAAATACTAATTAAAATATATATTATTATCGATGGATTCGGGTGTGGTTATATGCAAATAAAATATCATTTTTGAATTGAATTATGGGGTGTATTCCAAAAAAAGAAAAAAAGTACAAGGGTAGGTAGGATGTAGGCTAAAATGCCCTGTCCATAATTCTGCTATTTATTGGAATCATTTTACTAGAATACTATAGAAAGTTTTTAATGTGAACTTCTCTCCCTAATATATTTACATGTACATTTATACTTTAGTTTTTCATTTTTAATTAATCCATCTTTTTAGAATCATCAATTCTTACGTGTAAAACACAGATCTAAATTGATCAAATGCAAGTTAAGTGTTGTTGATCAACAATAAATATGTTCGACTAAATCTATTTCATAACTTGATCGTGCTGGATTTATATTATATTTAATATTACTTTCAAAATGTTGGTGATTATTATCAATATTTAGAGGTGCTCAAGCGGTTCGAACCGCCGGTTCCGATAGAAAACCTTGAAGGACCAAACCGGAATCGAATCGTGGGGATTTCGGTTTCGGTTCCAGTTCCGGTTCGAACTGCCGGTTTGGACGACTTGTTTTCTTTCTTTTTTTTATTTTTTTAATATTTTTTTACAATTTTTAAAAATTAAATTTGCATATAAATATTACAATTATTCATATATTACAAAATAACAATGTTTTTTGAGCAAATAATTTGATATAAATTAAAAAATAGAACTTACATTTACAAGTTACAACAATACTACATTACAACTTATAAGTTACAATTTCAAAAATTAGAAATTACAATTTAAATACAACCAAATACAAACCATAAATCTAAAAAAATTACAACTTATAATACAAATTAATAGTAATAATCAATATAATTTAAAATTAAAGAGTAAAATACCATAAATACATAATATTATTTATATAAAATATAAATTAAAAAAAACCCAGCGGTTTGGAACCACCGATTAAACCGCCGAACCTTCGAACTATGGTTTGCGATTTCAATTTGGAACCGAAATCGGGTTAACGATTTTCTGAACCGTTGACCCTAGTTCGATTTCGATTTTCTGAACCGGATGAACACCTCTTATAAGATTCTAGCTACCATAAGAGACTGAGTCAAAATCATGAGAAATGTTGATCTGGCCAATGATATTGAATTAGTACAAAACTATGTATCTTTGGTGGCATTCAAGATTAGATGTACATTAATTGTAAACTTAAGTGGTCTGAATGATAAATGTCCTGCTTGCATGAGCATTAAGAACACGTGTTGTAAATTAACTATGTAAAATTAACTATATAAATCATCATTACAATTCCACTAATTTTGTACATAAATAGGAGTTCTTTTCCAATGTAAATGTAACAAAATAATTATTTGTTTTTTAGAGTTTTTCCAATGTAAATGTAATAAACTAATCCATTCTCATACTACTCAAAATCAGGGTGCATTTTGGTTTCTCTCTCTAGGGTTCCTATTCCCTACTTAGATGGCCACCATTACAACAATGCACTTCCAAAATCTCACTCGAAAAGCCCTAATTTCTCTTACCCTATGATTCTCTTGAAATTCGAAATTTCTACTGATCTTTACGAGTGGTGATTGACAAAATCCATGAATTTCTCCGAACCAGACTCTCGAGCTGTGCTCGGGCCGGCAGGAAACAAAGCCAGATCCATCGAATTAAGGAAGCCCAAGTGTGAAAAGATGCAGAGGTCACAGAGCATTGATGAGACTAAGGGGAAGAAGTCACCGGCGGCATTGCATTCTCCGGAGAAAATCCCATCGCCGGTGAGCCTTAGGAAGAGCGGCAGCACTGCCGCGTCGATTCTCAGTAAGCGGCAGCCGAATTTGTCACTGAGTGCTTCGTGTTCTTCAGATGCTTCGTCGGATTCTTCTCATAGCCGGGCATCGACGGGTAGGGTTAGAAGGGGGAGTGGGACATACACGCCGCCATTGAGGAGGAAACAACAATGCAGCTCTAAATTCGATAATAATGTGTTTAAGGATGGTCATGTGAAGAATGTTGGGGTCGAGTGTGATGGTGTGGTGGTCGATGGTGCTGAGGTTGAGGTTAAGAAAAGATGTGCTTGGGTGACTTCGAACACTGGTACATTTCTTATTGATTCTTTTTGATAATTAATCAATTACAATCTACAATTTTTTGTTTCATTTGGATTGGTGGATTGATGCTGTGATGATCTGAATTTGGAGATTTGTTCACCTTCCAATCTGGGGTGATTTGGCTTCTGAGGATTCATAGATTATCTGATAAGTGGGTTTTAGGGTTTCAGTGATGTCTTTCCTGAATTGTGATGTTGTTTCAAGTTGAATTGTGGATGAACATTAGTATAATTGTTCTACAATCACTATATGGTCTAAATTTGGTGTTTGTTTTTGGATTAGAATTGCCGAGGTGGCTCTAGTTCAGCATTACCTTTGCTGATTGTTTTTTCTTAACTTAATACACCTAAAATATGATTGTTGTCTATTGAAAACTAATAATCATCCGCCATGAAATGAACTTGTTTACTCACAAATCAAATGTTTCTTGACTGGAGGGTATCTTTGACAGAAATATTGTACTTAATGAAGTTTCCGTTCCCTACTAATTGTTGAGTACACCAGGTTTTCTTTATGAGCATAAGTTATCTTGTAGGTTAGTGGATAGATGGCATTTAATGCTATTCTTGTTTCACCTATTATTTGCAAGTAAATCATCTGCTGGCTTCTACACACCAAGTGAGCAGGTCCAACTAACTTGTGGAAATGATAGGAGCTGTAAATCACTGACAATGATCTGATAGTGAAGAAAAATAAGGATAAAACTCGTAGCCTCATTAAAAAATTGTCTTATATAAATTAGTCTTTATCTATTGCCCACACTCTACAACTCTCATAAATCTTATTTCCCTTTTGGTTCATGCTCATTAATTTTTTTTTATTTTTTTAATATTTTCTGTGCCTTTGACCAGAGAAGAAGGATAAGAGAATGGGGTACCACTCACAGGCCACAGCATTGTCCAATAAACTGAATATTGCATATTGATAACCATTAAAGATAGAGGATGCTGGCATATTTAACCAATATCTTTCTTAAGTTATCTCTGTTAGAAACTTGCATATATTTTTTTGTTGCTAAGACCATTCTTTGTTGGAAATACAATTTTTTTTCCTTTTTTTGATCATAGACAAAAAAGAGATTTGTTTTACATGGGACAAAGAATAAGTGTTTGATGTGTGAGTTAAGACATTGAGGTAACAAAATTCTTCTTAGGCCTATGCTGTATGATGTGATGCCATTTTCTGTGCGTTTCTCTGATGTTATAAAATAGGTGACGTGTCTTTGGAGTTATTTTGCAAACAATGCTCTCTTGATTTTACATTATTCTTTGCAGCTAGTTTTGCTTTCAACAATTTATTTGGAAACTAGCAGCCCTTTTGGCTCATAATGTCTCACAACAACTTGCAGCAGCTTCTGTAGTTCAATGTTCTGATTGGTTTTCTTCTCTTTGAAGATCCTCTATATACTGCTTTCCATGATGAAGAATGGGGACTTTCTGTTCATGATGACAAGTAATTTCACTAGCCAAACTTACTTATCCTATTTGTTGCTTACTATTTCTATGCAGCTATTTTACGGCTTCCTCATTTTACATTGACTTGCTTCTAATGGTTTTCAGGAAACTCTTCGAACTGCTTACCTTTTCCACTGCTTTGGCTGAACTAACATGGCCTGTTATTCTTAGTAGAAGGCATATATTCAGGTATATTAGCATTTGCCCTGGTTTTAAGCATAGAAACAAAATGATCACGACAATCAGAAGATATGACTGGTTAAATCTGATCATTTTGGATTTGTTGGAATTCAGGGATGTCTTTCTGGAGTTCGATGCAGTTGCTATGTCAAAATTAAATGAGAAGAAAATCTCAACACCAGGAAGTCCTGCAAGCTCTCTTCTATCTGAACTAAAGCTGCGGGCAATTATTGAAAATGCACGTCAGATTTGTAAGGTATGCACCAACTCCTTGGTTTAACTACATATTTCTTCTCTATTAGTATACTGGATACAAGATCATATGACACAAATGGTTTTGCTAAACTATAGCATCTTTTTTTTAAAACACCTTTGGGAGATGCTTGTCTTGCAACATGAATACACATTAAAATTTAAGAGGAAATGGTCAAAGCACCAGTTATTTTGTCAAGTTCTATGTTTTAAGCTTATCAGCTGCGATATTCCGAGGTAGTGATTGGTGTTACATGTTGTTCCATCAAAAATACTTACTAGAAAATATATTAATTACATTGATTTCATATGATGCCAAACAAGTTAGTTGCTTCATTACAAGAAGATTGATCAAACTAGAAAAATTAAACAAAGATTTAGATGAGATCAAGCAAAACAGATTTATCATCCTCTACCTTGAAAAAGAGGTAGGCAAGTCATAGGTTGGATTCTTTCTTCAAGCATATGTAAACTAAAACCCAATGACAAGTGATTCTACGTGATGAATGATGCTTAACTATCTAACTCATAGGTGTAATGACACATTCCAACAATATTTAAATCAGTAGCCTGATGTTTTGTGTGCTTTACTTATTGTGCAGCTTATCGATGAGTTTGGCTCTTTCGACAAATACATCTGGGGTTTTGTGAACTACAAGCCTATTGTTAGTAATTTTCGTTATGCTCGTCAAGTCCCAATTAAGACATCGAAAGCAGACATGATAAGCAAAGATCTAGTTCGAAGAGGATTTCGAGGAGTTGGACCTACTGTTGTCTACTCATTTATGCAAGTTGTCGGAATTACAAATGACCATCTTATCAGTTGTTTTAGACATCAAGAATGCGTAACTCGGGGTGATTTACGGGACAAGAATGATGGCATAATGTCCAAGAACGAAGTGAAACCACCCAAAGATGTACTAGAGTTGGAATTAATTAGAGATATTGATGATCTAAGTTTATCTGGGTAAAATCTCCTGTGTAATCTATTATGTAATTTGTGTGTAGTTTCCCACATCTGGATAAGTTTCATGTACAAATAATTATAAATTATTTGGTTCTTTTCTTGATTGTAGAGAATAATGATGTGCAAAAGTTGTCAAATCTCAATGACTCTCATTTCACCTCAATTTTCCAAATGTTCAACTAACAAAAATGTACATCTCATACTCTACTCTTCTAACCACCCTACCATTTCTCAGTGTGATTGTTTTGTTGAAGAAATTTCCCAGAAATGGCAGCTGCTAAAGCTGCTTTGAAACTGGGATCTTTGGTTAAAGTAGATGCCATCTGTTCAACTAAGTAGTGTTGGAGTTGTGGTGCCTCTACTCTGCCTCTCAAATTCCTCGTTTCGTCGGGCTTCGATTTGGTAAGATCGAGAGTGATTGTTGGTGTCGACGAGCTGGGAGGAGTCGAGCATGGCATGTTGCCAAGTGTCAAGCCCCGACTGGTGGAATTGGCCTCGACTTTCGAAGGGTGAGGGTGGTTGTGTTCTCCTTCGTACGTTGCAACTACTATCGATTGATCTTCTATGCTTCTTTGAACCTGAGATCACATGCACCGATACACACGTCTCAGAAACCTTAAAGAAAATCCTAAGGTTGTGTTTGGATGGAGCAATTTGAAATTCATAGCAGTAAATCCATTCACTTCAAATTTTGTGCAACTTATACGAATTCAAATCGAGAAATTACCTTCTTCTTAACGGGGCAAGAAGGGGCAAAAGAACACTTGAAGTAAGCTCTTGGAGAAGGGTTGTCTCTTGTCACCTTCTGTCCATATTTCCTCCATTGATAACCATCTTTTACTATCTGCAAATGTTGATAGCTTATCAATACAAGTTGATAACTTATCAACTTATCACACAACGAGCGATCGATTAATTGAGACTTACGAGGGTCGTATCGGATGATTCAGTTCGGACATGAACCTGGGAGATCTTAGCCTTGATAACTTCTTCTCTAGATTTCTTGGATGAATCCTCGTCACTAGATGAGCTCTCAGAGGGGCCCATGTTGTTGGTTCCATCTATAACGTTACCGTTAACGTTGTCGTTGGCATTGTTATTGATGCTGCTCTCAGGCTTCCTCTTCCTAGGATTCTTGCTGGTGTACTCCGTTAACTGGTTTCTGAGTTCATTGTAATTCTCACACATCGCCGTTAACATCTCCGTTAGCTTCTTGTTTTCAGCACTCACCCTATTTAGCTCCTCCATCAAAGCCCCTCTCTGTGAATTAAAACAAAGTTAACATCAGATAATGTTGTTATTACACACATGCTGACTAGGCGTCCATGTCTTTTGCCACGTCAGCAAGTAGCATCTCTCTCTCTCTCTCTCTCTGAGTGTTTGTTTGTTTATTCTCACCTCTTGATGAGCATGAGTTGAATTTCCTCCGAAGTGAATGAACTTGCTCTCAACAGCTTCATGTTTCTGAAACCAAATTAAAGCAAGAAATGAGCACCAGATTTTAATTTGTCTATTCAAAATTAATGAATTCAACATGAAATAAAGTCGATCAACGTACCTTTTGGAGATATTCATCAACAGCTCTTAGAGGCTTCGAATTGAGATCCAATGAAGTGTTGAGTAGACTGGTGAATTCCATAGATTTTTCTTGAAAATTCAAGCTCTTAATTTAATTCCAAATATTGTTTCTTGAAGCAGCATCTAATGAAGAGAAAACAGATACAGGCTTATATATATAAGCAGACACCCCACCCCACCCCCTCAAGTTGTACTATAAGGAAGGTAGAGGGGAAGCGGGGATAATCATTCAACAAAGATTAAATAAATAATTACCTTTTTTAGAGAGTTGTAATTTGGAATTATCCAATTCCAGGCATTTATTTATACAACAACATGACTTGTGTGGCCAAGAAAAGTAAAACCTGTCGGTTTGAATGTTATCTTCATTATAACTTGTATAAATTAATCCCACATATCATATTTTAATTTAATTATTTATACGAAATTTCACACTTTCGATCTATAATTTTTCATTAAAGTATCGAGAATTACATGACTTATTAGGGTAATTAAATTAAATTAGTTAGTGAGAGAAATCGGTATAGAAAAGGTCAAAGTCACGCCCACCTTAAGAAGAAAGAAGAAGAATAGAACATGTATATATATATATATATATATATATATATATATATATATATATATATATATATATATATGGATAGGTAGCTTATAACTCATAGAAATTGACCAATTAATTAAAATAGACATATGGTCTTTATTTAATATTACTATACAAATTTGTCATTACGTAGGAGTGGAGTGGACTACTATTATTTTATTAGAAGAGGCTGCATTTGGCGCATTTTCCACGTTACGGTCTTATTTTTAGTTCACACCTTTCCATTCAACCAATCATAATCTCCATTATTTTTATCTTTCATTTCATTTTATTTTATTGTTAAATAACAATCCTTATAACATAGTGGTGTACAAATGATGATTAGGAAAACCACCGAGGTAGGAACCGGAATCGAACCGTTATACGGACAATTTTAGTTTCAATTCGAAATTGATTGTTCTGATTTAATTATCGATTCGAATCGTTTTATAATTAATTACATTCTAAAAATGATGATATATTGTATTGAACAACAATTTCTTTGAGTTAATAAATTGGAAGAAGTAGAATTTATATTACAAATTATATTTACAAGTTACTAACTTAAAAAATTAGAATTTATAATTTATAAGTTAGAGTTGTACAAATTACAACAAACTACAAATCTACAAAAGTTACATTTACAAGTTATAACTTAAAAGATTAGAATTTATAATTTACAAGTTAGTTATACAAAGTACAACAAACTACAAATCTTTAAATCTACAATTTACAAGTTACATATACAATTATTTTATATAGAAAATTTATGAGTACAATTCATAATATTATTCTTACAAAATCTAACTTCTAATAAATAAAAAATCTAAAACCGTCGATTCACGGCTGGAAATATATGGAACTGGAACGGAACTATATTATTACAGTTCCCGATTTGGATTTGGAACCAAAATTAGGATTTGAGTTAATAAAAGAAATATCTATTTTTTCAATGATAGAATTTCGTCTCATTAATTTATATCTGTAAAACCACATCATATATATATATATATATATATATATATATATATATATGTATTATTTATGTAAAATTAAGTTAAAATGACGAGTACAAATCAAGAATACAAGTGGGATTAATGTCAAACACAATATTTGAACACTTCATTGAGAAATAATATTCCAAACTATATTAAATGTATCCAAGAATTTTACATTCACGTGCTTCTAGTCCAACAAATTCTCTGACCAAATAAGGACCAACTTTTTCCTTCAATAATTTTCTACGTATTTCACATGAATACACTAAGATAGTAATTAGTTTAATTTGTTTTATCTCAGGTTTGCAGTGGGAACAAAATCTAAAAAAGGCCTCACTCAAATTAAATGCAATGAACTAAGAAAACGTGTCAAAGTTGTCTGGTCTTTCTAATTAGGATTCAGAATAAATAGAAGAATATATGATTACATCTTGTCTATTGTTTTCATCTCAACTTTAAACTTCCATTTTTATCCAACTATGAGTGTTGATTTTTTATTTTTTTTTTAGTATTTATACTCGTTTTTTAAAATGTTTTAGAAGGATATAATGAAAAAATGAATCGAGGAAATATATATTTAAATTTATTTTATATCTTCGTGATTTCATTTAAGTGTCCCTTTAAAATTCTGTGAAAAACTAAAGAATATAGCATATTTATTAATATTTCCATAAGTAATCATGGAAAAAGCATCGAATTAATTAGAAAAAAAAACAATTGTAAAATCGTATAAAAATCCTTATAAGTTTGGAATAAAATTGTATAAAAATAAAAGTAAAATGTAAAACAAAATAATAGAAACAAGTTGAGTCTCGAAAATGACATTTAAAAAGAATCAAAGGGAATAACACATTTCAAATGTTCTTCTTTACATCCATTATCCACCTTTGATGTAGATTTTCTTTAGTTTTATCTTGAATTCTGTAAAAAATGGTTGGAACCAAACTTCACTAATAAAAATTAAATATTAAATATTTGAAAAGGAAAAGGAAGGAAGAAGGTGGAACTTTTGGACCTTGGTAGTGACCATTCAAAGCTGACTTTGAAAATCATCATAAAGTTTTGGTCCTCAACCACCTGCCTCTTTATTCATTTCTTATATTATTATTATTATTATTATTATTATTATTATTATTATTATTATTATTATTATTATTATTATTATTATTATTATTATTATTATTATTATTATTATTATTATTATTATTATTATTATTATTATTATTATTATTATTATTAATATTGATGGTTTCCTTCTAATTCATTTCTTAATATATACACTTTTAGAATTGACCTTTTTTGGGATGGTTTTTATTGAGTATCGATAAATTCAATATGGGATCAATCAATAACACCTAAATGGTAGATACAAGTTTATTATTATTATTTTTTTTAATAGTTAAAAATGGTAGACATAGCAATACAACACAATGTTTTGGAAACAAGACTTGAAAAAGTCAACAAAAAACAGTAGTGGTTGGTACTAAAAGTCAACATAAAACAAAACCGGCTTTGACAAAACCATCGTCGGTGTTGGGGGTTCTACGTCATGGACCTGAGCTCATGACTTTATGACCTAACCCACGCCCCAGGCCCACCTTTTATCATTAGGTTGTGTTTGGATTGAAGACCAAAATTACGGTATCGGTAGAAATATTGATATTTTAATTTTACGGAAATATCAGTGGAAATATCGTTAAAATTTGGAAAAATTATGAAAATTTTGGAAATTTGGATATGGTATTTGACAAATTTTATGACTAACTGATAATGTTAAAATGTTCACCGTGGACAATTCTTAATATGTCTACCGATGATATATATTAATCTCATACCTTAAATTATTGAATGTGAAATTAATAGATATATTAAATATCTGACACCTCAGCAGTTGACACATATTAATGTGTCTACTGTGAGTAGATTAGCAGGACTGTATAACTAACATCAATACATATATTCAACTCAAAATTTCAGACAAAATGACATATTTATTACAAATATAGAGATAAAATAAATGTTGTCTGGTTTGATAACACGAGAAATTCAATTTTTTTAATATATTATTACTAATACCAAATTGAACTCATATGAGGTTCAAATAAATTATATAACATGTCATCTTGATTTAAACAATATTGGTATCAAGTTATAATATTATCTAAAGGAATTATTTCAACTTTGATAATTTTTTATAATACACATTACAATTATAATGTGTAAATTATAATATTATTTGAATACAAAATATATTTTAAATCTATATTTACCAATATTTTACCAATATTTATTTCTACGATTTTCCAACAATTTGTACTATGGATTCATTGATTTCGAAATCACTACTGACATGTACCGATATTTTATCGATACTTTGCCGAAATATTGTTACAACCCTCTTTTGTATAGGCAACTCGATTCTAGCGAAATTCCGCGATATCCTAATCTTTGGTTTGGACTAGGGGTGGAAATCGGACGGATCGGGTCGGAAATAGGGTGTTTCGGAATTGAAAAACCAATTCCAATTCCGTTCCAAAATTTTTCGGAATTGTAAAATCCATTCCAATTCCGATTGTTCGGAATTTTCGGAATTCCGAAATTTTGGAATTTTTCGGAAATTTCCATATATTTTTTCATTAAAATAATAAATTTATATAAAATGTTATCATTTTTAATGAAATTTATATTATATTTACCTATGTAAATTAGATATTCACTTTTTATTTTATATAAAAAAATATTTTATATATATTTTCGGAAATTTTCGGATTGGATTTCGGAATTTCTGAAAATTTTAAAACTAATTCCAATTCTGATCCGAAATTTTTCGGAAGAATCGAAAATCAGAATTTCGCAATTTCGGATTAAAAATATTCGTTACAAAATCGGAAATTTTCGGATCGGATTCGACGGATATTGGATATTCCGTTCCGATTTCCACCCCTAGTTTGGATTGATTGAAATACAATGTTTAAATCGAGTGATTTTAAATCCATTAAAATTAGAAGGATTTGAAATCAATCTATATTACTAAAATATTAATAAAAAATGAAAATGATGAATAAATATCAATTCCAACCCAACAATTTGATTTATTACTACGAATTTAAAATCTCATTTTTAAATCTCTTCGTCCAAACACCAAATGTGAAGTCTAATATGCACACCAGCCTTCTCATATTTGTAATAACATATCTTTACTTTAAAAAAATTAAGGAGAACCTTATGATATTGTTTTATTAATCTATTTAAAAATAAAAATGTGGCTGCCGCTACGAATGTAAATGACTAAAATCGAGTTAAACTTTTCATTCCTCAAACTTTTTTGAATGTAATCAAACTTCAAGAATTATATCAATACTTATTTGATGCTCACTTATTTGATTTGTCACTTTAATTATTCGAACTTGATCAATGGCTTTCTAATGGAGTCAAATAAAAGTTGAGTTCGAACAATTTAATATTTTTTTCTCTTGTTGTTATTCTTAATTTCTTACTTATTGAGCTTAGACTCAAATCTGACTTTAAGTTTTATTAAACATATAATTAAGCACAAGCTTATTTGTTATCTTCTTCATCAAACCAGCTCATTGAAATAAGCTTGCAAATGTTCTAAAGTTAGGTTTAACTTTAAGCTCTAATGACGTAGTTTATTGGGATTTATTCAAATAGTTCAATTTAATTTTCAACTCTATTAATATCGATTTGAAAAAAACTGATTCGTCAAAATCAATTCTAAAAAATTGAACCCATCTCTTCAGACTTCAGACTTGATCGGTTTGGTGTATTAAACCAGCCAGATATATTTTATAATATACAAAATTATTATACAAGAAAGCTTGTTTTCAAAATATAAAACCAAAAAACTACACCATAGTTATTTAATAATATAATTTGAATTAATTCTCAACTTGAAATCACAAAAAATATGATAATAAAATAATAATTAGGTAAACATCAAAGACTAAACCTTGGACCAAAAAGACCAAATCAAGTTCAACTAATTAAGAGCAAGTTGGTGGGTTTGTTCAATATTGAACAATCTAATCTCCTACTTTCACAAATTTGTCCATATCCATTCAAAATTAGAAATTGGGTTTACCAATCAAGAAATCTAATAAGTAATGGGCGTCTTATTCGACAAAAATTGTGGCTTTACTTCCAAGCTCATGGGTTGAAAATTCTGAATTATTTGTCTAATTAGGAAAATTAGTAATGATCAAGAAACAATCATATATAGCACATGATCATGAGATTGTTAAGAAGCTTTTATGAGTGAAATAAGTTAATTTATTTCTACACACATATAATATTAAACTTAATATAATTTTTTTTTCTGAGCATATAACAACTAGGCGGCCCGGGGAACGGATCTTAATTAGATCCGTGCCACCAATCCGACCAGGCGTGTGGGTCGCTCCCATGTGCGCCCACGCACTGCCACACCATAATTTGTGTGCGCCGCGTGCACACCTTATTCTTTATTGTATTCTGTGAAGGTATTATGTTTATACTCTTGAGGTATCACACATTTACTTTTAAGGTATCATACATTTATTCTTGAGATATTTGTGTAAAAACAACGCTCCTTTCTTCTTTTTCCTCTTTTTTTTTTCTCTATCATTCTTCTTCTTAATCTCTTTTCTTATCGATTTGTTATTCTTCTTATTTGTTTTGTACATTCTTTGTATTCTCTGTCTTCTTATTCTTATTCTTCTTCAAATTGTCATGGAGTCATTTATGAGGGGTTTTTTCTTCTTCCCATTCTCTTTTACTCATTTTCATAGATTTAGATAATTGATTGCTGGTCACAATTTATTACAATAATTTTAAAACATTGAAAATCAATTATTTCAAATAATATGAAATCATGATTTGCAAAAAAATTGACGAAAAAGATGATGAAATTGCGATTTACAGAATTTTTTAGGAAGATGATGATGAAACATTTAAAAGCTTAAGATTTTCAGTGAATGTATTAGTTGTATGCTCTTAAGGTATTACATATTTACCTTTAGAATATTAATACTGATAGTATAAGGTATTACATATTTACCTTTAGAATATTAATACTGATAGTATAAGGTATTACATATGCGTATGTTTAAGGTATTACATATTTACCTTTAAGGTATTAATATTTTTAGTATAAAGTATTACATATTTACCTTTAAGGCATTAATGTTTCTAATATAAAGTATTACATATGCATCTTTAAGGTAATACATATGTATCTTTAAGATATTACATATTTATCTTTAAGGTATTAATGTTTATAGTATAAGATATTACATATGCATCTTTAAGTATTACATATTTATTTTTAAGGTATCAATACTGATAGTTTAAGGTATTACATATTACATTTTTAACTTCAAGGTATTCAATAAATATTTTTAAGTTATCACATATTTAGTCTTTTAAATAGTTCAAATGTTCTGCAATTCATTTTTTTTCCTCAAATTTTCTATTCATACATTTAAGGTATTACATAAATACTTTCAAAATATCACATATTTACCTTTTAAAATAGTTTAAAATTTCTGCAAATCATCTTTTTCCTCATCAAATTTTCTGCAGATAATCTTAAAGAATTCAATCTTTGCGATGCTTACAAGGTAAAAACAAAAGTTAAAGAAAATAGAAAAAAATACAATCTTGAAAAGTTGTAAAGGAAAATGGAAGATCAAAATCTGCAGAGACTCTCAAGGCCTAATCTCTTCCAAACAAGGACGACCTTAGTTTGACACCAATCATACATGTAAACTAAATTTTTCATGAACATCAATCATCATCATCCAGCAATAACCAAAATAACTCGGAATATCGCGATGAAAAAGAAAAAGAAGGAATAAGGAGAACAACAGAGAAATTGCAGGTGGTGGGAAAGATTTGTATCCTCTTTCATCTTCTTGAACATCATATAGAGAAGAAGAAGAATCGTGGAATGAAGAAGGAGAGCAGCAGATGAATTACAGATGGTGGGGAAGAGAATTACAACGCAAGGGAAATAATTAGGGTTAAGAAAAAAAAAAGATAAATAGATAGGATCAGGCAGACGGGTCGGGTTAGGGGCATGGATCTTAGATTCATGCCCCCAGGACACATAAGACCTTCTCTAACAACGAATATCGATACATGACCGGCCTTGTGGAGATTAAAATCTCAATATCAATTTCATAAGAATTATATTACCAGCATTATAGTTTAAGTGATATCTTTATCTTTTTAAATATATTTTATATTTTATTTAATATTTCAAAATAATTATCACACATCATATCTATATATATACTATATATAAAATGAGAGAAATTGACAAATTTTATTGATTTGCCATTTTCCCTCCTAAAAATGTCACATCAAATTAATGATTGTATAAATATTTTTATTTTGATTTTTTTTTGTAGGCTCTAAAAAATTAATATTTTTTGTCATTTACAAGAAAATATTATGATAGTAATATTTAAAAATTCAATTGTGGGCTCTTTTCCAATATAATTCACTTCCTTGCATTCTAATTTTGAATTTACTCAATATATTTTATGAGGAAATAAAAAGAGTAAGAAAAGTACTAAATAAGATTTGTCCACATCTATAAATTGTGGAGAAGCTTAGCACCATACACTAACATAATTTTATAAATATTCACAACGGTAATCATATACTTTAAGGATATGATTATATTTTAATGATGTGATCAAAATTTGAAAATAATGAAATTTAAACATTATGTAAAAAATTGAAAATTTGAAAAATTAGTTTAAAATTTTAATATATAAATATGGAAAATAGTTTTAATATCGAAAATTAATTTTACGAGATGTTATAAAATGTTTAAAAGTTTGAAAACTATTATAAAAATATCAAAATAATGATAAATTTAAAATTAATAATAATAATAACAAGGTTTAACAATTTAAAATCAACAAATAAAATTTAAAAATTAATTCAAATATATATCTAATATTAGTTTTGAAAGATATAAATATCAATAAATTGAATAAAAAATAGCTTAATAAAAATAAAATATTTGCTAATTTATTCGAAATTATTTCAAATAAAGAGATATAATTAATCTAAAAGTGTATTAGAAAAACTAGAATTTGTTCTAAATAATCTGAAACATGATTTCAAAAATCTACAAATTATTATTTTAAAATGTGAAAATAATTTGGAAGCTAAATATTTTAAATATAAACTAAATTTTGGAATAAATTTAAATTGTTTGAACAAATTCATCTAAAAACAATGTAGAAAATTTATTTACAAATTCTAAAAATAATTCTAAAATATAAAGAACAAAACATATTAGTAAGTATAATAAATCACTTCTTAATTATTTAGAAATTAAAAAACACTATTATTATTATTATTATTATTATTATTATTATATATTGTGTTCAATTTTATTTTCAAATTTAATTGTTAAATATTAATATTTTATTAAGTTTTGAATATTGATGTTAAATTTATTATTTTATATTGTATTTTGTTATATTTATAAATTAATTATATGGGCCCGGCTATCCACACCCCAATTATTCTAAACACACCCCACAAAATTAAATAAAAAAGAAATGATTTACTTAAAGACATTTATACCCTTAAAGATAATTTTATAAACAATTATATTTAAATTAAAATTATACTATACACACCCCAATTATGAACACATCTAATCTTCTTCTTCCTCACATCTTTCTTCTTTCAAAACCTCAAAACACAACCCTAATCTTGCAAACTCTCACCTCATATCTTGTTTGTACTCAAAAAACATCATATCCGAAGAAAGAACACATGAGATGGACAATGTAAGTCGTTTACAAGCTTTCTACCGATTATTTTTCTGTATTTTGAGCTAAAAAAAACTGTGAATTTCTCGATCGGCCATTACAGGCCGAACAAATCGAAGAGTGTTCGACCTGTAAAGGCCGAACATAATGAAGTATGTTCGACCAATAGTCGAAGATATCACAGAGTGTTCGAACAGTAGTCGAACACATCATAGTGTGTTCGAACTGTAGTCGAACATCATGCATACCGTTCGGTCGACCAGGGTCGAACTGAACGCGTCCAGAAGAAAAAATGGCGTTCGCGATTTCGTTTTCCCATCCAAAATCTACAATAACTACACATGTTTTCAACAATAATACATCCTAAACATGATTTCTACACAATATTCCTCAATTTCAAACAATAAAACTATAAATTTACCCAAATAAATCAAAAACTTTGTAGAGAAATTTGCAAACTTATTTGGCTCTTCATCTTGTTGGAAATGATCCATTGTACGGAGATGTTTTGTTGAATGTGAACTCACAAAAGCTTGTTCGAACTTAGGTAGAAAGATTTTCTCAAACAAATCTGGATTGAGAAGGTAGAGTTCTTGGATTTCTTGAATTAGGGTTTTGATTTGGGTGAATGAATTGTGGGGTGTGTCGGGGTATGTTGGGGTGTGTTTAGTATGTGTGTATAATTTAGGTATCAAGGGTATTTTGGTAATGTGTTGGGGTGTGTTTAGAAATTTTTAAATGAAATTGATTTAATTGTGGGTGTGTTTAGAATAATTGGGGTGCGGATAGCCGAGCCCTAATTATATTCGTAATTTCATTTAAATTTCATTTTTAATACATGTTATATCAAATTCATATCTATTTTAAAATTCATAATATATTATTTACATTACTTATATAATTATATCAAATTTAAAATGTTGAGTTTCAAAATTGATTGCATTCAAAAAATTTAATTTTATCAAATACAATTATTTAAAATAATATAATTTTAAAGTTGAAATATTAACATTTTTATTAATATAGATATAAAAACCAATATATATTTTACATTTAAATGATATATCATTACATTATGTCATCAACATTAAAAATTATTAAATTTTATATAACAAAACCGTGCATCGCATAGGTATATTACTAGTATATTAATTATATAATATTATTAATTAAGATGTGACGTATATAAAATATAATAAATCAAATAACAAAACATCAAATGTAATAGTGAATTTGATCTGCTTTTTAAAAGATGCTGATTGAGTTGACTGCTGTTGGATCGAATATCAATCAAATTTTATCGTTTCTCTTGACTTCAATCCCATAACTCATTAAATAATAATAATAATAATAATAATAATAATAATAATAATAATAATAATTGGCCATATATGATAGAAATTAAGTCCAGATTTATGGGAATTGGAATATTCCTTTTAATAGACAAAAGACAGTGGCGTCCAACCTTACTCCTCGTAGTTGTGTTTGAAAGCGCTCAAATCCAATCTCGTCGAGATGCTTCTTCGTGATGTGATTGTTGAACGTTCCATAGCCCCCTTCATACTTGAACTTGTATTGCTTCCCATAATGGTTGCACGTCACTATGTAGTCGACGTCACTATTTGACACGACTTCCTTCTTGAAGTGAATGGAGAAATTGTCACTTCAAAGTGAAGAAGGTACTCTATTTGAAGTGGTTTGAGTGGCATTCAAACTCTCTTGTGTAGGCGACACCTCTTCTTCATCTTCTTCAGTTAAAGCTTGAGCAATTTGTTCCCCCAAATTGACATTTTCATCAAGGTCGTCACACCACCGATCAATGAGATCATCTTTATAGGATTGTGGAGGTGGCATGAGACTCTTTCCCTTCCCACGAGAGGACGAAGCATAAGAACCTCTTCTAGACATGATGAATGTAAAAAATTTCTAATAGAAGTAGAAGTAGAAGTGTAGAACTAGAAGTAGATGATACAGTTAAAAACTAGAAATTGAAATATAACAAGAATTTGAGAGGTTTTGAACTTGAAATATTAAAGGGAGCTAGAATGCAAGAATTGAGAGAGAGAGCAAGAATTGAAATATTATAAAAAACAATATAGTTCTTTTAAGTTATTTCTATTTAATCTACTACTCATATAATTTATCAATTTTGAATATTTCTTATTTTCATCATACGTTGTTTGACTACTTTACTATTTGTTTTTTGTCACAATTGACCTGGAAAGAAAAAAACTTATGCAAATATATGTTCAATAACTTATTGATAATGAGTGTATAAACAATGATATTATTGTATATAATGTTTTTTCCCACAAATGCTCTAAAATTAAAATTTATCTCTTAGAAAAATCATATTTGATGATAAAAATTTCAAAATTTAATAAATATAAAACCATGAAACTATATAGCAACAGAAAGTAAAATATTTTATCATTGTTTATATAATTAGAAACTTCATGCTACCATGAAATTTCAGATTTACAATTATTTTTTAATCATGATGAAACATTATTTATTCTTACATTAAAATAGATATACTTTTTGTTAATTTTTTTCGTGGATATGTATAATGATTTAAATTTAGGTACAAATTGTTATTCACAATTTTTATGAACTTTTAGCATGATATTAGTACTTTATTTACACAAATCATGATAAATTTATAACATATCAAATATGATCATGTTTTTTTGCTCTCTCAATTTTCATGTATATACAAAATGTTTTTCATACCACAAAATGATTTATGGATATACATAAATTGTACAAAATCGAATATTTATAATTTATAAATTATAAAATAATAAATATTTGTATTTCTAGTTTAGAAAGTGAAAATAAGATGGTTTTATATAGATGACAATCAAATTTCATAATAAAAAATTCAAAATATTTAAAAGATATATGAAAAAAAAATCATTGACATATTATCACTCTTATAAATTCAATGCAATGACTTTCTATTCTTCAAGATTAATAGTGAAGATTTATTTTTATAATCCGGCAAATGGACATAAAAAGTGAGTTTTATTAATTTATTTTTATAATCCGGCAAATGGACATAAAAAGTGAGTTTTATTAATTTTTTATAAGTATAAATGATATAATTTTATATAATTTTTTATAAATGATATTTTCTTATACTTAATTTGTAAATTTTAATAGAAAATATATAAGTTCATAAGTTTTATACTTCCTATTTATAATATTAATTGTATGCAATAATGTATCATATTATATATATATATATATATATTCTTTTATTATATTCAAAATATATATATATTAAAAATCTTTATACAATAAATAATCTTTATGATTTTTTTAAAAAGAATTAATATAGCATAGATAAGGTAAATGCTTCAAAGTTATCATCATTTTTATTATTATATTATTTTTATAAGATTATACATTAATTTTTCTACTTAATATAATTAAATTATGTAAACATTGTGTCATATTATTAGTATTGTTACATGAAAGATATATTAAACTGGAGTATTATAAATGACATACTTATCAAATAAAAATTATATGATTTTTATTAGAGTTTTTCAACATATTTGGAATACAGTTATAAAATTAGATAATTTATGTTATGTTATTTATTTTAAGTAACTTGATTATTATATATTTATTAAGGTGATATATATATATATATATATATAACAAAACAATATCGCATAATTATCTCTTGGTCTTTGAAGACGTTCTCATAACTATAAACATCTTTTTTTATTTATGTATAAAATAATGTCATGTGATCTAACGAAACAAAATTTTAGTGTCCACAAAATTACAGAAGGTATTGATACCATTGACAACATTAAAAACATGAGTCATATTCGTCAAAATAATGGTTATTCTAATGAAAAACAAAATGATCATTTACCTTGAAAAGGCGAAGTGAAGTCAATAATGTACAAACTTGTAATTGACTCTTATTTATAGATGAATAATAATTAAGACCACATATAAAAAAAAAGTAAATTCATATCAAAATTATGAATTTTATAAATCTATTTATAATTACATATATAATAAAAATTATAAAATTATTTGAATCACATTTTTACATATTGGTGAAATTTTAGTAAGTCAACTTAAATTTGAATATATATATATATATATATATATATTTTTTTTTTTTTTTTTTTTTGCTTTTGTTATAAATCTCCTTCTATATATAGACAAAATTAGGGGGGTTTGGTTTACAACATTAGTGATAATTTTTTATATATTTTTTTTACTTTGATGTTTTAAAATTCTCTTGAAATTCATTCATTTGTGTTATTTTAATTTATTCAACATATATATCTTTAATCTTTATTATAGCAATAATTAAGCATTTATTAGATGAGATCATATTAACATTTATATACCATATGTAGATTATAATTTCTAAAATTTTGTCAATATCATAGATGATATTATTACCATATATATAATCATATTTAATACAATAAATTTTTTTAATTATAAATAAATTATGAAATAACAAATATTGCATTTCTACTTTTGGGAGGTGGAAATGGGCGGGAAAATATTATCATTTCTATTTTGAGGGGTAATTGTTATATATATATATATATATATATATATATATATATATATATATATATTACATCAACCAATCATATTTAGTCTTTGCCACTACTAATTATAGGATCATGACCCCAAGTTTGGTCCATGTTACATCCAAAATCCATATACCTCATTTACTCATAAGTTATATTTTGGAGGCAACCATTTTTATTTAGATATCTTTTTTTTAATTGTTAAATTTTTTTTTAATCAAGAAAAATGATTTTTGCTAAACTATACTCTTTTAATATTTAGTGGTACAGATTTAACTGTATGCTGATACGAACTAAAATATATGATGGCATATGCTTAAATATGATGGTACGAGCTATACAAATGATATTACGAGACGTAATATGGTGGTACGAGCTATATTAATGTTGATAAGTGATGTAATTTATATTGATATGAATTGAAGTATATGGTGATATGGGGTTAACTTCATTAAAGAGATAATGATCAAAAACATATTATTTTGGCTAGAAAATAAAATTTCAAACTCTTTAAAAAAATAATATTTCTTTCTATAATATGTTATTTATAATTTCATCTTTATATTTTGATTAGAAATTGATATATTTGTATTTATAGTTGATGAATTGTAGCTTCTATTTTACTATTTAGACAAGAAACTGCTAATTGGCTTCTTAACTGAAGGTTTTAGAATTAACAAATTATGAAAGTTAGGAAACTTGCAACACTTTGAATAGCTAGTATAAAATTTAGGGCTAAAATTTAATCACATATGAAGGATTAAAATCATGGATATCAAATTGTGGATGATTAAATCATGAATTCAAATTGTCAAGTTGGGCCGGCTAAAAAAAAAGAAGAAAAATCTCACACGAATAGTATATTCATTCACAAACTTTAGAGGATTAAATCAAAAAGGAAGAAGTAAGAAGAAAACCAAGGATTCCAGACTTAGGTGAAAAAATATGTTTTTTTATTGAGTAGGTCTTGTGTGAGACCATCTCACGGATCTCATTTCATAAGACGGGTAGGGTTGGATCGAAATATTACATGATATATACAAAAGTATTACATGATACACGTAAAAGTATTACCTCATATACATAAAAGTATTACATGATATTAAGTTATGTGATATTTTCAAAAAATATTACATGATATAAATAAAAGTACTACCTAATACACACAAAAGTATTACTACATATTATACAATTCACGCATGAGGAAGAAGAGCACCTAGGCGTCTAGGATCCGTGCGTTTTTGTTGACCCGACCTGACCCAATTCAGGTCATTATCTCATAATACAAAAATATTATCTGATATACACAAAAGTATTACCTAATACACATAAAAATATTACATATTTTCTTATAGTCTGACTCTAACTCAAAACGCATTCTATAATACAAAGTATTACTTAATATACATAAAAGTATTACATAACACATACAAAAGTATTACATAATTTTTATGTTCGACCCGATCCTACCCATCTCACGGAATGAGATCCGTGAGACGGTCTCACCCAAGACTTTGTCTTTTTTATTTTATTAAATAATATTGAGCTTAGTTCAATTTTTTTTTTTTTTTTTTTTTGAGACACAAATTGCAATTTGGGACTCGTAAGTCAACTTGACAAGTAGTACAATATTGACACTTGGAGAAGAAAAAAAGTAATATGAATATTGCACTGTGGATAAGACAAATTAACAGTGGTATGATGCATGATTGGATTATTAAGGTCAAAATAATAGGTTGCATGGTCAACACAAGTACTATAGATCCACGTAGTTGAAATATTAGAAAAAATCAGCCTACAACTCTTCTTATCCTTTTCAATTTTGACACGCCTTTTTTCTTTATTCTTTTTTATTCTTTCTATATTTTGCTTTATGTATATTGGGTTCCCTATTCTATAAAATATGAATTTTGTTAGAGTATTGTCTTATAAATTTAATTTGAATAAATTTATATTATAAATAGTAGATCTTCATTTCATAAAATTATAGGTTAGAAATTTAAAAACCAAATGACATGATTTAAATAAAAATAAGAGTTAGTTTCTTACGAGACAGGTCTCATAAAAGGAATCTATGCATATAGTCGTTGAGACACAATCCGATCGTACACGACAATCTACCTCACATATGTTTGGTGCACGATCGGATCGTATCTCAGGATACGATCATGCGTCAACAACAATTTGTCGCGTGTGTAAGTATGCATTTTACTGCTATAAATATGCGTTTTTATTCTTAATATTTATGTTGTTATATTAAATTAATTTACTGTAAATATGGTGTTTAATGATTTTGATTTATATTGATTTCTATAAGTATGAGTTTTGCAGCTATAAGTATTAGTCATAATCATATAAGTATGAATTTTGTAGCATAAGTACTACATGTAAACTTTGAGTTATATAAGTATGTATTTTACAATTATAAAT
The DNA here is from genome assembly GCA_946896805.1 of Scutellaria galericulata. NCBI lineage: Eukaryota > Viridiplantae > Streptophyta > Magnoliopsida > Lamiales > Lamiaceae > Scutellaria > Scutellaria galericulata. The sequence goes on from OX335797.1 coordinate 13,514,366, forward strand.
ATCTGTTTTTATTCTTAATAGTTATATTGTTATAGTATATTAATTTACTATAACTACGATATTTAATGACTTCAATTTATACCCGTTTCTACAAGTATGTGTTTTGCAACTATAAATATTAGTTATAGTTATATAAGTACACATTTTCTTGACATAAGTATTATATGAAAAGTATGAGTTATATAAGTATGTGTTTTACAGTTATAAATATGTGTTTTATAGTTATAAGTATGTGTTTCCCAACACAGTTGCCGCGCATGGTCGAATTGTGTCCCATCGTCATAACATGCGGTTGTGGATTTTTACAGATGGTCGGATCGTGTTTCGGAAAACAACAGTCGCATATATTTTGTATACAAATAAACATTTTTCAGCACGAATATCAAAGATCCTAAATTCTACTATGATTATCCAAAAAGGGGGGACCAATATTAACCATAAAATGAAGCGTAGCTGAATCCATGAATTGATTTGTGTTTTAACTGATATGTTTTACCAAACTATCAGTTTCATCCTTCTTCACTCTTCCGTCAAGGGAACATTAGATGATAATACTAATGTTTGAGACCATAACTCTAACTTATAATGATAAGTTTCCTTTATTTTCAATTTGATCTCTCAACAAATTGAAAATCACAAAATAATATCTATACAAAACAAGCTCATGAATATTTTGATATCATATAGGTCTATAACTTAAGTTGTAGTTGATCATTTTAATTGGGTCTTCTTAAAATAATTATACACATTTAATTTCACATGTAGAAACCTAATAAATTAAATATTTCCAACATTATATTCATAGTTGGTTTCATATAAGGTCTGTGTATTCTAAAACTGTATTCATTTCTTACTTTCATCCGTCAACTATTGTTATGTATATTTAAAAATCAGATATTTTGACTAGACATCGCTAGTGGTCAGAAAAACTGCTAATGACAATATTTCTAAAATATCTACTGTTACATTTAAATATAGAAGTATATTTAGAATTTTTTGTTGCATAAAAATGTAATTTATAGATATTTATCGGGTTAATTGACAAATATCATAAGCTCGATTGAACATTATGGGTTTCTGGCCGTTGGAAAGTCAACTTATGTTTTATTTCCAGTGTAATCTTTTATTATAATTTTTATTTATTTATTTATTTGCAATTAAATTTTATTTATTATAGTCTTTTATGTATATAGTGATGATTTACAAACTCCTCAACCCCATCTTGAATTTCTTTAAAATTTAGCAATTTTCAGTAAACCAAATATATAGACAAACTAATTACCCGAGAAAAGAAAAGTAAATCACTTATCATAGTCTGTAGATTGTTTTAAATTTCATTCTATTTCTTTAATTGTATAATTAATTCTCATAACAATATTTTTTGAATCCCAATGATAAAAGAGTAAAATTTTATTGAACAATGTTTTATATTAGTTTTACCGACATGATCATAAATACTAAAATTGTATGAAGTGCTTGACTTAGAGGTTCTAGATTGAGAATAAAAGCATGAAGGATGTGGTCTAAAATATTTAGAGTCACACATGTGTTTGTGACGATAATGGTTGCCTGTGATGCCATGCATGATATCATTGCTTATAATAATTTGTAATTTTATGATGCTTTTTTCATAATCATCAAAGTACTAATTAATATCACTATCATATATTATTGTCATTTTTTCCACTTTCTACTCCCAATTATATATGCCGTCTTCTTCACGTGTAATGGTCTTTCCACCTTCTATTCTTGTCCCATAATAATGTCTTGTCTCTATGTTATTTCATTTCTTTTTGTGTGCTTTTTATTTATTTCTTCATAACAAGTCAATCATAAAATAATGTTATTCCACACACACATATGTATAATGTAGTATATACATTTAGTATAGGACCATATAATATACAGGTTTTGAAAGTATAGTAATAATTTTATAAAATAAAAAATTTAAAAATTTGAAATATTATATATATTATACTATCTAGTTTTCGTATACAATAGAACATAATTTTCATATGGTTTTTTGATTTATATAGATGTTAAAAAGATCAGTCAGGTAAAGTTTCTCAAGAAAAATTCTATAATATATCTGAAACACGTGTTTGCTAAATCATTTTATTTTATTACTAAAGTACGAATTAAATACATTCATATTAGATAAATGTGGGCTAATTTGAATGTATTTTTCAATTATTTTAACAAATTCTATAGAGATCACTATTTCTCCCAAAAAAAAAAAAACAATAATCTTTAGTTTAGTCTTCTTTTTGTCTTACGATCAAACGTGATATGTAATCCAAGTCTTTAACGTTTAAAAAAAAAAAAAAAAAACAGTGTAAATTAGATGTTTTTCGATTAAATTTTACTATAAATGTATATGATTCGTATTACTATATATAAATGTCAGTGTCATAAACTATGTTAAAGCAAAAGGTACACACACCTATAATATGAATGAATCAATTGTTTTTTAAATATGAAATTCAAATTTTCCTACTTAGCCATATGAATTTTTTTGTTTATTTATTTATTTTGGCGAAAGCCATATGATATTTGATGAACTGCATCTTTCACCAGCTTTCTGCTCGAATAAGAATTTTGAATAAATTACACATATGATACAAAGAAATTGTATATATATGATACCTCTTTGTTTTCCTATTTAAAAATAAATATATTACCTACTTAATTTTATTTTTGGTAAGGCAAAAACTTTTGTGCACAAGGTGCACGGATCCAAATTTGTGCACAATAATACTATTATATTATATGAAGTAATACTGTTATATTATATGAGTGATACTGTTATATTATATATATAGTTTTAACAGTATTACTCATATAATTAGGGATGGCAACGGGGCGGGGCGAGGCCATGGGAGCAATCCCCATCCCCGTCCCCGCGTCCGCGGGGAATCCCCGTCCCCGTCCCCGCCAACGAATCGGGAAAAATTCCCCCCCAGCCCCGCCCCGTCTTTTTTTTTTAATTTAATTAATATACAAAAATAATTCATACAACTTTATATAACTCAAATATATATAAAAAAAAAAAAAAGACTCAAAATCCAAATAAAAGATGAAAGCATAATTTAATAAAATTAGTTAAAATACAAAGATAAATTATCTTAATACATTTTCATTAATTTCCATCATTGTTCAATACTTCAATGCACTCAACATTTCAATCTCTATATAATTAAATTTTTATATTCATTTAATTATATTATTTTAAAAATATATTAATATATAATTTATATATATATATATAATTAAAATAAATTTTATTTTTTATAATAATTAATTATATTATATTAAATATATAATATTTTCGGGGCCCCACGGGGAACGGGGCGGGGAATACAATCTCATCCCCTCCCCGCCCCGCCAATCGGGGAAAAATTTTGCCCCGTCCCCGCAGGGGTGCATTTTGGGGATTCCCCGCCCCGTTGCCATCCCTACATATAATATAACAGTATTACTTCATATAATATAACAGTATTATTGTGCACAGATCTGGATTTGTACACCTTATGTACAGGAGTGTCACTCTTTTGGTAAATGGTATTTACTCTGAAAATTTTATAGTTAGAAGTTTTCTTAAGCTAAAAAAAGAACGCATGATGCTACAAGTAAGAAGCTCTTCCCCTATTGGGCTATAGGCCTGCAGAAATTATATATCCAGTAAAATCAAAGATTTAAAAAATATAAATAAAAGACTCAAATCCAAATAAGGCCCAATTAATGAGTATTAGCCCATACCCTAATAAAAAAACTCAAATCCAAATACGGCCCAATTGAGTATTAGCCACATACCCGAAAAAATAATTAATTAATTGCTAAATATTTCTTAACCTCAAAAATAACAAATATATATATATATATATATATATATTTTTTTTTTTTTTAAATGTGATGATGAAAGTAAAAAATGAGTCAAGTTTCTCAACTGGAATCTTGTAAAAGTATGATTACAAATATTAAAAATATAAAATTGATTTATAATATTAAAAATCACGTAATTTAAAAAATGAATTATGTCTAAATATTAAATAAAATTTACAATCAAAATCATAGTATTATTTAATAAAAAGAAAATCCAAATTTTTATTAAATTTGGTTATTTTCAATTTATTTAACCAAATTTCATTTGTGGTGCATTAATATTATTGAAATTTTAACTGTCGATTTAAAAAAAAAAAATTTTAAAGATATATGAGGTAATTTTTAAAGTTCAAAATATGGAGATTAAGTTCGTTTCAATATTATTTTTTCAATAATATAATTGAAAATGTTCAGACGTTTATTGTCATTTCATATTTTAAAAAAATAATTCCTGGTTTCTAATTAAAAATAAAAAATATTATTTTACATACAAATCTAGATGAACTAAATTTGAAAAAAAAAAAAAAACACCATAATAAAATTAGAAATTGCTGAGTCGGACAAAAAAAAGGTATCGCACTTTGACCGCTATATACCAGCCAACGAAACTTAACAGAAAATTTGACCGAATATATATTTGGTAAATTTTTTAAAGATTTCTGATTTATTTTCAGTTAAAGATTTAAAAGCACGGAATATACTTAGGAATATTTTCTTAATTTTCTTTTTAAAAACATATTTTTTGAAAGTTTGAACTTATAAGAATTAATAGTTATTACTATTACTATTATTACAATAAAACTTCTATAAATTAATTAATATTATTGGGATTGGGAAAATTTTTTATTTTAGAGAGATATTAATTTATCTATAAAATAATAATTTATTACTTTAAAGAGTGTTTTTCCAGTTCTATGAATAAAAATGTATTTTTATAAAAGAGAATGCGTTTAATTAATATATGCATTATATTCATTGAACTATTAGTATAATAAATATATTCATCATACATAACATATAAATATATATTCATCATGCATCATATATCCATCAATGTACGTACAAATTTAGAGATGAAGTTTAACAAGAAGCAATCAACGATAGATTCTTATTTTACTAAATTATTCTAGTTATTTTTGTAATTTGAAGAAATTATGAATTTATGATATTGATGGGACCACTAATTTATATTGGGGTTTTTTGAAAAATTATTATCTTATTATCTTATCGAAATTGATAAATTTATTATTTGACCAAAGTCGGGATCAGAGAAAATTATTATTTTAGAATGTTTATTAATCTATAAAATATTAATTCATAGAGGTTTTATATGTTCATTGGAGCTTTAGTGAATTTTCACTTAAAATCTTATATTTATATTATTTCACTGACTCTAAATTTAATAATGGCTCATTTTGTTTGAAGCCTTATAATATAAGTGTCAGATTCCTAATTTTCATTACTAGTACTAGTTTAAGCTGAACCGATTAACTCAAAATTCTTAAGGCTATTTCAGAATCATTGGAATTAATCAGTTTAAAATTTTTTGTTTTTTTAACAATCAATTGACTTCAAATTTAACCAAAAAATTCATTATTTGTCAATCTTATAGTATTTGAAAAAATATAATGTTGAAATGTTTTGTTTCTTGAATGTGATTGAAAAACTGACTACCGTAAAAAAATACTATATATATAAAATTATGCTATTTTGATCAATAATAAAATGTTTGATTACTACAACTGATAAAAATCGTTGTTTTAGACGATGCATATGTAGAAAGCCTTTTTTGTTTTTTAATTTCTATAGTGAAGATAGTCGCACATAATGACAGATCATGGCCATATTATTAAAAGCTTGTGGTAAGAATGGATTTCGTTCTAATGCTCGAAAATAATATTCCAAAACTTTCGTATGTTGTCCGTTACTAAAATGACTATTTGCTAAAGATTGTGTTTTTCCGACAACCAACCCATTTAACTGTCACAAACGTTACTAAATTCCCACAATGACTAATTCCCAATTTCCCATTGGTTGTGTGATTCTTAATAGAGGTCTCAGTTCTCACTTTGCTAATACTTATCGCCAACTAAATGCATGGTCTCTATTTTTATTTTTATTTTGTGAAAACATCGTTGTTATAAAGATCCTCAAGTGGGGATTGAATTTTCAAGATAAGTAGATAAGTGTGATTATTATATTAAACATGATGTGTGTGGATAAGATAGGTTATTTGATTATTGAAGCACATTTTTTTCGTCATTTTATAGTGTTATAGGATAAGAGACAGGGCAGGGCATTGAGCATTATCATATACATATGTAGTGACAATCAATAAATTGTTTCAAAATCTAGTGGTTAGATTGTGAAATCTTGGATAAGATGAATGAATTTGTTACGAGGGAAACTGCATTGACAATATTAAAACAAGGTAATATGCACAACAAGATTAAAATCATTTATTATTTGACTAAATATCAGTCTTTCTTTCAAGCATACAAACAAAATGACAACTGGAAAATATGATGAAACTGATTGAACGAATAAGAAAACTTTTGATGTGGAAAGCCCCTTAATTAGTTATCCCACTTACAATGTGAGAATTCTCTCTTCCCAAACTACATATAGCCATAGGATAGAGGTGGTCCATTGATTGGAACTCTTGGTTTCGATTCCAAACGAAAAATAATGTAGGGTTGAATTAAACCCGAATCGTGGGATTCTTATTTCGATTTCAATTTCTAAACCAACGATTTGGTTTGAATAGAAGTTATAGAATGCATATGTGGGAGTGAGAATTTGAATTTAAGGGATTTATTTATATATATTATTATATATATTTATATATTAATAAACAATGAGAATAATTTTTTTTTTTTTGGGTGTGTTATTATTATACCAGAGACGGAGCTAGGGGGGGGGACTGGCGGCGGCGGCCGCCCCCCTCAAATTTTCTGACCGAACTACGTTTATATACGTATATAATGTAATTGTAGCTAAAAATACGGATTTCGCCCCTCTCGAATTTCAAAATTTTGATAAATATCCCAAAAAAAATATTTCGCCCCCCTCGTCACCAAATCCTGGCTCCGTCCCTGTATTATACAATATATATATATATATATATATATATATATATATATATATATATATATATGATTTCGAAAACTACCAATTCATAATTTTGTTAAAAAAGTATGCCCACTAATTTAATCATGATAGTTAGTTACAAACTTAGAATTAAATCACTAACCTCTTATATCTTCTTTTTTTTCTCTTATATATAAACCGAAAGTTACCAAAATTATAAGTTTGTATTTACCAAAAATATATATATATGCTCACTAATTTAATCCAAATTTCAACTTGGCACACTCTCTTTATCTCGGTAAAGGTCTTATCCAAGCAATTAATGTTTTACCAAACGTGTGGGTATTTCTCGCTTATTGACGTGACCAATTTTTAAAAAAAAAAATATAAATAATTAAATAAAAAATGCATAGATGAAAGACAAAATGGTAAACTAATTGTCCAAAAATCTAATATATATTAGAAGAACTTATATAAGATCATCTTATATATATAAATTTTATAAAATAAAATTTCAGTACTCACAGTTTAAATCTAAATCTGTTTTTATGAATCATTCTCATTTTTATTAATTATGAATTATTTATTAATTTGTGACACGAAATTAAAATTGTGAAAGAAAGTCGAAAATTGAATGCTTTCAAGATTCAATGTGTAACGTGGCATCTTAGAATGTTCACATAATGCTAAAACCGAAGCCAACGTGGCAAGGTGCACGCTTATTTTTTGTTTCTTGGGATTTTGTATTTACAGAGGCATAGGTGGAGTTACCTTATTTAGAAGAAGATCGATGACTGGACACCCAAATAATTCAATAGAAGAGACAAAATTTTCTTTAAAAAATATAGATGAAATAAAAAGACACATAACTCATTATTAAGCACCAGAACTCCAAGGGCTTGCTTTACATTTTGTTTTCCTAAACCCTCACTTTCAAATATTTTCTTTATATATTTATTTTTATAAGACCATAAATTCTTGATCAAGTTTCAAATTTTCTTCTATTCAGCATTACTAATTTATTATTGCAAAAATTAATTTAATGCGACCAATGGGTTTTGTAATGCAAAAATTGAAATCTCAAGAACTTAGTAAAATACTAAATAAATGTATCAATATTTTATAAAACAAAAAATTGAAGTTTAGGGACTGAATAAAATATAGGGACTTGACAAACAATATATAACATAAAAATAAATGTATAATATATATAATTATAATTGATTGAGAAGATTGCTAGCCACGTAATTATTTTTGATAAAATATAATAAATGTATAACATAAGTGTCTCATATATATTTCGGGTTATTCCAACGTGAAGACGTGAAAGGACATAGAAGCTGCAATTTTCATTTGATGGCAAAGTGTGAAACCTAACATTAGAGTTATTAATTTGTCACATTGCACTTTTCATCATTTGATGGCAAGTGAGAACCTAACATTAGGGAAGTGGATATTTGTGACGCAATATAAAATTTTAAATAAAAATTTAACATGTATTTAGCAGGTAAAAATATTATAACTCATTTCTTCTTTTGCTATTTAATTGTAGGGATCTAATTTTATTTCGATTTGGTCACCTACATCATACGTACATGATACAACACAACACAAATATACACAAGTTTTTGAGTTGATTATATATGGATAATATTCGCGTATATATAATTGTGATTAATTAAGTACTTGTATAATAAATAAATTGAATTAAAGTGATATTATTTGATACATGACACCGGCGTTAGCCCTGAATAACTAATGTTGTAACCAATTCTGTCACCAGGTCTGCTTGGTCTCAGCAGGAGAGTAGTTGATGTAGAAACCTTCAATGTATTAGCCCTGAGCCCAACTTCTGGATTGCCCGAAGAAAAGGGTCCAAGACAAGGCCCCGAGCCCCGCTTCTCAAGAACTCAAAGAAAAAGGTCCATTGATTGATTGCTTGTAAATATTTGATTGATTGATTGTTTGTGATTATTTGGCTGTTATAAGATTTGTGTTTTTGTCATCACCATAATCTATTTATGGTTGAGTTTGAGATAGAAGCTCTCAAAACTCTTCAATACATACAATGAATAATTAAACAGAACATGTTTGAATTCATAAAGTAAAACATCTAATTCAACCAAACCTAAGGGGAACAATGATAACAATATGTGTAAATGTACAAGTTTCATTTATTTTGAGTTTATTTAGATCAATTAGATGCATTGATTTTATTAATATTGATTCCTCATTGATTTGATTTTTGATAATTTATATACGTTAGGACTACGTTTTCCTATCATTAGGTTATGCCAAACGTGAGCCATTATTTATATTATTTGAGCTTCCACTTAATTAGGAAATAATTGTAGTAGTATATATAATTTCTTTGATCTTCTTGGACTAATTATTAGTGTCACAAAATGTGGAGGTTTGATGGATCTAATCATCTAATTGTCAAAGTTTTGTAAAATTTCTTATTATTAAGGAGATTATAAACTTCAAAAAATTGATTTAATTTCGTTTCTTTTAGTAATTGATGCAATAATATAAGATGAGATATCGATCACCTCCGTTTTACAACTTTTGCGGTCGTAAAAAATCTTATCAGAAATAATTTTTTATTTTTTGCTGTAATGAGTTTTTTGTGAAAATTGTTTATCTCCTTAGTTTAAGTATTCCAGGTTGTGTATTATTTAATTATAATTATAATTATATATATACTAATGCGATTATGAGCTAATTTTCTAACATTTTCTCTTTGTTTTGATGTGTTCGTTTCTTACTTTTATATTTTAGCACATGTACCTAAAAATACCTATCCGAAAGGGAAATAAATAAAATAAATAGAGACATGGAAAAGGAGCAAATTTGAGAAAAATAAGGAAAAAAGATGAAAAACTACCCAAGAATTCCAAGAACGAGATACATACGAATTTAATCTTGTGCTCAAAACGTCAATTCTATTTTTTTCTCATTCTTTTTTTAGTTCATGTTGCATATAAGAGATTTATTTTGATTTAATGATTAAATAAAATAAATTGAGTGGGTTTTCATCTCATTCATACAGAACGTGGTCCTGAAATGGTTTCACCCAAGTACGTTTCTGAAACTAATCACACACACACACACACATATATATATATATAGTTAAATATATTTATTAATTTAATTTAAAGTTTTGGACACGTGCTTTTTTTAGGGAAATGCTTAATCCCCTTTATTGTTTGGCTAACAATTTGGTTGATTTCATAATCGTATTAATCTGGTATCAGTATCATATATACACATATAGTAATCTAATTCTAGTGTGAGATCCATAAATCTGAATGTTCCTTTTTGAAGAAAATATTTTATTGTAATGTTGATTGGTTAGTTACCATAGTTAATTTGTCAAATAGTGAATTTTAATTATATTATTTTTATTTTCCTTTTCTTTCCTTTTTTAGTTTGAATAACAGAGTTTTAAGATTTATCCTAGTATTCGAACCGAGTCAGAATGAAATTGGATTAAACCCAATTTCGATAGTAATGATTTTTCATGTGAGCTATAACTCAACTCATTCATTCTCATACTCCTTCCATCCCAAATTAATTGACGTTTTAGCATTTTTCACACAAATTAAGGAGACCTAGACCGATCTACCCATAATTTTTTCTTCCTTTTTATATTTCCAATATTCACTATAAGATAATAAAATATTTAATAAGGAAGAATAAATAGGGACAATTTTGGAAGAATCAAGGAAAATATTTCTTGGATTCCTATAATGACAAATAATGTGGGATAAATCTCAAATGCTACAATAATAATTAATTTAGGATGGAGGGAATATTATATATATATATATATATATATATATATATATATATATATATATATTACTTGTTGCAATACCCTACCGTACACGTACAATACTCTTTTTTTTTAATAAAGAAAAATTAATGAATTAATTAACGATTCTTTATTCACTATTCTTTGCAACAAAATTAACAATGAAGAACGAGTCAACTTCCACAGTACAAGGTTGTCTTCAAGAGAAGAACAATAATAAATAATTAGAGAAAAAATTAATACAATTTTATTTCATTCTATATAAACTTAAAATGATGTTACCCTCTTTTAGAAAGATTGAAAGAAATAAACGAAGTAATTACTTTTAAAAAGGGTTAAATGCATGAAACTCCCTTGGATTTTGGAAATTCGGCGTCGCTCCCTCTTCTGTTATCAAAATGACACCTCTGATATGATTAAGTTTGCGCAAAATCCCCTATTCCGTCTAATTTAACGAGAGTGTGTTCCACTCGCCTCATGTGCGAATTGTTATGAATTTTGCTTACTTTTTGAGTTATGTAATGACTATAATACCCTTTCATTGTATATAAAAGGATATGTATTGATCTCTTTTAAATTATAGCATACAATCCCCACTTTTACTCCAATTTTCAACTGGTAATTTTGTTTCTAATTGCTTAAATGGTAAAATTTCTCTATATTTATTTTTACAAATAGAATTTTGTTTATATATATATATATATATATATATATTGTACTTATTTAATTACAAACTTTTATAGAAAAAATACCTTCTACATTTAGGAAATCATGCCAAAAGTTGAATAAATTTTAGATTTAAAATATAATAACTTGTTATTTTTATTTATTATTATTATTTAAGATATCTTCTATTATTACTATATATATATATATATATATATATTTAATATTTTACAACCTTAATTTTAAAATGAATTTATGCTCAAACTATTTTTCATATGATTAATTTTTTCTTTTAAACTTTGTATACATATAATTTATTTTTTTATTAATTTTAAAACCAATAAAATAAATCTTTGAAAAAAAATATAAAAAATTAGGATTTAAATTATTTAAAAAATTAAAATTCAAAGATTGATCAAATCTTCAAAAATCTAACATTTGTGGGAATTATCAAATAAGAAAAATCATAAATTTACCTCCAGTATAAGATTAAAAAATAAAAAGAAAAAAGAAAAATGTAAAATTAGAAATAAATAAATAAATAGAAATAAAAATAAAACAAAAAAAAATGAAAATCTTCATCGCGTCCACCTCCACCATTCTACAAAAGCATCTCCAAGATTTCTCCCTCTGCACACAGCGCCGCCCACCTCCACAATCATGCCGCCGCACATAGCGCCGTGAAGGACAGCCACCGTGCGACCTCAGTTAGCCGTACTCCCTACATTCCCAACCTCCGGCGAGAATCGTCTCCCCTCTCTACTCTCTCATCTTCGCATCTCCGACCAACGCAGCCCAAACCAATTCGATTTTTTCATTTTTCAACCAAAATATGTGAAATTCATAACAAAACGATCATCTACTCAAGCCCAAACATAACCCCATATCAATTTCAAAAAAACCAATCGATTTTGTGACAAATTGATTGAAATACGTTCGAAATTTCAAAGCAAACCCTATTTTTTTGAGTTCTCATTTGAACTTACAATTTCACAAATTGATTTTGGGGTTTTAATCCCCATGATATTAGCTTTCTTCTAACATATTTATTTGTGATTTCCATTCGATTTGAGTTCTCCAATTTTTTACTTCTCTTTTTCGAAATTTAAAAGATTCAATAAGAAATTCAGGCGAGAACGATCTACAACTAATAAAATATAAGAAATCTGCTTGTTTTTCATCTAATCAATCACCATTCAGAGAAGAAGAAAAAAAAATGGAAGAACACAACTCCTTACCTTCGCGATCTGCAATCTGCTTTCTTGCGCTCCTCTCACATTTTAATTCTTTTTTTTTTTATAAGAATTCTTTTCTTTTCTTTTTTTTAATTAAATTTTAATTCTATTTTAAAGGTATAACAGGAAATTCAAGACAAAATATAACGACATTAAATCTAATTCTAAATAATGGAACTTATGTCGTATTTTTGATATCCTAAATGTAATTCTTGTCATTTTGATAATAGATGGGGAAGCAATGCGGAACTTTCAAAACCAAGGGGGTTTCATGCATTTACCCCTTCTGAAGGGGTTTCATGCATTTACCCCTTCTGAAAAGACAAGAGTACCGCATTTACCCTTCTGAAAAGACAAGAGTACCTAGCAAAACCAAGGGGGTTTCATGCATTTACCCCTTCTGAAGGGGTTTCATGCATTTACCCCTTCTGAAAAGACAAGAGTACCGCATTTACCCTTCTGAAAAGACAAGAGTACCTAGCAAAAAACCAAGTTTGGTAGTTGGAAACAAAGACTATTTAATTATTATTTTTGTAATTTAAGAACAATAGATTTGAATAAAACAAATTAAATATTGTTAAATGAGATAATGAATTTTATTTGATGACATCACCTAGAGCACATAAAACAATTTTCATCCACCGGAATAATACCGAAAATGAATAATATAAAAATTATCATTATTCAAGTGATCACATAATGCAAAATATATTATTGTTGCAGCCCATACTTTATAAAACCAACTGGCAATTATTTATGCCATTATAGAGCAATATAATTAGTACATACTATAATTGGAAACATTTAAAAAGGAATGACATTATCATATACTATATTAATGGGGAAAAAGGAAATCAATTCGAAATTGTCTGTTATATTTAATATTTCATCATATACATGTTTGTTATACATCATATATTAATTAATGATGTTATTTAATATCAGTCTTGTTATCCTATTCACCACGAACACATTAATATATATTCACGGTTGATATGTCAAAAATCTAGTATACCTATTAATTTCATTTTTCAAATAATGAGGCAATGTGATCATTATACGTTAAATGATCATACATATTATGAAAACAAAAATCTGGTATAAAGAAAAGGCAATATAAAGAAAAAAAAAACACAATTCAGCATACAGTTGGGGATTATTGATTACAGCTCATGTACCACTTTGATGTCCTAAAAATAAGGGGAGCTTAGTTTGTAATAAAGTATTTGTTTGTTAGTGAGGTTTAGCTACCAATGTAGTTAGTTTTATCTATGCTAATATTTAAATGGACAGCCTTGGCCCCACCACTACAATACAATTAAGGATGAAAATTTTGGTTTCGATGGAAATATCGGTATCTTATTTTCACGGAAATACCGTGAAAATATCGGTATAAATATTTTATCAACATTTTTCTGATATTTACCGATATTTACTGATATTTCCCTGATATTTCACCGATTTTTCTATAATTTATCTCATGAAATCATCGATATCGAAATCGATATTTACCGATATTTCCTCGATATTTACCGATATTTTCCTGATATTTCACCGATTTTTCTATAATTTATCTCATGAAATCATCGATATCGAAATCGATATTTACCGATATTTCCTCGATATTTACCGATATTTTCCTGATATTTCACCGATTTTTCTATATTTTATCTCACGAAACCATCGATATCGAAATCGATACAAGGATGAAAATTTCGGTTTCGATGGAAATATCGGTTTCTTATTTTCACGGAAATATCGTGGAAATATCGGTACAGATATTTTATCAACATTTTTTTGATATTTACCGATATTCCATTGATATTTACCGATATTTCCCTGATATTTCACTAATTTTTCTATAATTTATCTCATGAAATCATCGATATCGAAATCGATATTTACCGATATTTTCCTGATATTTCACCGATTTTTCTATAATTTATCTCACGAAACCATCAATATCGAAATCGATACAGATATTTATCGATATTTCCCCAATATTTCACCTATTTTCCTATAATTTGTATTATGAGGCCACCGATATCGAAATTGATACCAATATTTATCGATATTTTACCGATATTTTGACAAAATTTCTCGTTTTTATATAAAAAAAAATGAAAATATGGGAGATATATCAATTGCACACCATTTTTTTTATCGATCACATAAAAAATAGAAATATTAAAGAATTATCGGAGATATTTCCGGATATTTTCATCATTGAATACAATATACACACTCCATTATTATAGGCTTCTCTAAAGCTCTATACAAACTAATAACTATTTTTGAAATGCCAAAACACATTTATTCATTTACCCTTTGTAATAAGATTACTTGCTTCAAAGATTAACTATTTTTGAAATGCCAAAACACATTTATTCATTTACCCTTTGTAATAAGATTACTTGCTTCAAAGATTAATTCAATATAAGTAATTAAGTATAGGATTAATTGATTATAATAATTCATATTAAATTATTCTTGTCATTCTCGAGTTTAAATTGTGTTTCAAATTAAATATACGTTTCAAACTTTTATGCATAAATTATCCATATTAATATACTCTAGCTAACATTTAGGAGTTTGATATGAAATTTTTTATGGAATTAATTTGATTTCCAAAATCCTTAATGGTATATTTGTCAAATTTTATGTTCTCTAATCTATGACAAAAAAAATTGTCACTTATTTAAAACGATGTGTGTAGTTGTATATTATGAATGAACGAAAAAATTCTATAAAATACAAAAATATGATTATGTATTTGATACAACCAAACACGTGGTTTTACCCACATACTCATATGGACATTATCATAAGTTATTAACATGTTTTGAAACTGTATCATATGTCAAAATACAGAAATATGATTATGTATTTGATACAACCAAACATGTGGTTTTATCCACATACTCATATGGACATTATCATAAGTTATTGATAAACATGTTTTCAAACTATATCATATGTCAAAATGTTACACATTATATAATATTAATGGAATGTTTACATTGTAACGTATAGCTCACCATGACAATAAAAGAAAAGTTAGAATTTAATTAAAGAAACTAAATAACCCAAAATTAGGGTTTGAGTGTTATCAATGCTTTAAAAAAATTGACCAAAAATAAGTATTTTTTCTTAAATAGGTGGATATAAGAGAAAGTTGGATTATTTGGCATGTAATTTCTTATAAAGTAAATGTAAGAACTTGTTTGAGAGGATCTCACAGTTGATGTTTTATAAAATGAAGTCATCCTATATATTATTAAATTAAAAATAAATTACCTACATTCAAAAATTTAAATAGATCACATTTCAGGAATCAAATTTAGTGTTGAGAATGTTTATAAAAAGGGTAGGTTAAGAGTGCGTGAGTTGTACTAGCATAATTCGAAACCAAATATAGGAATATTTAATTCCTAGATAGTTTCCATTGTTTCCTATGGGCTCTTGACTCCTCTCTGTTAGTCTGTAGACAAAAGCGTGTCCTCCAATCACCATCGAACACTCCACCTACACCCACTCCTCACTCTTATTACAGACCACACACCTCTCTTCTCTCCCTCTCACTAAATCTAAATCTCCACTCCCCACCCACACACCACCACTACCACCGCCATGCCTGCACGCCTTTCACTATTATCTCTGGACCTAAAATGTCCTAATTCTAGAATCTTCTGAGCTCTGAAATCGGTTTCATATTCTCCACTGTAATTTCTGATACTTGGTATCGATGGATGATCAACAGTCTCCTCCAGAGAACCACCACCTGTTGGGCGGCGCCACCAGAAACGCGGTAATCTTCGGAAAGTACGAAATGGGGAGGATCCTGGGGAAAGGCACCTTCGCCAAGGTATACCACGCGAGAAACCTGAAAACCTCCGAAAGCGTGGCCATTAAAGTGATGAACAAGGAGCAGGTGAAGAAGGAAGGGCTGATGGAGCAGATCGAGCGCGAGATCTCGGTGATGCGACTGGTTCGGCACCCCAACGTTGTGGAAATCACGGAAGTGATGGCCACGAAGCAGAAGATCTTCTTCGTAATGGAATACGTTAGAGGCGGCGAGCTCTTCGCCAAAGTCGCCAGAGGAAGGCTTAAAGAGGAGGCCGCCAGAAAGTACTTTCAGCAGCTCATCAGCGCCGTCGATTTCTGCCATAGCCGCGGCGTTTCGCACCGGGATTTGAAGCCGGAGAATCTCCTCCTCGACGAAGACGGAAATCTGAAGGTCTCCGATTTCGGCCTATCGGCGTTGCCGGAGCATCTGAGGAACGACGGTCTCCTCCACACGCAGTGTGGGACCCCTGCCTACGTGGCGCCGGAGGTGCTGAGGAAGAAAGGCTACGACGGTGCTAAAGCCGATATCTGGTCCTGTGGTGTCATTCTCTATGTGCTTTTGGCCGGATTTCTTCCTTTCCAAGACGAAAATGTGATGAAAATGTATACCAGGATTTTCAAAGCTCAATTCGACTTTCCGCCATGGTTTTCCTCCGATTCGAAGCGATTGATCTCGAAGCTTCTGGTTGCGAATCCAGAGAAGAGGATTTCAATCCAAGGAATAATGAGAACCCCCTGGTTCTGCAAGGGATTCGCCAGGCCGATCGCTTTCTCCATTCCAGAACGCCCAATTCACGACGACGATCAGAGCAAGGGAGTTGACCTAATTACATCGAAACCCTCATCTCCGCCCTTCTACAACGCCTTCGAGTTCATATCCTCCATGTCCTCCGGCTTCGACCTGTCCAATCTATTCGAGAATCGGAGGAAATCCGCGTCTCGCTTCACGTCCAAATACCCGGCGTCGACGATCATGAACAAGTTCGAATCGCTGGCTAAGAAACTGAATTTCAGGATCGTTCAGAGCAAGGACTACAAGATTCGGATGCAGGGGGTGTCGGAGGGGCGGAAGGGGAAACTGTCGATCATGGCGGAGGTGTTCGAAGTGGCGCCGGAGGTGGCGGTGGTGGAGTTCTCGAAGTCCGCCGGAGACACGCTGGAGTACAGAAAGCTATGCGAGGAAGACGTGAGGCCCGCCTTGAAAGACATAGTGTGGACTTGGCAAGGTGAGAGCTGTGTGTGCGAGGACTAGTTTGGTAATTTCACCCTAGATTTAAGTTTAAACACGACTTTAGTTGCTTAGCCAGTTTTGTATCGACTTGATGCAATCTTTGTGTGGGTCCCAGCGTTTTTGTATATAACTTACACTTTTTTATCTTCTTCACCAACTGTTGAGAGTTTGTTTGTACAAAGAAAAGGGTAAATTAGTATTATACCTTTTCTCCTCGAAAGATATCGAGTAGCATGATAAGAATATGAAATGAATATTACCAAGTTTTGTTATCAATTATTTCTGATTAGATTCTAATTACTTATTAAGATGGTAAGTAATATCAATTAATTGGAGCTGATTAGGTTTTATCTTGTTGATGATAAATAATATCACTTAATTACATCTGATTAGGTATTATCTTGTTGGAATATACTTTCACATTTCAGTTTATTTGAGTTAAGATCACCATTAACCGATAAAACTCATCAATTGGAGAAAGATGGGGACCAAAAACTCAGTAAGTCAATAATAGAGAATATATATTATGAGTTCTCTAATTATTATTATTAGAATGAGTTGTATCTATTATTCTTCAGATTTGATCGAATCACTAAAACTGTCCGAAGTTTGTGAAAATTATTACTATTAAACTCCTTCAACGATCAATTTTTCAATAAATGACCCCTTAAAAAAAAAAACGATAACATAACAAGATATTGGTAAAAATGAGTTAGTTCAAATCAAATTATTCATAAAAATGATTTAATTATTCAATAAAAATAGGTATGTTTTATCGTTTTTTATAGTTAAAAAGCTTATTTTTAATTTAAATACTGAGATCTATTTGGTAATTTGACCAAATTTCGAGTGTATAGATGTGATTCAACGTTACTATCATTATATATTTGGAATATTGAAAGAGCATATCCAATAAATGTGGTAGTACTGAGTTGTGAGTCAGGACAAATAAGTGTGAAGGTAGTTTGGAGGAGAGTAGACTCTGGAGTGTGGCCCGCAAGTATATGCCCATCCCACTCAAATTTTTTTTTTTTAATATATATTTTTTATTATTTATTTCTCCCAAAATGAGTTGTTGTAATTTTTTTTAATGAGACAGAGGGATTGGAAGTGAGAGAATTTAGACTAGAAAACTTGGGTGATTTAAGTTCAATTCCTATCAACACACATTCTGTATTTTTATAGAAATGAATACCACTTAAACTACAATAGCTGCCGCAAAATATTTGAAAGGGGCAAATCATGCATTCTACCTTTATTAATGTTTCAACTATTCCAGTTTATTGAAGTTAAACCCTAGCTCTTAACTATATTGGGGGTTTAATATTTAGTCCTCTAGAAATTGACTCACTTCTTTTTTCATAGGGATTAAAAATTCCAATAATATGATATATTTATATTAATTACATAAAATTGAAAACAAAATTTAAGAGCTATTCTAAACTTTAACAATAAAATCAAACTAAAACAAAGGTGGGAGTGTTGAATAATATAATAGCATAACAATATATAATTTTTGTAAATAGTAGTAATAAAATATTTAGATTCCTTTTCATCTTATAATTTTTTTTAAAAATAAATTAGATGTTTTATCTTATTTTAAAATTAAACTGTTGAAGTGTTTGAATAAATAAAATGCTTGAGCTCACAAGATAACTTATGACAATTGTACAATTTAAATGATCAAAGTTTGAATGAGTTTGTAAAAAATAATATCTTGTTTTAGAAATAAATTGGAAATCTCTTAATTAAAAAACAAAAAAGGTTTAATGGTCGTAATATTTTGTTTTAGAATGAAATATAATTTTAGTATTAGTTTTTTTACCTAACATTCTTGAAATTAAACCTTTATAAACCTTCTTAAATATCTTGTAAAAAATATTATACAAAAACTCAAAAATCTCACCCCAAACGTTCTCTTACTCTTAATATAATAGTCATTGTTGTCCAAGATGATTTACATCTATCAACTTTTTAGCATTCAATAATAAACCAAAAAAGAAAAAAAAAACTTTTTCGTATTGAAGATCCGTATTTATTATTTTTGATTGCATATAAAATATCTATATATCTGGCATACATTATAAACGACATATTAAGCATACGAATAAAGGAAAAAAAAAAAAGAGGTGCTGCTGTGCAATTTGTGCACGGGATCAGTGGATCCGTGCACAACAATCCAGATCAGTTCTGTCCCACATGCATCATAGGACGCGCTTCAAATAGCTGGCGCGTGTAACACGTGCCATTAATTAAAAAAAATTCATTTTACTGTTCATCATCTTCTTGCGCGGATTTGAAGGAAAAACTACGACCACCATTGTTCATGGTAAGCTCTTCTTTTACCATGAAAACAGACTAATAGTCTAATTTAATTTCGATCCATTGACATAACAACAAACATTGATCAAATTTCGACCATAAACACATATATACTGTTTCTGAAAAAAAAATTCTGCCATTGATACAATGATTGAAGTTTTGAAGCAGGCGTAGGAGAAGAAAGAGATCCCAAAAGTGTTTTGGTTAACCATTAATTCAAGCGATTAACGATTCGAAGTCTTATTAGCGATTTGTGAATCGCTAGGGTTTTAAAAAATAAGCTGATACAGAGTCTTTCAATTGAAGATTCAAGGACGAAACTGAAAAAAAATATGGGAGAAATTACTGGTAATTTCTTTGTGAATCACGAGAGTTTTCAAATCTGATACAGTATTCGATTAACCATTAATTCAAGGTTTGAAACTAATCAAATTGAAGATTCAAGGACGAAACTGAAAAAATATGGGAGAAATTACAGATCATTTAAATTTAAATCCATGTAATTTCATACAGTTATATTAATTTATGTAGTACTGTTATATTAAGTTAGTAGTACTGTTATGTATAAATTATGTAGTACTGTTATATTAATTTATGTAGTACTGTTGTATTATTTTAGTGGTACGGTTGTGTTTACTAAGTGGTACTGTTATTTATAAGTTAGTAGTACTGTTATGTATAAGTTATATAGTACTGTTATGTGAAGTTATGTAGTACCGTTGTGTTATTTTAGTGATACAATTGTATTTATTAAGTGGTACTGTTATTTATAAGTTAGTGGTATTGTTATACTGTTTGAATGACACTGTACTTACAATTGCAGAATATATGACTGTGATTATTGTAGAAGATGAAACAACAAATGTTGAAGTTTTTACAAGTACTGCAACAATTGAAATTGATTCACGGAGTAGTCAATTGGTTGATGACATATATAGTGGTGAGATACCACTGAAATATCCCTCTTGAAAAGGAGAGAAATCCTGTCCATTTCCTAAACAAAAAAACAAATATAATCATTAAAAACAACATATGTAATCATTAACATAAATAGAAAACATATATAGTATAACAGTACCACTAACTTATACATAACAGTATCACTTAATGAACACAACCGTACCACTAAAATAACACAACAGTACTACATCACTTAACATAACAATACTACATAACTTATACATAACAGTACCACTAACTTATACATAACAGTACTACTCAATAAACACAACCGTATCACTTAAAACAAACAATAGAACTACATAACTTAACATCACAGTACTACCTAACTTATACATAACAGTACCACTAACTTATACATAATAGTATCACTCAATAAATACAATCGTATCACTAAAACAATACAACAATACTATATATATTAATATAACAGTACTATAAAATTTATACATAACGGAACTACTAACTTATATATAACAGTACTGCTCAATAAACACAACTGTATCACTAAAATAACACAACAGTACTACATATATTAATATAACAATACAACATAATTTATAAATAACAGTACTACTAACTTAACATAATAGTAATACATAACTTAAGTTCATATAACACTATTAAGTGAGGAAGCTTACATCCTTGGTAGCTGCCTTGATCTGTTCATCACTCATTTCATCGTTCATCAGTTCAAAACTAATAAATTGGCCAGATCCTTCCCTTTTCGACTCAGCAACAGCTTCTTTCTTGGCCCTTTCTCTACCAACTTCTTTTTCACCATCAATCATCCCATTCTTTGTAACAGGATAAACATCACAGATAAGTTCACCATCGCCATAAGATCCTACTCCAGCCTCTTCAATGCATCTTGTATGCAGTATATTGTCATTCCAGTGTTGAATAAGAGAGGGTGGAGAAGGTGCAGCAACACCTTTCCATTTTAGTCTATGGATATAGACTATTTATAACAGGATCACACAACCGGAAACATTCTTTGACTTAGTGTTATTATATACAAACACACCATCGCACAGTCTGTTTAATATATATTCACACCAGTCAAATTGATCTATCCTACCAACATCCTCTAAACATCTCAACACTCTAATGTTCACAGTTTTGTTACAAGTAGGGGTTAAAAATGTATACAAAACATACAAAACAAAGAGTCTTTTGAAGTCATCACCACCACCAGAAAACCTACTAACAATCAAATCAAAAACAACTTTACATTGAACACTAGCATGTACGCCCATATCCCTGAAACGCTGAATTAACAAAGAATCTTCATTCTTGTTATATTTGATCACTGGACAACCTACCTTCCTAGATAACATAAACACATCATGCACATCATCAGCTGTAATGACGAAACTTCTACTTTTACCTATAGATAACATCCTACTAGCACTATTAAAGTTCTTCACCAACCAACGCATCATATGCAGATTCACACACTTTGTGATAGATAAAGATAGCAAACCTCCAAAACCGATATCAGAAATGTCCTTCTTTTGTTTATCAGATAACTGACTTATCAAACTATGAAGACGATTAGGCTTTGATTGTGTAACAAAATCATTGCCAAATAAAAAAACAATCGACATTATAATTTTTCTAAGCTACAAACATGTTTTTTAACTAAAAAAACAATAAAAAACAAAAGAAAACATACCAAACATCATAGTAAGAATTATCGATGGACTCCTTCTTCAATTTCCTGTCAACGACTTCCTTCTTTGGAGCCTTGGTTTTATGTGCAATTTGTTTAAAATATTTTTTACTCTGCTTTGTAGATGTTTGGTCAGTTGAATCAGTCTTTGCCATTTTCAAAACTGTATAACATTGAAAACATCAATAGTAAAAAACTGAATAACAATTAAACATAAAACATAAACACTATAACAGTACCACTAACTTATATATAACATTACCAATTAATAAACACAACTGTATAACTAAAATAACACAACAGTACGACATAATGTATACATAACAGTACTACTAACTTATACATAACAGTACCATTCAATAAATACAACCGTATGACTAAAATAACACAACAATACTACATAAATTTATATAACAATACTATATAATTTATACATAACAATACTACTAACTTAACACAACAGTATTACATAACTTAACATAACAGTACTACATAAATTAATATAACAATATATAACTTAACATAATCTAGTTGTTCAAGTAATACTGTATAACAATAACACTAATACTGTATAATAAATATACTAATACTGTGTAACAATAACACTAATATTATTGGGAGTTCTTCATACTGTTATCTAACTGTTTCAACTTCAAACAAACAGTAGCACAAAATTCACAGAGTAATAGGAGCACACACATATTCTTATCATATAATATATATACTGAACGACTCCATTCTCTCTCCCAATTTTCATAGAATCACAGTTTAATCATTTTAACATAATAACATAATAACATGAAAACCACTTGCATCCATAAATTGTAGCAGCAGTTAAACACTATGATTATCATCATCAGGTTGAATCATCTTATACTCAAATCTCTTAGCAACACAAACATAAACATAGAGATTAAGAGCACTCAACAACATAAATATACTAATACTGTATGATTTCAACTCAACAGACAACCAATTAACACAGAATTCACACTATTTTCCCACTCTAAAACCTTATCCCTCTCTCCACCTCCCCAATTTGGATGAGAGACAACAAATTTTTCGTAATATGTCTAAGAGTGTTACTAAATCCACACAAATCCACCTCAAGCCTAACATTACCCACATACTAAGTGTGTTTACAGGCAAAATATCAAAAATGCAAAAGAATATCAAATGTTCGATTCTACCAGAAACTAATTTAGTCAATTTAAGAAATGAAAAAATCACGTCAAAAAATACAAAAAAATGAGAGAATCGCTCATGCATTAGTACTCACTCATGTCGAAGTCGAAGTTCACTGCGGTTTTGGCGACTGAGAAACTGTTCACGGCGGAGATGAGATTCTTCTTCGAACTGAGTGCGTCGCGCGATTCTTCCTCCTACAGTATTTCTCTGTGTGTGTGAGAGAGGGAGAGACAGTTTCTCTTCAATTCTTCTTTTCAAACTCCTCTGTGTGCAAGAATGTGTGCGAGAGGGAGACATGGACGGTTCTTCTTCACGTCGCGCGATTTTTACAATTTCAAATATGTGTGTGTGAGAATTAATACATATGGGCCGAAAAATTTCATCCTTCAATGGGCCGAAAAGTTAATACTATTGGGCCAAAAAATTAATACAATTGGGTTGTACATCAATTGGGTTTTACATGTGGGCTGAACACCAAATTGTGGTGCACGGATCTAGGATCCGTGCGCCTCGTGCACAAAAGTTTTTGCCAAAAAAAATAAAGAAGATAAACTTTTAATTAGTTTAGGTTTAAACTTAAATGAGTTTGGATACTCTCCAAGTAGTAGTACTATAGAATTTAATATCGATGTTTACAATAATCACACGTAAATTCTATTCTTAGATATCATTTGTTTTTCAATAAAAGAGTAGCAATTGGTTCTCCAACTTTGACTAGTACATATAACTAACTAGGTAGTTTTTAGTTCGTTGAGAATACTAACATTTTGTTTAATATATTATAAAATTAATTTTTTACTCAAGGTTAATTAAAAAATATTAAAATGTATACAAAAATAAATTAGTAGAGTATGAATTGTATTTGACTCAATCCCGTGTATTCAAATTGACTAAATTCAATTTTTTTATCCTAATTCTAACAAAACATTCATTCCTATATTTACATAAACCTAAGAAACAATTAATAAGATCAAATATAAAATTAAACGAAACTAAACGGTGCTTAGTAATCATATGGGAACGAGAATAATTGTAGTGAGGTTTTTCTATCAATATATATATATATATATATATATATATATATATATATTTCATCTACAAATATAAATAAATATATTAGTAGTTTTTTCTTTCTTTTTGAACAAAAATACACTTCAATTTAATTTAGCCAATGGATAAGAAAATATATTATCAACCACTTTCTTTGGTATTTTGGTGTATCCGATGAAAGATTGGTATAAAACATATTTCTTATGTCAATGGGAAACAAACGTCTTTTATTATATAAGAGTAACAATAACAAATATTTCCACAAACCGTTCAACTAAGCACCAATTAATTAGTGTGAGATTTGCATTTATTGTAAGAATTCATTCTCTCTCTCTCTCTCTTTCTCTTCATTATCCAATTTCAGGCTCATGTCTAATTGATTTGGAGATAATAATCTCTCTCTCTCTTCATTATCCAATTTCAGGCTTATGTCTAATTGATTTGGAGATAATAATCTCAATCCTTCGAAATTACTATCATATAAATCACAAGATGTGTTTTTAAACTTTATTTTAAGGATGGATCTACCAACATCAACAACAAAATTTCACCCTAAAAGAGAGCATCTTTACTTTCTTTAGAATTCAAACTCACACTACTAGCCTTCAACATAATTACGATTAAGGTGATACATATTTGCTCAGAGGAGAAAATGAATAGAGGTTTCAAAATATTACATAGACTAAGGTTTGAATTCAATATACTAAAATCATAAAGATTCATTAAATATTATTTAGAAGAACATAATAAAATGAACATGCCAACCTCAACTACATTGGAGAAATTCTTATCCAATCAATCAAGTTAACAAAAAAATAAATAATAAATAATTACAAAGGCTATTCTTGATTTTTAATACAAAGATACATACGAGATTTTATGAGTGACGATTTATTGTACATTATCACCTCAAACAAATCCTTATTTCATATAGATGCCTCATAATTAACTTTATAATTTATTTGAGATGGTAAATTAAGTACTACAACTATCAAGTTTAGAGAGAAAAAAGCAATAAAAATATTTATATTGAAAAAACAAAATCGCAATTTTTGCATGGTAATTTTCAACTATCGGTTTATTTATTTAATGCAAATAGAAATGCTAGAAGGATGACACAAATAAGTTTTTTCCCTCCCCAAAAAAAAAAAAAACATAAATAAAGGTAAAAATCAACAGAAAACCCCATCATAGCATCCAATGTACACACAATATTTGAAGATTTTGGTGACCGATTTAAGATCCTATATAATACTTGCATTCTTTATTAGATTAAATATTTGCATTAATTATAAGCTTTTAATAAAATAAAATTCAAGAAAGATTCAAAGATATGAATAAATTGCAAGAATTTTCCTAGAATATGACAGCACCAGAAAAGTCACATTTTTGGCAGAGACAGATTGCATACCCTGTTAAATCTGCCTTAAGTGATTTCTTCATGATAATGAAAGAGAAAGACACTTAAAAAAAAAAAGAATTATATATACGAAATATTGAATCAACTGTATCCAGGTTGCATACCCTGTTACTCTGCTTTAAATCATGATTTATTGAAGATAATGAAAGAGAAATACCCTTAAATATTTATATGAAAGCAAAATGGATAATCATGAATAAAGTTTGATTGTTTTATAGCTACTCCATATTGATTAATAATATTAAAATCAAAAAACAATTCAAAGTATCTATAATCATTTTTGCAATTTACAATTTAAATAAAATTTTTTGATTGTATTCTAAAGTTTATGAGTTTTTCACTTTGTAACGTAACACTATTTTGTGGTAGCAAAATAAATGTGAGGACGTAGTGAAATTAAATCTTTGAAATTTAGATGTAGTAAAACATAACAAATATAGAATTAATCAGCTAGTAATGACATAAAACCTTGAAGTTGATGATCATTATTATTTTTTGCCTATTTTTATCTATCATATTCATTTCTACCATGTATTGGATCCCCTAAAATTTGAAATGTTTAGAGGTCTATTGGTAAATCTTATACTTTAGGCTATTTAGTGATTGTTTAATGATTACTTTGAAAAATCAGATAAATATTAAAGTATTGATTTGATCTGTGACTTAAACTAATTTTAAAAATAAAAAATAAAAAACTGGCTAAAACTTACTTAAGTTAAGGTTGGATCTTGTGAATTGCCATAAAATGATAGAACTCTAAAAATTTCAACATTTTGACGATTTTGTTATATTATTGCCATATTTTACTAAAAACCCCCAATATTCTTGGGCTGGCCATTGCTATCTAGATTTACTATTAATTTATAAATAAATAAATAAAAACAAAAGAGAACAAGAAAGTGAGGTAGTTGTTTTGACTTTTGATGGCACACCTATTCATTTACACATGTTGTCTTTCTTGTGGGCTGATCAAATCATTGTGCCAATTCTTGATTCTGTGTCTTTCAAAACCTGGTTCCTCTATATTTTGATTCTACACATACTCAATAATACAACATCAACATTCTTTCTTTCAATATATCACTAATTCAATATAGTTCTTGTCATATTGTTTTACATATTTAATTTTGAGATATGTTAACTCAGCCTACAAAATAAAATTTTAATTTGTGAAAAATAGGTTTGGATCGTGGATTAACCCATCTTACAAATTTATATCCTTTCAAATAATTACAAAGAATTTAATTATTCCTGGAAATCTAAAAAGGTGACAAACAAAGTTAATCAAAATATATTTGAGAAATGAGAATTTCAATGAACTAGATTGAGTGTAAAATAAAATATTAATGATAGGTATAGTGACATTTTAGAGATTCAATTATGAAAATAAGTTAAATTATGAGTAAATCAAATCAAACAGCAAAAGAGGAACATATCTTTTTCTGTGTAATCCAAATATATTAAACCAAAAGCATATCAAATATCTAAACTAGAATCAACCTAACAAGCTCTTAAATATATATTATAAGTTTTTATGATATCTGGTGATCAAATTTAGTGGCATTTCCCACTGTTGTATCCACCTCTTGGGGCCCAATTTCATCATGCTAATGTTTGGAAAAGATATATAAAATGTAATCAATCTATATCATATATTATCATCATAGAGAAAGAGAAGATTTCAGCCAATTTAAGACCGTCAAATTATTTAATCCCTCATGGCATAAATCATTATGCATGATAGAGTATTAAATAATTAAGTGCCAAAACTATAAATATTTGATGGTCATTTTCAAACTTTGTTCCTTTTCTTCTGGACAAGACGTCTTTTTCCCAAGCACATTTTAAAAAGCTAATCTATGGTCTTACTTTATATTTCTTTAATCATCATATACAACTGTGATTGAATTTTTTGACAAAAATAAAAAATCTATGATTAAAGTGGCCAATGACTGCATTGCCAATTATTCGATTTATTTCGAGCAGGAATATGCAATGGCTCATAGACACGAGGGATTAGATTAGTATATGATTTAGCAGGAATATCCACAAGATTGAATTGAAGTGCTTAGTTTAGATTAAAATTTAGAAAGTAAGAATTAAATGAGTTATAATGAGCATGCTTTTTTTGTTTAAATTTGTTTGAGTTCTTATTATTTTCAAGAATTGAACTTGATTATTAGACTTAGATTGACATAGTTAACCTAATTAGAATATATGAATGAGTTTTAATTAATCAAATTCAAACATAATTCGAGCTTGATTGATAGTTAACCTAATTATATATAGATGAGTTTTAAATAGTCAAATCGAATTAAATAAGCCAGGTATTTTCTCTACTTGGTTTGTTTGATTTTGAAGCATTATTTGTCTCTCTTGTTAAATCATTTTGAATTATAGAATAGTTTTTAACTCACTGATTATCATTTGATTGATTAGAGCATTTGAAATTAGCGAAACATAACATTGGAGATATATACAAATAAATTATAATTTGAATTAAAAAATATCTTAGTATCTTGAACAATAAAATAACAGCACCCATTTACTATGAGTTGATTTGACCCGTTTCACAAGAGTCCTATCCTTATTTTTCAACTAGTTTGTATCACATATTAAAGTAATATAAAGCACATGGCAACTGAAAAAGTATATCGGAATTGTAGTTTTGCTGACTTTTCACACTATGGACACAAGTGTTAAACACGCAGGATTCAAGACCTAAATAATGAGAAGCCCAATAAGATAAAGGCCCAAACTAAGAATGAATTTGAATGGGCCCATCATTTTTATTGGGCCTTGGAAGGTGGCCTTTTTCCTGAAGGCTTATGACCGTGTCGTAGAGGCTTTGTTTCACTGGTGTAAACTCCAAGCCCAAATCCACTAACTTTTGGTTCGAGAATCTGTATGGCCTTTTTCTTGGGTTCTTTTCATCCGAGCACCTGCAGTTCCAATATTAAAATTAAATAAATTGTAACTTTTGATTTTCATTTCGATTCACGTTTATATCACCTAAACATGGTTAAAATCAATTTTCATCTTATAACTACGATGTCTTCTAATTTTGATCATATAAATATCATAATTTTCAATTTAATCACAATTTAAAAGTATGATTGATTTCAATTCAATTTGGGCCGGAAAATTCAAATTTTGCCGTAAAATGGGTGACCTAGTACTGACGCGACAACATGTGTCAATGAATAAGAATTTAACACGCGTCGCCACATCAATTTTAGGTCATTGAAAATCCCCAATTCACCGAAATTGGATTAAAATAGAATAAAATTTTAAATTGTGGAACTTAATTGAAAATCATAATACTTATGAGAGCAAAATCGAAAAATATCATATTAATATCATTTCAGATATACAACATGCACGGGTATTATTCTAATAATCGATGAAATGTCATCCAAAAAAACCACACTAAACCTAGAACGATCATTTCATCAATCAAACATAACTAACGAAACATAATCCAATCATGAAATGATCTCACATAAAATCGATGGAACTTACTTGGTAGGGATAGGATACTCGGGAAAGAACTTGGCGAGGATGTCCACCACGTCACCACGGTGGAGCACGCTCTCGGCGCAAAGGTACCGCCCCGATGCCGCCGGTGTCTCGAACAAGAGTATGTGAGCCAATGCCACGTCCCTCACATGGACATAGGCTTGGATAGAGTTGGCATAAGTCTTTGCAGAACCAGTCAAGTACTTCAATATGTGAAGAACACTAGCATTCACTGTAGGTTGAAGAATTGAACCAAGCACCAATACTGGGTTTATCACTACCAAATCTACCCCCAGTTCCTTAGCTATATCCCATGATGCTTGTTCAGCCACAGCTTTGCCATAACAATACCAATTCTGCAAAATGACAGTCCATTATTATGTACTACATCTTAGGGACATACTGCAATCTAAACATTAATTTTTGCGAACCTTGGTGTTCTTGCAGAAGTCGAGGTCGCTCCAACAAGTCTCGTCGACAACTTTCTGAGGGTCTCTATTGGGATCCATGTATATTGCACCAATTGAGGAGGTTAAGACCACACGACGAACCTTGGCTTCTGAAGCTGCACGTATCACGTTCTTGGCCCCGTTCACGGCCGGCTCCACCATTTGTTCCTTCAATACACACCAAAATAAGGTAGGCCACATCACACAACAACATTTTAAGATAAACTTGGAGAAGATGATAGAAACTGATTATCAATGTGTCCATCATTAATAGGATGATTTTATTATCATCATGATTCAGAAAGGACTTCCTTGTGCCACATCAATGTTGACCTCATAACTATAAGGGTGTAGCAAAATTTGTCCAACTCATTTAAAATTGACAATTCCGTTGTTGCATCTTCGGGGTTATTGTATGGTGATTTTTGAACTTTCCACATATAGAAATTGTCATACACAGATCCTCCAATTTCACATGAAATTGTTGTATACAGATCATATAAGTACTGCGACAATTGAGGATTTTGTTAATTCCGGTCAGTTCAGGACAAAAATATAAGTGTATTTTTTGCGCATAATGCTAACAAATTTTTTTTTTTTTTTTCTTTTTTGAAGGTCTGAAAATTTTGGTGGAAAACTCAATCGAGATTTGTTTGGAATTATCAAGGTCATGTAATCGACACAAGATAATTTCCGGAGAATATGAGGGTTTGAGACTAAATTTGCAAAAGAAAAGTAAATTCAAAGAAATGGACAAAATTATAAATTTTATAATCAGTGGGACCACTTGCATTTTCTCATGCTTCTTCCATCAGAACGTATACGTAACACCTAACCAAGACAAGTGTATTAGTTACATATGTGAGTCATTTTACCAAAATCCCAAAAAGTCTTTTTACATGACTAACAATTAATATTGTCATCACCAACTTTCACTACCAACCACCATTACAATTTTATTTTATTTTTTTAATGATATAAGCGAAAATCTATACATATAAAAAATTATTTATATGATTTTAAATTGATTAAAACAATAATTTAACACAGTTATATCTAAAACATTGTAAAGAGCCTGATATTATACAATTATGAATTCTCGTCAAAATTGTGTCAAATGGGATTTCTTTCTTATTTAATGTTTACTGAAATTGAGATGTGTTGTTGAACAAACAAGGACTACGGTGGAAATTAATGGAAAAATAACTTTGGTTCCTTAGATTTGGTCTTATTCCAGAATTGGTATCCATTTATTTTTATGGACTAAAAATATAAAAATAGTTTTCAAAATTTTAATTTTTCATCAAAATTCTTCAGTATCGTTAAATTTCCGTCGGAAGACTAGAAAGGTTAGTTGTTTCAAAAAAAATATTTGGAAGGCTATTTTTAATTAATAAAAACAATGGGTATCAATTTTGAAATGCAGATTTGGAAAATTTATTTTTTATGAATCAAAATATGATAGATACTATTAATTATGAAATAAGGACAAATTTGAGGAACCAAAAGTGAAATTTACCCAAATTAAGTTGTAGTGATAATATTCTTTGAACCAAAAGAGAAAAAAATAAAAAAACGTGAAAGACATTTTATACTAGAAAAATTTATTCTGTTTATTTCTTAATAATTACTCAAAATCACCAAAAATAAAGTACTCACTGGATCATCAGTAACAGGAGATGCAGTGTGGAAAACGCCATCGCAACCGTTAATTGCAGCAAGTAAACTCTCGTAATCGTTCAGATCAGCTCTGTAAAGTACTAATCTCTCCGCCGCTCCTTCAAGCTCTCTCAAATGTGAATTCTTCGGATCATCTGGAACTCTCATAAAATAAAATTAATATCAAAATCAAACGAACAGAAACAAAAAATTAAATCCTCATGCAGAACAAAACGTCGAGAAATCTAAGAAATAATGAACGGTTCTCCGAGTCCAATTGATCACCTGGATTTCTGACAGTGCCTCTTACAGTGTAGCCTTTCTGAAGCAGAATTTTGACGAGCCACGAAGCGACGAAGCCACCGGCGCCGGTGACACAAACGACCTCTCCGGGTACCGACGGCATGACGGCGTTGCGGCGGAGGTTGGTGGCGAAGAGTGTTGTGTAGAGAGAGAGAGAGAGAAGGGTTGTTGAGGGTGAATGGTGAAGATCGATTGCTGAATTGAGAAGAAATTTGTGTGGCGATGTGCTCTACTTATAACTGCTAACTTCGCCACCAAGCTCCTTCACCAACCCCGTTTGAATTTAAACGGCGAGATATGGTTAATTTCATTTTTATCTCCGATTTTTTTAAATTTAGCATTTTCTCCCTTGAACTTTACATTTTATATATTTTGATTTTATTATTAAGCTGCTTGAAAACTAACACAAGCCTCTTCACCAACCACGTTTGAATTTAGACGGAAAAGGATGGTTAATTGCACATTCATCCTCCAACTTTTCAAAATTTAGCATTTTCTTACCTGAATTTTACATTCATTATATTTTAGTTTTATCATTAAATTGTTTGAAAACTAACATACATTCATCTAATCTCTTTATAACCAACCAAATATATATAAACTCTAGATGCTTCTAAATGAAAAATGTGATGACCAAAGTGTTAAATTCAAACTATATATGGCAAAATGTAATTAAGGAGAGAAAAAAATAGTTTGAGATTCTATAAATAGGTAACTTAAATAGAAATGAATTACAATGGGAGGAAAAGGAACAAATCAACGGTTATTATTATGTATTTCTTTCTTTGGAGAGATTATTTAGGAGTAGGGGTTGGTAAGGTTGTTTTATTGTGTATGGATAACATCTATTTCTAGTATAGTTAATATAAGGGTTAATTTCATATTCCAACATGTATTATGTATGTTTTTTTAATTTTGCATTTAAAACTATTTTTTTCTTCAATCACAACCTATACTGCACGTTTTATTTATTTTTGCAATCTCTAGCCAACATTTTTCGGTGAGAAAGGCCCACGTGATTCACATGTGCTAACTAAGGGTTATTTTCATTATTTGCACTTCTAAGACATAGATAAATTCGGCTCTTCAGTTATTTTCAAAGATAAAGAGACCTTATTTTTGTTTGAACATCACCATCACCACCATCCTTAATTTACTCAAATAGTTTGTAAAGGAAATTAGAAAAAAAAAATAGAACTAAATCCGATTTTGGAGGGGGAAATTAGTTAATGGCCTAGAAAAATGACGAAAATAACCCTCAATTAACACGTGAAAATCATGTGGACCTTTTCTTGCGGGAAAATATTGATCGGAGGTTGTAAAAGTAACCAAAACATGTAGTGTAGGTTGTGATCAGAGAAAAAAAAGTTTATAATGCAAAATTAAAAGACGTTCATAGTACAAGTTGGAAAATAAAATTAACCCTTAATATAATTATTTATTTTTCTACCACACAACATAAATAATATACCTTTGTATCATAATTCAATAAAATGACAAATTTACTATTGTTGATAAGACAAGTGTAGTGGTGATAAGACAAATTTATCATTATCACATGGGATCTTTTTGCACTATTCCACATGTAAGTAAGGACTTTGACAATACATTAAAATTGTAGTAGAAACATAATAAAACCATATTGCATTGTAAAAAAAAAAAAAAAAAAAAAAACTTATTTATTTGATTTAGTGATATTTCAAGACATTTTACTTATTGGGGTACATGGAATTGTTAATAACTTTTTTTTTCCCTTGCATTAAGAAATATATCTTGACTTGGTTTGATTTATTTGGGTTGATGTAAGGACATAATCTCTCTTTTAGTATGCATTAAAAAATATATCTTTGACTTGCTTTGATTTATTTGGGTTGATGTGAGGACATAATCTCTCTTTTAGTAACTTGAGTGAGAGATTTTTACCCAACTGATTTTGAAAGCAGTAGTCATTTTCATTTGATTTTGAGCGAGCATTTCATTTATATGGATTAATAATGAAACTTATAACTTCACCAAATTTTCCCTTTAAAAGAATTATTTTGTTTTTCTGTACCAATGCTAATTTTAGTATGCTCCTTTCTTTCAAAATAATATATGCCAATCGAAGCTTTACGAGGGTGTGAACACATCATTGCCCATAACTAGTTTTATCTTTTGATTTAGAAAAAAAAAAAACCTTTTGTACATCCATAACTTTTATACGATTAATAATTTTATATTATCACAGTAATATCTTTCAATTAAATAAATATTATACATTTTTATTATAGTAATAATATTTTTTTAATTGTAATAGTAGTACATTTTAATTATACAATTAATGCATTTTAGATTACAATGGTAATACTTTCAATCAAGCAAGTAATATTTCTTAATTATATGATTAATATTTTTTTAGATTATAATAGTTATATGTTTCAATCAAAAAGTAATATCTTTTAGTTATATTTAGTAATACATTTCAGATTTTTTTTTAAGTAATACATTTTAGTTATACGATTAATATATTTTAGATTACGACAAAAAAATCAAATAAATATAATTTTAATTACAAATTTATTTCATCTAACGGAATCATCAAACTACAATAATCCATACAAAAATTCAAAGTGTTGTTCACGCATTGATGGAAGAAAAAAAAAGTAAGAGGAAGAAGAAGATGAAGAAGAAGAAGGAGGACTAAAGAAACGAGAAAGATGAAGATGAGAAACAACAAATAGCGAAATTGAAGAAGAAGCAAGAAGAAGGAAATTGTAGTTTTAAAAAAAGAAAGAAAGAAAGAAAAAAAAAATATATATATATATATAGATATATATATATATATATATATATCATAAATTTAAGGGCCAATGGGTAGTGTATAGAATTATTGTTTATACAAGTTATAATTTCATATTAAATAATGTTTTCATTTAAAATTCATTTTTAATGCATGATATATCAAATTTATGATTATTAATTGTAATTTTATGTACAATAAATATTATTTCGTATTTGACATTTTGATGGGGATGGAGTTGGGACCGTTGGGTGTGAGCAAGGACAAAAATATCGGAATCGGTGGAAATATCGGTACCTTGATTTTACGAAAATATCGACAGATATATCGATTTTAGTGGAAATATCGGACATTTTTTTTAAAAATTTAAAAACTTTGTAAAAAAATTGAAAAATATATCTAGTACTTTACATAATATTATAAGTAACATTAATATATATATTGAACTTAAATTTCAAATAAAAAGATATGTTTACAACAAATTTAGAGATAAACTATTATATAAATGTTGTCTCATATGATATTAATGACAAAAATATGGAAACTTTGTAAAATATTGAAAAATATGTGTAGTAATATACAAAATATTATTACTAACATTAATACATATATTAAACTTAAAATTACAAATAAAATGATATATTTACAATAAATATAGAGATACACTAATATTATATTCATCATAATCCTTTTATTAAATTTCAAAAAAACTAACTAAACTTAATTAAATTATGAGAGGAATCTAAATGTCAGAGTACTAATTTATTTTAAATAATTTAACTAAATTTATATAAATAATTGTTTACTCCACTCATAGACAAAAATATAGATATATAAAAAAAGAAAGATAAATAACTCAATTTTAATATATACCCTTCAAATACACTATAAAAAGATTTATAATAAAAAAGAAAAAAAAATTCACTTAAAATAAATTAATATTGAAAACGGAAAAAAAAAAAAAGGAAAAAAAAAAAGAAGTCAACATATTTAGGAAGGAACAAAAGGAAGAAAAAAAAAAAGATAAAAGAAAAATAGTATATCAGTGCACGCACTGATGAGAAAGAAAAAAAGGAAAAAAAAAATCAGTGCGTGCAAATATCGCGATATTTTGACCGAAATCGATATATTGATGATTTTTCGCAATATTTTGTCGAAAAAATATGTCTTGATTTTTCTAAGTCGGCTTCCTCAATTTTCCAAAATTTCGGCGATAAATCGACGATTTTTTGCGATATTTTGGTCCATGGGTGTGAGAGTCTTTTCTTATCAAATCATAATGTCAAATAAAATAACTTTTTTATTAAAATTAGTTTTCAATGTATGAAATCATGATGTATCAAATTAGGAAAAATTACAATTAATTAGCTTGCATTTCTGCATCATAACAGCACAAAGTACATATAATGAAAGCAAAAAATTTAGTGACATTTTGACTCCAAAAAAGAAAGTTGTGCATAGACATAAATCATATCGATTTAAAAAAAAAAAAAAATTAGTTAGGATGGAAATGATGAATATATGTACGATTATCTTAATATATTCAAATGTATTGGCGAAATGCATTATCATGTCCCTAATCTAACGAAAGAAACAGTTTGTGTAGTATCTAAAAATAAAGAAAGACAAATTAAATTATAAGTCAAACAATTATAGTTTATGCTAAACCTATAATTATATGCATCATGTGCTTAAAATGTTCTAACTATTATTTGAATTTTAAATTCTTGTACACAAAATATAACACTCGTTGATTTCAAATTCTTCCAATTGTATATAATAATAAGGTGATCAGCAATTTCCTTGTCACCAAACATGAGAAATATAGCCTCCTATTTGGAACCCTTAATTTATTATTTTATTTGCCATGTTCTCGTGCTTATTGACTGAAAATTAATCTATATATAATTTCCTTGTTGGGAGCGCCATATCGGACCTTGTCATACTTGTATTTGTTTTTTGTGCCTACTGTATTAAATATTAGCAAGTTATATCATCTGTCCCATTTGATTTTTACGTTAATCAATAATGTCTGTGGTGAATATTTTAAATTCTGAGATGAAATTATGCAATATAGAATTTGAGTATTTTGTGTAAAATATTTGTAGAAATGTTTTTCTTTCCGGATCTATTCGTTTTGTAAGCTATTTGTGTATAGTCAATCTTCATTCTTGGAATCTTTTTTGACTAAATTATCCATAAAATTATTAAAATGATGTCTAACTTTCTTTATTAGAGATTAGAAAAAAAGGGGGGGGGGGGGGTCATTTATTGCTCTTAACTCCAAAATAGTATAATTATAATTTTTGAGCTTCTTCAATGACTTCTTTAGAAAGAAAAAAATAAATTAGAGATGAAGTTTCGTGTTGTAAATTCTATAATGCCCTTTTAATTTGGTTCATATTTTAATTTATAGATAGATCTAAATATGATCACTACTCATTCTGTCATACACACTAGATATGAATATATTCAAGAATGAAATTTGAAACTACTACATGAGTATTTTGTTTGAATTTTGTACAAGATTGAATCGATCTTTTATCATACGTTTGAGCTTGACCAATTTTAAGATTATTAAGTTCGAACTATATTTGTCTTAAAATTATTAAGATCTAGCTATGTTCATGTATGAAAGAATTGCAAGACAAGTCCACTCCCTTTAAATTCAAACCTATAATTTTTCAAAAAAATTCATCTCATACTATACCACTGTCAATTGTGAAGCTAGTTTTACCAATAACTACGTTTTATAGTAAAATAATACATTTATACATTATGAATGGTAAAATTTATTAATTCATTATACTAGAAATTATGTTAATTTTAAAAACATGAATATGTTATTTAATGCATGAACCAAATCTTTTAAAAAAATAAACATATAGTTATATTATTTTTGTTATATCTAAATAAAAGAAGATATTTGATTGAATTATAAAAAAAAAATAATAATAATAAGAAAATTCCTTTTAGCACAAAATCAAAAGTTGATGGATTCGATGAGTTTTCAAGTTATCACAGACATTTCAATGCAAAATGATACACAATCAAAATAGTGCATAAGATAAACGTTAAACCCATTGATTCATGGGAGGCTAAAATCACCATTTTGCCCTTGCCAATGTTGAAGAAAGCACTAGTTTAATGTTAAACCCTAAATCATCCTTGTATCAAGGAGTAAATGCAAACAGTTGCCAATGACAGTTCTACCCTCGGAGTATTAAGCAGATAGCAAAAACATGATGAATTGAGTCGAGAAAAAGACCGATAGTCAAGTAACGCAACGATGCGCACATTTACCAATGTTTAATATTAATGCAATTTTGAACTTAACCCTTTAGTTGATCTTGTGATCACTTCCCGTTTTCTTCATCAACACGACTCCGCCCTGCTCCTGAGACGTGTGCTTCTTTATCGGATATATCAATATGATGGCCGATGCTGTGCATTATGGGACATGAATACACATATGAGTAAGCATTGGAAAAATCGGAGAAAGGGTTGAAAAGATTTTGGACCTTTATACTCGTTATAGTGTTTGAAGCTAACCTTTTGGATGACGAGGCAGCATGTTGTTTTCTCACCGCTTTCCTTTTTGCATTCTTTTCCTTAGTCCTGATTGAGTTCACAGAAAAATCAACTTTTCATTGTTGCTCGACAATTCTAATAAAAATCGAAAGTTTTTGAGAATACGTAATTAAATTCTTTAAATTTAACTTACTTGATAGGCTCTCTGGGAGGAGATGAATGATCAGCTTCTTGCTTCTGAGAGGATTTTGTCAAAGAAATTAGTTGTGTAGAAAAGGCATACCAAAAATTCGAGCACCACAAATTATACGACAAGGTGGAAAAGGAAGAAAGGTGATCGATGAGATATAAAGTACATTACAAAATGTTCTTACCTGGGGCTGCTCGTCGTTCAACGGTTTCCATGTTTCTTTTCTCAGGTTCAAAATCTCGATTTCATCATCATCATATAAAACCTGCAACATAATATTAAACTAGAACCAGTAAGAGATGAAAACATTGACTATAGCAATAAACTGGAGTATTATCTTATTCACAGGTTCAAGAAAAAGTTTACAATGAGTGAAAAGCAATGAGTATGATACGTTCAGATGACAGCTAAAGCAGTCGAGTAAAGACAAGTATGAACAGAAGAAGAAAAAGAAGCATCTCATCACCTTGTGCTTCTTTGTTTCGGGGTCAAAAGCTTTAACAGTTCCCGGATAAAACCTGCATAAGAACGATGAATATGAGAAACATTTGCGATTTTTCATATCAAGAATGTGTACGTCCCACATTTATCTGGACAATGATCAAAATGGCTATTGAGAATCACATTGACATCGTCATTTCCGTAAACAGGGTGAATGCTTTATTTTAGGACACAAGACATAAGGTTCAAGGCAGTCTATAATGATGCCCAAATGACGTAAGAAATTAAATAGATCATAAGATGATGTACGATAATTGATATAGTCAACATGTAGTTCTCACATTTCGTCCATCGGCCACCAGACTTGTATCCTTGAGTTAACTAACTCCTCACCATAATCAGCCTGCAACTTTCTCGATTTCTGGATTACAAGCACAATATTCCAAGGCATTAAAGTATGCATCACAACCATATTTTACATCAACATGACATAATATTATAATAGGATGATACCTTTTCTGTTTCCCTTCTCTGGGACTTGGCTTTTGCATGCTTAGACATAGGAAACCCCATCTGCATAAATTGTCCCGAAACGATTGAACATAGAAGAGCTTGTAAGGGAAAAAACCATCAAACAACAAATCATGGACATAGTTGTGTTACCTTATCTGCATCATCTTCTTGATCATATTTCCGTGAAATAACTTCTTTCATAGCATCACCAAGGACCTTCTTGCCTGTCTTCGTTGAGGCACTGTAATCTCTCTCCTTTCGTTTCAAGATTTTCCCTTTTAGTGTCAATGTAGATTCCAGGTCGTCGTGCTGATTACTCATGCTCTCTTTCTTCTTTGTCTGACCCTTTCTGTGAACACTAACTTCATTGAAACGATCGGCTTTTTTCTGTGAAGAATTACTTGAGTTTCGCAGATCTGATGGCAGATCCATGTACTCTGTCTCCTCGATATCATCGTCGGAAAACCTGCCTCCCATTTTCCAAGCATGTTCGTACCCCTCCTCTGGTCTTATCACAGAATTAGGTTTTCTACCTCGTCTCCTTCGAAGAGTTCCTTCATCTGTCCCTGAATGCACAATCCGATGACGGCCTTTTGATATCTCCATTTGACTTTCGTCATCCATGTTGGTTCCAGTACGATCATTGGTTCGAGGAGCGAAGTTTTCGTACACAGCATTAGGTGAGACTTCCTTTGACACCTAATTCACAGATGAATGAAAATTGGAAAACAATTATTTCAATTGTTTGGCTATCTAGATAAACATAGAAGAACACACAGCAAAAAAATATGGTACAAATATTGAATTCCAACTTACTAGATATGAAATTATGAACTATAAAGCATAGATTTTCCTTTGGGGAAGACGGTTATCTTCTAAAAGCATATCAATAAATTACAAGGCATCAGATGATTTAGAAATAGCATACAATTTTATTTTGTAACATAGCTAATTTTGTAAATCACAATGTCAGTAGATTTTGTGTTCTTGAGTATTCACATACCTGCTAATTGTTTTCAAACCATATAAAGATTAAATCAGTTTGAGAGATCAGAGTTGGCTATTTTTAACATATAAGAATAAAATCATATAGGAGATCTAACTATGGATGATTCTTGAAGGCATACAACCTAACTCTTAAGGTAAGTGCACGGCTAATTGTCATCAAGCCTCTCTCCAAGTCTTTTGATTTTATATCTAGGTTTCTCCAAATTACTGCTCTCTTGCATCATGAAAGCTATCTATGAAGCCTAGCAGTGTGAATGAGGTTATAGCTATGGTGGAGAATGAAAATGGATCACCTACAAACTACTGAAAATCACATGGAACTAATACTAACACTTCTCTTGAACGGTAATCTTAGTGGTTGCAAATAAAGGAAAAAAACTGCTTGAAGTGTAATCACCTAGATACAAATAGCGTAGAACAGTTAAGTTAGTTCAAGATTATGATTAAAGCTTGTCATCCAAAACTCTGGCATTAAGCAACAAATATCAGTGATTGAAACTAGGGGCTTCGGTCACCTATAGCAGCAATCATCGATCACGAAATTTGTTTTTCACACGTCATATTGGGTCACTCAAACTGGAGTAGAACAGTTCAAATCAACAGAAACCAATGTATCACAATGGGGTTATTCAGAGATCACATGTAGAAGAACAAACCATTATCATGGACTCATCATGGCATATAGAAGCCACTATCTCAGCATGATCATCCAATTCCAAATCCATTGCCTTCACTGCATCTCTGAGATAAGACTGGAGTTTGCCAGCACAATTTTCGATGACATTTTTTCCCAACTCCCACGAAATAGGCTTAGTATCCTAAAGCAAGAATAAATACAGAATACATTATATAGAAAGGATGGGAATAATCATAGCATAATAGCATGAATGATCAAAGGAGAATTCATTACCTTATTGTCCATTTTCACACTAGCTAAAAGGGGAGTCAGAAGTTCGAATGAGATTTCATCACTTTCTTCGATTACCATAGTCATGATCATTTCCATGTATTTGAAGAGATCAGAAGGATGGTAGGACCTTCAATACAATTAAAACCTTCTTTAACACATTAGCAAAAGAAAATGATACCACAACTATACGAACAATTCTTAAATATAGAAAGTCTGTTTCAATGAATTTCATGCAGACACTTCTCGTAAACATACCTAATGTTCTTGAGAAAAAGGTGAAACATCTCGACAACCATATCATCAGTGCCTACATCTAACAGCATCAGGAACGATCTCACTTTCGCCATGGTTTCGACTATCTGCAGAGCCCTATAATAATTGCGGCCAGAGTCGCGGGACAACTGGTCAAATGCAACCAGGAATAGCTGAAAGATTACCTGTCACCAGAACCATAGATTACCGTGCTTGTAAGAGCATGATTTTTGGTAAGAATGAAAGAACGAGAGAATACGAGATCCTCTGCATACCCTCATTTCTTCATCAGCATAAGTGAAATCTGGAGCAGTTATTCTAGTGAGCTCATTAAAACAAGATGCAAGTACAACTTGGACATTCACATCATCATGGCGCAAAAGTTCATCAGAGACGAGTGCCTTCATAATCGGAAGCAATGCTCCACATGTAGACATGGGAGGCTGTTGCCATACCTTGGTTAAAAGGCTCTCTGCTTTCTGTAAGTAAACAGAAGGTTAGTAATTTCTACCCACAAAACAGGTTGGAATTTAAAAAAGAGATAAGAGAAACATATATGGTCAAGAACAAGCAATCAACAAAAATCACTTTTCTCTTCTATCAATATTATAAAATAAATGAAAAGGAAGAAAAAAAAAACTAGTTTGACCAGTAACACAGGCAGCTATTAATCTAAATAAGAGTCCAGATAAATTATAAAGCAGCATCAATCAACTATCAATCAAACAAGGCACAGAACGCAATTATGCTAATGCTGAGTGGAGCATCATGAATGAAGATGATAAAAACAAACTTTTATCAATTTACAACCATTTTAATCATAAAGAATTGCTTCACATTTCTTATTAAGGCCACCATTTCCTCTCTCCACAATCAACAGGAGAAAGAATCTCCCATCTCAATTTCATTCCTAATGGATTCATTATTTATGGTATACCACCATTTGAAGAACTCCAACATATACAGAACACTCCCGTCTGTAAATAATTGCATAAATGTAAAAGGAAAAAGGATTTTGCAGGAATGCTAAAAAGAGCTATTGCAAATAGTAGAGCAACAAAGGCAATTGCAGCTATTGAATTGATGAGCTTATGTAGTACTGGTTGGCCTCAAAGCAGAGCTGTGAAAAGTTAATTAGCGAAAATCACACTGATGAACATGTGTCAACTTCAATACTTCTTCAATTTTGACCAAAAGAAGAAAGATGCTTCAGAAACTTATAGCAAGCCTATCATTTCCAGAAGCATCCTATCAACAAGGACTAGAAACTATACAAAATATAAACAGCTTAACCATAGTTAACACAGAACTATGATCAGTCTAGGCACAAGACCATGGTTTCAGTCTCATGGAAATAGAGAAAGAAAATACACCCACTCTTTTCATGTAACAAGTTTATCAAGACTACTTAAACACCACCAACACTGAAACCAACACCACCCCCACATAAAACAAAGAAAGGGAAACTAAAAAAGAAAAGTTTTTTAAATGTGACAAATAGCAAAAGGGATTTTAGAATTGACCAATTTACAGATCACTAATCCCAATTCGAAAAAACATTTAAATTTACGCCAACACCCTCTCAATCAAACAATCATTTGGTTCTATCTGGATGTCAACTGCCACATTGGGAATCAAGTGAATGATAACATGCCTAACTAATTGAAATTCAGCACTTTACACAAACAACAATCCAAAGAGAGAGATAATCTCCCTCACAAAACACATATCTAAGACCAAAAAACAAAACTATTTTGTAAGCATTGATCCTCCACAAATGTAGAACATTTATCAAAACACGTGCAAGGCATCATAAAACTGAATCTTCACAGACATAAAATACACAACTCATACATGTGGCAGGAATTCACATAGAAAAGGGATTTTTTTTTCCAAGTGTAACAAATTTGAGACTTCACATACAAAAAAGGCATTTGCACAAAAAGTTTCCCTTCTCAAGATTTCTTACAAATTCACCTCAAAAGGCCCCTTCTTTATCTATTTGAATAAAACTTGTACAGAGATACACAAACGAAAACATAAACCACAAACATTAATCCCCAAAATGTATATGAGCCCAATTTTTTACCTCAAGAAGGATGAACAGATCATCAGTTGATGAAGGGCGCCTAAGAAGCCTTTTTCCCACATCAAATAACTCGGGTTCAACCGCTTTCTGCGAGGATTCATCAGGCCCAGCAGAACCCATTTCTCCAATTCACCTATTAAAATTTAAAAAAAAAAAAAAATCCAAGAACCAGAGAGAGAGCAAACAATCCCAGAAGCAGGGGCTCTGTGATGAAAATGCAATTAAATTCTATGACAGATACAAAAGAATTGGAAGCTGAGATAGAGCCAATGGTGATGATGTAATAATGGGATGGACTAAAAGAGGGGCCTTTTGCAAAATGGCGTGCATGCAGAGCCCCTCTTAAACCCCTCCCCGGATTTTGCTTCTCTTCATCAATTTCTGCTAATTCTTGTATTTCAAATCCGTGGATTGACTGATTACAGATAATCTTCCTTTTCTGCTCTTGGGTGAAATCTTTTGGACAAATGTAATTGTGTGATTAATGGGACGCAAACCATATACTAATCTCCTGACAATTGAACCATGTTTGGGTGCCACCTCCGTTGAGCGGTCTTCAATTCAATCTGTGGTAGAAAGACATGGTTGCCCTCCGGAGTTTTTGGGAAACATGCTTAAGAGATTTGAGTACAGTTACTTATTGAAAGTATATCAACAATTTGTAAGATAAGGAAACTCGATTCCCTCAAACCCTATGTCCAAGGGTAATAAGCTGAAAAGGTTTAAGGACTGGTTATTAACTTCAATTAAATGTGGAGGAATTAAGAACAAGGAGAGGTCAAAATTGTAGCCCATAATAAAAAAA
Source organism: Scutellaria galericulata (assembly GCA_946896805.1). Classification (NCBI taxonomy): domain Eukaryota; kingdom Viridiplantae; phylum Streptophyta; class Magnoliopsida; order Lamiales; family Lamiaceae; genus Scutellaria; species Scutellaria galericulata. The sequence continues at coordinate 13,559,196 of OX335797.1, forward strand.
GTGGAGTTCTGTTTGATAGTACTTCAAATGTTGAAAAAGGGTATCAATATGTATGTAATGGGAGTATCTGATACATGATACACTCTGAAACATGCTTAAATAATGTCAATTATTAAAATGTATTGGTGGAAATCATTTTCTTTTTCATTGATCCAAAAGTGTACACGTGAGGCCTATCTATAGATGTTACAGAGCTAATTATGGTAAATATTACATATTAGTTACATGAATATTTTTCTCTTTGATTGTAGCTGATTTATGATCTAGAATATTTTAACACTCCCCCTCAAGTTGAGTAGTGGGATCTCCAATACTCAACTTGCACAATACTGATTCAAATATCTTTTCTCTAACTGCCTTTGTGAGAATGTCTGCCAACTGATCTTCAGATCTCACAAAGGGTAGCTCAATAGTGCCATCTTCGATCTTCTCCTTTATGAAATGTCGATCCACTTCTACGTGTTTCGTTCTGTCGTATTGTACAGGATTTTCTGAAATGCTAATTGCCGCCTTATTGTCACACATCAACCGAGTCGGAAGCTTTAGTGAAAAACCGATCTCATTCATCAATTTCTTCACCCAAAGGATCTCTATGATTCCTTTTACAATGCCCCTAAATTCTGCTTCTGCACTTGATAGTGCCACTACCTTCTGTTTTTTACTTCTCCAAGTGACCAAGTTCCCTCCAACTAAGGTAAAATACCCTACAGTGGATCGTCTATCATTTGGGTTACTAGTCCAATCAACATCAGTAAAGGCCTCAACATCCAAGTTTCCATTCTTTCTAAACACGATACCTCTTTTCGGAGTGCCCTTAAGGTATCGTACTATCCTCATGGCTGCTTCCATGTGATCTACCTGAGATTGGTGCATGAATTGACTTACTACTCCAACGGCATAAGCAATGTTTGGTCTAGTATTGGCTAAGTAGATTAACTTTCCCACCAACCTCTGGTACTTCTCTCGATTTGCTAGCTCAGCTCCCTCAATCATCTTGAGTTTGTGGTTCACCATCATCGGCGTATCACTTGGTTTGCAATCCACCATACCAGTTTCAACCAACAAGTCTAGTATATACTTCCGTTGAGAGATAAAAATTCCTTCTCTTGATCGGAGAACTTCAATCCCTAGAAAATATTTCAGTCCACCGAGATCTTTCATCTCAAATTCTGTAAAGAGACCCTTTTGAAGTTGTGCAATTTCTTCTTCATCACTTCCTGTTATGATCATGTCATCAACATATATTATCAGACAAGTAATCAGGTCGTCTCTCTTGAAGAACAGAGTGTCATCAGCATTGCTCTGTTTATACCCATATCGCTTCATAGTCATTGTAAACCTCTCAAACCATGCACATGAAGATTGTTTAAGCCCATATAAAGCTTTCTTGAGCCTGCATACTTCATTTCCTTGGAACCCATCCAAGAACCCGGGTGTTGCTTCCATATATACCTCTTCTTTCAGATCTCCATGCAGGAAGACATTCTTGACATCAAACTGATGAAGTGGCTAGTCTTTACTTGCTGCTACCGAAAATAATACTCTGATAGTATCAATTTTGGCAACCGGGGAAAAAGTTTCTGAGTAGTCGATGTCATATGTTTGTGTATACCCCTTGGCTACCAATCTTGCTTTGTATCGTTCAATGGTCCCATCAGCCTTATATTTAATGGTAAAGACCCACCTGCAACCGACCGATTTCTTTCCTGCTGGTAACACACATTTCTCCCATGTGCCGTTTTTCTCAAGTGTTTTCATCTTTATATTCATAACTTCTTACCATTCAAGCTTCTTACTTGCTTCTTGAGCTGTTTTTGGAATATTTTCTAAAAGAAGAGTGACAGAGAATGCCTTTGCAATATCAACAACTCTCTCTCTCTGGCTACATTTACTGGATACCTTGAAGCACAGGGAACATGCTCTGGTGAGTATCGATTAGGTGGCACACCTCTATTTTTCCTCGGAGGTAGAACAAATGCCTCCGGTTCTTCTGGTTCCGGGACTAAGCTGTCATCATGATTAGTGACATTATTTAAACCAGAAGACAAATCATCGGAGTGCGACTCATTTACCTCTTGTCAGACATCGTCTGAAGTAGATTCATCGATTGTGTGTACTGGTCCGTCAACCCCGTCTACGTTGGGAGAAGCAGATTCGGTGGCTCCATCAACCTGCTCTGTTGGAACAGTCTCAGAACAACTTAGGTTGCTTAACCAACTTAGTGATTAGGAAGACAGTTGATTAGGTATGCTGATGTAGCTAGAGCTTCAGACCAAAAAGATTTAGGAACTTGAGATTCAAACATTAGGGCCCGGGTCATTTCAAGTAATACCCGATTCTTCCGTTCGGCTACGCCATTTTGCTGAGTTGTATTAGGGTATGAAGTTTGATGGACAAGGCCATTTTTCTAAAAAAAGGCTTGCATGGATTGATTTACAAATTCTCCACCATTATCAGAATGAAGAATCTGTATTTTCTTATTAAACTGAGTATGAATCATTTGGTAAAACATGAAGAATTTTTCAGGTACTTCTGATTTATGTTTCATAAAATATATCCAAGTCATGCGAGAGAAATCGTCCACAAATAATACAAAATACTGAAACCGACCATTATTAGAATTTGGAGCTGGGCCCCACACATTAGAATGGATTAATGACAAAGCAGAATCAACTCTAGTGTTGCTTTAACAAAAGGAAACTCTATGATTTTTAGCACGAATGCAAGTTTCACACTTCATATGAGTGGAGTTATTTGAAAAAAGATTGGGAAATAACAACTTGAGGTACCCAAAGGACGGATGACCAAGATGTTGGTGCCACAACCAAAGTTGTTTGTTAACCATTCCGTGAGCAAGCATGACATGTCCCTGGTGAACCACCTCATCAACGTAGTAAAGGCCTCCTCGCTCAGTACCACGCCCAATGATCTCCTTCGTAAGAATGTCTTGCAAAAGGCAAAATCTTGGATACATTAGCACTACACAGTTTAGTTCTTTTGTCACCTGACTAAGTGACAACAATTTTGAATATAATGTCGGAACATATAAACAATTATTTAACTTCATTTTGTCAGAAAACACAATAGAACCCCCTCATTTCACTTCAACAAGTTCTCCACTAGCAGTCTCAATATGGGACTTAGATGGTGATGATAAGTTGAAAAAATCTTTGGGATCATAAGTCATAGTATCTGTAGCTCCACAATCAAAAATCCAATCAAAAGATTTTTCGGGTTTAACAATTGAAGGGCTTGGGATGGAAATTCCAAACCCTTTACCTTTAGGATTTGTCTGGTTTGTTCCCATAGCCGTGCCTCCATAACCCATTACACCTCCATGTTGTCCCGATGTTGCTAGTTCTGTTCCGGTGTTCTGGTTACCCACAACGGTAGCTCCCTTGTCACTGTTCACATGTTGTCCCGATTTCTCCTTGTGGTTGTCTTTCCACCAATCTGGATAGCCCACAATCTTAAAGCAGGTTTCTTTAGTATGCTTCTTCATCCCGCAATGGGTGCAAAAGAGCTTCAATTTGTCTTCTCTGTCTCTATTCCGCTGTGAATCTGAACGGAATTTGATTTTTCCGGCTGATTGTCCTGACAGCCCCGATTCTCTGTTGCTTCGGTCCCCCGAGGTTCTGGCCACCAGACCTACACCAATCCCTGATGATGAGTCGACTTCAGAGGATGCTGCTTTCAAAATGTGGAGTCTGGCAACCTCCCACCATACAGTGGCGTAAGCATTTTCGACTGAAGGAAGCGGATCCCGCTTCAAAATGACCCGTTTAATCGGTTCAAACTTATCATCAATGGCTATTAACAGTTGGTAAAGTCTCTACTCTTGAATTTTATTATTGTAAATCTGAATATCTTCGGGATCCTTCATTGGGTTTGGATCCCGTCGATCGATGGTCATCCAGATACTCTGCAGTTTGTTCCAGCAATCTTCTAAGGTATCTCCACCTTGTCTCAATGAATTAGCCTTCTTGTGAAGGTCAAACACCTGCAGCGAATTGGTTCCAGAACCGTATGTAACAACTAGCCCATCCCAAAGGGCTTTTGCAGTCTGATATTGCGAGACGTTATTCACCAGATTTGAATTGATATTTTGAATCAGCCACGTAAATACGTACTGATCATCTTGTTCCCAGCATGTATACGCTTGATCTGTTTTTGACGGAGGTGAAGGTTCTCCAGTAATGTGAGAGCATTTCCCTCTGCCTCCAATAGCTTTTTTCATCAAGGTTGCCCATAATGCATAATTGTCTCCACTGAGTTTGATTCCAAGAGATAGATTCTTGGAATTGGTTGTTGTAGGTTGTGCTCCAAGGCTATTTCGCAGCAACGCAGTGATTTTTACAGCGTTAATTCATCATGGATGTTGGTTGAATTTTGATTGGTATTGTTGTCAGAATTTTCATTGACTTCTAACATGTTTTGGTTGCAAGTTTTGATTGTTCCTGGCTAATTTAGGTTGAAAAAGGTAAAGGGGAAAAAAAGATAGATCATCTTGATCCCAGAATAAAAAAAAAACTGCTCTGATGCCATCTTAAAATGTATTGGTGGAAATCATTTTCTTTTTCATTGATCCAAAAGTATACACGTGAGGCCTATCTATAGATGTTACCGAGCTAATTATGGAAATATTACACATTAGTTACAGGAATATCTTTCTCCTTGATTGTAGCTGATTTATGGTCTAGAATATTCTAACATCAATGATTATACTAAAGATATTGTAAATGTAAGTGGTGAAAACTAGTTTTTCATCTTTACCACACATGGTTACAAAATATCAGATTCGGGCTACATCAATAAACCAAAAAAATTTGCAAACTAGAGACAGAGCATAATATACTAAGCAAGACAACCATAAACATATATTTTGCATAGAATTTGATAATATTGCAATGCTTGAATATATAAATTGAAAGTTTCAAGGCAAACATTTGATTAATCAACTAGTATCAAACGCTAACCAATTTTATTTAAAACTAGTAAACTAAAACCTCGCATAATTGCATACATACATTTCTGATCAAATAATTAGATTTTCAGATGTGATCGAAAACATACTGTTCACCCTGAAGGTAGAGCACTCGTGTTGATAACGTGTTGTAAAATAATTTATCACAAGCAATCTCCTTGTAGGAATCAATAGATATACATTATACAAGAGATAACAAAGTAAGTATAAAATAAATAAGATATAAGAGATAATCATATCAATCAATCTTTTCATTTCAAAAGAGTTCCAATCTATATATAAGGATTAAGAATTCCAATAGACATAGAAAATGAAAAGTCTATGGAGTAATGTCCATTAAGTAATATATTTACAACAGATTTTATATAGATTTGGTTTAGTTGATTTGATTAGAAATAATTATAATCTTAATTAATCCAATTATTTAAAGATAATTGAATAGAATGGGCCTGAAAAGGCAAACCCAATGAAATCCATCCGCTTTGTTCTCATCTTATATAATACACCGGTCATATATAATCAAGTATTGCATTACTTGGCCCGCATGGGCGTAGCTTAGTCGGTTCCTGGGTGGCAGATTCCTACAAGGACGCAGGATCGAGTCCTGGCAGCCGCAGTGTGGGAGTTTTATTCCTCAATTTGGGGGATAGCTCCTTGTGGGCACCAGGCACTGGTCCTCCCACCTAATGGGCCGCTAAGTCACCATGATTTACATCCTCCACCAATCCCTGTCGGGCCGGGGGTGGGGGCCCTGGGGGCGAGGGTTTCGCCTTTTGCTACAAGTATTGCATTACTTGTTCTCAAAGATAAGATACCTCTCTCTCTCTCTCTCTCTCTCTCTCTCTCTCTCTCTCTCTAACCTTGCGATCGATCGATGGAGAATGAATGGCCTCCCGTTACAGAATGTGCCCAATACAAAATGGGTTTGATTCAACCATATATCTTCAAAAACAGGATTGGGAAGACATGGATGATCTCAGCGATTCCCAACCTTATGATGACCCCGCCGACATGAGGCTGTATCCTCCGTTTCTAAGAGGAAAGGAAATAAACATGGAACATAACACTGTTGGGATGGCTAAGAGATTCCTTCACCAGTAGGGTAAGTAATTAATTGGAAATTAGGGTTACGATTAATTGATTAGGGTTTGATGTTGTGTTGGAAATTAGGGTTATGATGTGGATTGCTATGCACCCGAAGTTTGCAGTCCCCTTTATGTTGACCGACTGCCCGAGCCATATGCCGAGCATTTGAGAAAAGAATACAACTTGCTATTGATGATATCTCATGGAACATACTGGTATCTATCTATCTATCCATGTGATTTGATTTATCTATATATGATGCGTGGGTGCAGACTGGGAAAAAACACGAGTTTGTGAAGCTTTTGAAGGTCGTTCGGACGAGCGCCAGGGCCGATCTTCTGACATTCCCAGCTTACTTTTGTAGCAAAGTTTGTGAGTGTATCCTTAAACCACAAGGACCAGCTCCGACTGATGGTCTCATGTCTTCGACCTGCTGTTAGACTACTCTTGAAACTCAGCCTTAATCTTAGAGAAACTGATGATGATCGTGATCATTAACACAACTATGTTTTTGTTTCTGCCCCAATTTTCCATGTTTGTATCTGTCTTTTTCTTGTTTCTTTGCCTAAACTTTGTTCTCTAATATTTCTTGTATCTCTAATATATAAGCTAACGTTGCTAACTTCTCAATCACAACATGCATTTTTCAAGGGGATTTTTTCCTTTTTAAGGTTACCCTGAATTTCATTATTTATTAGCCCAATTAATTGGGACAACACTCATTTGTACCCATTATGCATAGTAGAAAATGAAAAATAACCCCCTGATAAAAAACTAAGTTTTCTATCCAATTTAAAGATAAAATTACCCAACTATCCTTATATCCAAAATTTTCCTGAAAATAGATCACGTAGATCACCTTCCCTTGTGATTTATTTTTTTCCAAATTTTTCTTAAAAATAGATCAACCCTCGTGATCACGATGCTAAATGTAGATCACGAGGGTGAAGATAAATCACAGGTGATCACGAAGATATTTTTTTCCAAAATTTTCTTGAAAATAGATCACGATGCTAAATGTAGATCACGAGGGTGAAGATAAATCACAGGTGATCACCTTATCACGAGGGTGAAGATAAATCACGGGTGATCACGAAGATAAATCACAGGTGATCACGAGGGTGAAGGTGATCACGAGGAACAAATCATGATGCATCAATCACGAGGGTGCACCGTGATCTATTTTTTGCCATCAACTCAGTGATCTATTTTTTACCATCAACTCAAATCACGATGCTAAATGAAGATCACGATACTCCGATACTCAAATACCATTGTGATCTAATTTGAGCATCGTGATCTATTTTTCAACAAGAACAGATCATGATCCATTATCATAGATCAACAATATGAACAGACAAATTGATAACTTTTTAACCAATGGAATATTAGGTAATTAAAAACGTTTTGGCTCTTTCCCTCCAGATAACTAAATTATAACACTACTTGTTGTCTTTTAAAGATTCTCTGAGTCAATATAAAACTACTTGCTTTTTTCTTTTTCTTTTTATTGTCGTTTTTTCAGTTTATTGCAAATCAAATGCAACTAATTATATGCTAAATCTTCTCAATATTGATTCAAATTAATTCAACGCGGAGTAGTCAGAAATAGTGAGACAGACTCATTCTTAGTTAAAATGCATGCAATTAAACTTGACCATAAATAAGAAATATTATATAATTAATGTTTAAATAATTTATGCAAGATGAGAAACTTGTGTTTGAGCAAAAACTTTTCCGTTTGGAATACGAGAACTTTTATGAAGCAATGAACTCTGAAATTCTATGGTTTGAACTTTGATGTATTAGATTTTGATTCATAATTTATCTTTTTTTTAAGAGACTAAAATGAGTTAATTATGATTAGGGTGGTTAATTTTAAGTGATGTGTCATTCACATAATATCAATGTGGCATCCATATCACCACATTCATAATTTTGACCAAAATTATGAATCAGCTAAAATTGAAATTAATTTGTCAATTCATGGTTAAAATTGATAATTTTAAAACAATTGGCTAAAATTTAAAAGAAAAAATATAAAGTTTTGGATTTTTTAATAATTAGGCCTATTTTAAATTATATATAGATATATATTATAACATTTAAAATAATTTATTAAATATTTAAAATATTATTTATATGATTAAGTTGTTTTACCTGCACCATGGAATTCACTTGTTTAAGTTTCATCAGAAAAAAAAAAAAAAAAAGATATTAGCCTTTTTTATTTTGAAATATAAAGCAACTAAAAAAATATATATAAATATATATTTGGGATGGGGATTGTCCCCCACCCTGTCCCACTGCCAAGCCTAAATTTGCATCTACTATATATATCATTTTGGCTTCTTGCGATGTTGATTTCCCCAATCCAATGAAGAAAGGTGGAAATCAACTAAACAATCAGGTTTGTTTTTCGATCTCAAAGTTTAGAGCTCTACCATGTTATGGGTTCTAAAAATTAGTATCACAAAAAATTAGTATAACAGAGTCGTGTAATTCAAGTGATATACTATTTTTATAAAAATACATATTGTGATGACCAGGTTTAAATGTGGATCACACAAGTTTATTGGCACATTAACATTAAAGATAGAATGAACTCTATTTATGACTGCACTCATGAATATTATTATTTGAGTCACATACCCTTCTCCTGCATGATAGCATGTGATGGAAAATATATAATTAGTATCTACCATTTTATTGTTTATTTAGTTCAGAATGAGGCAGCATTCTCTGTAACAGATGTCGAGATTAAAAAAAAAAAAATTGGGCTTGAATGTCATATTTTGCTAACAACTACATTTTTGACAAGATAATGCATAATACTGAGATGAGCTTTGCACTGCAATATCTAGATGTATAATCCAGCATTAGTTTATATGAAATAATATTTTGCTAGTTTGGTCTCAAGTGATCAAGACTCTCAACATCTTCTGTTGCATGAAGACATTATTATATGCTATTATTATTATATAGCATTATATGCATGTGTGATGTTTGAACTTGGAAATAATGAATCAGTCTCATTATATAATTTTGTTCAAGTTTTACTACTTAACAAGAAAGATAGAACAAACTAACTAGCCCAATAAACCATCTCCAAATAGTTTATATGATCTTTATAACACAAAATGAGATTACAAAATAACCAATCCAATAAACTATCTCGAAATATTTTATAGGGTTAATTGTAAAGAAAATCACAAACTTTACTGACATTGCAATTTTAACCAAGTGCTTGATTATCACCAAATATAACATGAATTTTCAAATTTTTTGCAATTTTAACCAACGAGCATATTTTGGGTATGTTTATTTTGAAAATAACTCTCACCATTTCAAATAACTATCAATTTGCATGTTAAATCATTGTTCTATTTTGAATGGGTGAAACTTATTTCCAAAATAAACATATTTGAAATCTCCATGTGAGTTAAATTTGCAAAATATATGAAAATTCATGTTATATTTGGTGATATTTAAAAAATTGGTTAAAATTGCAAATTCATGTTGGTTAAAAAATTGGTGATATTTAAAAAATGGGTTAAAATTCATGTTATATTCTTCAAGTTGGTCAAAGGAATGGTATAATCATGATGTTTTCATAATAATTAAATATCATTGGTGGTTAAACTGATTTTAATAGTAAATTTCATATAATTATATTTTCATAATAAATTTCATAAGAAATTTTCAGTATAACTAATTAACAATATTATACGATTGAATAGTTGATGGAATTTGATTCCAAAACAAACAGTACCGTTCATATTTTTTTATTCATTTTCCAAAATAACACAACATTTATTCATTTTCCACCAAATACATCTCTCTTTTTTTAATCAATGTATACTATTCGATTCTCATTTTTTTTTAATGTATACTATTTGATTCCATACCACTATCAATCCATACTATTTATTCATTTTCTACCAAATACATCCATTTTTTTTTAATCAATGTATACCATTCGATTCTCATAACAGTAACCCTAATTGTTAATCAATGTATACTATTGGATTTCCATTAGCCCTAATTAGAATTGTTTTATGTTTATTTGTATAACTTGTATTTATGTTTATTTATATGTTATACAGGAACAAAGAGAACGTTGGTTTAGAGAATTTACCTAGTGAATCTAATTGTTAATCAATGTATACTATTCGATTTCCATTAGCCCTAATTAAAATTGTGTTTATGTTTATTTATATGTTATACAGGAATAGATAAATGTTGGTTTAGAGAATTTGCCAAAAATTTGATATTTTGTCAGATAATTTTTGGTCATCCCAATCACATTTCCTAACATTTTGGAATTGGGATTTTGTATTTGATTTTGAAAGTTTGAAATTTTGGCATGCATGTGGTTTCGAAGTTAGAGATTTTGGAAACAAATAGTTTGATTTTGGCATGTGGTTTCAAAGTTAGGGATTTTGGAAACATGTTTGGATTTTGGTCCGTGGTTTGGAAGGTTAGATTTTGTTTCACATGGCTCATCCTACCTATTTTGGAAGTTTGGACACATTTTACAACATATGAGCCATCAAATCAAATTTGTTGACTGATCACAAGTAAGTCTTATACACATATTTATACATAACTAATTAATTTTAACAAATGATTATTTAACTAATATTGATGATTTTTAGAAGAATTGTTGTTTCAAAGGTTTGATCTAGTATTTATATTGTCATCTTCCTAATAAACAGAGGATGTCCATGTGATCTAATAGTTGAGAATGATTCACTAAAACACTTCAAAGTTTTCTATACCTATAATAAACTCTAATAACTCTCTAAAACTTTTGTAAAACTTGTTACGCCTAGCCCGCCTCGATATGTGTTAAAATCAACTCGAATCACTTGTTTGATAGCAAAACTAAACAAACTACGGGAAATATCCCTAAATACACTAAAAGTTATAATAATATACAATATCTATATATTTTGTTATAATAATACACCCAAACTACACATTTTGTTCTTATATATACCAAAACTATACATTTTGGTGATCAAGTCACTGATTTGATATGCCAACAATATTGATTTGATTGGTGGTCTATAAAAGTTGCTAAAAATTATTAAATGAGAATTTTTGTGTAAGCAAAAAAATTGAGAATTTTCGTACAAGTTTTAAATCTGGAAATTTTCGTGTAAACCTAAATATTAAGAATTTTCTTGTAAGCCATAAATCTGAGAATTCTCGTGTAAGCCCTAAATTTGGGAATTCTCGTAAGCCAAAAAATTGGAAATTTTCGTGTAAGTATAAAAATTGAGAATTTTTGTGTAAGCCCTAAATTTGGAAATTTTCGTGTAAGTCTAAAAATTAGAAAATTTCGTGTAAGCCTTAAATTTGGGAAATTTAAAAATAAGTCTCACCACACCTAATTTTTGTATAAGTGAGTGGGCCATTAATGTCAAGTCAGGTACAAATTGGGGGTGGAGGGGGTGGGTTTATTAGCAAAATGTGTAGTTTTGACTATTTTTATAAGGATTTGTGTAGAAAAAGATATAATTATATTTTTGTGTGTAGAAATGGATCCCTCTATATTTATTTGTGTAGTTTGGGTTGCTACCCCAACAAACTAATTATATGAAATATATAAAATTTGAAAGAGCATTACGCGATCATTGCTATCGAAATTGTTTTCTATTAACTTTTGAGTGTACATATAAAGAAATTGTTTTCTATTAACTTTTGAATGTAGATATAAAATCAAAAGTTTGTGGGTATACAAATTAAATACTTTGTTTTTCATGTATTTTATGACAGTTGCACCATTTTTTACATTTTTCACAAAATGCTGTTCAATCCTAACTTGTGTCCAAAAATATAGATATTAATTGTATATTAACTTTTATTGTACTTAACACTTCAATTAATTATAAAGAAAGTAGCCCATGAGACCAAGACTATAGTGGTAAAAGAGTTGCCCAAGAGTCCAAGACTATAGGTAGCAGATGTTCTGCAATCTGACAAAACCCACCAAACACCATTGGTCACACTGAATTGAATTCAGATCAAGAACATTAACTTTACATTTTCGAGCTGATTATCTTCGAGTTGGATTGGTAAAAGAGATACCCAAGAGTCCAAGACTATAGGTAGCAGATGTTCTGCAATCTGACAAAACCCACCAAACACCATTGGTCACACTGAATTGAATTCAGATCAAGAACATTAACTTTACATCTTCACATTAACTTCAAGAACATTAACTTTACATCTTCACATCAATTTTACATCTTCGAGCTGGATTATCTTCGAGCTGGATTCACAAGTTAGCTTGTTTCAATACTTTACATCTTCACATTAACTTTACATCTTCGAGCTGGATTCACAAGTTAGCTTGTTTCAATACTTAATGAAGTGTAAATATTTTACATCTTCGAGCTGGATTCACAAGTTAGCTTGTTTCAATACTTAATGAAGTGTAAATATTTTACTTAATGAAGTGTAAATATTTTAAATATTAATTGGGGTTTTAATGGAGTATTAATTTGGATGATTAGAATGGATGGGAATATTTTTAAATATTAATTGGGGTTTTAATGGAGTATTAATTTGGATGATTAGAATGGATGGGAATATGTTTAGTATGAAAGTGGAAGGCTTTGTTTATTTGTTTTTGATTGTTCAAATTACAATCATGAACTTATATATATAGGAGTGTATTGAAGCTTCTAGACTAGTAATCATCTAGATTATTCTAATGATCTAGATTTTCCCACATTCTTCCATCTTTTAGATATTATATATCTTAATTATTATTATATATTCTAGAGTATTCTAGCTAATGCATTTATTAATCAATGCTAGATTTTTCTAGAATGAACACCAATTTTCTAATACTCCCCCTTGGTGTTCTTTCGGATAATTCCAAGCTTTTCTCGCAAGGTCTCAAATCTTGGTCTTGGTAACGCCTTCGTGAAGATGTCTGCCAATTGGTCTTCTATACCAATATACTTGAGCTCTATTTGTTTGTCGTTTGTTGCCTCCCGTAGATAATGATACTTGATAGCAATATGCTTAGTCCTGCTGTGATGGACGGGATTTTTTGCCATAGCTATTGCAGACTTATCTACACAGGGAACAATGAAGAGATGATCAAGGAGTTCAAAGAGGATATGATGAAGACCTTCGAGATGACTAACCTTGGGTTGATGCACTACTTCCTCGGTATAGAGGTACATCAAAGAAAAAATGGGATATTTATCTCACAAAAGAAGTATACAGAGAATCTACTGAAAAAGTTCAAAATGGAAGAATGCAAACCAGTAGCTACTCCTTTAGCTACAAATGAAAAATTCAGCAAAGAAGATGGGACGCCGAAAGCAGATGCATCTACGTACAGAAGTCTCATCGGGAGTCTACTATATCTTACAGCTACAAGACCAGATATCATGTTCGCAACAAGTCTACTATCAAAGTTCATGCAAGATCCAAGCCAAGTCCAATATGGAGCTGCAAAAAGAATATTAAGGTATTTGCAAGGCACCAAAGATTACGGAATATCATACGAGCCTGCAGACGAATCAAGACTGATTGGCTACACTGATAGTGATTGGGCCGGATCAACAGATGATATGAAAAGTACATCAGGTTACACATTCTCACTTGGCTCAGGAATATTTTCATGGTCATCAAAAAAGCAAGATTGTGTGGCACAATCTTCAGCTGAGGCCGAGTATGTTGCAGCAGCACTATCAACAAGTCAAGCTATCTGGTTAAGACGCATTCTTGGATATATGGGAGAAGACCATAGTTGAGTGATTGAGACTTGAGTAGAGTATATAATTGTAATGAAAATGGAGTAATAATGGGAGGACAAAGGCTTTAGGATAAATTCTTATTGGAAGTTGTAGTTTTTGGTACCATATTCCATATCTCAAATACTAACATGAAGTTTTGAAACACAAAAACATCACATCCAAGTCTCATATTTCATCTCGTTTTTAGCAAGAACATGAAACAAAATACCAATGTTACAAAGCAAAAAAAGCACGACGCTTAGAAAAGGGACGTTCCCTTGCCCTTCTTGTCTCCACCAATCTCGAAGTGCTTGCACCACCAGAAGACAAAAAAACCAACATTAAATACAAATAGGAGATGCTACAAGAAAAAAAATGCAACAACAATAATTTACCTTGATGGGGTGCTGGGAAACATGCTTGCAACCTCAGCACAATTTTCTTCGTCGTTTTTGCCTAAACAGAATACATAGCTCGAGTGATTGAAACAAGGAGGAAACTATACTAGCTCAATTTTTTCAGAAACCTTATTTTCTGGAAGATTCAACTCATCCACACATTTGAATTTGTTATGGAAATAACTTTTACCTTCTTGTGGAAAACGGGCTTGGTCTGGCCACCATAACCAGACTGTTTGCGATCATAACGACGCTTGCAGCTAAGCTGTCTTTACCCTTCTTGTACTGGGTGACCTTGTGCAACGTCTGCTTTTTGCACTCCTTTGATTTGCAGTAGGTCTTCTTTGTCTTTGGAACGTTCACCTGCAAACACAAGAACATGAAATTTAAGAGACTATCTAACAGGATAAATCAGCTTGATACAACTTATACTTAATAACAACACCAATGGAACTTCACAGAATTGAACAGTAATCAAATTGTATCACCAACAATAGAAAGAAGCCCTTAAGCTGTTGTTTCTCTATCAATAGAGAGATAAAATCACATTTGAACAGAAAAAAAAAACCACCATTTCAAGACTAACTAAAAATCCCTAACAGGAATCACACCACACTGTCGTAACACTTCAAAGAAAATCAAAATATAAATTTAGCACCCATTGAAAACCATCATAGAGCTCCCAAGAACAGACATGCTATCAAAATGCAGCAGAAAATTAGTTAAATAAATAATTATTTGACCTTGATGTCCTTCCAACTACTCATGCCAACTAAACTTTCATAGAAAAAACACTAAAGTAGTTCAAGATTTTCTTTTGTTTAAACCCCATCACTGAACAAACTACAACTTCGATATATGAAATATATCCAGCCTAGGAAAAAATCAACCTCATTTCTGTTCAAGACACAGCTCAAATAATACTATTAAAAAATTAAAAAAAAATCCTCAACAAATAAAATAACCCGATAAATAGTAAATTCACACAATTCAGATTATTCACTTCAAACATTCTTCGCCTCCATAACAAATACTAAAGCAATCGACGTACGCCAAGTTCTCCAACACATCTAAAAAAAGAACCAAAATCCTATTATTGACACCGTTAATCACTTAGTGAAGAACGAATTTCACCAGATAAGAGCAATAAAACAAGCATCTACGAATTAGATATAAATAACATAAACAAATCGGATGAAAAGCCAGCAAATCTGTAGGAAAGACCGATTACCGCTGAGGGCGGATGGGGGTGGGGTTCCAATCTTGGCTTTGGAGACCATCTTGCGATAGAATTTTATATTGATTTTTTGTGTGTTTCGTCATAATATTGGATATTTTTTGCATTGAATTTTTCAGAACGCAAATCCGAGACGATTCCGTTTTTCACGAAAATCTCGAATCAGCAGAATCTTGACTTTCGAAATTATCCGAAATAGAATTTTCAATCAATATTTCTTGTCATATATATAATTGAAAATATTTATCAGCAAAATTAGATTATTACATACCATATATATTTATTACATAAAATTAATATTTTTAAAAATTTATAATAAACTCAACTAATATTATAAAAAATAAAATATATAATAGGCAGGAAATTCTTGATATTTTTATTATTAGGAATAATTGTTATTATATAATATATATTTAGAGAGATATATTTATCAGTGTTTCAATCATCAAAGGATGAAATCTGGAAAGAGGAGGAAAAAAGTTGAATGGACAGTTCTACCCTGTGTAAACACCGAGAAGCCTCAGGGTCTTTAATAGAGGATAAGGACAAAGAGAAGTAGAACCTGGAACGCAACTCCTCCTCGTTCGAAATCAATTGGAGCTCATCGCCGCCGCCGCCGGTTCGCCGCTAATATCTCTCTCTCTCTCACACGCAACAGTCTTGTCAATTGACGATTCAGTGCCCTAATTTAATGATTTCAAATTTTACTGCAAAGATCTTATGCAATTTAGGTGAATGCAATTTTATATGATTTAGGACCTTTATTATCTGATTTTGCTTCTATTGAGAGATTTAGGTATTATTCTGATGAGTAATAGACTAACATATACAATGATCGGTTACTGGTTGTATAATTTGTGTATCAGATGGTCAAATTTATATAACTTGTGCGCTGTTGTTTTTCCTGAATAAGTCTCATGAGTAGTGATTTTCTTTGATTTTGATTTGTATAATTCTGTGATCAGATTGTCACCTTGCGATCGATCGATGGAGAATGAATGGCCTTCCGTTATAGAATGCGCCCAATACAAAATGGGTTTGATTCAACGATACTTTAGAAAACTAGATTGGGAATACATGGATCTCAGCGATTCCGAACAATTTGATGACCCCGCCAAGATGATGCCGAGTGCTCCGTTTCTAAGGAAACTTCCAGTGAACTTGGAACATAACACTGTTGGGATGGCTAAGAGATTCCTTCACCAAGTGCGAACCAGTAGGGTAAGTAATAAATTGCTTCTCAATTTGATTGATTGGATTAATTGATTAGGGTTTGGAAATTAGGGTTACGATTAATTAATTAGGGTTTGATGTTGTGTTGGAAATTAGGGTTACGATGTGGATTGCATGCCACCCCCAAGTTTCGAGTCCCCTTTCACGGTGATTGATCTGGACCGACTGCCCGAGGCATGTTCAGAAGCCGAGCATTTGAGAAAAGTAAAACGACTTGTTATTGATTATATCGGACAGAAGGTACATACTGCCATCTATCTATCTATGTGATTTGATTTATGTCATTCATATCTTGAATTGTGGGTGCAGACTGGGAAAAGACACGAGTTTGTGAAGTTTTTGAAGGTCATTTGGACGACCGCCAGGAGCCATCTTCTGACATTTACAGCTAGAGAAGTTGGGAGTAGTGGTGATCCCCAAACTTTTGTAGCAACTGTCTCTGTTAAATTGAACAGGTTCCGCAAAGTTGTCGCCGAAGTTTGTGAGTGTATGCTTAAACCACAAGGACCAGCTCCAACTGATGGTCTCATGTCTTCGACCTGCTGTTAGACTGTTAGACTACTAAGTTATCCTAGATTATTTTCCCTTCTGTTAAGACTACTAAGTATCATCTGTTATTTTCCGTTCGATTAAGACTACTATGTTATCGTTTTCCCTCACTCTTCTCTTACTTAAGACTGCTAAGTTATCGTTGTCCTGTTATGCTAGATTTATACTATTAATTTCTTTTTCAGTTTGGTTTCTTATGATATTCTTCTCTCTCTCTCTCTGATCGTGCTAGCGTTGTTTGATTGTGTTGTATTTCGTCATAATATCGGATATCCTTTCCATTGAAACTTTGAGAACGCAATTTTGAAATTAGTAATTACCCATGTATCATGTATGAATGGGAATGTGATAAAAAAAAAAAAAGTTTAAGAAAATATATTGAATGGTACTCCCTCCGTCCAGGGATAATTTGCACACTTTTCTTTTTGGGGTGTCCCGGGATAATTTGCACATTCCCGAAAAGGAAAGTAATTTTTACCAAATTATCTCTATAACTTAACATATTTACCTAATTTTTGTTGACTTTTCAGTTCAAAAGGCAAAAAAGCAACATTTTTTTATTTCACGTCCCGGGATATATGTGCAAATTATCCGGGACGGAGGGAGTAATTTTTTATAAATGAGCATATATCCAAAAATAAATTAATGCTTCTCCTTAAACCCACTGACTGAAGGGCCCTTGTTTCTCTTTCCATGCGAAGTTGATAAACCCTAAAATCTAAATTCAGATGTGATTATCAATGTCAATGTCAACAGGCCTCGGATTCTCTCGCTTTCCATGTCTGCCTCACCATTCTCCTCTCCGCCAATACGCTCTTCAGGTTTCTTCACTCTTTCTTTGTACATTTATTTATTTTTGTGAATTAATTGATTTACATTTCAAACTTTCTGTTTTTTGTCCTAGGTAAGGCTGGGCTATGCTGCTGCTGCTGTCGAAGCGTTCGATGGTACGGAGAATGAGAAAGGCAAGTGAAATTTATGTTGTATAAGTTCAGGAATCTGATTCTTATCTATTTTGGTGTTTCTTTATGGAAATAACCGCAATTTCTGAATTTCATCTCTTATTTTAAATTGAATGTCGAATGATGGGGTTTTAAGTCTACATTTTTTCCTTATGCCAAGAGAATATCCATAAAGTCCATGAATATATTTTTTTGGTGGTACATTACATGATCTTAAAAGGATTTTGTTTAGGTAGTTTGATTAGAAATGATTATACTCAAAATTGATCCTAATATGGAGTATTTAAAGATAATAGAATTGAATGGGCCACAATCTGGCAAAGGAGTCCTCCGATTACTCAATGTCCAGTTCTTCAGCGGAGGTGAAGGATCAGCTCAACGAGGAGCTTAGGACCGCCGAGGATTCAGAGAACGATGATGAGTCGACGACGCATCCAACACGCTTGAGATGATGACGACATTGAGGTTTGGTTTTTTGTAAAGTTGCCTTATTAATTTATGAAATTGGAGTTGCAAGATTGCACTTTTGAAGTTATTTCCCTTGATGCAGAGAGGCTGGTACCACAATGTTGTTTACTTGGTAAACGAAAAGGATATTCCAATTCTCACCATGACGTAGGTTTACTCGCCTTTTATACTTTCTATATCTCAGAATCTCCAATTTCACATTTACATTTCATTGCTATGTATTCAATCAGGTGCACTATCTCCGATGTTGATGGTTTCATATCTGGTAAATTTCCAATCACTCCACCATGCAAAGAGTATGCCAATACCTTGATTAAAGGGCTCGTGCAAGGAAAGCAGCTCTCAGAAGATGAAGCCTCAGCTTACATTGAGGAAGCATCGACCAAACCCTTGTGATTCATCTGGTAAATTCTTGATCATGATTTGTATCTTTTGTGCAGTTCTTGACTATGTTTCGATTTATCGATTGACCTAATGATGATAATGCCATTAGTAGATGTGGCATTAGATGGCAGTTGATTTTAACTTAACTAGCTTAAACTTCTCCTTTTATTAGGCAACTCTGTGCTCTAGTTCATTTCTTAGTAACTTAATAGTGTATATACTTTCTGGTCATGTGCAAGCGTGTGGGTGGCGCGTGAAGACGCGTTCAGGCGAGTTTGGGCCGGATTGGATGGAGTTCATGGACTAGTTACACAAAAGTTTTTGTTTTTTTTGTTTTTAATTTTTAAATTTGATGGTGAGTTTAACATTTTAATTTTGGTAAGTATCATTTAACCAAATTTTCATTCAAAACTCCTAAATTTAGCTACAAAGGCCCAAAAAAAGAAAAAGAATAGAAAGAAGAGATTTCTTATCATTTTCTTTTGACTAAAAAAGGGCGAAGTCGTTTCAAACCCCAAGATTTATGTCCTATCTCCCCCAAAATTTAAAATTGACAACACTCTCAGGATCTCACCGAGGGTGCTGAGAAAGGAAAGAAGAAATGGAGTTCAATGGTGGGATTGAGAGTTCATTGAGCACAGCTAACGACATTGTTACTGCTAAAGGTGGGCGCGTGGGTTTGATATTTGATGAGAGAATGTGTAAACACGAGGCCCCTGATCATGAGGATCACCCTGAATGACCTGATCGCATTAGGGCCATCTGGGATAAGCTCAATTCTTCTGGGCTTGCCAAAAGGTCCTTTCTTTAACTCCCCCTATTGTTTTTGCATGAGAGAGAGAGAGAGAGAGAGAGAGAGATTAATTTTTGGTACTTTATGTTGATTGGTTTAAGAAATCTATAATGTTATGGTTTAAGACTGAGATAGGGTTGTATTACTTTTTACGATGTTCTGCCTGATGAACTTTAACAAAGGTGTGAGCTTTAGTGGTATTACTGTTTTTGGTCTCTGCAAAGATGGTGTTCTTTTTTTTTTTTTTTTTTTTAAATCTTTGAATTTCTTCTGATTTGTATTAATGCCTACCATTTCTAGATGTATTGTTTTGAAAGCCAAGGATGCAGAGGATAATCATTTAGCTTTGGTTCACATAAAAAGTCACATCGATTTGATCAAGAATATTAGTTCTAGAAACTCTGAGTCAAGAAGAAAAAGAATTGCTGCGAAATTTAACTCTATATATTTTAACGAGGGCTCATCGGAAGCCTGCTTGTCTTGCTGCCGGCTCTGTCATAGAGGTATGCTTAAGATCGGTGATAGAAACATGTCCTTGAAAATCTTGTTATTGAAACCACTTTCATTTCTTCTTTCATCTTGTTTCTTTTGTTTCACAAAGCATGGTGATTTACTATTGTAGGCTGCAGAGAAAGTTGCTAAAGGGGAACTAGATTCTGCATTTGCTATTGTTAGGCCTCCTGGACATCATGCAGAAGAAGATGAACCGATGGGCTTTTGCCTATACAACAACGTTGCTATCGCCACTAGTTATCTGTTGAATGAAAGAGTGCGTGCACGTTTAAGATTGGATTAGTTTTAATCATGAATTTGTGTATTGAACTTATGTATGTCACTACTTTGCTTAATGTAGAAAGAGCTGGGGATTGGAAAAATTCTTATAGTTGACTGGGATGTACATCATGGAAATGGTACTCAAAAGATGTTCTACAAAGATCCTCGAGTACTATTCTTCTCAGTGCATAGCTAGGTACATGAAAATTTTAACTTCAAGCTCTAAATTTGTTATTAAAGAAGCACATATACTAAATTCTTGCTGATTTATCACATCACTATTATTATCTTCTTGTTTCATTACTAAATATGAAACATAAAATGCAATATTAATGTTGGTGGAATATTTATTCATTTATTTATTGTCTCAATTAGATATGATTACAAATGATACAAGCTTGCTGCTCAGTTGGAGATGATTGGACAAACTCTTTTCTAGACCATGCTACCACAAGACGGTGCACTGTGTCCGAAAGACTATGAGCATTGTAAGATTTTAATGAAGCACTATCAGGGGCGCATTCAAGCACTGCAAAGTGAATAATCCATCTCAAGCAACAGGTGGGAAATACTTTCCAGAGCAAAAACTTATCCACAAAAGTGAATCTGGAATACAAATGGGCAGAAGCATTAAGTACACAATCTACCATGAGCCAAAGGAAAGAAAACCATAATTAAATTAAATTGTTCGCTCAAATTCTATTTGAACAAACCAGGCAAAACCAGATTTTATCTTTTAATAAAGTACTTCCACTCAGGTATGACAAATGGAACTACTTCTCAGTTCTATTTTTTATTATAGTATATAAGGTAATATAGCACTAAAGCAGTAAAGACATCCTTTTCCTTAGTAAATTCAACCATTTTTCCTCAACTGATCCTCAACAACACAATGAGAAAGGTGAAAAACAACACTGCTCCATAGGGACAACATCTTCCAAGATTTAGTGTTATATATTATTTTCTCCTAGTTGTGCCACCATTGTCAAAAAACCCAGGTGACAAATCTTATTGGGATGACTTTTGAAGCTTGAACATGGAGTCGAAGAGAAGTCTAGAGAGAATTGCACATGTGACCTACAGCTCCTGAGTCAATTACCCATAGTCCAAAAGAACTCGAACCAAAAAATCTAAGCTTGAAATTAGATACTAGAAATTGCTAGAGGAGCAATCACCAAAAGAAGAGTTCTCAAGAGAACCCAATAAAATTTCAGTCTTTCAATCTCTTTCTCCAATATCTGTTGTGGGATGAAACAACCCTACTAATGATCCCAATAAATCTAGAATTACAATAACTATTGATAACACCAGAACCTAATTCCTTACATTTAGCTATTTGTAAAGTAAAACATTCTTAGCCAAACATTTTCCTACATACATCAAGCAATTATACCAGCACAATTATTATGATCAGCTCGCAGATTGAGAGGAGCTTAATCATCTAATCCGTATTCATGTTTATTTAGAACTTCATCTTTTTTTAGTAGTGCTGATGTGTGTGTCAGTGATAGGAATAGATATTCATCGAATTTCAAACTGTACAGTTTAAAACATTCTTAAAAGATGCAAATTCAGTTAACTGGAGCTTCCAAGTGAAAAAAAACAACCTGGCAAGGGATTGTGTACCTGATTGAAGTGTGGTGTTTATAGATCCGACCAAAAAGTATCCATAAAATCCAGTAACCTTCAACCGCATTAAGGTTTTGGGCAGCTAGTTGTCGCAAGAGTTCTTCAGCTATTTCCACAGAATGGGAATCATTTACTGCATCCATGATCTTCAACCAGAAGCGAAAACCAGGTTTTGACTCCAAACATTTCCCTAATGTCCAGATCAGAGGTTGATGACAAGATTGATGTTACTAAATAAATAAGTAAAATGCTAAATATTGAAAGAGATATTTTATTTATTTAAAAATACTTTTAAAATATAGATTAAAAATGATTTAAAATAGTGAATAGATGTTTTATTGACAATTTATTTAATAATTTTAATTGATAATTTTCTCAATACAAACCATAAAAAAAATTCTATAATAATAATAATAATAATAATTATTATTATTATTATTATTATTATTATTATTATTATTATTATTATTATTATTATTATAAGAATGACCACATGTGGGCAAACTTACATGTTTTCATACTCATTTTTTTTTACAAATTAAATCTAATATATATATATATATATATATATATATATATATATGTGTGTGTGTGTGTGTGTGACCACATTTACCACATGGCGAATCTATATTTTTTTCATACCAATATGTCTTTTTTTAAAATTAAATCTACAATATATAAGTATAAATTTAAAGCTAACTAATCTAGCTAATTAGTTATATTAAATTTAATGCTGCTAATAAAAATTACTAAATAATATAAGAATTTTATCTAAAATTGTTAAAATAACACATGATAGACTTCAAATATAGAAACCATTTTATATAAATTTAGAGAAAATATAAATAAATAAAAAAGAAAAAAACTAAAATAAAAAAAGTCAATTAAAAAGGATAATTCAAACTTCCAATCCTTCAAAACTTATTAATTAATGTAATTTAATGGTTTTTACGAATATTTATTTTAAAATAAACTCTAAATTTTCTAGGGAAATTTTGAATTTCATTTTTTTATCATTTAATTAAAAAGAAAATTTAGAGATTCTAAATCTTGACTATAAAATCAAATTAAAACAATGGTGAGATGGTTGAATAATATAATAGACATAACAATACATATTTTTTTCAAAATAATAAGTAAAAAATTTGTGTTCCTTTATAAATGTAACATATGTTTAAATAATTAAATAATATATAATCAGATTGTGCTATATTTAATGATAAATTAAACAATGTGTATTGTACAAAATCATAATTATATTTTTTTTTCTTATATAAATAATAATTACATGTTTTTTATTGTACAAAATTTAGTTTAATTTTTGTAAACTCGTGTATTACACGGGCCCTATACTAGTATATATATATATATATCATAGACAGTCCATGCATAAAATTAGAATTATGTTTAGAAAATGGACAACAATAAAAATAGTCGAATAGAATAAGGAACACATACATGTGCGAGACCATGACATGAATTGCACGAGTTGTGCGACACGAAGCACACATATACAAAGTCCTTCCATTTTAATATAAGTGTTTTTGTCAAATAATTAATTTCTTTTTTACTAAAAAAACGGTTGTTATGAATTAATTGGTTTAAATTTTTTAACATTTTAATTAACTATTTTTAACCATTATCACCTAAAAAGATAAATTCTGTTAATCAAGAAAGTACACATTAAGACTCAATAACATTAAACTAATATTGAAATGAAATATTTTATATAATGTACTCATTATATAATGTCGAACTAGTGTAAGACCCGTGTATCACACGGGTATTTTCAATACTAATTAAAAAAATTAAATATTATTATTTCTAAATAAACTTTATAAATATATATTTAACTTTATTATTTCGTAGTCTTATAATAATTTCAATTAAATTTTCAATTATATAATACTTATATTTATGAACTTTTATTTAATTATTATAACATTATAGTTAGTAATACATTTATCTATAATATTATAATAAACAATTGATATAATTTCTTGAAAGAAAATTATAATTGGAATCGCTACTAAAACTCAATCAAGGTAAGTAAATAAAAATATTATTAAAATAAATCAAAATTTTCTTCATATATTATTACAAACTTTGAAAAACCTCCTCATAAACTGATGGATTATTGAATTTGGGAACAAATCACATTCGAATAACTCGAATCTTAATTTTGAAGATCTCCTTTGATGGGTCAATATCTACTAGAGGAAGATATTCTTATTCCATTTTCTTACACACTATTCAAAGGAAAAAAAAATTGATTCAATGAAGAATTAGAGTGAGTTGTTTGTGGCATAATTTCAATGGTGAATTTATTTAAATATATATCTTCAAAATTTGTAGCAATTATCATTAATTTTTAATTTAATTTATATGTGAATTAAACTTAATTTTTGCGAAACGTTTCAATTATCTACCTTGAAATTGCAAAATGGTGTTCATATCACAAATGAATTACCGTTACTTTAATTTATCACAATGTTTTGCACAAAACCTTTCAATCATCATTCATTAAGTCAACTTCTAAATTATAAAATGCTTTCCAATATTTTGTTGCATACCATTACAAATTTTATTTGCAATTATAATTATTAGTTTTTTTTTTCAATCATCATTCAAGTCCTACTATATTAAAAAATTTAATGTTTAATACGCTACATTACAATTGTATGCATCTATTATTATTTGCTTTTTCTTTTTTTAATTATAATTATCTCTTTAAATTATTAATTTAATTAGAATAAATAAAAAATATTAATTGAATTAAGTGAATTAAGCAGAGGGGTGAAACGTGTATTGGTTATAGTCAGGTTATTCCTTTAATATATATAAAAGATAAAAGATGTATTGGTTATAGTCGCTCTAAATCTTTATAAATTTTTTATCTCTCACCCAATAACCAAGGACTTTGGACAGTTTCTCCTTAAAACAATCATTCTAGATAATTTCATATTGCAATATCATGGATATAAATAAAGTATATATAACCATTTTAATTATCCTTAATATACTTCATGTTATGGGGGCCATTGGGGGGGGGGGGGGGGCGCATTACTCTCCATATTTTCTTATTATTGCATGCATGATAATTATATGTGATAATTATTGGGATTCTGTTGAAAAGTGATACCACCATTAGTCCATTACTTAAGTATATATCTCATATAGATAATATAAATATAAACTATACATATCCACTATTATTTAGTATATATGCAATATAAATATTTAGACACTCTTACTATCTCTAAAAATGAAGATTACATAGATAAATTATTTCTTTTATATACACGAAACGATAAGTTATTTGGTAGGTCAATATTATTTTTATTTTGGTTTGAATATATTGCTTTTTTCATTTAATTTGATTGATGAAATTTCTATTTTTAATAAATTTTAATTTGTTGTTTTTAGTAGGTTAGAATTCTTTCTTTGATTTTTTCTTTTTTTGTTTGAATATATAATACTTTTTTTTTTCCATTTAAATTTGATTGATGAAATATATTAATTATCTATAAATTAATATTGCTTACGTAATGTTTCCTTTTTAACATTAACTTTTTTCATAAACCTCAGATTTAATATAAAGTCGACGTGTATCCCGAATCTGTATATTACTATAAATTTATAATACAAGGATAACTTAGAATTTATATATCTCCAACCTAAAATAATAATAAAATCTATCAAACTTTCAAACATGATTTCACATGAGTAAGGTTATTCCAGAAAATGATAAAAATGTCCACCGTGGACAATTCTTAATATATCCATCGAATTACATGTAATGATCTCATCCCCTCGTTATATGAAAAATGAAATTAATAGTTATTTTGAATTTTTTGACACATCAACCACGGTGGGTAGGGTAACAAGGTTGAGATTATTCCAATTCTACAATAAATATCAAAAACTTCAAAAAAAAAAAATCTCTAAAAAACCCAAATTATAAAGTTTGACGTCCACAATTCTAGGACAAACAAACTGTTGTGCTCATTCTATTTATTCTTGTTTCTTAATTTATCTTCACATAGCACAATAGCATCAACTCATTAAGTAAGAAATGGGACAAAGATATCTCCCACTATTGAATTCTTTTACACCAATTTCAACATTCTACTTGTTCAACACACAAAGCATGTCAAACTTTGTCTGAAAACCTACAAAACATGTTCTTATACCCTCATTTATCTTTGTCTGCAGAAGTACAACAAAAAGAAAATACATGAAAGCACTTGGAAGTTACAACTACCTCCTAATTAGAGGACCAGTGATCATCACAAGTTGTATACAATCTTACTTACATTGCAAATAGTAGGAGGCTATAAAAGCTCGCCTAATCGCCTTCTCCAAAAGTACTCTTCTGACTCGAACTCCATGATGTCTTCATCGATCTTTTCGCTCACTAATTTCATAGCATCAACCCGTTTCTCAGCCTCTTTAAAGCGCTCCTGTGCAAGAAGCAGCTCAGCGCGCCTTTCTTCCAACTCATCAATGCATGCCTTAGTGATGATACCACTTTTCACCTTTGTTGTTGTAAGCTCAATATATTTCTCTCTCGAGGCAGCAATTTTATGTAGTTTTTTTAAATGCTCATTTAGCCATGATACCTGGATCTTGCTAGCCTCTACATCGGAGACCTCATTTTTTATGACTTCAAGATCGGATAAAATGGCTTCAATGTCATCGTACTGCAGTCTCTGAACAACATTGCATATAACTTCAAGTAAAGAAGCTCGGACAGAAGGTGACTTGTATATACAACAGGCCGAGATATCCCCATATTTTGTGAATATGGCCTCGAGTAGTGGTGCACTAGTGGTCCTGATTTTGTAGCCACTGACATTTTGCACACCGGCATCATTGGGGATCGGTGATAATTTAAAATCCATATCAATAGGCTGTCCCTGTTAATAAAAGTTAAGTTGAAATAATCGCATCAGAAGCAGAATAAAACTTTAAACAATAACTTTCACCTCCGCAAAATTGAGAAATATTTGATTGATGAATCGAATATTAGCTATAAGTACTTATCAATCAAGACTTAAGAGGAAGTATATCCCTTCTATAATGATTATGCTAACAAAGTCACTTAATATAAGGCTACTGTTGTCGGTGAAACCCTCATTCAGATCATGGTACTTTATGAAGTAATGGAGATCAACAAAAATATTGCTCTCACTATTATACCGAAGTTCAAGTTTCATGCCCTTTCGTCCACAAATCAACTTCACAAGTTTGATTGATAATATGTTGTAATTTTTTTGATTTATATAGAAATATTACAATTCCAATATGAGTTTCTCAAGCAAGGTCTGATGGATTAAAATTAGAATAGGAATAATACTTCACAAGCTAAACCATATTTATAATGTAATATGATGCAACTGTAAATCATTAAATTTAGTTCCTGATAATTATCAAAGCAATCACACTTCCGCACACAAGAAGGAGGCTTCGTTCAAGAAGCAGCTTACCTTATGTTTTTTTCCCGCATGCATATGAGAATCCATGTCATCATCACAAGCATGCCTGCATAAAAGCCACCGGAAGTTAATGAGATCATCCAAAAGTTCCTGTTTTGATGATTTCTCATATTGATTGATGACTTTAGTAGATCACATAAAGAACTTTTTATCTTTTAGTACTTAATACTTTTATAATGATTCATGCATAAGATGTTATTTCTGTGCAAGCAAAATTGGAGGCTAATTCTATAAATAAAAAACACTCACATAGAAGAAAAACCACGAGCTGGGGAATGTGCCTTCTGGGCCTATAGCAAACATACTTAATAATTAATGTAAACAAATGTAAATAACCTGATGCTAGAAAAAAAAAAAAAAAAAAAAAAGAGCAAAAACCAAAAAAAAAATGAAGGTAGAAATATATTGCCTACTTGATCAGCAGAATCGTCTTCAGCTGTTCCTATTTGCTTTCTTAGATCCAACATTTCTTCAACACCATTACTATAAACAACCTGATGTAGCAACAAAAAAATAATCACAAAAAATACCAGGAAAGATTATAGATATTTCTGAGTAGTCAACTGACCAAGTACTTCTTAAGTGAATGGTTGTATGAAGCAACAACCCCCTCAGAGAACCTGCAAAAGTGAAAATGTAAACAGCTTATATTATAATGAGAGCAACACTTGAGAAATGGTGAAAGACTGAAACTTAATCAAAAACTAGTTAACAGGTAATTGAGGTCAAAAGGAAATAAAAAAAAGTTGTGGAGGAAAATAGTAGAAAATGATGCATTTGAGGGGAAATAAGATGCATTAGTGTAACAAGATTCAGCATGAAAGCGAGGTAACTGTATCATGGAACACTCACGTCTTGCTTTTGGGTCTCCAAACTTTTAATTTGCAGCCAATAAATTCTTCATCATAAGCTTTTGAAGCATCCATTTCTGGGAGTCTAAACACGAGAAACTAATTACTGAATTATTTGAAGACGGAAAATTCTCCAGTTGACAGCTGAAACTATAGACATTCACATTTACATTGTATTACAACTCAAAATAATTGGCAGGATTAAAGCAGGTTATAATGCTTAGAAATTCATGTCTTGCGGCCTTCATAAAATAGTGTCACTTCGTAATTGAAAATGCTAAGAGGATATTTTAGAGAAAATAAGTAAGACTGTAAAGGTGATATCTATATATAAAGAGATCTAGAGCTATAATTGGAATACTTACATATGAGATGAAGTATGAGCTGGATAACATGTCTCGGTGCCCTAAAGTACAAAAGTGATAATACACTTTATACAAGCAAACATTTGAAGAAAGAGAAGCAATTAAAATTAACAGTTGCTTACTTGATCACCAGACACATCTTTGACTGTTTCTCTCTTGATCTTTTTAACATTCAAGATTTCTTCAGCACCATCAGTACAAACCACCTAACAACAGATGTTTTAAAACAAACATGAGAAAAGCTAAGGTTGGAATCTACACCAATATGTGTATTTCGTGTTTAATCATATGACTAGGCAAATAACAGTCTACATGGCAATTAGATCTAAACGGATAAGGCAACGTCATTACCAAGTTCTTCCCTGCATTGCCATGCGAAGACACAACCCCCTCACAGAATCTGTAGAGTAGCAATTTTAAGTATGAAAGGACACGCCTCGGAACTGATATTATAGCTCAAGAATCTAATAACAAATAAATGTTGTAACATCCAAAAAAGACAACTGCCAAGCCCAAGAGAGAATCTAGGTAACACCAATGAGTTATGCAAGTCATGTTATAAACATAAAGCGTTAAGCACGTGGTCGAAAGCAAAATATAGTAAGTGACAGTCTGTATTTAGAGCACTCACGATTTGTCTTTTGAAAACCAGAGCTTCACTCTGCGCCCAACTAAGTTCTCGTTGTAACTCTTGACATCATTTGCCATCCCCACAGCCTTAGACAACCAAATCAAAAATATTACTATAGCATCATCAATCTCCCAAACATCGAACTATCGAAGAAATAGAAGGGACAGGGACACCAAGAGAGATGGTATTGTTACTAAAATTGTATTTTTACCAGAAATGAAACAGAGTTGGCACAGCTGAGGCTGTAAAGTGTAAGCTTGAATCTCCAAATATCCTTAAATCCGAGTTATTCTCTAATGGGAGAGAAAGAGTAATGGAACACGATCTTCTGGCAGATATCCAAGATCGAAGACGTGTAGTAACCTAAGTTGAAACTTCAACAGTCGTCTTGTTTCCTAAAGCGTAAAGAGATACAAAATTGAGACCAAAAAAAAAAACCATCATCAAAATTCATAAATCCTTTGAAAACCATCCAAACTACATACATTTTTACACTTCAAATAAGAACTTTTCTTTGTACATTTTACAGACAAACTCCAAGTTATTACACTTTACTGCATGAGCTCACTGGAGGCGGAATATTCCGGCACAAAATCACTGTCTTCATCAAGCTAACCCCCAAATTACACCTCTCAATATTATTAGGGTTTCATTTCTCCATTTTTATGTCAAATAACTCTCAAAATCAAGTACCTCGTCTCCAATCAGCTCCAAAAATTTTACACATTTGCAGAAAAATAAATAACCACTCATAACTTCTTCTTTCAGAAACTACATCTATTAATCTAGAAATCAGAAATTTTAATCCATTCCAACTTCAACGTAATATCAGTCCCATCTTTGAGCAATGTTATTTTATTTATAACATATATTATTATTTCAGCCTATTTGCAAATAATATCAAAGGTTGCCCAAAACCCTGAACAAAAATCAAACAATTATCTATGAATGGATCCTAAAATCCTTACTTAGTTTAGCAAGTTAATACCAATCAAGAATCACAAAATTATTTAGGGTTTTTTTCACATACCGGGAATTTGTCGTCTACAGGGTTTAGAGCAGCCTACGAAGTAGTTTTCATTGTCCTTGACCTTCCACAACAGGTCTCGTTCATGATTCTCTAGTTATATTAAGAAACCTCCAAATTTGCAATTAATGTCACATTAAATTTGGGAAAATGAAGAGGAGAAGCTCAATTAATTTAGGGTGATTAAGTTATCCCACCAAGGTTTAAAGGGCACCCCATTTTTTTTAAATATAGATTAAATAGATATTAAAAGATTAAAATATCCTCCATACATATATTTTTTCTTTTGCAATTTTTTTCTCTTTTATTTTTTCATTTTTTTTGATTATTTGATGTTGTTTCTGTAATTTTTTTGAGGAATTGAATACAAAATTCATGTTCTTATCTCACCAATTAGTTAAATGTATGAAAATTAAACAAAAAAACACAAAAAAAATCAATCAAACTCAATCATCTCCGTTCATCCTTGTTGGTCAAACACACAGGAGAGCGTTCGACCACCATGGCTGAACACGCTATAACATGTTTGACCATGGTGGCCGAACACTCTCCTACGTGTTCGGCCAACCAAGGCCGAACGAAGATGGTAGGAGAGTGTTCGGCCAACCAGGGCCGAATGGAGATGGTTGGGTTTGATCGATTTTTTCGCGTTTTTTTTATGTTAAATCTTTTAATTTTTTGAAAAATGTATGCCAACATAATGACGAACATTCCACGGATTTATTAAATATGTGAAAATCGTGTGAAAATCATAGGAAATAACGTAAAAAAACGATTGAACCCGAGCAATTTCGTTCGGCTCCAGTTGGCCGAACACATAGAAGTGTGTTCAGTCATAACGGTCGAACGGAACTAGTTGAACAAAACCTAAGGGTAAAATTGATATTATTTTTTAAAATAAATTTTTTAATTAAAATTGGAGTGTCCTTAGAAGTTGGTGGGGTGTCTTTAATCCCCCATTAATTTATATATTAAAACTTAAGAAAATTATATTTATGGTTAATTTCAATTTGAAATCTAAATTATTGTACTTTTTTTTTCAGTAGGTATTTAAACTCAAAAAGTTTTCCAATCAACTACCCATTCTCTTCAAAAAAATTCATTTGCTACTCTGAACACATGTTTTCAAGTCAAAATTTACTGAAAAACTCGAAAATGTAATTTACCTCCAAATATTAGCCAAAACTGCATGATTTATATATTAAAATGACCCTCATTCGAAATCGAATTATAACACTAAGTTTTTAACGATTCTTGTTTTATTTAAATTTGAATCGAACAGAAATTTGTTCAAAACTCTATAATTGTTTTTGTTCGATTCGTGATTAATTCGAATGAAATTCATGAAATCGATTTGGTTTATAATTAGTTTAAGAGGAAAAAAATCAATTTATTCATAAGCAACATACACTGTACTTCTTTTTTCTTAATTTATAATAATAATAGTTTCTTTAAAAATGTGATAAATTTTTTATATCCACCCCACCATTTTCTAAATGCACCCTATAATTAAAAAATCAAAAGTAAATGTAATTAAAAGATTAAAATATATTTATATTAAACATATATTTATTCACATTTTTCTATCTTTTAAAACCCTCACCATGGAAATATCCATGAACTAATTTTGTGAAGAAAAATCACGATTACATATTAAATATTTCGTTAAAAATATTGTCCGACTTTACAAACCGAAATCATCCAATAGACACTAAATCACAAAGAAATATTAAGTTATTGGATGAAAAAAGAAAAAACAAAAATCATAGCAAAACGTTGATAGCACGGAGTGAAGAAAAAGAGAGAGGGGCCATGTCATCACGTAGTTGTCCAATAGCAGTATCCCACGTTCACAAATTGCCACGTGGAAGAGCACGATTGGCAGTCTGAGTTCATCTTACGTGGCTATCTGCACAATTAATATTCCAGGAGATGATATGAAGTTTCTAGTAGTGGGATTGAGTAAACAAAGAATATACTAATTTGATCGTCGGAGCTCCGGCGCCGCGTAGAAGCTCCAACCGTGGCTCCTCCTGCTCCCCAGCATCAACAAAGCAACCTCACCCGTAGAAAGTCCGCGCCGGCGTCCGCCTTCTCCGCCGCCTCTGCGTCGGGTCCGACCCGAATAGTGTACAGGGAGTCGACATCGTCCGATTCGGATCTGAATCTGCCATTTTGGCAGAAGACTTGGTTTATTGTTCTGTTGCTAGTCATGGCGCTCTCGTTTTTTGGCCTCGCGATATTCCTGCTTCTACTGGACTCCGATTATACGGCAGCTCCTGTTTCCGCCGCCTCCGAAGGTGTTCAGGCAAGTCATGTTGTAACCGATTATTTTCACATACCATGTGTAGAGATAGAGTGGATTTTTTTTTGGTTTTATTATGGATGAACATGGATGAGTATTTATAGGTTTGTTGGAGAGGTATTGGTTTTGCTTCTTGTGAAATTTGGTTGTTTTATTTGAGGAGATGGAATGGAAATTTAATGAAATTTAGGTTAGTTTCAGTGCACTACTTATTTGGTTATTCAAATTTTGGGGGGTGATGTTTTAGTTCTCAATGGCATTGGATATGTATGTAGTCTGGAAAACTAATGAAGAAGAAAGTAGTGGGATTGTGCAAAGAAAATCGTTGTATCTAGCATATGGTTTTGCTAGTGGCAAACACAAAAACTGTTTAGAATGAAAGGCACTTTCAAAGCTGAGAACTAGTTTGGCAGTTTTAGCAATATACATCATCTTTACTGAGTCAGAATGCTGAGTAGCTGAAGTAATTCGTAATACACAGTTGTAAATGCTTTGTGTTTCAGTTGTTATTGTACCAAGGCCTTACATGTTTCTTGAATCATTAGATTACATATGGCTCTGTGATCAAGCTGATGCATGAGAAGACGAAATTCAGACTGCACTCTCATGATGTTCCGTATGGCTCTGGCAGTGGGCAGCAGTCTGTCACAGGGTTTCCTAATGTAGATGATTCCAACAGCTACTGGGTATGTTATGCTACTCTATTTCATTTCTTTTATAAATATGTCCGCTCAATAGAGAATCTGATATATGAAGTGTGCTTTTTCGGGTTTTGAATAGAAATTGTTGCTTTATCTTGCAGATCGTTAGGCCAATACAAGATTCATCTGCAAAGCAAGGAGATGCAATCAGAAGTGGAACCCCTGTTAGGTTGCAACATATGAAGACTAGGAAGTGGCTGCACAGCCACTTGCATGCCTCCCCAATATCAGGCAATTTAGAGGTCAGTGTGCATGAGTGTCCCATCCTTTCTGCTGCATTAAATCTTTAAATTCATATGCTATCTTGGTGCATTTTTGGCTGTAAAATTGAGATAATCCCATCTTTCACGTACTTTGTTGTGCTGTATTGTACTCCATGATTCTAATGCAATGATGGTAACATACATATGGTACTCAAACATGTTTTTGGGTACAAATCCATGTGGCATGATGACCAGTCTTGCAAAATAAAAATGGCCCATAAAGAAGATTTAACTTCATTATCTATGCAACTAATACTGTCGCCATGTTCTCTCCACTTTTGCAGTTGATAGAAAGAGGAACAGCTTTTCACTCTTTTATAGTAGATCCTCGATGAGTTTGAAGCATGTTATCTTCTGTTTTGATGCTCATCATCATTTTCTTGTGAAATTTTGATTATATGAAGTGCAGCTTAAGATTAATACAAAGTATATAATTGTTTGTTGAGAGTGACTAATCTATGCTCCACAAATTAGCTCATGTAAGAGTTAAGTTTCCGAATTACATCGTTTCTAATCATTGGGATCTAAGATGCCTGTTATACAGAGGCATATTTCTACCCTGATGTTTGCAGTTGAAGCTGTATGGTTATATTTTTAGTCAAATGGATATACCTCTAGATAATGCACATTTTGCTTTCTTTTGCCCTTGTGAAATTCGGAAAAACCTCACTGATCAACCTAGCTCAATTCATCTAATATCTTGTTGCTGCCAATTATAGATTGTATGCTGCAACATAAGAAGTGCTGAACTTCCACATTGAGCAATTTTGTTTTATTTCGTTCAACCTTTTGCCATTAGCTGTTAAATACTCAATAGCTCCACATATGATAAATGCCTTCAAGGTTGCTTCTGCATTGCACTATTCAAGTCAGTATCCAGTTCTGTTTCATTTTACTGCCTTGATTGCTTAAATTCATAAAGAACAACACATACAGGTGAGTTGCTTTGGCAGTGAAGGAGAGTCGGACACTGGGGATCATTGGAGGTTAGACCTTTGATCACCAATCTTAAAGATTATGCCATTAGTTTTTTTAACAAATTCTTCATACATAGCCCCTGTTGTGCTTCAGACTTGAAATTGAGGGAAGCGGAAAGACTTGGCGGCAAGATCAAAGGGTCAGGCTTCGGCATGTAGATACCGGAGGATACCTCCACAGTCATGACAAGAAATACACACGTATAGCTGGGGGTCAGCAAGAGGTAAGAAACACACAACTTAAAACGGAAAATGTGTTTTTCCACCTTTTAGGTTACACAAAAATTGGAAATGGCCACCCATTCAACCAAAAATAAAAATAAAAGGAATTTAACCATTTGTCATTATAGAGACTAAGAAATCTAAGATACCTAACATAGTTTTATCTCTCTCTCCATGCTTCCTGAGAACAACCACAGTATTGAGCTATCTCTGCAAGTCCTGATGCATGATTTGTGAAGAGAGACAATTTTGTCTTTTACACAAAAAAAAAAAAAAAGAGTAACATTGTCATTTTATATGCCAAAGTAGCATTTATTGGAACAAGGTCATTTTCCATTTTTACATGGCTAAAAGTTTCCTGCTCTCTAACTGAATATCATAGGCATGCAGCAGGCTTCATTAAGGAACTTCTACGTCTATACTGACGATAGTATCACAATTCTTGCAGGTTTGTGGTGTTCGTGAAAAGCGGCCCGATAACGTTTGGTTGGCAGCTGAGGGTGTATATCTCCCTGTTGCTGAAAGCAAGTGAAAAGTCCCGTAAAATCGCAATCAGGATCATTGCTGATCATAGGCAGCTGTTCTGTGTTATTACATTGCACCTTTACCCATCCCTCTTGATACTTCCAACTGCAATTACATAACATAATTGTATGTTTTTCTCAAGATTGAAGATTTGAACAGTTTTGAAAATAGTTAATTTGGTTATAGAGAAATTAGAATTTACTACGTATTCAGCCACTCTAGTTAAGTCTTCATCTCTTCTGCGTAAATGAGACTGCATTTATGATTTAATGATCACGAGTGTTTATTTCATGCTCTAGTTCTCAATCATGTGTTCTCTAAATCGCATAAACATTCTTTGAAAACTAATTAATTTTTACTACCTCCTTTTGTGATTGTAATCAAAGATTGTAATCAAATCACAAAATGAGCACCCTAAGTCATGAAAATTACAATCGAACCTTGTGATTGATCAAATTTTCAATTTACGAGTCCTTGATTGGGAGAAATGAGATGATGTTGGAAGACAAGATTTTCTTTATATAAAAATAAGAAATGAGAAATATTTTGGAGCTAACAGAAAATTTAATACTTCAATTGAACTAATGCATTTTCTGCTGACTTTATATATAGATAATGGAAGTATGAATAAAGATAATTATAAATTTGCATTTTGCACCCTATATTCAACGAAACATGCAAATTGAATAAACTGTATCTGTATGTTATGATTTCAAATACAAAAATTATATCGAATCGTTTTCAAATCAACTCAAATAGAAATGCATTAAATCCACCAAATTCAAGATAAAGTTATGGATTTCAAATCAATATCAATCCAACAACAAAATCAAGCTTCAAATCCCTTAATCCAAACACATCATGAGGTCATTTCGGCAAGTAAGAGATTCAAAGGTTAAGAGAGACCATTAATTAACCACCAGAAAATAGGTAGTGTATACTTCTAATAGCACCAAAATTAAGCAATAGCCTCACAAAAATGCCTTTCGATTACACAAGCAACTGCAGAGCAGAGTCGAACGGACAATGTCATTAAATTAACAAAAAAAAAACTAAACGAAAAAAAACTAAAAGCATAGTTAAGGAGAGCTTCCATGTCTCGCATTCAGGATGTGGTCACTTCATTGTTTTGTCTCTCAGTGAGACTTGACATACTCCTGCACGATGTGGAGCCCAGCACTTTCCTCGCCAAAGTCCTGAACAAGAAGTAATTCAAAGTCAAGAGAGAAATTAAACAATAACTTATCAACAAACATGAAGGCCATCCTTTTCGCTATTACCTTCACCACAACACAAGAGGCACCGACAACCTTCCTAGCCTTCCCTTCGGAATCAATCTTGCACAACTACACAGGCAACATTCAACACTACAATCAAATACTATATCCATGTGTCCTATCCAAGAAAATAGACAACTGGCTCAAGATCATCTGTCATCACCATAGTTGTCAAAAAGACATCAAAAGATGTAATAAATCTAAACTATCAAGCTTTTACACAAGTCCACAATAACGTTCAGCTTACGAATTTCAGTAATTTAATGATACCAAGAGGGAAGGCATGACTGAAATGATCCAACACTTGAATAATCCATACCATAACCGTTCAAATTCTAATCAATATCAGCATATCCAACCACGAAAAGTAAACCAGCTCTTATTCAATAAGAGCAAACATGGCATGTGCATCTCAGAATTGAAATAAAAGAAACCAGCAAAATATACTTACACCAGCCCATTCTCCTAGAGTCTTGGCACTTGGAACAGTTATGAGGTTCACATTGTGGTCGGCGCACAATGCTTTGACCAATTTAAGGTAGTCGGATTGGTCGCAGTCCTCTGCCAACACACAGAGCTGAGCTGCATGCTTCTCAATTGCCTTTGCACCCTCATGAAGGCCTCGAATCAAACCTCCATGAGCCAATGCCTTTTTGAGAACAAGCTGCAATGCGGTCATGATATCCATAGGCTCGCCAAGAGCGGGAGCTGATGCCTCCGCAGCAGCAACAACAACAACAGGCTCTTCACTGAAACACAGTTGATGAAAATCAATGAATAGGTTTTAGAAATAAGCATTCTACTACCTAGAGCATTTGTCCCACAATGTAGAGTCAGCAATAGAGGACATCACTCCTCATCGTGTTTCGCAGACAAAAAATCCCATCAGCATTTAAATGTAACATGCATTTTCTAAAGTTCTCATCCACTTAAATTAATAGGGCAAATAGATCATAAGAAAATGTCTTGGCCTCCATTTCAAGCCATCAAAAATTAAATTGATGGAACTGTTCACACAGACAAATAAAGTTAACAAAATACATAATGAAAAAGCCAGAATTTCTTACCCAGACATTTTGTCTTTCAGCTAAACACGACCTCCGATTTAAACTGTCATCAACCAAAAGTGATAGAAAACAAATCAGCTTATTGGCATCAAAATTTTGAGCAAAACAATTAAAATTAAGATGCCACATTCTAAACAATCGATCATAGAATAAAGCGATGTTTTTGAATAAAAGCAAGACAAAAATAACATCTTCAAATCCTGGTAAGTATCCTGCGATGAATTTACACCATATTTTAATAGTTGATTTATAATCTAGCAGAAACTATCAATATTAACAATAAATTGAATCGACAATTAGAAAAAAAAAAAAAAAAAACTAAAATATATGTAAATACAAATTTCCGAGTTCAAATCACAAATCTACATCCAAAATTATCATATTTATCTTACTTGCACTACTTCTGGACTAAATTTTGAATAATTTAAATATAATTACAGAAAACCAAGAGAATTAACGTAAACAAGAAAACTACAATCAAACAGGAGAAGATTAGAGAACAGAGAGAAATACATACGAAATAAAGCGTTGAGAGAGGTCGAGCAGCAAATGTAGAGGCAGCGAATGTAAAGGAAGGCTTCGCAAGTGATCGTCGATTTATTATATACAGAGAAAACAAGAAAACCCTAAAACCCTAGCAGATGCCGATTTACTAGGCTTTACCAATTATATTTGGGCCAAAAAACTTGGGCCTTTGTAGCAGAATAAGCCCATAAGTTGTTCTCTTTTGCACCCTCCAAAATCTATTCATTAGAAATAAATGCATAAGATAATCATAATAGTTTGTGGCAAACGAAGGAGACAAATCTAAGATAAATAAGTTTGTCTCAAACATAAGAGACATAGTTTTAGATGTTGAATTATGTAATAGTATGTGGAAAGAGATTGGTGTAACTAATGCTGCAAGTTGAGTGCTACAAATTAGTTCATCATAGCCAACCTAAGTGTGAATTTGATGAATTAATTATATACTAAGATTGAAAATATTGTTGAAATTCGCTTCGATGATTTTCTAAGCAATCAATATAAATCAGGGTCAACTTTTTCTTCATAATATTAGTAAATACCAATATCAGTTAACTCATAGTATAAATTGCACAAAAATCAGGAAATATAAATAAAATATTGATAATATCGATTAAAAAACAAAAAAATTCTTTTTAAAGTTTTCAAGACAATTAAATTTCTTTGTATGAAATGCATTTCATCTATTAAATTTGAATCATATAGGGTCTCTTTAATACTAGCAATTGTGTATTAGTTAATTTTAAACAATTATTATAGTAGTACTCCCTACTTGTATAGTTATTATATATACATTTATATTTATCAAGATATCGATTAGTTGATATTTTAAGTTTATTTTATGTATAATAATTTGTTAAAGAAAAATGTTGAAAATCTAATGGTCCCCATCCATCCATGTCCTCTTGTCTCTTTCCATTTTCTAAATAAATAATATTCTTCTCTCATCCTTCTTTTCCTTTCATTGCCACCCTACGTTCATTATCATTCCCCCTATCCACACCCACTTCTAGATACATCCATTTATATCGTAATGTGCAATTCGAGGATCGATTTCGTTTCCATTTTTTCAACAATCTTTCCAATCATGATTTTATCGATCTGAAGGTGAGCTTCCCGTTCATGATCCATCGTTTCCGGATTTCGATTTAAATCTCGAGCTTATTGTGTCAAAAACATGCAGATTTTGATGTGAAATCTAGGTTTTCGATTTCAATTTCGATAGTAATTGGGGCGATGTCTCTATTGCCCAAAAGCGATTCGGTTCAAATCCGCGAGGTTTGGGCGAGCAATCTGGACGAAGAATTCTCTGTGATTCGCGAAATCGTCGATGAATACCCATACATCGCCATGGACACAGAGTTCCCTGGGATCGTTCTCCGATCGGTTGGAAATTTCAAAAACGCGAACGACTACCATTACCAGACATTGAAAGAGAACGTCAATTTGTTAAAGCTAATCCAATTAGGGCTCACATTCTCAGACGAAAAGGGGAATTTACCCACCTGTGGCACCAACAAGCACTGCATCTGGCAATTCAATTTCCGCGAGTTCGATCCGAACAAAGACGTCTTCGCCAACGACTCGATCGAGCTTCTTAGTCAGAGCGGCATCGATCTGGTCAGGAACAACGAGAACGGCATCGATTCGAGGCGCTTCGGGGAGCTGCTGATGTCGTCGGGGATTGTCCTAAACGACAGCGTTTACTGGGTGACTTTCCACAGCGGGTACGATTTCGGGTACCTGCTGAAGCTGCTGACGTGTCGGAACTTGCCGGAGGAGCAGACGGAGTTCTTCACGCTGATAAACGTGTACTTTCCGGTGGTGTATGATATAAAGCATTTGATGAAGTTCTGCAACAGCTTGCATGGCGGATTGAACAAACTGGCGGAGCTGTTGGAGGTGGAGAGAGTGGGGGTGAGCCACCAAGCTGGCTCGGATAGCTTGCTCACGTGTTGTACCTTCTTCAAGTT
The DNA here is from genome assembly GCA_946896805.1 of Scutellaria galericulata. NCBI lineage: Eukaryota > Viridiplantae > Streptophyta > Magnoliopsida > Lamiales > Lamiaceae > Scutellaria > Scutellaria galericulata. The sequence goes on from OX335797.1 coordinate 13,599,663, forward strand.
GAAGGACAATTTCTTCAGCGCTTCTTTAGATAAGTATTCTGGTGTCTTATATGGATTAGGATACTCATGATCTAATCTAATCAACTATACTTATTTTTTATGAAATTCATTTTAATAAACTTTTCTGATTTTTATGCAATCTGTCGTTGATGAGTGGATGTATTCTTTGAGATGTGAGTTATTTAGAATTGACTTAGAATAAAATCAAATTCAACTAGAAGATAATTGAGTCGAAGTCGATTTTGAGCTGCTCAAGTAGTTCTAAATCTCGAGTTCAAGTACATTAATATTCAACTCAACAACTTTAATTGAATAAATTCGAGCGTATGTTAAATTTACTATTTTATCAATATTTGTCCTTGATAGTTTATTAAGATTTCCACTAGTAAGCATATCTTTAAAAACTTGGGATATTTAATAAAGATTATTTAGGTGTCGAGTCAAACTCAAACTTATAAAAAAAATGTGATGAATCGAATTTGAGTCAAGCTTGAAGTTCAAGTTTTGTAATCGACTTCAAGTTCACAATACTCAACTCAAGTTGACTCATTTATATCGCTAGTGTTCTCCCCAACCATTGCTTCAAAGCACAATGTACATTGGTGAAGGTGCAAAATGGTTGTGATAAAATTGATAAGATACATTACATACATCAGTTAAGAAACGCACAAAAATACTACAGTTTCAGCTAAATATGTATTGATACATGGATTTTAAATGAGCTAGAATTCTAAAGGTATATATGAAGAAACTAGGGTTAGGTGTTGAGACATTCCCCAGTTCAAGGGGATAATCTGCTTTTCTTCTCTACAAAGTTAAACTCTAGACAGATGGTAGCCAGTTCTCCCCATTGCAGACAAAAATTCAACGTTCTTTGTGCAACAAGGGAAAATATTAGGTCATGGGCATCCATCCGATAGCACTAGCTGGTCATTTGTAGAGGATCACCTTGTACCACATTACAACCAACAACATAATCATCGGCAATTCAATCGATAGATTCACAGATGTCCTCTATCTCGTCTGGTACATGCAACTTTTCAATCGCAGCCTGTTCAAAAGATGGCACAATGGAGAAGGTGATAAATTTGAAAGGGAATAAGACAAGAAACTTGATGCTATCCATGGATTCTACCATGTATTAGGTGATTAATAACAACAACAACATACTATTAGTTGTATTATATCTTGTACAGACAAGATTGATACAAGGAAACTTGTTACCTTAATAGCAGCAACATCAGTTGCAGATGGTTTCAAATCCAATGCTAGTCCGAAATGAAGCATGGCTTTATCATACATATTTCGCCGCTTGTAAATGCTACCCATTAATGCATAAATGCTACTTTCGCATGGGGCATACTCTTTGAGCTCCTCAAGAACTGCTATTGCCCCATCAAGATTTTCCATGCTAACAAGGATGTTAGCCTTCTGATACAGAGGGAGAGGGTTTTTCTTATCAGCTAAAACAGCCCTTTCTATCATCTCCAGCGCTTCATCATTTCTCTGTTTGGAGAGATGGATTTAATTAATAGTGAAGTCAAAACCAATAACAAGCTAGGGGGAGTGTCTTGCTAATAGTCGATCTCACCTTTAATGCATGCAAAGAAGTCCCAACATACGTCATTATAACAGAGGAAAGCGGATTGATCTGGTGTGCCATTCGGAAAGCATGCTCTGAGAACTCAAGCTTTTCTTGCCGGAGATATATCATTCCAAGTCCGTACCAGGCATTGTAGTGCCGGGAGTCTATCCGAAGGGCACTCTGGAAGCTCTTAATACCGTTATCAAAATCCTCCAAGGCCACATATCTGTGATTATAAAGATATTTCCAGATATAAAAAAGTAACAGTGAGCAATGCATTACATACATCTATAGAAAGGGAATACATAATATTGAGATCCTTACTCATGACCACACAAGGTGTGAGCATATGCAAATCTTGGATTTAATTGCACGGATCGCTGGAAATTCTTAAGAGCAGTTTCATGGTCTTTTTGTAAGCTATAGCAATTTCCCATAGCACACCTGCCATATCACATTCACAGATTCATAATCCAACATATGGAACAATTTGGCAACGATAATATACATGTTACATAATTATATTTAAGCCCCCATAAGAAAAGGCTAATCAACATTGATCATGAGGGTTCACTCAATAACACCGAGCATCTTGTCTTGTAAGAAGCAGCCAACGAGGATAACATGCATGTATATAATAAAATAGATGAAGCCACATTATTAATATATCCATCATTAAAGCTAAATATAGCAAGTGTGGGAGAAGGTACCAGGATTGAGGAGCTAAACGGTCAGTCGATATCAGCTCCTGAGCCAAGTAACTTAACTTCATATCTTCCTTCAAATGCTAAAAGATGGAGTAGAATTGACTCAATAAAAAAGTAACACATCAATTGAACTAAAAGAGCAACTAAATAAGAATGAAAATCTATCATCTACAATATAATCAAGAAATCGATGCCAAGATATGGTGCAGGTGCTGAAGGTAAGGGATGAGATCTTGAAAAATTATATAAAGTAAAAACTCACATATAAAACGGTGGAGTATACATCCATTCCCTCCAAACTGTAAGGAGAGGCACTGCGTGCAAGACTGAAGGCACGATCAGCTTCAAGATGATCAACCATTTCAAAATATGCTTTTCCAACCTGTGCTTGAATGAGATCATATATGATGCACATGATTAGATATAACCGTAAAAGGCAAGCCAAGACTATACTCACACTAGATGATCATGATATCTAGTGCATTAAAGCCCTCTAAGATAACCTTCAGGATGTATTTGTGCAGAAATGATGTACCAGGACAAGTCCATAGAAGAAACAGACTTATAAGCTAAGGCATAATTTACCAAAACAGTTAGCAAAGTCTTGAAGAGCTTTGATTGAACTACCAAAATGATAAAGAAAGCAAAAAATATCATATAACTTTGATGGCTAAACCACCCATTGACAAGTAGGTCATCAGCTAGACCCCAAGTCTCTCCCCTAATTTTAGCAGACAGATTTTTATTTCACTTTATTTTGTTTATTTGATGAAAGAAATTGAGCTCAAATCCATATCTATAAAGATAGAGCATAAATAGAGATAGTTTAGGCAACACATGAGAAAATAAATAGGCTACCTTTTGCCTTTGGATTGCATGTATGAAAAAGATGTCACACCATCATAGGGTACTAAAAAGTAAATCTATTTGTGTTTCAGAGGTAAAATAGCTAGAGAAGTTGACAAGGTATGACAGTTAGGAGGATTTTCTATCTGCTAACAATGTGAAAAATGGTCTACCTGAGAAAGCACCCATCCGGTATTATAATGCTTCTGTGGAAGTTTGAAATAGATATTCAGCGCATCCTGCAACATGACAAGAGAACTCATAATTTACATGGTCAGCAATCAATGCCAGAAAACTTTCATCAAGAAGTCAATTACTACCTGGCATCTGCAGAGACAGGAAAGTCTGAAGCCCTCCCCAAGAAGCCTTAGAAGACTTAAAATTTCAGAAGCTCCATCTAATACTCTTGAGCTGCTTAAGACTATTGCACCTGTAGACCTGGTTGTTCCTTCTGGTTCAAGTGATCTATTATCGCCATATGGGGATGAGCTTGAACTAGTGATATTTGATCTAGATTCATCATATACATCATGATGGTTCCCTAAGAAATATAATTTCAGTTGGTCAGAAATTTATATGAGAACATATCGCAACTATAATACTTCAGAAAGTTATCATTTTGATTAGATAATAAATATACTTCACATTATAAAATCAAAAAATGATAAAAATAACACCATTAACTCGTCTAATTAGCTTCCTCTTTCCTTTTGTGATCGTTCTCTGATTAACTATTTAGTTACACAGCTTTATTAGTTAAGCTTATATCAATTGACGCCAGTGAAACTTCATCGTTGTCAATGGCTGCTGTGAAATCACGTGTAGCATCTAAAAGAAAATAATTATTATCTAATGAATAACCACAGGAACTTCGAGTATACAAAATATTACAAGCTACAACTCCAATAAATCTACTCTTGGAAGACATACACAGCCACTTCAGCATATATATTCAGCTTAGTTTAAAAGCAAGTCATAATATTTTCAAGAAGAAATAAAACATTGCCATAGATTCAATTTACCACTCGACCCACATCATGATCTAAAAAACACAGGTGGAATATTAGATTGGTTTAAAAAGGCTTTTAGTAAATGATCATGCAGGACTATTAACTGACGACAACTATTTGCTCCATAATTTTAAACCGCTGTCACTTGAAATAATCCAAGTCACATCATATTAAATTAAGCTTGCTTCTGAATGTCATCAAGCAAACAACTTAATCGATACTCCATTTGAAAGTCAAAGACCAGAGAGATTAATCTGATAAAAAATGTTAAGCGAGTACTATTACCTTCATCTGCAGTCTCGCTAGCACAAGACTGACCCTTCCGAATAGTCACAGAACGTGAAACCACTGAGTTTGACTTAGAACTTCCAGGATATTTAGAAGGGTGGCTTGTTCCATTCCCTGAAACTATAGATGTGCTTGAATTTGTGTTAACAGATTCTCCAGCGAGTCTCATGCTTCGCCGTTGCCCAGAATCAGAAAATAGCCTCTCAGAAACCTAAATGCATATGATTTAACAACTCTTAGTTGACAAGAAGAAGAAGAGTAGGCGTGAGATGAGACACGAGTCAACTTCTAGCAGAGATACAGGAAGAGTAACTATTGAAGACAGAAGATTAATTTTCAATCATGTAGGATCCAGGTACATGTGAATCATTGCAATAAAAGAGAAAGAAGTTATTAACAGCATTCTGGAATAAGCAAAGTTTTCTTGCATGAGGCTGAGCACTGAACAAAATATCTTAAAAAAGGAAAAACCTGTGAAATGAGAGCAAACTCAACAGTCTGAAGTATCAGCAAGTCCGCTATCCCAAGAAAAGCAAATATGTAAAAGCCATTTACAGAAACCAAATTGAGGAAGATTTCAGGTTCATTTTTCATCAAAATTTTTAACAAATTCGAAAGCAATAGCCAATACTTGAAAAATGTCAAGCAAATTCCACTTAATAGAAAATAATGGTTAAACTATAACCTACACTGACAAAGGATAGTTTGTGACAACTTCAGACTTTAATCTCTTTTACTGATAACCAGGAACAATAACCAGCAGCAGCAAAAAAAAGGTCCAGCAGATGTGAATCATGTAGTTCCACATAAAACTTATATGCTCATAGGCACAGTTAGATGCACTTTTATAAAGACTAGTGATTATATCAATAGTTTGAAGGAATCACATGACAAGTGTGTTCCTTTCTGTCTTACCATGCAGATATTTATACAAGTAAATATAAGCATATATAAAGGAAACATGAAATAAATGAGTTGTATACAGGGCTATTACTCAAAGGTTAGATCACATACGATAAATACTGAAATACAAAAGGACAAATGAAGTGAGAGAGAGAGGGATACAAGGAAAATAGGGAAACAAAAATTAAAAAGAGTAAAGCCAAGATAATGACCCGACAATGGATGACCAAAAAGAAGAAAAGCATGCACTAAGTGATGATTGGGGGCAGACAAAAGGAAGCATTAAAATGTCTTAACCTTTCTTAATTTTCCCTCATCAACAAATTTTCTTCTAGGTCCTGCAATGGCAGAGTTCACCGTCACTCGTTGAGAACTATCAACTCCATATGTTCTCATGTTTGGACCATTTGCTGGTGCATTTCTGCATAGTGGAGGTGGAGCAACACCTGACAACTGCAAGACATGCAGTATTTCAAGAACAAACAATATATTCTTCAGTATAAAAGAAGAAAAAGGAAAAAGGCAATGATTGATGCCACACTCATTACTGAATGCTATTTACTTCAGTCTCCAACAAATATCAACCTCAATTGAGACATAAGAAAAAGGGACAAAATTCAACATGCACATACAAACATGATTATACCTGTGCTTGTGTAGCCATAGGGGAAGGTGTGTTATAAAATGGCAAACTAGTTGGACCACCATTCAAGGGCTGACTTGAAGTTGTTCCGTGACAAATCCCAGATATATCTCGTAGGTTATTGCCATGTATGTGCTTCAATTTCCTTGGACTAACATCTTCAGAGCCTAAAATTCTGTTTGAAGCAGTGTCAGGCTCCTCGTTTGTTGATTGTGAACTCTGGGAAGCCAGACCACGGTGTAGGTATTGCTTCTGAATGCACAGAGAAGCTCCTTCATCAAAGACTAAAGCTGCTTCTTCAGCAGCACCTGAATGATGCCATTTTATTGTTTTGGTCAATATAATATGAATTAGAGATCAAACATTGTCAATAGAGTAATTGAAATGCAAGCAACACAGGTCAATGAAAGGTCCATGTAAAAGTGACAAATAAGCATTAGTATTTCACTTAGAATCTGATCACTGATACAAATGTTACAAAATTCAAAGTTTTCCTCAATGCACCATGCTAAAACACCAGAGCATGGTTATGGACATGATAATATGCACCATTCTCAGCATCTCAGTGGTTGAATTCTGAAAGAGAACTCTAACATATCTTCTGTTACAATGTGCATAATCATTCATTTCCAATTATTTGACTTAACTGAACCAAACATCTGAAACTTTTTATTTCTAGGTTTAGTCCAAGATGGAGCCAGATAAGAAAGAGAAAAGCCCTAAGAAAGAATCTTGAAAATGCTATTCTCTTTATGGCATTAAAGATCTGCAGCAAGTCTTTAACAATCAAAATATTATTCTTCTCACATACCTAATATACAAAGTTCCTCATAAGCAGCCCACAATAAAGGATCCATTGATAAAGCCTGATTGAAGTGATTGATAGCACTCTGTTTTCTATCTGTATACCTGAAACAAGTATTAAATAACTGATATCAAATTAACAACTAGAAATACAGAAAAGTATATTATTCAACACAAGTTGATATATCAGAGACTGAGTCATTATATGTTCATCTTTACATAATTATTGGTATAAAATGAAAAGATATTGGGTTACAAACACAAATATGTTCAAACAACATGAAAGCGGCATTGTATTTAGACTTCCAACTCGCTGCTACTCTTAGCCTTTGCTTTAACTTCCATTCTCCAGCCAAGTTGGCACTAACACATACTAGTAAGAACAAGAAACAAAACTCATTTCTGTAAGCATACTTAGCAACACTAATTTCTGCACAACCACTAGATCATAATTCGTCAAGACCACCCCCTCCCCCCTTGTTTCCAGTTGCAAGCATATTCCATAGACAGGCTTGCCAGTTCTCGAATAACAGAACTTCAGGAACAATCAGATGGGAGGACCCTACTCCAGTGCAACCTATTGCTTGAGAATTCAGGAGAAATAGTAAATTCAAGGAAAAACTTAATGATCTGATTATAAACTAGGACAGAATTGTGTATCCATTGCCATTTGCTATCAAATAGATCTAGAGGGAGCAGCAAAGTTACTCAGTGTACACAAAGAAAATGGTTTTCACGTTAAATTTCTGCAACACAATTCTCCAAATATAAGAATAATCCTGTTACAGAGTGAATAATTCCAACTTTTGTGCGCATTTGTAAAGTTAGCGAACATTTAATGCATGTGGTTCATATTGTTTCAATAATAAATGCTGTTTTTAGAGGCCCAATATTTAATGATAGCACAAGCATCTATAATCAGATTATTAAAGACGATACCGGAGATCAGTTCTTGATATTTAAAAATATAGTTACACATGATTTTACCACTAAAATACACTACAAAATTAAAATAGAGCAGCAACTTGTCAATCAAATGATGAAGACAAAAAAAAAATTACGATATCCTTTCTCAAAAAATGAAATGCAAATAGTTACATTACAAGGATACCCATAAATAACAAATACAACCCAAACCAACCATGTTGATTGACGTAATTGAAATTAAAATGGAAAAAAAAAAAAAAAAACCCATGCAATTAAGAATTGAGTAAGCGGAACATAACATGTCAGAACCTGTATACAAGTCCAAGAAGGTAATGCCCAGCAGCTCCATTTGGAACCTACAAAAATTAAGAAATCAACTAACTACTAGATTTGTACACAGGCGCTATAATTGTTATACAAGAAAATTCGAAACTGAAATACTAGCAATAGTTGTTCCATTACAGAGAAAAATTAATAACATATTTAATAAGCATACCTCTGCAGAAGAGTCATTAGGGGATAATGCTGCTTCTGCTTCATTTAAAAGATCCATCTGGAAGCATGACAGTGCAAACAAGTAGCGACATTGAGCCATATGTGTTCCTTGATAGAAAAGACAACACAAGATTAATCATATAGGGTATTTTCCGAGAAAAAGTTATACACCGTTCTGACACAAAAACCCAAAAAGATATGAGAAGAATAGTTCGCTTGTGTTTCATTTAAAGAGATTAGTTGGTAAATTCAGTTGAAGAAAGAGAGTGAAGAACATTGCACTATTACCCTTTAAAATGTGGTAAGCACAGTGTGCCTGATTGTTTTGCAAATAACAGCTAGCAAGCAGCTGAAGATTTTTCTGCATTCCAAAAAATAAACAGCAATGAAATGTAGAGATCAGCCATATTTAGTCTAATTTAAAATTTGATCTTTGTATTCACTATAGGCGGAAGCCTGAGCCATTTAAAGAACATGCATATATTTCAAGTGCAACTTTCAATATGCATCTGCCACTTAATTTTATACAGCAAACATCACTTTAAATTAGCCAAAAACATCTTCTCCATCCAACAGAAAATTGCTAATTTTATTTCTAATATACAAGACAAAAGATCCACATTAAACCTCATAGATTCAACAAAGTCAGAGCCTAGTCATGAATATTGTATGACATATAGTAGAAGCGAAATAACAAGCATTGGAGCCCACAGCAATGCTCCAGCATCAGACTACAGGGTATAACAAAAAATCCTAAACTATTTTACATTACAACTCAAACAAATTATATTAATCATCTTATAACCCCCATCCTGAACTACTCTTCCTTTGATCACATGACTCGAAAATTAGAAAAAAACTCCATATGTTCTTAGCAACAAGGAACATACAGTACCATTACAATAATACACTTGCTGCAAGTTCAAGAACTCAAAATTGCATTCAATGTTTCATTCTCAGTCATTCAGCTTAAGCCTGAAGCGAAGGCAACCTCAATCAAATATCCAATCAGGTGCAATGCACCCATAGACATAATCATGAAAATAAAGGAAATGAAACGTACAACAGAAACTGCAGAAATTTTCCAGATTCATTCTGGTATTCTACATTCCACTATTAATTCATAACCCATCATCAATCTCAAAAGAACACATTGCTAACCTCACAAGGAAATTCAGCGCAGAGGCGCTCGCACATGAAAATGGCATTGCGGTGCATTAATTGTTGGAGGCTGTTCCGCACACAATCTGTAAGTATAGCCTCCATTTTTCCAGCATGTACAGTAATTTGAGAAACCCTTCACTCAGCCGATTTATACACTTTCGAAGCCACTCACTATGAATTCAGAGATCTTACACTATTGAAACACAGAGATGGAGAGGGAGATAGATTTGAAAAGAAAATCAGCAGATATACAAAATACAATTCAATTGTATAAATACAAATTGATTCACGGAATTGAACAAGAATGATAAATAAATCATTCGGAATTTATGAGAGAACAGCAAAACCTCCACGTTCACCAAAACCCTAAGATTTGAAATTACAAATTTGAAAAGGGTGGGGATATAATACCCCCAGTTCTTATTACTACACCCAATACTTATTGGACGCAAACAGCCTTTTGCAAATGTACTAAAATATCCTCAATTATTTTGAAAATGAGTGGGTCAAAATAGAATTTTTAGAAAATAAATAATTATAAAGAGGTTTTTAAACTTGGTCTAATTCTCGTTTTCTTCCCCTAAATTTTCAAAACTCTAACAATGCTACTGCTATGTGCCTCTACGATAGTAGAAAAGAAAATGGGGTTATAAATAGGTAGTGAAAGGGGTGTATTAACTATTAAGTAAAAACAGAAATTTAAAAATATTAAAAGGAATGTATATAGTAAAGGGTGTGTTAATAAGAAAAGTGGGTATTAATAGAGGCGCCCATTTGAAAATTGTAAGATTGTTTCTAGTCCCATATATAGGAGCTATTCATTTCTCACCCCGCCTCTTATTTAATTTCAAATTTTGTCCCCATTTTTTTAATTCATTGGGCTTATTCAGCCCTCGTTTTTTTTTTTTTTGGTATTAATCGCTTGTATTCCTTCTTTTAGTTTCAACTGTCTTTGTAAATCATTAATAGTAAATTGCATCTATAATTTAAGATGAAATTTCAATTTTTAAAAGAAAAAAAAAAACACACTTCATAATTTCAAGCTATTAGAAGCTCAGGTAGAAATTTGGTGAGCATTCCATCCTACTTAATCATTTAATATTATCATTTATAGCACGATGGCCACCTAGAATCTCCAAACTGCTTCGAATGGTAACAAAACACAAAGTTTGTCTTCTTTTATTTTGCCAAAATTAAAAGCCTAATATTCATTTAGTAAGAACATATATAAAGACCTTGATTTTGAATTCATTTTTTGGCAATAAACAACCACCATCATTAGAGAAATGTACGAACATAATCATTAGGGAAACAACGCAATTAGCAGGTGCTCCAAATTTCGAGGTCATAGGACAATATTCATGGTAAAGTGCCAAAATAGTTAGAGAAATGCTTCTAGTATCATTTCAGCATACAATTAGAAGATACTTTCATCTCACTATTAATGATCAAATTTCTAGTCCATACTGGGAATCCACCATAACCTGCACCAAAGTCAAATAAACAAATTACATAGAGCTCATAAGCATGAATGCATTTGAAATAATTAATTTTGTTTCAACACAATGTGCAAAGAACTGTAGATTATGTGAGAAATGTAGCATGGAATTTTATATAGTACCACCACTAGTAGGAAAAACATTCATATGTTGCACATAATGTGAGATCTAACAGAAGAAAAGTCAATCAAGAATCAACTTTAAAACTAAAATGAAGGTTTATAATAATTCATTTCCAAGGGAAACAATAACCAAATGATTAAACGAATTTAGAAAGACGAGCACACCTGTTCAAGTTCTCTTGCGTTTGAGCGTCTTCAATTGATTGAAGATGTAACTGATGACTTCCTTCAGAGTGGCCTTCCTATTTTCTTTGAAATTCCACAGTTCTGGAACCACGTAACAACCACTTGGGTTGTATTCTTGAATTTCCTTCAAGGCCTTAGTAACAGCTTCATAGGCTTCATCTTTCCATTCTTCCTTGAGGCTTACCAGCAGTTCGTCATCCTCCTTCAGCACATTCTACATTATGCACAACCATTTTATGTAACAAGTTTGCTAATGACATATGGAAGAATGACAAAGAAGTTGGCAAAGCTTGTAAAACCATATGGTTCAATTGAAGTGACAGTATGTTAAAATAGAGAAGTAGTAGTCATTTCAAGCAACCTGAGCATTCCCCTTGGCATCTACAACGACCCGGAATGGGTGCCATTCAGGATTTTTCAGTTTTTCTTGCCATAAGGAACACAGTTCTAAAGCTTTGATCTCAGATTCTTCGACTGATGGAAATTTTGTCTTGCATATGTTCTTGAAGGCTTTGTCATCAATTTCGCCCATTCTTTTTATCCCAATATTTGAGCGGGTTCCAAGCATCTCTCTCAAACCCTGATAATAAGAGAGAGTTTTGGTAGATGTGAGAATCTAAAACCGATACCATTTGTACAGAGTCAAGTGATTTAAGTTGGGTTAACGAGTTGGAGGTAGGAGAGAGGTGGGAGATCCCCTTTACAGTAATTACCAGAAGTATATAGATAACCTAACAAAATATATGGAGAATTTGCAAATCAGCAGTCGTCACGTGATGAAATAAACTCCATATTCTCCATATATATAGAATATTTTTATATGTATTGTTATCATTATGCAAATATTCACATCTTATGGTGTTAGTTCTAGGCAACTAGGTCAAGAACCATATCCCACTGAAAGCCTGCTCCTGTCCTGGGTGAAAAATGATACCCACCTCATAAGTTGTATATAGATACAAAATTCAATACATACCAGATGGGTTACCAATAAGTATTGCTTCTCAGAGAAGCTTAAACACACAACAAAAATAAAGACTTACAGTGTTACAGAAAACTTAGGAGTTCAAAACCTCAACAGCCAATGTACAAATAGGTTTCCTACTCACACTACTTAGCAAATCTTTTAGCAAAAAGTTGAATAAGTAGATTTTTCCCATAGTATCTTCATGAGTAAAAGAATAAGCATCTAGGATCTCCTACTACAATGCATTCTCACCATTTTTTTCTGCACTTGATCAGTATTTTTACACCCCAGCATTACCCCTTTTGAATGGTTATAGTCTTATCAGCCTGGTACATCAAATTATCATGCCAGCAACTCAAAGGTTGAATGAGAGAGAATAAATACCGTACCTCAATTAGTTCTTGGCGAGCCTCTTGCAGCTCATCGTTACTTTGGCGCTCTTTTGAAAGTAGTTGCTTATTCAGATCTTCAAGACCTTCTAGATCCTCTTTCTTATCCTGCAATAGCTCTTTCATCTCATTTATCTTTTGCTGAACAGCTGCATCATCATCACCCCCCATATGTTTCATCACCTCTAGTTTTCCTTTAAGTTCTTCAATTTCCATTTCCAGTTTTTGCTTCTCATCTAATCTTCTTTCTAGCTCAAGAACCTTTTTGAGAGCCTCTTCCTTCTCTCTCTGCATTATACACAGTTGTCTCATGAGTGTGCAAAGCAATAGAACCAATACAAAATGACAGGAAAATGACTTTATATATGTAGTGTATTTTGTTTGCATGTTACAAAAGAAGGAAAAGTCACGAGATCAAGGATCATACCTTTTGCTCTTCAACTAGCCTTAGGACATTTTCATCCGCTTTTCGTTGCTCCTCGGAAGCCATTTGAAGAGCATTGTTTCTCATATCATTCTGTCAAAAATCATCAATTCAAGTAGGCACTCAGCACTATGTACAGCACAAAGTAAGACAAAATAATCAATGGTAGAACACATTTTGTTTAGGAAAATCCATGAAAAATCTCCTGTTAGAAACCAAGTATTCAGGATTGAATTTCCAGTTTTGTCCAAAGACATAAGGTGTTTGTTTCTTTTCTAGAAATGGTATTCTCATCTCCTTGAAAACTATTCATTATAATATATACATAATTTCATGCATTTTCTCATCTCACTACCGTAACAAATTCTCCCAAAACATTCTACTTCCAGAATGCCATAAAATCAACATAATGTTACCTTTTGCTTCTCTTCTTCAAGCTTTTGTCTCTCACGTTCAGTTAACGCCTCACGTTTGTTAAGTTCCTTGCTCCATGAATCAAGTCTCTTTTTTTTATTCTCCAACTCTTTATTCAACATCTCCTGTTCGTCCAAAACCCTTTTAATGTGCTCACGAGAAATGCATTGCAATTTCCTTGTCTCTGAAAAGGAACAATATCGAGCTAGGCATCAGTAAAATCATGCAGGCACACAATAGCTTTGGATCATATAATATCTGTATTAAGCTCGGAGAGGTCAAGTCAAACTTCTGAAAGTAGATTCATGTTAAGGAGTTGAATCCCAAAACATGAGTATTATTAGGGGTTTAGATAGATTTTGGAGAGGCGAAAGCTTTGCATACGATACAAGGTTACAACAAGCTCACATTATTTGATAAAAGCACTCATGTAGCAATCATCAAGCGAAATGATAGGATGGGAGACAAACCTTCATAGAAGTTACGGTGAAGTTCGTCTTTCTCTTCAAGCATCCTACTAAGTGACAAATTCTTTTCATTGTACCTGATCTGCAACTGATCCAAATTTTCATTTTTCAAATCAATCTCATTGACAAGATTGCCAACAATCTCGTTCTTATCTTTAGTGGCTTCCTGGACTAGATCAGAGATTGTTTTCAATTCCCCTGTCCTGCGAAGATAATGTCCCACAGGTCCGTCCAATTTGTAATCATCCTCTCGAGCAAACCAACCATAAATATCAGAACCTGGAGAAGCTTTTCGATCTTCCAGTTCTTTCTTACTCCGGCCAACAGCTTCAAATGACTTCTCAAACTCCATGGCATTCTTGAAGCCAGCCCAATCGTTGTCAAATCTAAAAACAGCCTGTGCAGTACGCTGTTCGTCATCCCAGAACATTTCAATTTCTATAGGCCTGTACTTGGAGAATTTCTTTAACCAGTAGCTGTAGCCATTCGCACAATCACCATTCTTTGGTTCATCTAGAATGTTGGCTACTATCCCTACCCAAGGCCAACAATACAGCTCACTCTTCTCAGGTTTAACGACAGGTAAAGGTACTGTAGATTGAGGTATTGGCTCAGCCTCATCAACCAGGTCAGTTTCTAAGTACGTAGCCAGTGCAAGATGATTTGCCTTTTGCTTTGCACTTCGGCTGGCTTTACCCTTAGACGATCCTATCGCATGTTGAAGAAGATGATTATACTGATAATCTTGTTTCTTCTTACCAGCACAGAAAGGGCATCTAAGGGAACCATTTGGACCCTTGACTTTATAGGTGCCAGCCTTCAGTAGCTCATAAGGTTTCTCTTTATATTCATTTATTTCTGAATCACTGATGTCTGATTCTTCTTCAGAGCTGCTTCCCATCTGAATGACAATGGCTCAACAAAAATTAATAAAGAGAAAAGAACGACACAGGGAAAGAAAAAAAAGAAAAGAAGGGAAAAGGAAACATGACCATCATTTTCATTCTTATAACCATCATACAGAAACATGTGAAACAAAGGAAGATTCAACTCTTAAGAAATCAAAATGCTTTCAAAATTTTTATGACATGACGGGAAACTAGAACTTGAAGCCCATATCACTAACAGCAGAAGATATTTATTACTAGGATGCAAAAGCTAAAATACTATGTTATTTCAATACCTTTAGAAATGCACATAACACAGCCAAATTTCTTTATATACATTGATTTTATCTTAGACTGCTAGACTGTGTAAATGTCATTCTTTTAGGAAATGTAGAAAGCCTTGTCAGATTTTGTGAACTAAACAGGAAAAACCATTACCAGTCACCAGCGGTGTTCTTTCAGTAAATCCAACAGAAAATTCAGTCAACCATAATTTTACTACCATAAAATAAACATATTTTCTTTAATTTCTGCCCTGTAACAGCTAAACTGAATTCCAACCAAAAAAACTTAAAAGAGGCATTTCATCAAACAAAATACATGCACCTTTACTGTCACAAGTATTGCAAAAATAAAAATTACTATATTCATCATGACACATTAAGTTATTTTATACGTTCCAATCAAGCTGCAATTGCTGAATAAATAGAATAACAACACAAAAATAGTTGCCTATTAGTTGAACATTTGAAATCAGAATGAATTACTTAATAATAAGCTAATGCATGACCTCAAAATAATGAAAATATGTGCAGATGCGCACAGTGGAAGACGAATACTGAAAGATAAAATCAAGAAATATGAAACTAATGAGAGGACTTAACCAGTAAACCTTGAAGTGCAGAGCCGACTGTATTTGAGAAATCGAAATGGGTTAACAAAATTTTTAAAAAATAAAAAACAAAATTGGTGATAGGGTGGATTCTATAGGGTTACCAAATCGACCATGAAAAACTCTTTAGAGAACTAGCAGGCTCAAAAAAACAGATGAATTAAAGCGTGGATTTCATTTTGCTCATCTCACCTCGGAAGAAAGTATTTCAAGAGTGTAGTAGAATGCTGATCCTCCTACGGCTTCCGATCGGCGCCGTAACGTCTCCGGCAGAGAAAACCGCCGTTGAAAGAGACCGCCGGCGATGTTCCGGTGAGGACAGAAACCCACCCAGAGAGGGAAAGGAGTGTAATTGGGAGAGAAAATCAGTGGCACTGTACCTTTCTGAGTGGAGTCTGAAAACGTTTATTTTAGGGCATATGAGATGGAATTATATCCTACACTCGGTGCATTGCATCAAATTCAATAATCACCACAGATAATACACACACACTCTGGTCATTACATGTATTTGAGTGGATGGATATCTGTAACTTGTCGCGTTTGATGGTGCACTGCACCGGATATAGTATATAGCAAAGGGACAAACGAGTGGGCCCACCGTTTTTATTTCCAATTTCCAACAAATAAAATTCGATTTTTTCAAGAGTCTCTACAGTACACTGAGACCATCTGATTTTGGTAACAATTTTGGACTCGAATTTCCATTAACGTCTATTGCGTGTTTACTTTTCTGTTGACTGTATTAAAATTCAAATCTGAATTTCCCATAAAGAATTCATTTTTAATGTATTAAACAGATTTTTGTTTTTACTGATATATTAATTACCATTATTATGTTGTTTGAAAGATTGAATGATCAAAAAAAAAAAAAAAAGATTGAATGATCAATTTGAGTTTTCGGATGTAAAGTATCACTTAAAGACCTTTTAATGTAAAATTATGTTTGACATCTCGCATTTTTCGTTTTATTATTACATATAATATATCCACATCATTTTCCAATTATCTTTCATATTTGTGAAGTTTAGCAAACATATTTTGAGATTGTCATTTTTTAAATATTTTTAGATAGTTATGAGTAACAAGGTCTTAAATAAAATCTTGATTTTGTGAATTTGTAGTTGATAGTTTCATCATTTAGATTTTAAATTGAAAGTTTTTATTTTATATTTATATTGATACGCAATACTTGCAAAATAAAGTTTTCAAAACAAAATGTGAAGGTCCATTTAACCGAAAACTCATTTAAATAGATTTGTAGAAATGAATGAATTTAACATTTAAAAAAAATGAATGAATTTAATTTCATTCTCCATATTACATGCGTAGCTTAAAGTTCCCTTATTTATTATTAGTTGGGTACTTCTTAAATTTTGTAGATTAATTTCAGATTTTAAAATAACTTGTTAGATCTAAAAGTTTGTGATCCAATAATGATTTAGTACAGTAAAGAAAAAACCCATTGACGTGATAAAATGTGATAACTTTAATGTCGTATCCATCGAATTATTATTATTTTTGGTGTCACATTATCCTCTTATATATTGAGTTTGTGTCACATTGTCATCATCATCATGTAGTCAAACATTTATAAAAATAAAATTCAACAAGCTGGAGTAGAAATGTTCTCAAAATCATTAATAAGTTGGAATGGAATTATCCTCAGCAAGAAATGCAGTACATGCTTTAACAAATTAAGAACAGTTGGAAAATCAGTAAATCAATGGT
Source organism: Scutellaria galericulata (assembly GCA_946896805.1). NCBI lineage: Eukaryota > Viridiplantae > Streptophyta > Magnoliopsida > Lamiales > Lamiaceae > Scutellaria > Scutellaria galericulata. The sequence continues at coordinate 13,617,013 of OX335797.1, forward strand.
GTTTTAATAAAGTAAGATCAACTAGAAAAACAGTATAATAGATGGTACTTTAACAAAGTAAGATCAGCTAGTACTTTAACAAAATAAGATGGACTAGGAAAATCAAGACATTTTGAGTTAATTTATGTGTAATATTCTTTTGCTTCTATCGACATTCCTTCAACTAGGCTACATATAGATGATGATGATGAAAATAATGACACATTATTTACAAATACAATGCGACATAATAGATTATACATTGAAATACATCTAACAAAAATATAATCACACAATCCAAACCCTTACACATACTGCAAATAAAATTAATTACTTAAGTTTGATAATAAGTATACTACAATCTTTTTACTTCTTCCTAATAATAATATATTTAAAAATACATCAACAGTTAGGAGCTAAGTTGATGTGAAAAAACTCGAGCCATCATCTAATGCAAATTAAATATGTTAAAGGGCCAGCAGAAATTTTTTTTTTTCCCGAAATGTAGTAGGAAGGCCCATTTAACTTAAAACTCATTAAAAATGGCCCAAAATATTAGAACTAACTCATGAATGAATCTAATTTCCTTATTAATTCAAATAAAATAAATGTGTTAAATCAAATGCAACTTGTATTTCAATATTTTTTCCTACTTAGTGTCTAAACAAAAAAAAATTTCCAGATGACTACCTATATTTACCGAAGTTTTGAAATTGCTATTCAAACTCAATTTTTGACATATTTTCGAACTATAAACAGGAGCTGAAACTCAACAACGCAATTCACCTCAAACATCAACTAAATGCACGAGTCATACAGAAAAATGATGTCCTTTCAAAATTGAATTATAATCCTAAAACAATTTCATAATTTCATTAGATTTGCGCTTAAATCAAACAAAAAATTATTATAATTTTATATAATAATACTATAATACTATATTTATAATTTTACAAAGTTTTGGATTAGAATCCTCAGTTGTCTTCTCAACTTTTTGCTTGCTAATCCAAAAGGAATTAGAATTTTCAGTCAACATGTTTCAAAAAGTTATGTTGGAATAAGTTTATGGCATGTTCTATTGTTCCATGAAATGAATATGGCAATGGAGAACTATTGTCAACAAATTAGACTTGAGTATTCTAATAAAGCAGAACAATGGGATTTTCTTTTACGAGTATAAAATTCTCTAGCTATTAGGTTGCCTTTTATTAGGTTCATGGACTTGAATAAGTAGCTCTCATATATATCTACATTAGAATGAATTTCGAATTTCAAATCCATTAAAGTGATTCGAAAAATAGTTTAAAATTAGAATAATAGAGCATGATTTAATATATATATATATATATATATATATATATTCCCAATATTGAAACTTGCATATAACTTTTCAAATTTAGCAAAATAAATCATGAATTTAAATTGGTTGTTTGCAGTTCAAGACGCAATCCATTTTCATCGAGAGATTATCGATTTGATGCCACTTTTTTTTTAATGTCATCCGATGTGCAAAAATTAGCCGAAGACGTTGACGCTGTCAAACTTTGATCATCAAAAAATGAATGATGATTGTTAAATTAGTAATCTATTTTGCTAAATTTTAAAAACATATTAAAATTGTAATTTTGTAAATGTTGTGATTATTTGAGAACTAAGTCTTAATCACTGAATTCAAACAATATGAATGAATTTACTACAATAAATTTGAGTTTTCAAAATTCATAGTCAAATCCTTCAATCAAAACACATCACGAACAAAAGCAAGTCTAATATCCATAGCTAAGGCCTAGCAATATCCCGATAAGAAGTAGGTTTGAAGAGATAGAAAAAGAACTTCACTTCCTTGCCAACCAAACCATGCATACAATTAAATCTACATATAATTGACAATCAACACAATAAAAAGGCTACACTACTATATATTAGACATGAGAATTTGTTCCAACTTTCATTTAAATAGCAATGATTCTTCATAGGCCCTTTTTAGCTTATTTTATTTCTTCATGTTCTATTTGATCTTTTTTCTTGATTTCCTTTTTTTTTTTTTAACCTCTCAATTATATTCTTGATATGTTGTGACGACCCTTTTTGTGTGTTCTGGTAAATGTTTAAGCAAACTTTACATAAAGCTTAAGAGTTTTGAAAAAACTATTATTTCTTTTGATAAAGTGGAACTAAAAATTCATTATGTTTTTTTATAGTTTATTCACCGATTATTTTGCCAGTAATATTTATTTCTCGAACCTTTTTTTCGTAAAAAGCAAAGATCAGAATTGCAGTACTAAATAATTGATCCTATTTTGGTGTAGCTATGTTATATATATATTTTGGAAAAATGCATGTTTGGAAAATTTGGTGCACAAACTAAATTTGTACTTTCATGAGACATGAGGACTTAATAGTAAATCACATTTGATCTCAATGAACAGCCACAAAGTTGCAAGATTTCTGATGAAAAAGCAAATGATCTTTGATTATTTATACTAATTAATTAAATATCATTCATCCTAACTTCAAGCACAAATACAACTTAAGTTGTATATACTAGGATTCTTGTGATTTTATATCGAGTAAGACTATAAGTCGTTTAAGTCTATCCAACTTGTTTATACATCCAACTCAACCCCTCAACATGTTGACCCGTTTAAGTCTATCCTTAAACGTTTATTGCTATACCAAAACTAAACATAAATTTCATTCTTCTTCTTTTAGTTAATAAACAATTTTTTGAACATTTTTACCCTGCAGTTCCTACAATACAAAAATCAAATCCTTCAATCCTTACTCGTATGAATGTAACTGAAATCGTTTCATTTATAATGGCTCGGATCTCATTAATATCTCGATTATTGTTCCCCATGCTCGTTACTCACCATTTGTTTCTTACGAAAATACTTGTTGCCATTTTCACATAAGAATATATGTTTTTTTTTACCAATTTTCATTTAAAAGACTAAAGTATCCCTAAAAAGTGAGTAAAGAAAGATGTTTCCTTATATTGTTTAAATCAGATTAAAGAGTATTTCTGTCCAACCAGTAAAAAATTAGTAGAAAACATACTTATAGAAAACATCTTTAAAAAATTACTATACATAGATTGATAGAAAATCCACCCAACCCTTTGTTTCTTATATAAATAACCCTTTGCAACAGTCCAAAAAAGTGATGACTAGCTTTCTTTAGATCAGAAAAAGCAGATCCCAATGTTATTACAGTTATGAGGTAGATTAAAATAATGAAACCATGCATAGTGATTCACCAACCATGTGTTTTTGATTGCCAAATACCTCTCCTTTGGAACAACTAATTAAGGAGCTGCATATATATATACATACATACAATGGTTGACTTCATAGTTGAGTGCAAACTGCAGATTTAAAAAACAGCAAAATCAAGTGGAAAAGACAGCAAAACCATGACTTATGTTTCAAAGGAATTATATTGATCAATCTCCCACCATCCATTTCCAAACCACCTTTCTCTTTTCCCTCACTTCACTTCCTTCCACTAAACATTTTCCTCACTGCCCTTTTAATTTCTTGCATCTATTGTGATTCTCCTAGTATAAATATAAGCCCTGATGAGTTGCATCAAAACATAACAACAAGATTTCACATATACTGTTGTTTTCATTAGCTTGATATGCAAAGTGAAGACGGCCCATCTGCACCCTCAACCCCGGTGACCCCGGGGACGCCCGGTGCACCTCTCTTCGGGCTTTTCAGGCCTGAAAGAAGCGGCCATGGGAGAAGATCATCTTCTCTTCTTAGGAGCTGCAAATGCGTTGAAGGTTGGGAGTTGGAAGAAGGCAATCTAGGTACTCCTGTCATCTCTTGTGCATTGCCTCCACCTCCTATCTCCCTTGCAAGAAAGGTTCCATTCATCAATCTTTACATAAATTGATTCCATTTAATTAGTTGGTAATCGAGATTAATGTGATCAAAAAATGGCAGGTGGGAGCAGAGTTCATAGGAACTCTGATACTCATATTTGCAGGCACAGCCACAGCCATAGTGAACCAAAAGACTGAGGGGTCGGAGACGCTCCTAGGCCTGGCGGCCGCCACGGGGCTGGCAGCGATGATAGTAATACTCTCCACCGGACACATCTCAGGGGCCCATCTGAATCCCTCGGTCACCATTGCCTTTGCAGCTCTAAGGCATTTCCCATGGAAACATGTAGGTAGTATATATACTTGAAATGGAAATCATGTATAATAAATAATGATGATGATGATGTATATGTATCTTAGGTGGGAGTTTATATTGGAGCACAAGTAATGGGGGGGATAAGTGCAGCATTCATGGTGAAGGCAATATTCCAGCCAGTGATGGGAGGTGGGGTCACAGTTGCACAAGGGGGATATGTTGAAGCTTTTGCATTGGAGTTCATTATAACCTTCAACCTCATGTTTGTTGTCACTGCTGTGGCTACTGATACAAGAGCTGTAAGAATTCTTCACTTTTCTCTTGGTTTTAATTTGATTGAGTCCAAACTAGGAATGGCAACGGGCGGGGATTCCCCGTTCCCCGCGGGGACCCGCCCCGAACGGGGTGGGGAATCCCCGAAATGCACCCCGCGGGGACGGGGATGGGGCAAAACTTTTCCCCGATTGGCGGGACGGGGACGGGGATTGTATTCCCCGCCCCGTTCCCTGCGGGCCCCGAAAATATTATATATATATATTTATTTATATTTAATATAATATAATTAATTATTATAAAAAATAAATTTTATTTTAATTATATATATATAAACTATATATTAATATATATATTTAAAATAATATAATTAAATGAATATAAAAAATTAATTATATAGAGATTGAACTGTTAAGTGCATTGGAGTATTGAACAATGATGGAAATTAATAAAAATGTATTAAGATAATTTATCTTTGTGTTTTAACTAATTTTATTAAATTATGCTTTCATCTTTTATTTGGATTTTGAATCTTTTTTTTTTTTTTTTAATATTTGAGTTGTATGAATTATTTTTGTATATTAATTAAATTAAAAAAAAAAAAGACGGGGTGGGGAATCTCCGCGGGACGGGGCGCGGGAGAAATTTTCCCTCCCCGTCCCCGCCCCGCCCCGTTGCCATCCCTAGTCCAAACATGAATGAACATTTATTGGAGAGACAAACTATATTAATATTGTCAGACAAGAGCCCAGTCCATGGCAGCAGTAAAAGGCCACTTGCTATTCTGGCAATAAATATAGTAATGAAATAAGCACTAGTCCAAAATGTAGAAATACTATATTTCTTGGAAATAATTGGTTGTTATTAAACCTAGGAAAGGATCCTTAAATAGTTGGATTGATTAATATGTCTATAGGTGGGTGAGCTTGCGGGAATTGCGGTTGGAGCTACTGTCATGCTTAATATACTCATAGCCGGGTATCTCTCTCTCTCTCCCACACACACACATATGAAGTACTAAGCAAGTGTTTGCTGCTTTTAATACATAAATTAATAATTATCCAAAATCTGATAAAATAGTCCAAATATAACATCAATCTAATGTTTAATTTACCTTTTTTTTCTTTTGCACATTTTCTAATGTAGACTCTCTTTTTTATATAAAATATATAATTAACATTTTTATAAAATTAATGAATTAAAATGAGTCATATTTTATAAAAAAAATTAGATTCTTATAAACTACTAATATTTTTATTTTTATTAATCAAGATTAAAATTTACATTAGTAGGTTTATTTATAAAATATCTCTATTTATACTTTAAAATTTACACAATTTAATTCATATCTACCCCCAAGTAGCACAAAATACTGAAATAGTAACCAAAATTCAAAACAAATGTTCCTTCCAAACAAAAATTATTCTAACCCACCAAAGCATCTATATAGATATATAGAGTTGAATTAAAGTCTCTACTCAAACTAACACAAATAACTCAGTCCAAATTTAAAAATACCCTGTACCTCTATATATCCCTTAAAAAGTTGAACAAAAGTTGAACTCTACCCAGCCTTCAATTCACTTGTACTAAAACAAGAGAAACCATTCTACTAAGAAATTCTGATTTTTATGCGTGCAGAAACACTACTGGGGCATCGATGAATCCAGTTCGAACATTGGGACCTGCAATTGCTGCAAACAACTACAAAGCTATATGGATCTACCTCACTGCACCTATCCTTGGTGCTCTGACCGGGGCAGGTGTTTACACTGCAGTTAAGCTGCCCGACCGAGATGACAAAGCACTCGATAAACCAATACCAGAACATAGCTTCAGAAGATGATTCATTCAGCACCTCATCCTATGAATTACATGTTCTGTCAACAGTATACATAAATTACATGTAATAAGAAGTTCAATAAACATCCTCTTCATTTTTCTCATCCTATGAATTACATGTTCTGTCAACAGTATACATAAATCACACGTAATAAGAAGTTCAATAAACATCCTCTTCATTTTCCTATGTATAGATCAAGTAACATAATTTTAAACACCGTTATCTTGGCCCAGAAAATAGAATTACCATGCTTATAAAGATAAAAGCACTTGCTTATGCAGTATCAGGCTCAATATTAAGTTACATAAAAGAGAAACACTGTTCTAACAGGAAAGAAGACCTAGAGCAAAGCCAAGTTGCCACCAAAATTCCAAGATTCACTTCTCAGAGTTGTCTATTACAGGATTCATTTTCATTATGCTAATTCATTTTGCTGATTAACTCATTTATGAGATCCTCACGGTTTCCAGAGTCCCCTCCATCTTCAAATCGTTTCTTCTTGCCATGCAATGCTTTTTCAGGATTGTTCAGCATAAAGGGGCAAAGAAAAGATGTGACTGCCTTAAAATGTTGACCAACATTGGCAATCTCACTCACAATATCCTCTATGCAGATGATGTTATGCTTGCCTAGTTCCTGTAAAGAAATAGAGGATGGTGTTAACATTATTACGAAGCAAATAAACTGGGAACAAACACCACAATCAGCAAGATATAGCTGAACCTGTTCCACGATGTTATTGTCAGTTAGAGGAACCCTCTCTTTGCCAATTCTGACGACAGCTTTCTTGTATATCAAGTCCTTCACACTCTTGACATTGGGATAGCTACAATCACAATGAAATAAGCTGAGGATATATACCGTACCAGTAACTAAATTGACCTATATTCTTAAAGACTTAAAGTATCTCGAGATGAAACTACAACAACAAAGAATGGAATGAAAAGAAATAGAGTAAGCAAAGCAGAGATATTAAGAAACTCAGATAATGTGAAGTAAGCACACTCAAAGAAGCCGCTCATATAGGACAATAAGCGGTTACACGATCACCAAAACGCATCGCACAAATCCACCAATCAGATCAATGCTTTACCACACCAAACATGCGAGTGCATAACCTTCAATTAATTTTTTTGGCACAATGGCTTTAGAAAATTCTTGCTAGCATTTGTAAGGGCAGAGTTGAAACTACTTTCCTAACTGTTTACAAAAAACAAAAAAACAAAAAAAAGATTTCATTTGTACATGATTGAAGATAGAATTTTTTGATTTGCATTCAAGTAGAACACACTAAAAGGTCACCAAACTATCATCAGAAAATAAGTCCTTTTACTTCTTTCGGTTAGCACATTTTCTTCACTAAAGGATACTACGTCGTTTTAAGAGTAACACATCCTCTAATCAGAAACTTATCCATAACCTTAACCAAACTAGCTAAGTTTTGTTTATTTTTAACAAAACAAGCTCAGGCAAATGCACGTAATTATACCAAAGCAGAAGTTACAAATACTGTAAAGAAAAACGCTTTCGACATACCCATAGGTCACATATGGCTCCACCTTCTGTAAGACTTCCATGATCCCTTTATTTGCCTTTACAAATACCCCACTAAATCTTTTCCTCAACCGCAAAGAATACAAAATCTTCCGAGTGTTTGGATGCATATCATTTTTACTACAAAGACAATTTCACATTTAGATCGCAAAACTGTTCAAACAACGAAATTGTTAAGAGGCCAGTAAATATTTTGAGCTAACCCTCCTATGCGTATAATGAAGAGGAGATTGGATTCTGGCGTCATTGCTGCTCGTCTTTTTCGCTTTACCCTACTCTTCATTTGAATGAAGTCCAATTCCTGGATGCAAAACAGCTAACACCATTAACAACACAATCTATACTTCACTTCAGGAAAATTTACTTTGTATTCTAGAGTAATAGTTCGCAGCACCAAAGGATTATTAGCACTATAAACTTATTAAATACACAGTATCTGAACGTATACACTGGGTACATATACAGTATGAAGAGTGAGTATGCGTGTTAATTGCATCTACAAAACATTATACTGTTCTTACCTTGTCGCGGTATTCTCGGATGAATTGCTCAGGCTTCTTGATGAAAAGATTACCAGATTTGAGGCGTTTAGCTTTCTCTTGCAACTGCAATTTCCTTCTGATTGCCCATTGCTCGTTGTTCTTCCTCTTCTTCAGCACAACCTCCGGTATGTAGTTCAGAGCAACAGGCGCCGCCTCCTCCGCCGCCATGATTTTGATACAGAAGTACAATCACTGATAAAAATCGCAACCAAAGATCAATAAAGCACTGGAGAATCAATTGGAATTGAATAAATTACGTTCTAAGCACGTACATGAGAGAGAAGGCGTTAATGGAGGAAGTTCGAAACCCTAATAGAGGGGAAAGTGTGGTCGGAGCCTGGTGTGAAATTGATTTGTTTACTCGACTTCTTGGGCTTCATAACTATTCAAAGATATTGGGCCAAAAATTGGGCTTATTCTGATCCAAACTAAAATATACTGAAAGGCCCAAATTACAAATCCATTAGATTAAGACCCTAGTTCATTGGGCTTTCAGAATATGGACCTTATTTTTTCTGATTGGTTTGGGATTTAATAAGTTTTCACCAAGGCCCACTCTATTTTTTCCTCATCCTAATAAACACCCATATTATTACCTACATCTATTTTCTCTTTTCCACGTGATAACATTTCTACTATAATCTTATTATATAAATCTCAAACTAACACAAGATTTTTTGTTATTTAGAACACCCCAAAATCGTAGGAATTGAAAAACCCACTTACGCTCTGATCCAAACGAAACCTTCTGGTATGTTTAAATGAAGTGTATTGAAATGCAAGATTTAAAATGAACATGTTTCATACTCATTTAAGTTGGAATATATTACAAAATTCATCCAAATTATTTTAAAAATTGTTTAAAATGAAAGTGGTGAATTTTTAATTTATTCAATCAAAACAACATAAATGGATTTGACACAACCTAAAACAATTGTGCACATAGCAACAAGTGTTTATCAACCGGTTGTTGCACAAAAACTGATGAAAAAGTTAGCCCGGATGCTATGAATGTAGTGGCATTTAAGAATTAATCTATAAAATGTACTTAAATAGTAATGCTAGTGTTTAAGAATTAATCAATAAAATATAGTTAAATAGTAGTAAATAGTATGCTCGTACATGTCATGAATTGACTGTCTCTACAAAGTTTGGTATATTTTGAAATATGAAATCAATGAATTTAGACATACCCCTGCAACTTCAATTAAGTAATTCAGTGCCAATAAATCATGAGAAATGAACTTTGATGACTTTGTTTTACAAATTAATTATGATAGGTCAGTTCACAATTTATAACCTACAAAATAGATATACGTTATGTATGGATAATGAGCCTCTGATCGACAAAATTATATAAGTGAGTTTTTATAATAAAACACATGTACCCCACTTTGTGCATAATATATTAATTAAAAGGAAAAGAAAACATGAGAGAAATCAAAAGGGGGCCCAAGAAATTAGGAGTTATTGAGTGTTTGCTTGAGTGGATAAGAATAAATAAAGAAAGTCATATTTAGGGGTTGGAAAATGCCCACATCTTTCACTTCAATGTTCCGTGAAAGCAACTGAAGATATAGAGACAAACAAATCTCATATAATTCATTCCTACTTAGAATTCAAGAAAAGCAAGAATCATTGTGTGGAATTTGAATTTTGACAAAAAAAAAAAAAAAAGTAGTAATGTTGATGGGCAATTATTGTGTGGAAGAATAGTTGAGAAAAGAATGATGCTTATCCAAAAATTCTCTAGTGTAGAAACATGGGACATGTGATGTTTAAAGAGAGAATTTTACATAGTATCTCGTTATATATATGATAGCACTAAGGTAGCAACACCATATATTACATCACTTTTCCTATCTAATTGTCGGCCACTCTTAATATCCCAATTCTCTTATAACTAACTGTGGCAATTAAGTTCGTGAATATATTTTCTACCCACAAACACAAATATAAGAAAACATGTTTTTAAATAAAAATACTTTTCAGCCTGACTTAAAAATATATAAAAAAACATCATTTTTACCAACTATTTAGGGATATTTTGGTCTTTTAGATGAAGAACAGGTAAAAACACCATTTCTTGTATTAATGGCTAAAGACATATATATTTTTATGTGAAAGTGGTGTTTCGAATATTTTCCCAAATTATTTTTCGTAAAATTTATAATTAAAGTGGTACTGGTACATGATAGCATTAATTCTTGGCATCTACTTAACAATATAAATTCTATACATTTCGAGCAAATTAAAGATTCAGATATTAATGCAAAATAAAAGTATCACCAGCAACAAGTTAAGAGTCACAAAATCAAAGACCTTTTTTCATGGATATTTAAAAGTTATGTTAAATATATCTAGTTGCATATTTATATAGCTATGCAAGTATAATGTTCATCTTTAAATATCCGAAATTTCAGGCATTGACTGCGACTGGTGCAGATATGAGATATTGAAATGATGCCTTGAATAGCATGCATAGCTACTTCATTAAAGCTTTTTTTTTTTTTTTTTTTTATGAGTACTTTTAATGTTATTGAGGATTTCTCAAGAGTTCGGTATTATCATTAAGGATGGCGTTTTGCTATTAAACTGTTTTCAAATTTTAACTTTCTTTTATTAAACGACTAGCAAACGAGGTTGCTCATGTTTTCGCACAATAATCTCGTTTTTATGTTGGTATTTTTATTTGGGTTGTTATTCTGTCTTTTGTGTGTGCTCTTGTAACCGACTCTTTGAATTCTTTTCAGATTAATGATTGATCCTTGCATTTAAAAATAATAATTCGATGTCCAACAAAATATTCTCTCAATATTTAAACTCATAAGATGTACTCTTGTTTTGTTTTAGGTCCTCTCTCAAAATAATCAGTACAATGTTGATTACAAAGTAACTAATTAGGTTCAACAACAATACCTTTTCCTCAGCATGAATATTGAATAATGATCACTTTATAAGTACATACTGTGGCCACTAGATAATGTCCCACTATTCAGATATCAGAATCGTATACTCAAATTTAGATAAAAGAATTTTAATTCTCTAATTTGTGATCAATTAATAATTTTCCCACTTCACAACAAATTAAGTTATGTATCTATATGGATTTATAAGTCATTATTTTCGACTTAATTTTTCCCTCAACCATATTCAAAGATTTTGTAGTTTCTGCACATATAATTATAGGAGAAGAAAATTTAATCTGATTATTCCTTGGAAAAGATTAATCTCAACAAATTGACAATAATATTTCATTAATATAGTATTACATTTAAAGTAATATTTTTAGTCATAAAATAAATATTTATACATGTATTACTAATACTTATATTGAATTTGAGGACTGATATAGTGATTTGTGCTAACCATATTGATCGTGTTGACCAACATTAATTGAGTCGACCAAATTTTGACTAACCCATACAGAACTCCATCTTACGTAAAGAGATCGCGGTCTTACAAAAAATCAAATAGTTTTTTTGTTTTTTGTTTTTTTCTCAAGTAGCTAAGAAGAATTTGCTTCTATTTTTACCTAAATTCAATAGCCAATGAGTTCCATTAATTATGCCCAAATTTGTCCCATTTGGGAAACAATCAATCAATTCAAAATGGGAGATGAAGTTCATGAATCATGAAAAGACACCCCATATATAACAATATATCAAAAGGTATAACATAGTTTGCACTTTTCACATCCCACATACATGTCAATGAGTTATTTTTAAAGAAAACCAAGAACATGTATTGACTATTTTCCTATTGTAACTATCATATCCACTAGGACCACTAGCTCAAATATGATTACATATTTGACTCTTCATATTATTGTGTGGATTCCTCAAAATTTTATTCACCCCTATCTTTTTTGTACATTATACAATGGAATAATGCCTAACAATTTCAAAATCATAAGGGCAAGTCAACCAAACATCAAACATTTATTATATATTGGATGGACGATTCCTAGCTTAGGGAAGATATATTCTATATTTTATTTATTTATTATTTTATTTCAATAAAGTATTTAATGTTTTAATATTCAAGTTGCTACCTTAAATATAAATAGATAGAATTTTTCACAATGATTAAAAAGTTTATTGGAAAAAAAACAACTAAATATGTCATTTCCTACCATATCCATATTCAATGAACATTATATTAATGCATAAACTCAATAAATATTATTTTATATAAAAAGTTGATTATGTATTTGAGACATTCAATAAAAGGAAACAAGTCTATATATCCCAGGCTCACATAAAAACTTGTTTCTAACTTATTATAGCAGGTCAACTTGATTGGTATTATCGTACTCCAACACTAAAAAAATTCTAAAATCGGTCTTTAATTTTTTTAATGAGTTAGAAGGAGTGGAAGGAAAAGGAAATAAAAACTAAAAAATTTGCGTGATTCAGATTTGAATCATGATCATCACAACCTGCAACTTAAAAATTGGTTTCAGATTCATTAAAGTTTTCTTTTTATTATTAGCACAAATTATATATAGCATAACATCATCTTTGTACATGTATGTTAGCAATTCATAATAAAACTATGTTAAGTGATAATAACTTCAACAACAGTTATTGGCTGTATGATGGGCTAGACCGAAGAAGTGTAAGCATGAAGTTTTGTGCATTTAATTTATGTGTGCTTAGATCTGTTTATGTCTTAATTTAGTTCAATCCAATCTAGAATTAGATTTTTGAATTCAAACTGCCAAGTCTTAATGTCTTACACTTTTCTCATTTAATTATTCAAGAAATTAACAGTACAATATACACCCAGTCAAGAGCTGTAAATCTTTTAATTTTCTGTAAGATTTCACAATGTAAGGTTGTCAAGAACAAGAATTAAATTCTTCGATGGCAAATTGAGAAATCAGTGATAAATTACTATGCTTTTTACGACATAGTACAAACATTAATCGATTATATTTTTCAGAAATTAATTTCCAAAAGTACGGAAAAATCATGCCCCAATACAAATTAAAATTTCCTCCTAATTATGTTGGATTAAAGAATATATATGATTCGTATGAGATTATAAATGGGATTTAATTATTTTTGTACAATAATATAATATTTATCTAAACTATGGATGCCAAATTAATAGAATTTAATTAGTATGAGGTTGCTCATCTATTCACCATTCACCATTGATAAATCTTAATATCATCACAGACTTACGAAGAAATTATCTTCACACATTAGCAGATGATTGACAATTGTCTTAACCAATCATTTAGTTACAATGAAAGAAAAGGAATTCTCAATCTAATATGTCCAATATAATACAACCCCCAGGTTGTGTTTCCCCATCTTACATAAAGAATCAAAGGCCCTAAAATTTTTGAATTAAAAAGAAATTAATCCTTTCAATATTCTATTGTATTATTAAGTCCATTGCTTATTTTGTCCTAACATGTGAATGCGTACCTTCATTTGGACACTATTCATCAACAGTAGTTGTTTTATTTTGTAATAAGGGCAATCTTTTGAAAATGTCTAGTGCCTAATGTTTCTTTATCTGGTTGATGTTACACCTTCCACGATCACAACAAAGCAAAGTGAGTATCCACATGCATGACCAATAATAATGTCAAATTAAACTTGTCCATCTGTAATACAATTTGTTTTTAAACTATTCCTCCAATCAAATTCATTTCTTTTCAATTTATATTAGTATATATCTTTTCTAGATAGGGATGGGGGTGAGGTGGGGGGGGGGGGGTTCTATTTATAATTTTTATTGCAATATCTCATTCTGTAACACAAGAAAAATACAAGTTGTAAATTTCATAAAGTTGGATGATTAAACATTTTAACACAATTAGTATAATATCTCCTAAAATACGCAAAATCCATGAGACAAGATGTGTTAAAAATGACATGTTGCAACATGACAAATGAAGAATACATAGAGAAACACACAAATTTAAATAAATTATTGGGGGTGGATACATATGTCAACAACAAAAGGGGTAGATGTTTCCTTTTTATCAAATCACATGGCTGATGGCACCCCTTTTATATTTCAGCTTTTATTATATATATATTTGGGTGAATTAAATTTATTATTTTTAAAATTGGATCAAATTACCAAATAGATCCAAATATAATGTTTGTCAAAATAACAATCAAACTATACAACTATGAAAAATACTTAAAAACTCATGTGTTAAAGTTTTGATTGGATTTTTAATAATTTGATCTGACTCACTCATTTTCTGTCAATAACATACTTTAATATAATATATTAGGAGTCGTATGTTGAAAAATTGATCGTTAAAAGCAGGGGCGGAGCCTCATGGTGGGTGAGGGGGGCCAACAAATTTTAAAAAATTAATTATCTATATATATTTTTAGGATTTTTTTTTTGATTTTTAGTGTTAAATTACAAATTTTATAGTAATCTTCTAGCCCCCAAAATCGTTCAGCCCCCTCCGGATTTTTAGTCTAGCTCCGCCCCTGGTTAAAAGGATATGTATAATTGTAATTTTGCGAAATCTTGAAATATTTTATGTGTGTGGAGTAACATAATTGATGAATACATATGATATATATTAAAAATAATGCAATATATAGTAAATTAAAAAGAGAATCCAAGATGGCAAACCACCCACCCACTGACGCACCCTTTCTATGATGAGGTGTTGTAACTGTAAATCCTCCTGCCATACATAGTACCAAAGCATTTATGTTGTAATTAACTAACATTTACAATCTTTCTATTTAGTATATTAAACCCCAAAATTTCCACACTTTCAAAAGTGGTAAAAGAAAGCAAAAATAGCAACTTCAAACTTGATGAACTGTCCACACATATGGAGGCACCAATTTCAGAGCCATGCAATCATCATTCTCAAAATCCAACCACCAAACACTATCCCAACATCAATATCCATAATTCCGACCTCGAATTGGACCTAAACCTCTCAACCAAAGATGCCATATCAGACCAAAACTCGAAGCTCGAGCTCGACTTTTTCCGCAAAACCCCACCCGAAAACCTCGAAAATCGGGTTTTCTCATGCAACTATTGCAACAGAAAGTTCTACAGCTCACAGGCTCTAGGGGGCCACCAAAATGCCCACAAACGCGAGCGAACCATCGCGAGACGGGGACAGCGGCGACACGGCGGCGGCGACGCCACGGTGGCGGCGGTGGGGCATTATTCGAGCATGTCTTCTCTGCCTCTCCATGGATCTTTCAATAGGTCGCTTGGAATTCAGGTCCACTCTATGATACATAAGCCTATTTTAGTCTCATCATCATCTAGTTATGCTGTTGGTGGGGTCCCCTTGTATGGGTGGGCCCGGAAGAGTCTTGATCAGCAGCCGGCCGTTGGGCGACTGGCGGCGGAGGTTGGGCCGCCGT
This sequence comes from Scutellaria galericulata, assembly GCA_946896805.1. Taxonomy (NCBI): domain Eukaryota; kingdom Viridiplantae; phylum Streptophyta; class Magnoliopsida; order Lamiales; family Lamiaceae; genus Scutellaria; species Scutellaria galericulata. Next base: position 13,632,734 of record OX335797.1, read on the forward strand.
CGAGCGGCGGAGCAGCTAGGTTTGACGGTGGTGGTCGGAGGGTTTCTACTGTGGATGGGATTGGAGGGTTCAGATGGGAGAATGCCAATCAAGAAGAGTTTAAAAAGTTGGATTTGTCTCTCAAACTTTAGTTAGTTTAATTATATTTACTTTTTTTTGTGTTTAATTTTAATTCAACTCTTTACATTTTCTTTGCTTTTATTTTTTTTCTTTTGTAAGATCTTCGATTCTTTCAGATAAAATCTTATATTTCATATTTTGCTCTATGTTTCATATTTTGTTTTCAATTTACGTGTATTAAATGATATTATTAATTAACACACTGTGTAAATTGAGTAAAATGAAATATGAGATTAAATTAAAGACCAAATATAATGAAAGATTTGAATTTAAATCCATTTCCATAAAAGATTTCTCAGGAATTGGGAGAATTATATATATATGTTTTTTTTTTAATTAAACAAAATTTCCTTTTTTGGCTATTTTTGAATGTAGATTGGAATTTACATTTATGGAAGAGAAGTAATTTATTCTATGTTGAAATCGATTTAAATAAAAAATGTCAACTGTAAACTTAATTTGTTAATTTCAAAATCTTTAATCTTTGGTAATTAATTTGTAACGCGTAAATAAATTAAATCATATATATAATCAAGAAGCTACTGGAAATAAGGAAAATAAGTATGACTTCTTAAACTATTCCCTGTTCTATTAATTAATATTTATAATGATGTCATATGAATACGACATTTTTGTCTTGTATGAAAGTTTGAGGAAATTGTTTATGAAGTCCAAAAACGATTCCTCGACAAAACTAGATTTCTCCTATAATTAAATGAAATAAAATATTGTGCAATTGTTCTCAGCAAGATCTTATAAATCTATGATTTGTTGAAAGTAATTTTATTTTATTAGCAAACTTAAGAACGTCACTTTTATGACAACATTGCTGTGAGTTATCAACCCGCACGTACATGTTGATAAGAGTGGGTATGTAATTAAATCTTATTGGCTGTGGTGAAATGGATCACTTAATGTTTATATTCTTTTTCCTTAAATAATAATGTATTTCAAATTGATTCCTATTCTAGTGACTAATTTATTTGTAAACTAGGTGTACTTATTCAAACGTATAATCACAGAAAATAATTGTTATAGAGTAATTATAATATATACAAATATATACGGTTAAATATTAATATTAATTTGCTACCTGAACTAGTGAATGTTTAAACTTAGAAATTTATCTGATCACTCGAAATTTTCTAGTTGCTACCTGAACTCAATTTTCGACTTATTTTTCAGTAAAAGTTAGCCATCGAAAAACTCCAAAACACAATTTACCTCCAAATATCTACCAAAATGCATGAGTCATACACTAAAATGAGACCATGCATTTCGAAGTCAAATTATTCTCTAAGTCAATTTAACGATTTTTATTAGATTTGAACTTGAGTCAAACAAAAATCGTTCAAAACCCTATAATTATTTTTGTCCAATTCGCACTCAGATTGAATGTGAATCATGAAATTGACACGTGGTTATAATTTGGCTTCGAATAAGAGGTCATTTTGGCATATGCTAATTTATTTATTTTACTAATATTTGGAGGTGAGTTGCATTTTTAAGTTTTCCGATAAATTTATGATCGGAAAATATGTTAAAAATCGAGTTCAAGTAGCAATCAGAAATTTTCGAAAAGAAATGAAATAATTCAAATAACAAATTGAAATTAACCCAAATATGTACAAATGCATTCTATTAATCATAAATTTTTGAAGACATACATCATATATACTAAATTGTGATAAAATAAGATTTTATTTCTAGATTCGTACACAATTAAATTTGACGGGTTAATTGCACAATTTACTTTTTATTGAAAATAATTGCACAAATAGTTATTAAATTAAGTCACTTATATCAAATTGGATGCTAAATTTTATTTTGTGTCAAAATAAATATTAAAGTTATATATCACTTTGTGCCGGCTGGTATTAATTTAATAACCATTTGTACAATTAATTAATCTAGCTTCAGCATCAATTTTATTATTGATGATAAAATAGAATATAGTAAGATGATTTATATTTAATTTTAGTTTTTACTTATTTTTGGTAGTGACATTTCTAAGACCAACCAACAGTTAGAGGAGTAGACAATTAATTGAGCAGTGGTGATCCATAGGTTGGTGAACTCATGTGGGAGTTTTCTTTTTATTAATTTTCATTTCTTATTCTTAGTGGCCATTGAAGCTTCGAAATCACATCTAAATTCTGTTGTTTTCTCAAACTATCTATATTTCTAATTTATTTACAATGAATGTAGATCAATATTTTATTAAGTTTTCATAATCTATATACAAAAGTAACATTTATTTTGGGAAGGACTATATATTTATATTTTATATACATATATACTACCCCTCCTTATTTAATGGTGGGGCTGAAGTCATGAATCATGGTTATTCATGTTCATCATGTCATTATTCTAACTGAAATTGATATATTCTTGAAGCTTCCACCTGGCTGCTTCTTATTTGATGACGACTTTGGTATTCACATAATGTGAGTTTTGAAGACCACTATGTTAATTGATATCTACATATATGTACATATCTATGAATTTATAACATGATATTTAAGTGTGGATTGAGATTTGCTTAGAGTCAAAACACATCATTAACTTCTCATGATTATATGTTCAATGGAATGGGTATTGGATTTGATGTTGTAAGTTGTTGGCCAGGCTGAGGCGGTGCCAACATAATATGAATCAAAATATGTTAGCTGTTTTTTGTTCCAACTCCAAATTTTTTATTTTCTTTTTCGAAAAAAAAAATCCAAAATATAAACATGACTGACTTGTATTATTTTACACCAGTTAGCGGTTTTTTGTCAACTTAATTAATAAATGTTCAATTATTAACAATTCATCAATTCTCATACCCATTCATCTATTTCCCTCTTAACAAATAATATGCCACCTACACTAAAAACATTATAGAAATTTCACAAAAAAATAACATTCGACTTTACAAACATGACATTTTTTGTACAAAAAATACCGATATTATTGAAAATTCCTCGAACACTGTTCAAACAGAAAGAAAGGGGCTAATTATCCTAAACAATTCCTATGCAAGAATTTTAAGGGTCATTCTATTTCAAGCTCTACAAGAATTTAAAGCTCGATTAGTACAAAACATGAGGCATCAAAACAAAAGATCAATCCACGAGCATTTTGCTCGGCTTCTTCTGAATAAAAGTCTGTAAATTTTCCATCCAACGTAGGTACTCGTTTTTATCCTTGATCATCATAAACATATGCAAAAACTCAGCTAACTTATCGTCTATACCTCTTTCCTCCAAGAAATCATAGAGCGAATCCTGCAGTTCATCATCCAATTCCCTGCAAAGCGAAAATTAAAGAAAAATAAACAATAGGGGAAAGAACGACAAAAAACTATGGCCCGATATCTTGAGGGGTGAAGAAGGAACGAATTACGAACATACTTGAATTTGGGGCCCATGTAATGCAGATCTTTTACTCCATCATGGCCACGAGTAAATACTTGGCGAATCTCAATACTATCTGGCCATCCAGAGCAAACAAACTCCAATATGTCACTGTCTTTACCCTTGATGACATCAACAATCATAGTAACGCGAAGCTTCATATCCTCTGGTTCATCAGTCTTTTTCATGGGAACAGATCCATCAAACATAGTCACTTCGATTTTGATCTCTTCATTCTCATTGAATTTCCCACTCAGTCGAATCCATTGCTCCCCTGGTCGTTCATCAACCTTGAATGATTCGAATTCCAGTACAGGCTGTATGCAAGCATATTCTTAGCTAGTCCATTTTTTCTATTATCCTTATGCAAACCATTCAGTTTTCATCAATGTTTTTTCATTAGAACGGATTATTTAACAAAATAAGTTGAAAAATATAATTCCTTCACAAATCATTGTAGGAAAAAATATCATCTTAAATATGCTGAAAAGAGATAAGAAAAATAGCATGAGAATACTGCACAATGCTTAAGGCAGTTCGAAAAGAAAACTCTCCCTCCTACGGACATGGGCCTTTCAACCATAAATGCTTTCAGCAACCGAGCTCACCATACATGAGCTCTCGCCTTTGATAAAGTCCATCCAAGATTAAGTCACACCCGATTTATGCATAACCATGATTTTCACTGGGCGTAATTATAAAGAGTTATCCTATGAACGGTCATTGAATGATGAGGACAGATTTGGAGTAAAGTTTCCCTTGACATCGATTAGTTTTTGTTCAGTTAATCACAAGTTTTATTCAATCATGGCTTTACCTTCATGGACTTTTTGGTGCTCAAGATCATGCAGCAATCATTCCTTTCCAGCTACCCTTTCCTTTAGAACAAATCCTCACAAACGATTACAGAAAACTTTCTTGACCCCAATTATACCAAAATGATGTTTCATAATACAGTAGGCCAGTTATAACAGGATACAAACAATTCTACCTTATACGTAAATAAAAAGGACGAAAATGTATTGATCCTCAACTTGAAGAGGAAAACTTATTTAACTGTTGATAAATTGAAGAACATTAATGTCCTTGAAAGGATAGAATTGTAATTTATGCACTCAAGCTTATCCAAGTAAACGCTATATAGAACTATCAAGCTGAAGACAAATTACAAACAGAGAAAACCCTATTCCACTCCACCAATTCAAAGTAGAATGAAACTAACACTAATTAATAATATTTGATTTGAAACAGAAAACATAACAATTAATCAAACCTTTTGCCACAACAAATTATCTACCACCACAGCTATCAATCGCCAATTCATTTTTAGCAAGATAAAAAAAAAAAAAAAAAATTGCTCGTAAAAAAAAATAAAAAATGCATACCTGAAGTGGAGGGGAATGTTCGAGCTCGTACTGGATTTCGCTTCGAATATATCGAAGCATGTTGCCTTCAAACGCCGATTTTCGCATATCGGAGATGTAATTTCTGGTTGAAGATTTGAAAACTTGATCGATGGGCTTGGCTTGTTGAAAGACGAAATTCTTCACAGCCCCTCGCAATCCTCGAACCAATCGATAAGCCATTTCGGCTAAATTGATACACAAATTTACTTGTGCGCAAATCTGATGCGGGGTTTAAGGAGGGTTTTTGCTTTCCCTCTTTTTGTTCTTCGATTTTTTTTTTCCCCTTCAGTATTTTATATGTTCTTATATATTCTGAATCAACTTTAATTGATTAGGCTAAAGCCCAAAGTTACGGCCCAATTCTTCTAGTTCCACTAGGTTTTACAAACTGTATAAATAGACAAAATAATTGGGTCTTAATACTAGGTTTTGAAAAAAATTGGCCCCATTAGTTGGGCCTTAATGAGTAGTGTGAAAAAATGCAATAACAGCTATATGGAATTATTATTATTGTCATTATTTAATCGTTACATATTTTTAGATTTATAATTACAATTATTTTTGATATATAAATTAAATTTCTAATTATTTTAATTAATATTTCTGATTTCGTTATATATTTAAATTTTGAAACCATCATTTCATAAATTTCAAATATAATTTCCAAATTTATTATTATGAAAAAGACGTTCTGTTTGTCTAATGAGAAACGAGTCAATTAATTGAATTGAAAATGAATTGTTTTTTTATCCATGCCAGAGACAAAATAAAATGGGAAAATCAATATGTTTGACCTAAAATTTCGTGTTGATAAAAATATCACATAAGTTATATCATTTTAGAAAATGTATTGTAAGGTTCAAAAATTGGACAAAAAATGTTGTGACCTACTATGGGAGGTATTTCACCAATTTATTTTAGATGTGGTGGTGGTGTGTGTGTATATATATATTTGGTGTGTGTGTTTTTGTGTGTTTGAAGTTAAACTTTTATTTTACACCGTTGAAGATTATAAAATTTAAAATCATTTAAATAAATGTATAATATATGAAATATGGGTTAAATTGAAAGATTTAGAAAGTTCAGTTTAGTCCATAAATATTATCAAACTCTATAAAACCTCCATGCGCTTACCAAACCCTAATCCCCAACACCTTTCTCATCTCTATTTGAGTCTCTTTTCATTGACCATAGCCTTTCGAAAACACTCTCTACCATCAGTTAAATCAAATTATTCGACCAATAACATATTGATCTTGTCACTAATCAGTCACACATACATACACGAACATATGTTATCAATGATTGATTAAGGAAAACAAGTGATTTAGGGGAAGATGACAAATACTCAATAAGTTAAATAATAATGTTTTTCAAATCGAGATACGTTTGAACTAAATTTTCTCAATTCACAAAGAAATAAGAAGGTTTCAAATAAAATTTCTCTGTAAACTTATGAACTATTGTCAAAAACATAATTTTAGTAACGGTTTTAATTAATAATTTAAATTAAGTGACAAACAAGTAGTGTGGTAGACAAAGAGATGGTTGAATCAAAATAAGAAGTACATTAGCTTGACTAATTATACATAAATATAGTTGCACTCCATTTTAACCTACTCCAGATCATTATTCCATGATAGTAATAAAACAATTAAAAACAGTGGTCCATCAGAATTGCAGCTATTATACAAATACACACACCCACTACACCTCATTATGAGTTTAGTTACTTTCTCCTATGATACCTTTTTTTTTTTAATTTATTTAAAAAAGAAATAAAAAAATGGCAGCAGCTCAGATTCCCACCAATCACCTGCTTTCTCTCTTTTTACATGATAATCCCAGATTGTTATAAGCTCTCTCTTTCTCTCTCAACCAATTTTTGCGCATATTCCGCGGCTTAATCACTCTCTTCTCCCTTTCAAATTTTGAATTTTCAGATTCTATTTTTTTGTAGTTTGAATTTTCTTAACTGAAATTTACTTGCTCCGATCTGTGCATTAATGGTTGTGCCTATGCATTAAAGGTTTCCCATCTGAAACCTTTCCTTCACTGCTTTTACTCTTTTTCTGTTTTTGCTGTTCTTCTTCTTCTTCTTTTATTTTTTTATTTTTAAATTTTTTTTTTTGGTGTGAGGAATTATCAGAAATTGGTACATGATTTGATTTGATTTGAATTGCAATGTTATGCCGGAAAAGTTCAGTTAAAAGTAAGTGTGGATCGGTGCCTGTTTATCTCAATGTCTATGATCTTACTCCTATGAATGGCTATGCTTATTGGCTTGGACTTGGCGTCTACCATTCTGGTGTTCAAGGTCTCTCTCTCTCTCTCTCTCTCTCTCTCTCTCTCTCTCTCTCTCTCTCTCTCTCTCTCTCTCTCTCTCTCACACACACACACACACACACAAATCAGATCTGCGTAGAAAAAAGCCCTAAATTAGGAAGTTGATTAAACAGAGATATACACGATTGCTAAAAGTGTGATGAAATGGCAGTTCATGGAGTAGAGTATGCATTTGGAGCTCACGAATATCCAACAACAGGAATATTCGAGGGGGAGCCAAAGCAGTACGATGGATTCAGTTTCAGGAAATCGATTCTGATTGGATGGACTAACATGAGCCGAGGAGAGGTGAGAGGATTAATGGAGGAACTCGCAGTAAAATACAGGGGAGACGCCTACAATCTCATCAACAAAAATTGCAACCATTTCTGCAACGATGCAGCCATTCATCTAACCTCCAATCCCATTCCTGCCTGGGTTAATCGCCTTGCCCGAATCGGTAACTTCTTTTTCATACCTTTATGCGTTAATTTCACCTGCAAAATCAGCTCAATTATGTTCAACAATGGCTGTGTGTTAATAGGTTCGATTTGCCACTGCATAATTCCGGTGAGCTTAAATTCGACGAAAGTAGGGCACCATAAAATGGAAGAAAAGGTGTGCCAAGGGGAGAAGAAGAAGCTTCGAAGCCGTTCGAATAGGTTCTCCAATTCATCTTCAAATTCATCCACGTCATCATCTCCGCCATTAGCACCAAGCATTTGCATTCGAGGCACAAACTCTTTGCTTCTTCATTCTACTGCGAATTAGAGGTCTCACTAAGGTGGTTAAACAAGGCAATTTTTGACACAGGCAGTATTTCTTCCATTAATTCCTTTCTTTTTTTTTTTTCTTTTCTTTTTCTTTTTCCTTGTGTGATAATCTTATAATGTGGTAATAGTTTGGTATGAAGCAGTAGCTCTGCAAGAACCTGTACATGCTCATTGGTGATGATTGAAATGGAATTTTTTTTTTAATTTTTTATTTAGGAAATGTGATATATAATTGATCATATTTTCGTATTTTCATTAGAAAAAGCAATATCTTGAGAAATATGTAACAAATAGCTATGAGAAATATGCAGTGGCAGGTTAAGGTAGGAACCGACGGTTACCTCTTAGATAAATTATTGACTAATCTTTTATTACATATAATAATTATTTTGAAATATATAAGATGAAATACAAAAATCGAAATGAAGTATTGATTTTTTTTAATTTTGCAATTAAAATAACTTTTTAATCCGATTGTAATTTTGAAGTTCTGGACTTTATCAAAATGTAACCTAAGTCATTTTTCGTCAATTTTTCCGGTACATGATTAAATTTTTCACTGTGCATCCTAATTTTTTTTTTTAATAATCCAATTGCAACTTTTGATTTTGGATACATTTTGATAAATAGCAAAACTTGAAATTACAATTGGATAAAAAATAAAATCTAGGTTGCAAAGTGAAAAAATTAAATAATGTGCAACTCATGTGATCTCTACTTTACCAGAAAAATAGTTGGAAAAGTGATTTAAATTGTATTTTGATAAACTCCAAAACTTTAATATTACAATTGAATTAAAAAAAAAAATTATGTTGCAATGAAAACAAAATTGTGCTTCATATTATTTTTAGATTTATAAATGTAATAGAACATCTGACACCGAAGATAAGCGCAGTTAATGATAGAAACAAAGCAGATACTTCAATTATTAGTAGGGACCCAGAATTGAAATGAGGTTGAAACTTTAGGTTTCAGGTTTTTTTTTTTGGGTGAACAAGCGAGCAATGTGTGGAACTTGATAGAAAGTATAAAACAATAAGAAAATAGAAATAATGATTTTGTATTAGAAAGTAAATATAAGAATTGATGATCCCATGTTACTCAATAGTCAATCAATGAATATTAACCATATGATAAAGGCCAACAACAAAAAAGAAAAAGTACTATAGTTTGTGAAATTTTACTACTTTGTCAAATCAGTTGGTGAGTATTTTAACGTGGTAGAAGACCTATAGGCTATATATATGATTTTAATGCATATATATACAGATGAAGCCACGTAAATGAATTTTATCGAGTGTAGTATTTTTAAAATTAAAATTAAATTTACTTAGCTTTATATTATTTGTAATTTGGATTAATAAAAAAATTATCATTGTTATTATCGTCTTCGACAACGGTTATTAACCGTTGTGGTTGAGGGGGACTACGATAACACCATCTTTTACAACGATAAAAAATGATTTACGACAACGGTTATTAACCATTGTCGTTGTACATCTTTATTGTAGTGTCTACGTTGATACACGAGTCCACTAATTGTTTCGCCATCCTACACTTTGACCAAATTGCACCTAATTAGTCTAAGTAGTTGCGAAATTGACAATTTTAAGATAATCAAATTAGAAAAATGTCAGAGTTTTAGATTTTTGTTTGTTTGTTGTTAGATGTAAAATAAAATAATAATCTCTTTCGAATCATTACTATCTTGAATTTAAGAAATTGACATTATTCATAATTGGAATCTACTTTAGAAAGTGGAATAGAACTTTATAACTATGGCAAAACCTTAACAAATTCAAGTAACAACTAACCAACCATGATTAGAGAATATGTTCTATTCTCTTTTAACTACTTTTTTAGCTTAATTAATGCAACTTTTCTTGATTTACTAACCCAAATAAGTTTATTTCTGTGTCCCAATTATTCTTCTTTACCACATTAAAGTCCAAAGAAATACCTACAACTGGTCCCACTCCCACACCAATCAATTATAGCACATCCACCACCATCACCATATCTCCATAAACTTTGCTGGTAGTAAAATCAACACATTTTGGCAAAATGTGGATATCATTTTTTTAGTCTCTCTTCTTGGTCTTGTAATCAAACTCTCATATTAATTGCTTAAAGATTGTTCATCTACGTGAATTAGGGATGGCAACCGGGCCGGATCGAGGGAGCAATCCCCATTTCCGTCCCTGCATTTAGCGGGAATCCCCGTCCCTGCCCCTCTAGTGAAACGGGAAAATTTCTCCCCCGCGCCCCCGCGGGAATTCCCGGACCCATCTTGGTTTTTTTTCTTTGATTTTTATTTTTTATTAATACATAAAAAAAATTCATACAATTACATATAACTAAATTATCAAAAAAAAAAAAACATAACAAATGACCCATAATCCAAATAAAAGATGAAAACACATTTAATAAAACTAGTTAAAACACAAAATAAATTATCCTAATACATTTTCATTAATTTTCATCATTTTTTAATACTTCAATACACTCAACTCTTCAATCTCCATATAATTTATTTTTAAAAAAATTAATTTAATTATATTATTTTAAAAATATATATAAATATTTGAAATATATTTTTCGGGGCCTACAAGGAACGGGGCGGGGAATACGATCCCCGTCCCCGCCCCGCCAAGCGGGGAAAACTAGAAGAGATAATATTATATCAGTCCATACAAATGGTTATGTAGTATAATCAGCATTCATAAATAGATTCAATCAAGATATTGTAAAAAATGACTATAAATTATTATGTTTCAAAAATTACAGCATTCATTAGGAGAATCAATCAAGACATTGTAAAAATTGAGGATACATGATTATCAATCAAAAATTGCAAAATGGTAAAACCTTCTCTATAGTTCACGAGTGATTGCACTTTGTTCACATTTAGAGTTGGATATTTAACCTTGGATTTGCTGCCAAGAAATTAAGAGTTGGAATCTTTTGGAAATGAGAATATATAAGAATAGAGACAAAGGAATTGAGTATGTCGAATGGTAGGCTGCTCAGATCTTATCCAATCAACAAAGTTGTCCAAGATCAAGGGACATCTCAGATTTCCACCATTATTCTCAGATCTCCAAATTTTGTCATCAATCACCATTCTTCAATTTAATCCAATTCTTCTAAATTATTTACCTATATAGTCCAGTCAGTTTTTAAATTAAAAATAAATAAAATCAAGCTAGTCCAGAACATGGATACGAGGTTACAATTTGATCATAAGAAATTACAATAGTTAACGTATTGACTACAGTAATGACACAAAATGGTTTTTAAAAAAAAGGGCAAATAAATTGTAATGACAATAATGAAATCGATATTTTTAAGAAAAATTACAAATAATTGTTTGTAAAACTACATGTTTTTCTTGAATTTTGAATTCAAGTCTCATTGAATCACATCCACAGTATCACTAAGCAAATACAATATACATGATAGTATATGAGAACTGAGTGTTATTTAGTAATGATTTTCTAACACTTCCTCTAGATACAATGTATAATGTTATGTCTCGTTGAAATATGATAACAAAAAAAAAAAAACAAAAAACAAAAAAGCAAAACAAAACTAAGGAAAAGAAAACATGATATACATATATACTCATGTATATATGTCATAAAATAGTAATAAAAAACCGATACATAATAGTAAGTTTTGAAAGAGTCGAGTCATCAAATTACCTTTATTCCTAATAATAATAACAATATATGTATTAGAACAACAATAATATTAAAGAAAAGTCTGTCCCTTAATTTGCCTAGTCACAAGTAAATATAAAATATGTTATAATGATGTTGTAATGAATGAATGATCTACAAAATTGTATTGCAGTTGGTTAGTGTGTCTGCCAACAACATCCACAATATAGAAAGAAAAGGATTCCACCACCCAACTCATGAGGCTTTTGGTTAAATAAAAAAAGATAAATATCATTCTACCAAAATCTTTATTTAAAAGATGTGGTTAAATTTAAGCGAGATCCTCTATTACGATAATATTTCAATACAACTATAATGTGTTGTGTGTGTAAATGATATTACTAATTAATATTGTGAAATACAAAATGATCATCCTTTACCATTCTCTGTCTCCTTGGTAAAGTGCCACTTATTAAATAAATAAAATATTTTCACATGCAAATGAAGCTAAATTTCCAACAAGTGTGGACAAAACACAGAAGTTGTCATGTAACTGAAGGAGACATAACAAAAATAGTCCTATTTGAATTCACGTTTGCAAATATGTCTTGTCACTTTTTTAGAAGTTTGTGAATTAAAGATAAATTTTGTCAAAAGTTGATAACTGACATGAATTTGCATGTATTAGTGATGTGAGTGTAATAAAATTAGTAATTTTTTTTTATAGGTTTATATGGACACAACTAAACCTACGTATGTTGCTATTAAAATTCATTCAGATGAGTAGGTCAAGATTGGTAAAATTGTCTATAATACTAAAATTGAATTGTTGAATTGTTCGTTACATGTGGATTGGAAATGATTTCTTCGAGCAAAATTTTCTATTTCCAGTGAAACCCAACCCCCACCCCCCAATTATCCTTCATTTGCAAGCTTACTTATAGTTTTAAGATCTAATTGAGATTTTGAATTTGAATAGCACTACTTGTGCCCAACAGTCATTGTCATATGGAAAACTGTATTTTGGCACTCGTGTAGAAGGAAACTAGTGAAAATGTCCCATATGTTTGGGGTAATATTGATGTTACCTTGTATATTTAGGAATTTTCAAAAATAACATGTATTGAAGTATGTCTTTTTGTAATCATAGGCTTAATCTAGTGGTTGATACATCTCCCACCTTAAATATTTTGTCAAGGCAAAGTCTTGGGTGAGACCGTCTCACAGAAATTCCGTGAGACCGGTCGGGTCGGGTTGGGTCAGACATAAAAAATTATTTAATACTTTTATGTGTATTATGTAATACTTTTTTATATGTTAAGTAATATTTTTTGTATTATAAGATGTGTTTTGAGTTAAGTTGGATTATGTGTATTATGTGTATCAGGTATTACTTTTATATATATCAGGTAATACTTTTGTATTATAGAATACATGATCCGAATTGGGTCGGGTCGGATTATTCAAAAAAACATGCGGATCCTAGATTGTCCAGGTGTTCGTCTCTCTCGTGCAACATGTAATACTTTTGTATATATTAGGTAATATTTTCTATATAAGACGTAATATTTTTGTATTATATACATATACTACATAATATAATATAAAAATATTATCTGATATATCAAAATATATTACATAATACACATAAAGTATTACCTAATTTATTATGTCCGATATGTGTCCGTCTCATGATCTAGCACAAAACTTTGCCGTTTGTCAAACATACCATTTAATCTATAAACTACACGAAATATGTTGATCTGCCCTTATTTTCCCATGTGACATAAGAAATTTCCATTTTTAAATTCATGTGTCAGTATTAGCTATTTGGCTAAATTAGTTAAAATATTAACAAATATAATTGAAAATCATTTAACAAATGTAAGATAATAATAAAATTAGAAATCTTTATTTAAAAAAGATTAGAAATGATTTCAAATTAAATCTCTTAAAATGTTTAAGAATGTTGTAGTAGTAAGAGAAAAGGAGGTATTTGTTGGCAAAAGAAAAATGTGTTGGTGAGGAAAGGGTAAGGTTATCCAACTCATGTTTTATCTGAACAGACCTTGTTCACATATTGTAATTTTAGCAATGGCAGATCATCTAAACTTCATATTATTCCCATTCATGGCCCCTGGACATACAATTCCCATGATAAACATAGCCAACTTGTTATCCAACCACACCAATGTCACTGTAACCATCATCCTCACCCACCTATACGCCACACGATTCGCTTCTCTAATCCAATCTGGACCGTCCATCCGCCTCCTCAATATCAGGTTTCCGACCGAGCAGGCCGGCCTGCCACCTGGCTGCGAAAGCGCCGACACTCTGCCATCTCACCACTTTCTCCCAAACTTCTCCACTGCAATCAAAATGCTGCAACCACCTCTCGAAGAGATGCTGAACCAGCTGAACCCTAGTCCCAGCTGCATTATCTGCGACAAGCTGATTACGTGGACTGTTGACACGTGTAATGATTTGCAGATTCCGAGGATAGTGTTTGATGGGATGAGCTGCTTCACTCAGGCAGTGATGCACAATCTCTACATTTCCAAGATTTATCAAACTGTCCCACCAAATGTGCCTTTTATTGTGCCGTGTTTGCCGGATGGAATCGAGCTGACTAGGCTTCAGTTGCCGGGATTGTTCAATCCGGGCCCAAAACATGTTCCGGGCTTTCGTGAACGAGTGAGGGAGACAGAGTCTCTGGCCTATGGAGTGGTGGTGAATACCTTTGAAGAGGTGGAGAAAACATATGTGGATGAGTTTAAAAAGCTTAGAGGCGGGAAAGTTTGGTGTGTGGGCCCGTTATTGAGCCACGTCAGCCGCTCGTCTAATGATAGTAACGAGTGCCTGAAGTGGCTTGATAATAGGGAGTCGGAGAGTGTTGTCTACGCATGTTTTGGAAGCCTTGGTAGCCTATCGCCTCCTCAGTTTATCGAGCTTGCATTGGGCCTAGAAGCATCAAATCATCCATTTATTCTAGTAATCAAAGGAGGATCAAAATCGGAGGAAATAGAGAAATGGATTTCGGATGAAGGGATTGAAGAGAGAATTAAAGATAGAGGCCTTTTAGTTCGTGGTTGGGCCCCACAAGTGGAGATATTATCCCACAAAGCAGTGGGAGCGTTCTTAACGCATTGTGGATGGAACTCGACTCTGGAAGGGATGTGTGCTGGTTTGCCAATGATCACATGGCCATTGTTTTCCGAGCAGTTTTTGAATGAGAAACTAATCGTGCAAATAGTGGAGATAGGTGTGAGAGTTGGAGCTAAAGGTGTTGTGCATATTGGTGAAGAAGAAAAGGGTGAGAATAAGGTGATGAGTGATGAGATAAATGGGGCTATTGCGAGGGTAATGGGTAAGGGAAAAGAAGGAACGCAGAGAAGGAAAAGGGCCAAAGAAATCGGAGAAAAGGCGAAACAGGCTGTGGAGAAAGGAGGATCTTCTTGTCTCAATGTTGAGCTGCTAATTCAAGATATTCGACAATTACTTGCTGAAAAACAAGAAATGAAGTCATGATTCAATTCAAGTGTAATTGCTCTGAATTCTATTTGAATAAGAGAAACTGAACTTATTTGAAAGAACCTGTATAAGAAATTATATTGGTTCATTATCATATAACACTTTAGCCAAATGTATAACTGAATGTTTGCTGGGTTACAAAAATCACAAAAACCTCAAATCCGAAAGATACAAGAGTTAATGTGGGAATTCTTAAAACCCATAAAAAAAGGCCTCACAGTTAGATTTGGGAGAAATGAAGAAAAACTAATCTACAAACAGGGTACTCGATTTTCCATCTCAAAGCCATCATGAAAACTCAGCAAAACAAAGAAATCACCATTGACGCACAGAATATGTTCAAGGAACAGCACCACACAGTTACAAAACTTGATCAGAACAGCAACACTCGAGAGAGGTGGAACTATTGTGCGATCTCAGAAAGATAGCACGTAAAAAGAGAAATACCATCTTGCAAATGGTATGAACGGAGGTCGTCGGGCATGGGTGCCCTAAAGGCAGTGTCGAAGCAGCTTAGCTGAACCTCGACTGTTGAACCCTCGTTGCTATCAGAAAGAAGCAGACTACAGACCTCTTCTGCCATCTTTGAGTACACGGCTCTGAAAGACAAGTATATTAGAAGGTATACATACTAGATTTGAACGGAACGAATCAAGAAAAGAAAATTATACATATTTTCCCCCTACATTTCAGTTTTTTTCTTTTCCGATTTGTCAAAGCTATTAAAAACAACTGAAGAGATGAGAGAAGACATCACAACCAGGCTATGAACCTGCAGGTGATCATACTTCCACTCCAAGGAATAAAAATCAAATACCTTGCATCTACTGATAATTTGCTGCCCCAAACTGCTAGAGACTTGTTTAGGCGGCCAACGAAGTCTGCACATGCATCATTTTTGTTCTCAAGAGTATCCTGCCAAAAAAGATTTGTCAGATCGACTGAAGTTATAAGAATGTCTATTGAACATTAGAATAGATAATCAAACAAATAGAAAGATCATTATCATCATCTTATAATTCTATCAAACTGTTCAAGAATCAATTTAAAAATCCACTTTATTAGTCATAAAAAGTACTAGCCTAGCGATAGTATGGGTAAATGAAGCAGCTTCATCAAACTTCAAATAACACATTTCATTGCCTTTTATTCATCCAAATTTGTTGATTACCAAACAGAGGTTAAACAATTAATTCTTTGAAGCCCACTGAAAAGCACATTGCAGGAAAGGTCAGCAAGCTCTTAAAAGGTAAAAGAAAAGGACAAATAATCAACACAGAGATGCAGGTAAAAAAATTCAAAATATAAATAACCACAAACAAATATGACACAATCAATACCAAGTCTAAAATTTTTAAGAATGAAACAAATAATGACATAAAATGTAAAAACTAAAGACAATTTGGCATAGGTTTGACCGGTTCAACTGGAATTTCAGGTTTTGTTACCGATGGACTGGATCAATCACTGCTTCTCAGTTCAACCGGCCAATCCAGTTCAGCTTTGAGAAATTACACTGAACTACTGGTCTAGCTAATAAACAGGGATTATACCAGTTCAGTCATGGTGCTGTTGTCTTCCTGCAAGGAACTTTTTAATATATAAAAAGAAATATAAATTCCAGCCCCGAGTTCCCAATCTTCAATCTCAGACTTATAATCTTCCATGCACGTGGCAAGCCTCCATATCTCTGTATGCTTTGCTGCATGACATCAATCAAAATCACTATGTTTTTGTCTTTCAGATGACAGAAGGATAAGAGTAATGCAAACATAAATTTGCTTTCTATGATGCTAATATATATATGACATAAATTTACTAGAACAACTCCATAGCACACTCTAATGCAGGCATATTATAATCACCTAAAATGTAAAGTGCACTCTACATTGATTAAGCATAAATAGGAAGTGCAGCCAAAAAAGCTAACAATCATTGTAGAACACCAGTGCAAACTAATGTTACCAATGTAGAGAATCATAATTCATAACTCTAATTTCAACTTTTGTCAGGAAGGTTCTCCAAATAAACGATCAGCATTCTCATCCAATGGTGATTTTTTTTCTTGAGCAACCTTGAAAGTAGTAAATGTCTCTTACATACCTTTTGATAAGAAAAATTCACAACTATATTTAACAAGAAAGAATTCTTCAGTCAAGCATGTTCCTTAGGAACTAATTTGATAATAAACCAGCAGTTGCTAGTTGCTACTACTAAGAAAACCATTTTTGGATAGCAAACATTGAGATAAATCTCTGACTTTGCTCTTATTCTACAGGCAAGCTATGTCACAGTGTTTTGAAAGTGAGGTGATGAACCACTTTCTCAAAAATCCAATACATTCAGAATACTTGAGACAGCTATTTAAAATCCAAGATCTTCAATTCAAAGGGTTCATATGGGGCACAGATTAAGGAGAAAACATGGATACTTCACTATTCTTTTATATTACGTAGTGTGTTACACGTGAGATACATGGATTGTAATATAATTGACTTTAAATAAAATAAACAAATTAAATATGTATCCACAGAAGACAAGTATATGACTTAATAAGATCAATATGTCACCAAACAGTAAAAAAACTCTTTACCTGACAAAAACATAGAATGAGCAACTGAAGTCATGAAGACAGAGTGCGCTTTCTGCCAATTTCCAGATTCAAGAAAGTGATCTAGAGCTTTAGGTAGGTCCCGATTGTAACTGCAGAATATTGCCTGCATGTGGGTGGAGAGAGAGAGGATAAGATAAATCTAGGAACAAGAATTTCAGAGTGATTAATGGTTATCATCAATAGAAGCAAAAGACAAGCTCCCAACAGATTACCACAATTAACATTCTATAGCAAAAGTAGTTTCACAAAGGCCTATACATTCTTGAGTCATAAAATACCTAGTACGATATATTCAATCTCAAAAGGTAACAAAAACATGCAAGAACTCTGGAAACATGATCACAGGCAGCTCAGACAATAGCCAGCAAACTTAAATCACCAATCCATGCAAAATAACAGGGTCAAGGAAGACAACTTACCAAAGCTTCATGCAACCATGCCGAAGGAATGCCTAGATTTTCAATAAACTCCTGTTGTGACTTCTGAGTACTCCAAACTTCACAATACTGGAAGAGGATTTCCCTTATAACAGTGGTTTGCAGAAAAGGATAATCTTCACGGTGAGGCATATGTAGCACCACATAGATTGCCCAATGACACTGCCCAAGGCAGAGCAACTGAGAAACAAATGACATGTCAAGGACATGAAGATCATTAGAACTGAAAGTACCAATGGCCTCCAAAATTGCACGCTGATGCCAAATCATGTGATAGTCAAGTGGGTCATTTGTTGAGGCAAAGGCACTGAACATGGTCTTTAACGCACCAAAATCATTTTCTTGTCTGGCATGAAGAAGCATAAGATAATAAGCAAGGTCAAAACGATCATTGAAAACCCAATTGCTCACATCTTCCGTTGGTCCTTCATCAATGTAAATTGGTACAGGGTATGGAGCATTTCCTTCATTAAGAAGCTTCTGATAGGTATTAAAAACAACAGGTAATGAAGTATCAGGTGGAAGCTGATACCACATTAAAAGTCCTAAGAACCTCTTCCAGTCAATATTTACACCATGTAAGGCCCCATGAATGTTGCCAGAAAGTAACTCAAAAAGTCTTACTCTATCCTCCTCAATAAAACTAAAATCCAGTCCATTTTTCCTCCAAAGATCAAGCTGATGTTCAATATCAGAACGATTTACTATGGACCCACCAGCCTGGCTCAAAAGACATGATAGTCTTACATCCCCTCTAGATGCTGAAAGTTCTACAGCAGCATCCAGCTGCCGACCAGTAAGAAGCAAAAATATGTGTTCTAGATCACTCAACTCATCCAGTGAACCAACTTCTTCTTGCACACGGTGGTAAACACTCTCTTGCAACCAATAACTGAATTCAGCTCGTCTAATAAGTGGAAGTGCTTCCTGATCAACATCAGGATAATTTTCCCTCCCATCTTGTATCATATCATCCTCGTCATCTTCCACAAGTTTCAATTGACCACCTGTTTTCCTTGTGGAGAAGAGAACTTTAATTAATTCCCAAACCAATACCTGGTGCATCAACAAAAGACGAGAAGCAGATGACAAACTTAGCACCTCTAGTTGTTTCTCTATGATGCCTATATATCCCCGACAAATATCCGGAAGAGTCAAACGATTGCAAACAAGCTTTTGAAGTTTCAGATTGAAGCTTCCCAATTCAACCTTTTTTGTTTCATGGCTCAACTCCTTGTGGAGATTTAGAGGAGAGCTGAAACAAAAATCACTGAGTTCCTCCTTAACTTTATTGTTTTCATCTCTTGTTACTTTGTCAAGTGCAACTCTTTCGAGATTGATCACAGAGGATAAGACAACGTGAGAATCATCACTACCAACAGGCATACCAGAATGAACAAGGACGCCATTTGGGCCCCAACCCACTCGAAAAGATCTACCCATAAACAATGCTGCATCAACAATATTATGGGAATGACTACTAGTTACTGGTGTTTTGTTTGTAAGGTCCAGCTCAAAACCTTCAGTTTTTGCTGTGGTTAGATGCAAACCCCTATTATGTTGGGCCATCAAAATGGCTCCGGGGGAGCTCGTGCTGAAACTTCCAGGGTTATACTCTTTTAGAGCTAATGGAGTCTTGCGAATAAAAGGGGTATTTGCAATATGAACTGTCTTCCGAGATGAAAGATGTAAGGGAGATCTTGAGGAATCTTTAGCAAAATGATTATTATCATGTGAAAGCATGCTACTGAAACCTTCCACCTCATCTTCCTCGTTAGAAAACATCAACATCCTCAAATCTTTCATCCTCACTGGATCAAGACCAAGGTGAGCAGGAAGAGAATGTGAAAGTAAAGTACCATTTACTAAAGCAGTTTCTTCATTAACATCTGATACCTCACTACCATTCATGTCGGCAAGATCTTGAGCTGCTGGGGAGAAGTCATCCATTGGAATATCCTCCTCATCTTCTTCATCTAGACCAAATCTGCTAAAATGCTGTACTAGAAATTTCCATTCACCGTTAACTGGATCAAACGATATGAATTGTGCCCCTTGGCTCTCAGTCTTGCACTTCAATTTTTCCACAACATTTCTCAACTGATCCTCAGTCAAATTGCTCAACGATTTTGTTTCAAGTAATAAAGTTACTTCAGATGGCTTATTAAGACCCTGACCTACCAAGGGCTTTGAACTATCATCTTCATAAACAGAAATTTCACATCTATTAAACTTGATGATAGAGTCCAAATCCAAGCATCTAATATTTGTCTCCCCAATAAACTTTACACATCCATAACCAACCCTTCCAACCACAAAATCTTTGACTCTACTGCAATAACCAGGATTCACAAACTCACGAATAGCCAACTCACTTATGCAGGGTTTTGTGTAGTAATCAGAACACCGGAGAGTTGGCAATGAATTTTCAGCATCCAAAGAAACTCTTCTTCTTTTGTACTGAGACTGATGAACAGGGATGGGCTTTAACATCCCCACATCAACTTCCATATTGTAACTTAGATGAAGAACTTCAGCTAAGGAGCCTAAAACCCTCCAAAATATGCCCTAATCCACTATATTAGCCCATACTACTGAAATCAGCAAGAAGAAAACATAATCAGCACTTAAAAACACACTATAAATTTACCATTAATCAATGAAGTCGATTTTCCAGCGCAGCCCGCTGGAAGTCGAGCTTCTGGCAGCAGGAATATGAAATTAAGAACAAGATATCACAGGCAAGAGAGAGAGAAGAGAGAGAGACCTTCAAGTTCGCATTCAGTTCTCCGTCGATTCTTCCACCCAGTAGGGCAATCTTTCCTTACTTTTTTGGGGGTTTAGTTTTGAACTTGGATGGGCCACATGGGCTTTAAATATGAGGACTAAGCCCATAACTAAAAGGCCCATGAGCCACAATATTATGCAAAATGCAAATATAATAGTGTGTTGATTGGACTATTTTCACCCCTTAAATTCTTAATGTACTCCCCACAAATTATTTAACAAAAATGACTTCAACTTGGGATATCATACATATCCTTGTATTAAAATATTTTTAAAAAAAAAATTATTTTCATCTCCTCCTTATCTTCTCAGTTATCTTCTAAATCTAAATTTTTGAAACAAAATAAATATAATTCTAAAATTTGAACTCAATTAAATCACATAAGATGAGGGAAAAGTTCTCAAGCTTTTTTTATATTACTACTGGGCTTTTTAATATTGGGCTGAAGTGGAAATGAAATCTAAGCCCATGGGCTTTATTGTCCCCATACAAGCCTCATAGTAACACATGAAATACATAATTTAACATACAATATTCATGAATAAAATATTAAAGTACTTTGTTATTGAAGAAAAAAAAACCTTGATTTCACCACTCCACGCCCCTTGTTGTCACCATGTCAAAACCCCAAACCAAAAATCGTAGTAAGTTGTTTTAGAATAGAAAAGCTGTGACTTTTACTTGCTATAATGTGATTTTGATTTCATAAGCATTGAAAAACATAAATTCACATACATACAAACATCTTCACTAAATCACGTATCCTCACTTAATTGAATAAATACGTCTCATCAAATTAGATATGCACGTGAAATACGTCTCACAAGTTTTTCAATTTCTTAAAATAGAATTTTTGTGAAACTAACTTATAGATTTAATTTCGGTAAAATAAAAACTCACTTGCGAAAATTAGATTGACTTGTCAGCATTGAACTCCATAACAAAATTATATCCGTGATCATTTCCATATAACTTTTTTTATTTTCTAAACTATTTTAGAAAAAATTCAAATTTGCGAGTATTAAATTTAAATGTGGAAATTTCTCAAATGAAGTACACGTAACAGTAACAAAATATCCATTTGATCTCCTATATTTAGTGACATTTTTATCCCCTCCAAAAAAAAATTCTAAATATTATGTGCTATGAAATGATTAAATCAATAAAATAAAGCATAATTCCAAATAGAAAAATGATATCAAGACCATAGAGGTTGAGTAAATGTGAAGAAAGGGAACACATTAATTTCTTCATCCTATCCTTGTGATTTTCACAAGCACGCGCAATCATCCTTTTACCTTTTTTATTTATATTTATATATAAAACCTTTGACCTTTTTTTCCAAAGGCCTTTCAATCTAAGCCTCCCCCATTAAAACTAAATTTATCAAGATTAATTTGCTTCATAATCACTACAATTTCATAATGAATTAGGCCACTTCTAACTCCTCCATCCCAAAAATGATGATATTATTCTACATTAATATAAAGATGCACGAAATGGCACGTGTCTTACTTTTACCAAAGACAAATAACTTGAATTACTTTGAAAAAAAATAAAAGTTTTCCTAAATAATAATATTACTGAGGATGATGCATGGTAACAACAACAACAAATATAATACTTTGTTCATTCCTTCTTTTTTAAAATGCATGGTAAAATGGTGTGTAAATTGTATTATTAATTATGAAAATACAAGGAAAAGTAAAAGAGAAAAGACAACAAAAAAAAAAAAAATTTATATATATATATATATATATATATATATATATATATGAGTATATGCAAGAACAAAATGTTGTCGCAAAAACATTGATAATTGTCGCAAAAACATTTTGCGACAACATTTTATCGCTAAGTTATTATCATAAATAATTTTTTTTCGACAACAATGTTGCCGCAAATATTTTTTTTATGAGAACGTATTGTCAATTTATATTAGCATTTTTTACTACAATTTATTGTTGAAAAAATTAGAATTTTCGTGACAATATTTGTTGTCGCAAAAAATCTCATTATCGTAAATACTCATTCATTTTTCTTGCAGTGACATCAAAGGTATGAAGGCTAAATATTCCAATAATTCCAATATATAATATATATATATATATATATATTATAAGTTTAAATATATCTACCTTCTTATGTTCGAAATTGAGATGAATGAAACATAAAAAGATTATGTTAGAAGATGCAGAGCACAATAGCTTGATATAATTTAGCAATTGTCATTAGTACAAATAAATAAAACCAGATTGACCATATTAATTAGATTTAGGAGCTTCTATCGAATTAGAGAGCAGAAAAGATAGTGGACATAAAGATAAAAACCATATTTAAATTAAGGACTTTCTATCGAATTGTCAGAAAAGATTATTAAATATTTTTGACAATAAACCCAAATTTGAGATTTCAAGCTAATTTATTCTAAATTGGTTCAGGTTAAAAGGTTTTCAAAGCCCTAATATATAGTTAATGTCCTAAAATGATATTATATATATATATACACATATATATATAATATGACGTGATATATATATGTGTATATGTATGTATGTATACCTAAAAATTAATCGCAAAAACTTGCGTGCGACCGTCGCACAGTGCAACGGGACCGCGCACGATCGTGCCCCGGGGCACGGTTGACTGTGCGCCACAACAGTATACAAGTATGTCATTTTCCGCTTTAAGTATGTAATTTTCACCTCTAAGTATGTGATTTTTACTCTTGGTATGGGGCACGGTCCGACCATGCACGACAATACAGCGTATGTGTAGGGCATGGTGACCATGCCCGACAATACAGCGCATGTGTAGGGCATGGTATAGCGCACAGTCGTGTCCTGGGGCACGGTCGACCGTGTGCCACACAAGTATGTAATTTTTAGCTCTAAATATATCATTTAGGGTTATAAGTATGTGATTTTTTGTGTTATGGCGCACGGTCGACCGTGCCCCAGGATACGATCGTGCGCGGTCCCATCGCACTGTGCGACGGGTGTACAAGAGACTGACTCAAAATTAATATACTGAAATTGCAATTTTCCGGAGATATCTTAAATTCACATAGGATTCCATTTTGTCTTTTGAAATTATCTTCTTGTCAAATTGTATATTACTTAATTGCCTTTGTAAAGTTCTTTTTGATATTTGCAATTTACAGGTTGAGGATTTACAATAATATTTCTCCTATCTATGACGATTCTCTTTAAGAAAACGATAATTAAAGGGATATTATCATCTCTCAATATTAATTTGATGAAATTTGAACGTTTAGTTAGTAAGTCTTTTTTTTATTTTTAAATATATTATATTTTTGTTACTTCAAAAAACTTATTGATGTCCATGCAAACTAACATTATTTATTTGTTTCTCAATGAAAGAACAATGACATAATTTTTGTTCAAGTTCCTATAGAGTGTATGATGTGTCAAAATCCCAACGACATTTTCCCAAAAACAATGAACTAAAATAAAAATATAATAAAATCCCATCATCTGATCCTTGAAAGATAAAAATAGTACTGCAACAACTGGCATACCACAACTACATAACAACATATTTTCACCAAATTATGTATAATGGTTTTTCTTTTTCTTTTTTATTTAAAGAAAATGCACATCGAAAAATGCAACAAATATAGTTTTAAACATTTCTATACTGATTAAATATCTTTTTACTGAGTAACGGGTTTAATATCACATTTGAATCTCCTATTACCCCAATTACTCTGTTAAATTGATTTTTAAATCAGATACTAATTAAATATTTAATTGGATCGGGTGTTAAATCAGTATTTCACTTTCTTACACATATTTTATAATTTAGGAATTCACTTAAAAGCAAGGGGAGAATCGAACTGAACATAACTAGACCGTCGCCATACGAAAATGACATATATAATAGTACTAAATTATATAGTGAATATGATAGAGGATTCGGATTGAAGTCCTCATCCAAAAGAAAGAATTTTCACATCAAATATAAATAAGCTACAAGCCTGCAAGTGGATTCAATTTTATGTCCCAAGTTAGTCAAGTGTGGATAAGTCGCGACTGCATTCTAATTACATGAATGATGTTTTAGGATAGGACCTTAAAATAGAACATTGAAATACCGCCCTATTTTAAGATTAATTGAACAAAACTTATCAAGAAAATGTGAATTAAATCCAACGCTCTTGAGATTTCACCAAACTACCCATATGAGTAACTTAGTTCAAACTCATTCATTTCTTATAATTATCATATTCTTTTATAATCTTTTAGATGAATTGTATATTGAAAACTTGATTGCTAAATGATTTTGATTATGATTTTCAATCAATTTTGATTGGAAATCTGATCAAATTTTAAAGACGATAGCTGTCTGTAACTATAATTCCAACAAAAAAAAAATTAATAACTTTATTCTAGGCTTACGTCTAACTAATTGAGATAATAGTTTATATATATCCTATAAATTACTACCATACAAATCGCGGCATATATTTGAATGGTCCGAATTTAATGTTATATTCACTGATTTCACCAATCAAATTCTATCTTAAAAGACCACAATTTTCACTACTCAATAATTCAAACATATATACAATGTTAATTAACCTCCTAACACAACTAACAACCTCGTTTACTATTTAGCTATGAGCTAGAGGATGGAAACATGGCTAGTAATTGGTTTAAGAAAATGGTGGATAGAAGCATGTGGGGTGACCTAATGGTAGGAGTGAATGAAGGATATAGAAAATGAATTGGAGCATAATAATATGGTAGCACTCTTGGATTATGTGCAATCTAGTATTGGAATAATAAGGGTCAAAAATAGCAGCTAGAAGCCAACAAAAGAATGAGGAGACCATTACATGGGAAAATAGATTTAGAGATAATCTTGACCTTACAGTGAGGCACATGGGCAACCTTTCCTATGTTTAGTAAATCTGTGATAATATCTGATCATGTGATCACCCACATATGGATTGTCTTCTATATATTATGAATACTGTTGCAATCATATCTCTGTCTACTCCTATTTTTTCTACATAATTAATCAAACAACATTGGCAAGGCCATTCCCCCTGTTATTGAGAAAGATACATTTCATCTACTTTTATTGAAAATCAGCACCATGCATGTCACCTTACTAATTAACCCCCTCTTCATGTTCCTATGTGTGTTGTTGGTTCAAATAGTGTTTCATTTTCTTATCCTTCTTATATTTCTAAATAAGTATCCTATATAAGTGTTATTATTATAGACACACATGATATTTATTAGAAGTTTTGAAATATGAGGGAAACATCATTTATAACTAAGATAATGAAAAACATTTTCCATGGGGTAAGCTTTCACCATCATTATTTCTCAACTCAGAAATTGACCCAGCGTGATCTTCTATTTCAATGTGTTTTATCTGATTTTTCAAAATATTCATATACACCACGTGTATAAATTAAATGTCATCACTAATCAACATGTGATGTTATTAAAGAAAATAATATATATATATATATATATATATATATATATATATAAAAGATGAAACACCAAAGTATAATAAATGATCCAAATCGTGAATTAAAATTTTGCAGTGAAATATAAATCACAAGATTTTAAATTGCACATCCATGAATACAATAACAATGTCGTTTGGTCAAAATAGATTGCATTATTTCAGGATTTTAAGTTCGAAACTTTTAGACTATGTATCAAAACTAATGGGTGATTGTTGAGATATTCAACACAATTTGACTCAAAGATATGAGCTTCATTCTTGATTTTTAGCTAAAGAAAATAGAATAAAATTATAAACTCCATACGAGGCTAGAAGATGTAGGGTTTCCATGCCATGAAGAATATGTTTATAAAATAGAATAAACTAATCCAAGATTCACAATATTTTTGATACTTTAGTTTGTAAAGGAAAGAAAGATGAAGAGTGTGGAAACTTTTGTGGGCCCATTTCCATATTAATTGCCAGCTGAAGGCCGCAAAGTATGCTTACATATACCCCCCTCTTCTTCCTCACTCCTCCATACTCTATCCACAATCCACATTCTCATTTCTCTCAGACGTTTCATCAAACACCTACCCTTCATTCCTTACCCATTGGCCACAACCGCCATGGCCAGACCTCAACAACGATACCGGGGGGTCCGCCAACGCCACTGGGGATCATGGGTCTCCGAAATCCGCCACCCATTACTGTAAGTTCTCTTCTCCTCTCATCACACTAACCATTTCGGATCATCCAACTTACACTAACTCGTTCTGCAAACTGATCAGAAAGACAAGAATATGGCTGGGCACATTCGAGACAGCCGAGGATGCTGCAAGAGCGTACGACGAGGCAGCCAGGATCATGTGCGGGCCACGTGCACGCACAAACTTCGCGTACAATGCGAACGAGCCTCAGTCATCGTCTGCGAAGCTTCTTTCAGCCACTCTAATGGCGAAGCTTCAGAAATGCCATGTGATGTCTCTGAAAATGGCGAAGAAACCAGTTGTGAATGAGGCAGGACAGGGCTCGGATTCTGGTAGAGGGATTGTTAGTGAAGAGAATTATGATCAGAAGTTTGCAAGTAAGAATGAAGAGCAGTTTAAGTGTCTTGAAGATGATCAGATTGAGCAGATGATTCAGGAGCTGCTTGATTATAGCTCCATTGAGCTTTGCTCTGTTATGGGAAATTCAGAGATGTAGTTCAAAATTGTACTATCACTGTAATTTTACTTCTTTTTTTAATCCCATTTTACAACTCTAGTTGTTATTATTTAGGATTGTGCTAAAGACACCAACCTATTTTCGAAGGGCACCAATCTCTATTAGTGTATGGATGTGGCACCCATACACTAATAGAGGTTGGTACCCTTAGAAAATGGGTAGGTGTCTTTATTCCATCCCATTATTTATTGCTTCCACAAATTTCTTGTTATGAGCAACATGGCAGTGATGAAGAGTGTAAGTAGTTGGTCAGAAAATGTCAAACAATAAATATATTGTTCATTCTTGTATAAATGCTAAAACTAATAAAGTGTGAGAATAAATCCTCCTTTGAAGTATGAAATACCCAATAACTAAACGTCGTCGTTTCATGAGTTTAACTTGGGGCTAAATTTTTTTTCCTTACAATACAATTATATTGGTGAGTCTTTTGTATCTCACTTCAGATTCCATTCCAGTGAAGTATATCTAACGAGTTTTGTTCTTGTGTATCCATGTTAAAACGATGTAGTTTTGATATTAATATAAATTGTTAATTAAAATTATTGTTGAAACTATGTAATTTTAATAGTAATATATAAATGAAATACGAGATCATGAATCTAGATGTATTTAAGTACTTCATCCGTCCATTAACATTTTGCACCTTTATTTGTACATAGTTTTTAAGAAAAATTAAATGATTGCTTAATAAATGAGGGTATAAAAGTCAATTCTACTTTTTCTAATAGAGGGATTAGTTTGAATATTTGTGAAAAAATAATGACATTGTATATAAATAAGTATGTATTGTGGGGATAAGAATTGTGATAAAATTTATCATTTTTTATTAAAAAGAAAAATGTATAAAGTGTTAAGTGACGGGTAGTATTATTCAATATGGATTTTTTTTTTTAAATACGATAAAATATATATATATATATCATTAAATGAAGCATTTATAAGAACACAAGATTCGAGGCACTTGTGCAGGCTGGTTGAAATCCCAACAATTATTATATGTCTCCTTTTCCCACTTAATAATGCTTCTGTTTTTAAGGATACTTTAACGGCTGTAATTTAATTTCAACATCAAGGCATTGAAATGCCATGTCATAATATTAGAGCAACAATAGAAAAAGTGAACCTTTAATCATATTTTGCATGAAATGGTTATCTTTTTGGAGCTAGCTAGCTTAGCTATCTTTTCACTTTTTAAGTATATTTTAAAACTAAAATTAACGTTCATCATCAAATTTGAAATTTACCATGTTCCCTTGTAGTAAATGAGATCACGTGTACAATGATGATATTATTACAACGAAACATCTGATGAAATATAATAAAAACATGCAAATGATAAATGTGAATAGGTTTAAGAAAACATGGGCTCATAATTGGGGATGATTGCACAACTGTGGAGGAAGCAGTGAGTCATTTTCTTCACAATAGCTTTATGTCTAATTTCAGCAGAATAGCTTTTCTCTTTTTTGACTCACACAGACAACAATATTATCAAACAACCTTTGTGTTTTTTCCCAAATGGGACAATATCTAATATCTAGGTTTGATACTGTCAAAAAGCCATTTATGGTGGAAGCTTAATCACGCGTATTCATTATTACTAAATATATTTATCCAATGCATTAAATACCGCTGTGATTTCAATATTTAGATTTTGATGAAACAAACCAAGAATGCAATAGGAAGTTTGAGTATCCTATTTTTCACAATGTTTAAGTGAAAACATAGACTAAGATTGAGTCTAGTTATAGAAGCTGAAAGATGGAGGTACACATGCATACAATGCTGCATCGAAGATTTCAAAACCAAGCTGCTACAAGAAAGCAAATACAACAATACTGCAAGAAGGCAGTTACAGCATTGTAGGAAAGTAAGTAAGAACGACATGCAGCATCGCTGCAAGAAACCGTTACAGGAATACTGCAAGAAAGAAAATACAGCAATACTGTACGAAGATACTGCAAGAAGGTCTAAGTTACAGCAGCACTGTAAAGGACAATCAGCTGCAAACAGACCTAGGATATAGCGCGAAGCTTACTACTCAAACAGTCAACAACGCCAATGACAAACATAATAAGTATCCTGCAATCCGAGGAAGGATAAATGCAGTACGAGGAACGAAGATTCGAGCAAGAATAAATAGAGTCGTTCTAGAGAAGATCAAAGTTGCAGACACGGAGCCAATGCCAAGACGACACGTGGACTGACGCGCTACAGAAAGCTGCAAGCCGCAACCACTGCATTAAATGCTCCAGAAAGAAAAGTCAAGGCACATTCAATGCAAGTCATGCTTTTGATCAAGTACACTTAAATTCAAAATGAGAGATATCTCCTTCAACGGATATCTTCTCTACAAGTATAAATAGAGGATGAGCAACCCTGAAGCTGAGGACTGAAACATTTACGCAAAAACTCTCAAGCATTCAAGCTATACTTTTTCAAGTGTACTCTCAGTTTTAGTCACTCAACCTCTATGAAGTGAAGCAAGTTCAAAGCCGAAAGATCCTTTGAAGGATTCAGAAGCTCACTTCACCGCACCAGTTGAAGAACAAATCTATATACTTTTAACCTTGTTGCTGTGTGCTTAGGTTGTTTTTGGTGTCGAACTGTTGATATGAGAGATCTTTGTTGTTTGTATAGTTGTCTAAGTTTTAGGCAGCTTCCCTGTGTGGGAGTTTGAAACCCTGTGTGAGTTTGCCTTTAGAGTTTCCAGTTGTGTGTACGCTGGACTCTAGTAAGTGTTTAGCTTTGTAAGTTGATAGATTGTTAGGAGTGTCCTGTAAATCAATCTTGCTTAACAAAGTTCCTGCTCGAGATAGCAGTAAAGTGGACGTAGAAGGATTACACCACCTTCGAACCACTATAAGCCATAAGTGTTTTATTACTTTCTTATCTGTGCTTTATCTTTTATATCTATCTCTGTCATAAAGCATAAAACGTTTTGAAAATGATCATATTTAAGAAAACCAGCCTTGTGTCTTAAAATTTTTGTTTTCTGCTGCGTATAAAACTCTAAGTTACAGCGTGTAGCACTGCATCTTAGTGCTGTAAGCAGTAACTGACTGGCGCTGCAAGCTCAAGTAACTTGCAGAACAGTAAGTTTTAAACAGATTTTCAAAAATCGACCAAGGTTCATTCACCCCCTCTGAACCTCGGACACCACTTGGGACCAACAAAGACTAATCAATTGTGTTATTTTTTACTTACACTCCACTTTTACCGTTCCGATTCGCTACATCACAATTCATGTCTCACTTGTATATATACCATATCAAAACTACTTAGTTTTGAATAAACAAAAGTTTTTCAATTTAACTCTCAATTTACACATCATCACCATCTTCATATTCGTTCTATAATTTGACCTTTAATTAAAAAGTTCTGGGACCCTATTCAATTAATTGTGGTGAATAGCTCGATATGTTATATTGACATCGTACGTGGATTGCTGTAAGTATTTCCTAAATCCACATGAATGGTAAAATAATGTTTGAAATTTAACAAGTCGATCAAATGATGAGGATTGAGGATAATGCCTCTGTATGGTGACTCTTTTTAATAAATAAAGTAACAAATTAATTACAATATGTAATTCTAGTACTCTTTCTTTTATTAGCCAAAACAAGAAAACTTCACATTAATTTTTCATATAACAATAGATATATAGTTGATTAGATTAATTTAAACAAATCCAACATAAAAATGAAATTTGAAGTTTTCTAGAGGAAAAAAATATTATTAAATGTAGAAAATTTACTTCAAATTCTATCTCAAAATGTTAGTTTCTTTAATGAGATTTTGGTGATATAGGATAAACCCTTAAATCCCAATAGCAAGTTTGAATTTATGTTGGAGCTGCCTTTAAATCTTCAACAATTAACACTTATCAGGATGATAATTAGGTAAATAACTGCTAATTGGAATTTTGATTTCTTAATCACTGATCACGTCTATGCAACAAATTTGAGAGTGCAGTTTTTCTAAAGAAATAAAAATTTCACATAAGTAGTGTAAAATTACAAGAATACCCCTGATTCTTTTTTTTTTAATTTGGGGGGTGGTGTTTCTATCGTATTTCATGTCATTCTTTCTTCATTATTAACCTTCTTACACCCTTTAAAACTTTAGAACTAAAAGTTTTATGCGTCTCTTGTATAGTTTTAGTTTTTTATTTAAGTTATATGTGAAATAATATACAAGAATATTATACAAACCACCAAAAAAACAATGACCAAGAGAAGGAAAAAGTGATAATTTGATTTACAAATTTTATAAGACACAAGATATAGGTTCAAGTTGCATCGTGTGGTAATGTTATTTTGAAGTGAAGTGTCCACTTTCCCATCCCTTCTCCTAATTAGAGCATGTGAGGCTATATATTTTAGGGCACAAAAGCATGTTACTCATAGACTTTTGGCCTCAATATAATTTTGGTTTGTATAATAAGGCACGATGTAGCTAGATATCCCTTGTATCTATTATCCAAATGGGCCTCCATTTTGTGCACGATTGCATGCACATGGATCTAACTTCTATTTTTCACTTTTCTAATCCAATATACATAAATGCCAAGAGACAAAGATACTTGATCTTGATCAACAACAATCAAATCTCCCTACCTCCCCCAACTAACCAACCACCATATATCCTCTTCTCTTTATGTTTGACTTAGATCGCATCGATGAGGTCAAATTTTAATAAGATATAATTTTATTGTTTTGTTTGTTAGAAAAATAGATGGGTGTGTAATAAAAATGGTACGAAATAAAATGGTTAGGAAAAACGGGATATAAATTTGAATCGAGGCAAGAGTTAGACTCTTTTTTTTTGTAAGAGAAATTGTCATGCTCTAATGTTCACGATTATCGACAACCGTCCTCAAGATAACAACGATTCACATCTTGTAATTGTAGCACTTCAAAATACAAGAAATTGCAAAGCAAATTGTATTTTGAACCCTCACTGGACAAATAAAATGTGAAATACAACTAGGAAAGTATTCCGGAAGTCAAGAATCGGTCCAAACTCTCTCAAAATCGCTCTAGAGAAGCTCGAACCGGGTGTTGCAAGTTTATGTTCCAAAACAGATCAATTCTGTTAAAGTTAGTTAATTGGCTTAAGAAACAAATTAGGGTTTCGGCGCAGAAACGGGGGTTGCAGAAATTCACTCCAATCCGATAACAGTTTCTTGAAATTGAGTGAGGGCTATTGTTTTATAAATAGTAGTATGTTTGGTTGTAGTATAACAATTCCTTTCGTGAGAATCAGAGAGATAAGTGAGATTTGGGTTCTACGGTTAGCTAGTGAAAACCCTAATTTGCGTGTGATCTTTGTAATCTGTTTTCTCCTTCGTTTCAAAGTGGAAATCTTCGATTCTTATTCTTAGTGGACGTAGGTCACAGCGGAGTTACTGAACCATTTAAATCTTTGCCTGTTGATTTAGTTTCTTGTTTGTTTTATATATTACCTGTTGATTTAGTTTCTTGTTTGTTTTATATCAATCTTTGGAGCAACTGTTCATAGTTAGGTTCTTTCTGGGTGTGTTATTTATGTGATTTGCTGATCAAATCTCAACATAAAAGAAGGAAGAATAAAAGAGATATGGATGATCTATTTATAAATTTCTAGGTGTCCATTTGTAAAAAAGGTATGTCCTTTGAATTAAACCAATTCAATTGTATTTTTTTGTGAAAAGACGCGATCTAATGTCTTTTATTGATTTTTTTTATGAATGTTCACAATTTTTGATTCACGACTCTTCACAAACACTTTTTAATCTAATAAATATCTTTTAAGATAATTTTTTCATTCACCCTAAAAATTCCAACATTTATTAATATAAAATTATGTTTAGAGAATGTCTTTTTGCGAGGTTGTCTCGTGGTTTCTATTTGATCATACAAATTAGATCTATGAACTAGGTCAAGTTCATTTATACCCCATCCATCTATATTATATATTAAAATAGAAAAGTTGATCAAAATTACTAAAATATCACTTTCCTACTTAAAAGTGTCTTGTCAATTAAAAAATTAAAACAAAATAGTAAATCTTATTTCATAACTATTCTATAATTTAAAAAAATGATCAATCTTACTTTAAAAACTATTATATAATCTTTATAAAATTAATAAATGAAAGAGAAATTAAGATACATTTATTTCTAAAATCAATTTTAGAATGGAGGAAAAAAAAAAAAAGATATATTGTCTTAAGGAACAAGAAAACTGTCATCCCTACATGGAGTGTATAGAAATATTTGAGAAAAAAAAAAAGATTCTTACTAAAATTTGTCAGATTTCCTTGATCATGGTTTCTTCCAATCGTTTCTCTAATTTTAATTTCCTTTCATCAAAGATGGCAATAACTACAATGATTACTCAAATTAAGTTTACACATTTTACATTTTCTTTTCAAAACGGATATCTCTAACATTCGTCCTATAAAATAAAATAAATTAAAGTTATCAGTTAATTGAGATCTAAAATCTCAATGTTACTCAGTTTCATAATAAGTGTCGTTATGGAATCTAAATTTTATTTTATTTTAAGTGTTGTTTTAGACTTTTATACAATTGTATTTCCAAATTATTCCAATTAATATTTCTTAACTAAAATTTAGGGATTTAATATGATATATCTTTTTTGGGAATTAATTTAATTTTCTTTTCAATCTTAAATTATAAATTTCTTGATTAGTTAAGGTATATTTGTCCAATTTTCATGTTCCTTAATTTATAACAAAAACTTTAGAACGATACTTATTATGAAACGAAGGAAAGTATCAATTTAAAGAAGTTTTAGTAAATTTTAAGTAAGGGTAATAATTTCCCCCTATCACAAAAACATAGTGCATAATTAAGTTTCAGAAACAATTGCATAAATGGGGTTAAAAAAGTTGGATCCAAATAAAGCTGATATTAGAATTATTTTATTGTTCTGGGCTGGACTCTCGTTTAAAGCCCAGCCCAGCCCAATAATCGTACCCGTTAATCATCCGATCAAATCCATGAATCACGATTCATTTAACCCTCTAAAACCCTCAGAAGCGCAGCTCCTGTCGACGGCGAAACAACGTCGTGAGACGGATTCCGACGGTACGGCTGCAGAAATGGGGGAGTTCAAGACGGTGTTCGTCGACACCAGCCTCGAAACCCACCTTGTCATGCTTGTCTCCACCTCAGATACTGTATCAGATTTCAAAAGTATTTATTATATTTCGATTAATACTTGATTATATTTATTTTGCGATGGAATGTGATTATACTGGCATTTTGCGGTCAAACATATTATGTGTGCCCATCAACGAACAAAAATTGATTCATTGATATTTGGACTGAAAGTGTCCGAATGCCCCTATGCAAGATAAAACACACAGAACCCAAATGTCGTGTGTGATGTTGTTAACACCAAAGTTAACACACAGCGGAATATGAACAAAGATATTAAATAAAAACACACGAAGTTTTATCCACGAGTATATAATGATACTCGTGGAATGTCTCAGGGCAAAATGTGTCTTATTGATATATCTTTGTGTTACAAATAAGAGAACTTTGTGAAATTCTCAAAATGACACTCTACGTATATACGTCCGTAAACAATGAACAAATGGACGTGTAAACTATGATCCTATCAATCAAGCACTGAACCTAATGATCCTATCAATCAAGCACTGAACCTACTTTACTATGAGATCTATCCGAGAATAGATCTACTAAAATAAGCAAGAACAGTGAAGTATTAAAAAGTGATTGACTAAACAATACAAGAGTGGAAGATATGAAAGACTTGCTTCTTAACTCTTGTATGCAAAATCTGGAAGTGTGTTGATCTCTCAGATTTGATCTTCTATTTATAGACTTCGAGATCAGTCACTTCATGGTGTGAACCTTAGTTCCATTCCTTGCGCTCCAAGATCTTGTGGTGGACTTGTTCTTCAACTTGCTCACCACGCTCAAGCTTCAATCTCATTCACGGTGGCACAAGGTTTACACATTCTATTCACGTGCTTGTATTCTCCTTCTTTCTTCATTGACTTCGTCTTCTCTTCAATCTCCAATCTTGGTGGACAAGGTCTTCTCTTCTTCAAGTGTTGAACTGGTCTTCATCAAGAGAACGTGCGTTCATGATTTGAAGAAATAAAACTCACGGCTTTTGATGATTAAGTGATTTTAATCTTTCAATAAACAACCTCCATAAGCATAGGAGTTTGTTTTAATTTGAAAGACTTAAATAACTTGGTCAAGAAGTCCTGCAAAAACTAGTGAGTTTAAAAAGATATCAAGGATATAACCAAAATAAACAAATCCCTTGAAAGTAGGAATTTAGTTTATTTTGAATTATTTAACTTGATTTTCAATCTGCATGATCCAAACAAACGTGATTAATTAAGAATAAATCTCATAATATCATGTCACGTAAAAATCATAAATCCCTTGATTTAAATTATAAGAAAAAGAATAAAACTATTAATGTTGCCACTGATGTTGCCAACAGCAACACTAACATGGACATTTTGTAAAATTTATCTGGAATGATATCTTATTCGTAATAGTAATTGAACTGAGATGGAAGCTTTAATAGGATTTTCTGGAATTCTGGATGGTATAATTAAATTGCAGAATATAATTTGCCAATTTTTTTTTAAGCTATTTAACTTGTCTTGATGCAGAGAAGATGGCAGTAGAACTTAAACAATGCTTTCCCACTGTGGGGGAGATACATTTTCCACAGTGTGAAGGTACTTTTGTTGTTTTAGAGGTCTATTGGTGGATTTCAATAATACATGCTACTGAGTACGATTATAACTTGGACAGGTAAAACATAGATCAAATTTATATCATCTGCCAGACATTATGCTTGTTCTTCAATCGCTACAAATTCCCTTGAGTTTGGTGCAAGCAATGGTGTGAAGATGGGTGTTGATGATGATCCAATGATTGCAGAGGTTTAACATTTGATGTTAATAGGATCCAAATCCCTCCAAGACCACTGGTTTTCAAAGTAATATTTGTTCTGAAGAAAACTGTATGGGAACTGATTCTCGTCCCAAGAAGAAGAAACGTAAAACGAGGAAAACAGAAGATGCATGTCATATAATCCTAGTCCGGAAGATGCTTGCGCCTTGTTTCAGGAAGAGAAGGAAAGTCCGAAAGACAGACAGACAAATCCAGGATACAACAGAGAAGAGAAAGGTCCATCATTAGAGTATGATCATCGAGTTAATCCAGATTTATTGTGGCAGGATGCACAGATGCTGTAAAGGAATCTGAAATCTCTTGTCAATTAATCAAAACGGAAAACGAAAACACTGAATCGAATTTTGCTTCTTCCATGATCTTTCTCTCATGTTTGTAATTCGTGCTTATTCAGAACAAATTGTACGTAATGATTAGTCTTTCAGATCGATTTGGTGTAATGAGCATTGGTGATGAGTTATAATTGACCAGTAAAATAATAACTAAGCTGCAGGCTACTTTCTACAATATATATAATGTTTCATATATTTATATAGACACGAGCCACTCGACTCGTGGAAGTCCTTGTTTTTCATACATGAGCCCTGAAAGAAAATTACAATCTGAAAACACCATTTCATCCATCGACCATATAGGCAATAATAGCAAAAGATTTCGAGCTACACGAAATTTATATATCGAACAATTGAAGTCCCACAATTAGGAGATTTTAACAGAAACAAGGATTTTTGGGCCTCACTGATCTAGAGCTGAAAACCCTTCTGGTTCAAGCACCACACTGCCCCTTCTGCTGCATCCTCTGTTGCTGCTTTTTTACTTGTTCTAGGGTTTCCAAAACACTCTACAGTTTCTGTCGATTTGCCTTCGATGTTAAGTACAACCTTGAATGTGAACCTATGCGAATCTTGAAGCTTATTATATAATCCAAAACACAAGTTGTATATTTATGTTTTAGCTTTCCGATGAGCCAACAATCATATTAATCAGACATCATATTAAGACGTTATTATGAAAAGAAAATACAAAAACTTATCCGGAGTATGACCATTTTTTAAATCTGTAACATAAACTTTTTTATAATTTCATTACAACTTGAAGTTTGGAAAATTTCAGAGTGCAACCTTTTTTTTCCGACAACTTTTCCGACGAAATGCACAACTTATGACTTGCTCATTACCTTCATAAGGATAAATATGAGAGTTTAACATAAAAAATTAAAAAACAATCTGAAGTATAACTATTTGCAACTTAAACTTTTTTAATGACATAATTCTCATGAAAGTCACGTGCAAGTCCCATGTAGCGCATTTCGTCAAAAAAGAAATTCCCGAAAAAAAGTTTAGGTTGTACTTCAAAAAACAGTCATATTTCACGCTGCAATCAGATAAAAAAAGAACTACGTTGCAAACTAAAAAAGGGTCAGTTTATACATTTCATCCCACAAGTTATTGTTAAATCCATAGGCAATAGAATTTCAAGTCAATATATGAATCTTATAAGTTTCTTTTGAACTTGCTAACAATCTGTAGAAGGTTTGATCTTGAAAACTTTGATTGTGCATGTAATTTAGGTCATGAATGGTCGTGACTTACAGTTTGTTATGAGGAGGACCTTCGTCGTTGTAGCACTCATAGACGGGGTGTTTCCAGTGTTCCCTACAGCACATCCCGTGCAATCGTGCTTTGGCGGAGCCTTTCTTTGCAGAATCTGAGATGCAAACAAGCCCATCCATGTCACACAGGATTTGGATATTACATCAAAGATATATACAAGTACAGAAGTACTTCATCTAGGTAAGAAACTAGCTTGAAATTGTTTTATTCGAATATCATGTTTCATCATTTGTTCTAGGAATCGGATCATCCACATACATAATTGGAGAATGCTCTTTTATTTTCATTAAAACTAGAACAAAGAAAGTAAACATGGCTATAATCCTGCATTTGAAATGGGAACAATGATTATGATACTACTCATTTTGTTTAATTTCAAAATAACTGACTTATCAAAACATAATTTCAGTTCTCAACCGTTTTTTGATGAATTAATTTTTACTCCAAATTTTACCATTGTTTTTTATTTGTGTGGAAACCCTTGAGATTAATACACATCTCTTTTAAATGTTTCCTTATTCACTCAAATAATCTTAAGCAATAAAAAAAATTATAACAAAATTTATAACGACAATGAATAAGAGACACATGAAATACTATGTTCGAAACAAAGTTCCATTTCTTATTTCTAAATCAAAACATATGTCGCATGTAATGAATTATAAACAATACTTGCATTAAAAATATTGAAATATAAGATAAAACACGTCGAGAAATTCCCATCGAGTAAAGTAACTTTCACTTTAAAAAGAAAATCTAATCTACCCTTTTCTCAAATACTTAATTTCCTTAAACTTCCATTTCCCTTTAATATGGAGAATCTAAAAACACTCTCAGACAAAGAAAGTGAGCTAACACATTGAATGTGATAACAGCGTCTAGATTTACACATCTAATTCAATCAAGGAATAAACAATCAGCGAAGCAAATCCATAAACCCATCTTCAGACAAGTATTTAGGATAAACTAAAAAAAACAAAAAACTGTAGAATTAATGAAAGATAGAATTAGTTAGTGTGAGAGTAAGAATGAATACCTGAAGAGAGAGAAGGTTGGTAATTATTGGAATCGGAGGTGGTTGGGTTCAAATCGTGGTTTGGCGCAACCTTTCTCCACTCTTGACGAACAGAGGCTAGCATTTTGTTCTGTTCAAATTTATGCAGTTAAGCCTGAAAAAGGAGAAACAAAAAATAAATATAAATAGTTAGTGAGAGAAATTTCGAGAGGCAGGGCTAGGCTACGCTATTTAGCTTGGACCCAACCAGGGATGAGATTAAGGGCCACCATTATATCAATTTCAATTTCAATGTCACCTACCATGTTTAAATATTCATGATTCAATTCTTTATTATGGTTAGGGTTGGGAATAGATCAATCCTACTCGACAGTGGTCTATAATCCTATCTAATATTGGCTTAATTTGATTCAATTTATTTAATAAATGAGTTAAGTAATACATTTTTTATTAGGTTATTTTATGAGAATAGATAAAAGATTCAAACCTTAAAAAAATAGTAATAAAGACCTTACAGGTCGGTCATTTTATAGTTTATTATGGGAATATATAACATAATATTTACATAACGTATGTGTTTTTAGTTATGTTTTTAAATACCGAAAATCTTAACCTCATAATTCATGTATTCAAGAATTCAATGCAATAGTGAATTGTTTATATTCATGTTTTTCAATGTAATTTTCTAATTTTGTGTAGGTTTTTTATAGGTTAGGTCGGATTTATCTATAAATTATATTAGACTCAGACAAAAAAAGGAAAAAAAAAGAGTTTATTATATAATAATAGGCTAGACTTAGCCCTAATATTTAAAATTGAGGTCTAAACCGATCAAAGGGAAACTTAATCTAGTCTAACCTATTTCCACCCCTAATTATGGTCCTTTGTATTTTCTCTTCTTTTTACTTTTAGGAAACCTTTTTTTTTTTTTTTTTTTGCTATCTTACACTATTGATTGGATGATAAAATTATATGGTTTTAGTTCTTTTGATAGGGAAAAATGAATAACTTCCCCCATCCGATCATAGGTCCCTCAAACGGAAAAAACTCCCTCCATCTAGTAGGTCTATCAATCGATCAGATTGGATGAGTGGTAGACACATGTATTCAGGACAAACCTCCACAATATTTCAATAGAAATCTACTCCATGTAGTTTGAACCTTTTTCGTAGAAGGATTTCTACATACATCACAACAAACTTTACCAACTTGACTATGTCGGGACAATATTAGTTCTTGAACCTGATAAAAGTTGGTTGAGTTGGTCTCTTTTCTTACATGCGACGAGATTCAAATATGTGTTTTACAGATATAAATATGTGTTTTTCAATTATACGTATATATTTTACAAGTATAAGTATTAATTATATAAGTATGTATTTAACAACTATAAGTATGTATTTTGTTGATATAAATATATGTTGTTTTCGACCGTCGTACAATGCATATGAGTTTTTGTGAAGTTAGTTCAGCCTTATTTAATAGGATTTGTCAAAATAAACAAATTCTAAGTTTGGCAAAGTTTGGCAAAATAAACAAATTCTAAGTTAGTTCTCTAGTGACTAATTAATGCTTTAATTGATAGTGTGTGAGTCTATGTCGATACCTAGATATATTTCTTATGTGAAGTTCAAACTCAACACAATAATGAACAAAGTTAAACTTAAATTTTCAATAGTTTGGTTCTACTAGGTTCAATCACAACTCTAAACAAATTGTTATTATCTTATTTTTAGTAAATAATTTTTAAAATTTTGTAGAATAAATAACATTTTATTTAATTTAAAAAATCCATTTATTAAGTCTTGATTTGACACTCATTTGAGAATTTATTGAACTTCAAATTTATAGTTATTATTAATATACTTCTTTGATTTTTCAACGCAAGGAAGTTTTATTTATAGTTTTCTTCTCATCGCAGTTTAAAAATATATAATTATTTTTGTTTTAACTAGTTATTTTATTATAGTAAACTTTAATTAAATTATTATTATTATTATTTATTATTATTGAATGGAATTAAAATAAACCCTCAGGTCAATAAGCTCATTACAAGCAATTTGGGCCTTCAGAAAGATACAATAAGCTACAGACAAGCCCAATAAATAAACTCATTAAGAGCAATTTGGGCCTTCAGAAAGATCCACTCATAAGTTAACCCTCGCAACGCTAAAGCTCAACACAAGACACCACCCAAAATTTCAGTGGCTTTATTTTCATTCAAAAATATATGAACTAATAATTTATCTGTATTATTACCATGTAAATATAAAATTTATCTAAATGGCCTGATTTTAAGTTTTTAACATTGAAATCACAATCAAAATTATATCTAGAAGGGATCATAACAAGCTTTTACCCACTTTATGAGAAAACAAGTTTTTACCCATTTTTTTTCTAAATGCCTTGAATGCTCATTTTAGTCATGTGACTCACTATCCCTTCATCTCTCTTTAAAATTTGCAGAAGATGATTTTCTCTCACATCATGATTATTTCAATATTCTCTGTTGGTCGACTTTCTATTTAATTTCGGAGTTCTACATTTTTGACATATATTTTATTTTATGTGTAAAATTTTACATTTATTAGATCTTGAATGATACCATCGTAAGATCTCGAATCTCAATACCATCGTGATATAACTTCTTGAAGGTTAATTAGCTTTAAGATTTTAGATCTCAATACTACTATCATCGAGATCTATTATTATTTTTTTATTCTTTTGCAAAACTTTAGCTTCTCTATTTTAAGAAAATTTGTCATTTGACCCCCAATTTTGGTAGAAAAATATGTTTCTTTATCAAGTGGGTATATTTATGTATAATTGGTAGAAATAAGAGACCCCATTTACATTTGCAACTCATGAGATTTGAAACTCTCAATTCATCCAAAAGTAAACCTAACTAATAATTTGAATGGAAGAATATTCTTTAATCAAAATAAAAAAGCAAATACTACTTGCAAAGTTGAAATCTTTAACCACTATTCCTCAAGAATGCTTTCAAGACCAGGTTTCCAATGATCCAAAGATGTAAGAAACAATGGCCTTCTTCTCTCTCCAACTCCAACACCCATCTTCATGGTATCAACCCTTTTCCCCTTATAACCATTCTTGTTTTTTCTCATCAACCAACATGAAGAAGACAAGTGCTCAATCTTATTGCCATCTCCATCTTTTTCCCCCACCTTTTCTTGATCATCATTTGATTGGTTTTCATAACCTTCTCCACATTGTAAAGCAGAGTACTTTAGCTGGAGTTTCCTAATTGTACCAATGGGTACAACATAGTATTTCTGCCCAAGTGCCAGCGTGGCAGATGATGAAACGACAGCATATGGGCTGCTGAACACGGTCGGGTGGGCCACGCAGCATTTCGGACTATTTTTGAGCACGTCTGCGGCTATAATAGGCTCGTCGTGCAACTCAACCCGACCACCCGGATAAACTATCTTCACGAACAAGTTTTTCGTGTTGTTCGTGCAAATCCAGCTAGGACTGAAATACATGTTTAACAAATGTTGGTGTGTGGGAATTGCTTGTGTCATAAATAGGAAAATGGGACAATGTTGGTGATTAGAATTTTGTAACTTTGTTTCATTCTTTGAGGTTTTATTATATGGGACTTATTGGTAATTCCGTGACAACTATGTTTTGTTTTTTAATGCTTGGATGGGACTAAGATTCTGATAGATGCATTGCCTATTTTTGGGTACTACAATGTTGGAGAATTTGGTTACTTGTAATTGAACTGAGAAAACATCGAAGCTTGTCAAATTTGTTCGGATTCATATTTTATTTGTAAATGTATATGTGTGTGTATACGGTGATGATACATATCGCACACCGTACATATAATGTATACGTAGAATACATAAAATACAAAATTGAAAAACACAAATCAAAATGCCAATTTTTTAATGAGTGAAAATTTGATCATGGAAGGGGTTTGATTGTTTATTATCAGATCTCGGAATCAATTTGGTAATTTGATTAAATTTCTAAAAATTGTAATTCACCTTCTTTTTTTTTTTTTTTCGGAGAGAGATGAAGAATTCGTCTACCTAACCATAGGGCATAGACCCCTCAGTCGGGTGGGATGTAAATCAAGGAATATATTCGTGTGTCAGACACTTGTGGGAAAAAACCAACAAAATACAAATCTAAGGACAAAAGCTCCACAATATTTCAATAAAAATCAGACGAAAACCAACAAGATACAAATTTTAGAACAAACCTCCACAATATTCTTCCCATATAACCACATATTTTACCAACTCGATTGTCTCGTTGGGACTTAATCTATGAAACTTTGGTTGTGCCGGCTTGTACTGTTGCATGCAATGCTTATGCATATGTAACGAGGCATCCTCCAAAACATCCTTTTTCATACACAACACTTTGTCCTATTCTATAATCAAGAGCCTACTTATGTTTGGACCTTCAATTTCAATAATGA
The DNA here is from genome assembly GCA_946896805.1 of Scutellaria galericulata. Taxonomy (NCBI): domain Eukaryota; kingdom Viridiplantae; phylum Streptophyta; class Magnoliopsida; order Lamiales; family Lamiaceae; genus Scutellaria; species Scutellaria galericulata. The sequence goes on from OX335797.1 coordinate 13,676,578, forward strand.
AGAGGATGATAAGTATAAAGTAGTGGAGTAAAAAAAATATAATCCTTTACTGTTAAAATTCAAGAATTGAACCTAGTATAACATATCTCTAGAAACTGTTAGGAGTATCAAACAGATTCCATATCAGTTATACATAAGAAAATTCACAAATATATTAAGATGGACAAGTATCTCCATTGGTATGAAACCTTATGAGAAAACCCAAAAAACAAATGTGGGTGAGTTCGACCCAAAACAGACAATATCATACCAATATCGACCAAAAAAAAAAAAAGAAAAGAAAAAACATCACCACTCACTGCTTGATACTTAATACCTCCATGAAAAGATCTAACATATATACATAAAGAAGAAGTAGCTATAACCTTGTGGAGACTAGAATGTCCATCTTGCATGGCTACAAGAATGAAACATGATTGAACAATAAATCCTTTTAATCAACTTTACAAGCTATATCATGAGCAAAGAAAACAAAAAGCTCTTCAATTCTTTAATCTGGTTCCTAGACAAAGGGGTCAAGCTTTTCATTTGATTCTGTTGATCGAAAAATACCCCCCATTACAAGAGCAGTTAAAATACAGTGAAATGATGAACATTATACACAGGTTGGTAGAGCAGAATCCGTTACTCTTAGTGATCCTCCAAGATCGACAGGCACAAGTGGGATGAACGAATGTAACACGTCTGTTATCAGTGGCCTATAACTTGGCTCTGGTTGCACACATAGCACAGCTATTGCAGCCACCTGTTCAAAACCAAAAATTACAGAGAATGTTGCCTGAAATATTTTAATATCGATGGATGTTTTGTAAAAATCTCACTTGATACAAATGCTTCAAATCCATGGTATTTCTGATGGCTGGATCAACGATGTTTGGTAGCTTTGATCTGTCAGTGAGCTGAGGCATTGCCTGCGCGTTGATTAAGGTAAAGACACAAGGGCCAAAATATCAAGAATTGAAGTCATGAACAAATTTGACGAAGATTTTTACCCAAGTGACTATGGATTGGCATTGAGCTTCAGCTACTCTCTCCACAGGCCTTCTTCCCATCAAAAGCTCCAACAGAATCACACCGAATGCATACACATCGCTTTTGTCAGTCAGCTTGCCTGATAGATTGTTGTGAGAACTTCTCCATTACCATTCAATCTCTTTTTCGAATTAAAAGTAGGTGCACAGTTATGTAATCAACTTGAAGAAATACTTTTTGCATGATAGCATGTCTTCTATAAACCAGCAGCAAGCCAAAATATATCTTACACTTTGATATGGTCTCTTTCAGGAAATATATTTGTATCTTTACTCTCTAGATATTTCCTAAGACTATGAGAGACGATGAAGTGTATAATAAGGTTCATTTTGTCAATTGTCTGTGAAACATCTGTTAATATGGGAACACTATCACAATAGGTGAGTTGAGAAATTAAAGCAGAGATTAATTTTAATTATGGAGTATTTATAAATAAAACCACTTCCAACACAAGCACTACACTTAAGAGATATATCATGAACTCAAAAGCATAGCCAGTGAAAGAACATTTGTCATGCAGGTATTTTAGTCAAGGTTGCCCAAACTGGATCTTTTGTGAACTACAGATTTTGTCCACAGGAACATTCGTTTTGCTTTGCCATAGAAAGCAAATTGTTGCATTAACATTCTGAAAGCAAAACTTTCTTTATGTCATTTCATTATTTATTTTCAGAGGAAGCAGTTATAAGGAAATCTTTTCAACAACCAAACGTTACTCCTAATAAAGATATGATGTTGTGGGGGACAAAGAATCAAATATAAAACAACACAGTTTTGTATACAGAAGTGGTCCTTACCATCCAGCAGATACTCTGGAGCTACATAACCCAAAGTTCCTGAAAGCTTGATATTCGTCTTGTTTGAGTTCCCTCCACTAATCGCAAGGCCAAAATCAGAAAGCTGAACAAAAATCGGCAATTCTGTAAGCAAATTTGTGAAGTTCAAACGTGTTGGCACAGAGATCATTTTCACAATCAAGTTACCTTGGCGTTGAAGTTGGAATCTAGAAGAATGTTAGAGGATTTGAGATCCCTATGGATAATGGGAGGGTTGCATCGCTCGTGAAGGAACTCTAATCCTCTAAATAATAATTAAAGAAGTTTCTCAGTCTCAGGAAGCACATGAGCTTATACAAATATTTTGCAAAATCGATCTTCAAAAACAGTACCTAGCAACATCGAGAGCAATTTTCATCCTTACATGCCAAGTCAATCTTGATCTAGGAGAAGGTCCTGAAGCAAATATTCAGTTATAGATGCGTGGAGACGAGACTTTACATATAAAAACTTGGGAAAAAAAATATAAGTTACCATGCAAGTGGAATTCCAAAGATCCTTTCTCCATCATTTCATAAACCAGGAATCGCCCTTCATCATGTATGCAATACCCCAAAAGAGACACTATATTTTGATGCTGAATTTTACTCAACGACTCAATCTCATTCTGCACTTTGAAGACGACGAATGAGCATGAAGAACATAAGCATAAAGATATAAAGTTGGCAAAGGACAATCACCACATGTCTAATATTACCTCGAATTCTCTTTCAGCTTCTTGTCCACCAGCATATATTTTCTTAACAGCCGCGTGGAAGTGCTCGTTGAAGTGAGCTTTGTAAACCTGCCCTAATCCACCTTCGCCTAAAATATTAGCTTCATCAAAATTATTTGTGGCAGTGACCAACAACTGGTACTCAATTGCTGCAATTGAACCCTTCTTCCCACCAATCTTCAAAGAAGGGAACTTATCCAAAATCGGACCAAATGACATGCCCTTTGCAGCATCTATGCACACATTATTACAAAATTTCAAGAGTGTAAGCAAAGATTAATACGAAAACCAACAGTCCCTTTCTATTGAAGTGGTACCACACCTGAATTTTGATCGCTTTTCACATTGCAGTTCTTCAACCTTCTCAGTCTATAGATCGAAAAACAAGATACAAGCAGCAATATTACCCCAAGAAGGGATGAAGAAACAACAAGTGAAACAAGGATTTTCTTGTTTAAATCCTGGTGGTGAACTACCTTGACCTCTGCAGATTCTGATCCCATGAAAAGATCACTCAGATTAGCTTTTAAAACCACATAATCGAAGATAGAATTTGCCAGTTCAAAATCAAACAACGAATATAAAAATCCCCCACAAGCCCCAAACTTTTCCACAAAAAAAGGATAAAAGATAAAGAAGAAATAATGTAAAGTAATCCTACGCATTGCCAACGAGCAGAAAAATAACTAAATAAATAGATAAAGCACATAGGATTTCACCACTCAGCAACAATTCCAGATGTGAAGAAGCTTATCCAAACATCGAAGAAAAGGTAAAAAAAAATGGTAAACAGAAAAACTCAGGAAATCTTGAAAACAAAACTAAAAATCTCTCAGAGAACAAATTTCAAACACATAGAAGACAAAGCCAATGCAGAGGACACTCAGCAATTACCTGGAGAATGTGCTATCAGATCAGAAGAGTTCTTAAAGAAGGGATCCTTTTCAGTAGGAAGAAGAGGGTCCGAGGCAGGGGGGTCTGGTTTCACATCGAGAGGAACAGAAAACGAAGGAAGACTAAAAACCCAAATGTGTATGAGCAGCAAAAACAGAAGCTTCATTTTCTCGCAAGAAATTATCTGGGCTCGAAGGAAAAGAAAAGGGATTTCTCCCAGAAAGCAAATTGACAGTCTAACACAGTACCAATTCAAATTTGAAATGGTTTTAAGGTGGAAGAGAGAGAGTGTGTGTTTGTATTTGTATCTTTGTGTATCCAAGTAATTGATTTAGCGTGAAATAAATCAGAGGATTTAGCTTAGTTTTATGTAAGAAAGGGGACAAAAGACTGGAACAAGATTAGTCAGGGAAAAAAGCAATGAGGGTTCCTTTTTTTGCTATCTAGAAAAAGGAAATACTGGCAAGTGCACTACAATCATGTGGCAGTTATTAAAGGGGGGAGAGAGAGAGAGAGAGAAATGGTCACGTTCTTTGCAATGGTTGAAGTGAAAAGGAAAAAGGACTGTGGGGCTAAAGTATGAGAGAGAGAGAGAGATGACGGTGGTTTGATTTTGATCTGTTTTCCCTCTTCTTTCAAATGTTTATAGCTTATGTTTTAATTATTCTTTGCTAATTGCTCGTCCAGATTTTCATCTTTAAAATTCTGAATATTTCTTTGAAACTTAATTTCCATTTTTTTATAATAAAATATTACAATAATCAATATTTTCGACATCCACGGTTACATTGGTCTGTATGCAACTGAAAAATAAGGATATCATTATTTTATTACCAAGTTTTTCACTGTTTAAGGATTTCAATATTGACAAATTTGCACTATGAGTTTTTTTTTCATGATCACTTGTTGAATGAATTTTGAAAAGAAAAAAAACATGGAATCTGTATTTCGTTGAAGTGAGGAAGGAAGAAAGGGGCTTTTTTTTGCTTGTTTTCCACCAAAAAATATAAAGTGCAATCATTTGCTTTCCATGTACCTTTTGTCTTTCCAACTTATTTTTGGTTTCATTGTCAACTACAAATCTTATGTGACTTATTAGATAATCAGAATATATGTATTAGGTTTTGATTACTTCGGTGAATGCATTAAGCATCAATTTTTTAGTTAAAAAAAAAAAGGATATGGTTTTGAGGAAAAAAAAAGGGTATAACTGTTATGAATAATATTATGCTTTAGTGATGCCAAAAAGGCTCTAGACAGTTAAGCTGACATAAATTGATTTTTTTTTTTCTTTAAATTGATAAATTTTGGTGTCAAACGATGTAGGTGGATATATATAGTTGGTGAGTTGTTTTTCTTTTTTTCTCTATAACAAGATTTTAAAAAAAAAACCCCATCAAAATGGTTTATGGATTTGATAACATACAAAATAGAGGTTTAATGTTTTTTTTAGGTTACATGATAATAATTAGAGGGATTGATTATTATCTTCAAAATAATCAAACATAAACTTGAAATTACATTTTGAGAAAATACTTTTTTTTTATACACAATAATTAAGAAGAAACACACCAGCAAAATTTATTGCACCAACAACATTTAAAGTTGAATAAAAATAGTTTGAGCATACCAGAATGTGTCACCATTTTCCCATGGAATTTTTGCTCATTTATTAATGATATTATAGTTTTCGCAAATATACTTTAGAGATCACATATTGGCTCTGCAAAAACTTGATATATATTCAATGTGACTCTTCTTTTAGAGTATGCAAACTTTCAGATGAAAATTAAAGTATTTGAAAAGAGAAAATATTACACAAAATGTAATAACAATTTTAGTGACAAAATACTACTTGCAAACATTATATTTCCTCTTAATATTTTATGTAAGCAAGTTTATCGGTCTTCCAATTACTAAAATAAAAAATAAAAATTGCACAGCTAACAATTAAAAATCATCACCATATTGTGATTGTATAAGTTAATTAGCTTTTTAGAGAAATAAAAGGTTAATTTCAACTAATTAATTCCCAGAAAAACCATCATTTTCGATGAAATACAATAACCATACTATGATTAAATTGAATTCATCATTAATCCTTAATGTGATAAAAAAAATTATTGATTTATGTTTAAAATATTTCATTTTGAATGTCTCAACAGTTTTGATAAATATTTGAAACCAAAGTTGCCCAAAAAGTTGAGATCAAACAGTTGAAACCTGCAACTCAATAAATAAATTCTGATGATTGATTTTGAAGCAAATTGGACACAATTAATTAAAATTTAATTAGAGTAAATTAATCCTGTAATCCACATAAATAATATAGAGACAAGGTGGAATTGAATCGTGTGGTTGTCAAGCTAAAAATGTTGTTGGATTGTCTTCTTAGTTGTTGTAATGTGATTGATCAATAGTTTCAACTTGTCTTTCATGACTTTCTTGTACAACCAAAATTACTACATACATGGTTAACACATTCACAGTAGGACAAAGTTTGTGTTTCTTGTATTATTGCCATTTCTGAATTCAAATAATGACATAATTAGGATTTAATTGTGAAATCTCAAACATTAATTGGGATTGGCTTTTATCCATTATAATTCGACTTAGCACCCTAACCGTATAAATTTCATGTGATTATATAACTGTATTGATTTTAAGCCATAAATCAATTATTTTGGTTGGTTAGTACATGCTATGTTTCATGAATTCTACCTGATACACTATATATTGTCCATATTAACATTCATATATATATATATATATATATATATATATATATATATATATATATATATATGACTATTACAATTAATGCAACATTTACAAAATTAGTATAGATTTAGTATATATATTTAAATCATGAAAAGATGTGATCTTGTATATTAATTACTACAACACCATTCTAAAGCAATTTAAATATCTATTGCCAAATGATATTACACTTCAAAGGAAATTGAGGTATTTGTATGACGAAATAAACGCGTATATAAAAATTGTAATATTGTGTGAAATGTATCAATTCAAATAATGTGCAACATAAAATCTTTTAAATACTGCTGAATTTCATGAACAATGCCAACAAGGGCAAAACTTGATGAATAAATAAACAATTATAAAACAAAATAGAAGAGACCTCTATTTTAAGAAGTATCTTGAAAGTCGTTATCTGTTGGCAATTTTCCCAGCATCTTGTCTTGGGTCGGAGCTTAAATTGGCGCGAGGCGCAGCTCTGCCAGGTTTGAATCCGTGAGCGCAAAGCTACATAAGTATAAGACATTAAAGTTGCGCACTATGCACACTGGATATCCTTTTGGTGTAGCGGTAAGCACTTGATGGTCCCAACATTATTTCTTCAAATAATAAACCGTCACCTGAAATACTACATATATTCTTAAAACAGAGCTCAAAAATATGTTTTTCAAGTTGCCCGTTTATAAGTAGAATGAATAAGTTTGCAATTGCCCGTTTATATCCTTTTTTTACTACACAAAAATAGTAAATGTCATCAATTTTATGACTTTCTTTTAAAGCGTTGTTATTTTAGTGACACAAACAATTAAAACATTAGTAGGTTTATTCGAATAATGACACTTTTAAAAAGTGTCATTAAATTGGCAGAAATACTAACACCTTCTACCAAGAGTCGTTAACTTTTATCACTTACATACGCTTTTGAAAAAGTGTGGCTAATATCTTGTTTTTAACAATGTTTTTTAGTAGTGTTGTTAAATTAGCGTCATTAAAGATCCTTTTTCTTGCAAGTTTAAATATAATTTTAGTTCAAGTTTGGCTTAATTTAATAAGCAAAGCCAAATTATTGTTTGATAAGTTCAATTATCATTTAACAGATCGAACACAACTAAAGTCAAATAATATACTCATTTATCATTGTAAAAGGACATTTACAGTCAGAACTCAAGTTGCTCATAATCTCAATAATTCTCAAAATTTAAAGATAAAACACAAATAGTTCAAATGCAATTTCAAATCAATAAAGACTTAAGCTCAAATATGTATGAACAATACCATAAATATTTCTTCACATGCTTCTCATTATGCCAAACTTTGCAATGGATTAGGCAATACAAAAATTTCAAATTATTTTGCCAATTAAATTTTTTATTGGGACAACTAATTGCACACTCTTAATTAAAATTTATTATGGTACAAATAACGACACAAGCAATGATTCATATTAATCATGAGTTTAATGGTTGTATATTTCAACTACCACATTGAAGATCCATATTTCCACTTTAGCCAGCGTTAATCATGTAAACGAAACATAAGTACATGCATGTGTGGAGTTAAGAAAAATGTCACAAACCTACAAAAAAATTAAATAAACAAGTATATATCTTAGTCATTACCAGAATAATATTAATTTAGAGGATCCCTTTAATTAGGTGAATTATGTGAGAGACAAATGTCTAGTTATTGAATTTTGACAATAAGTCTAGTGATGAATTAATTAATAAATGAATATGCACACATTATTGTCCAACTGGTTGCGCAGTAGAGGACAAAGATACTTCACCAACTTGTAGTGGTAGGATATTAAGATCTTGCTTTTCTTTCTTTCTTTTGTTTTTTTTTTTTCTTCTTTTTTATTAGTGAAGATTTGACCTTGGAAATTGTAATATGTATTTACAAAACAAACTCAATATATACTTTTTCGAATAAATCGAAATGGACTAGATATCTACAAAACTAGCTAATAAACTTTTTTACTAATAGATATGGTGACATATTTAAATTTAAATTTGTGAAAACCTTAAACCGCGTTATAATTTTTCTTTAATATCCTTAATAAGACCATCTACTACACAATATTTTAAGAGTGACGCTTGCGTGTCTCGGAATTTTTTTTTTTTTTTTAAGGTATCCACATATATACCTTCAAGGTATCCATGAAATACATTTTGGATATCCACATATATACTTAAAGGTGTCCATGGAATATCTTTTCAGATATCACGTGTATACATATCATGAAATACCTTTTCTGGTATCCACATGTATACCTTGAAGATATCCATGAAATAGTATCCAGATGAAGGAAGGTATTCCATGGAATACTTTCAAGGTATTCAGATGAAGGAAGATATCCATGGAATACCTTGAAGGTATCTATGGATTTTAACCTTTAAGGTATTCATGGAATACCTTCAAGGTATCCAAATGAAGATGCGCGCGCGGCGTGAGCTCATGGGCGCGTGCAGTGTGGGCGCACGTCCAGGGCGCGCATGGGGCGCACGTGGACCCGGAGCGGGTTGGGAACACGAATCTAAGATCCGTGTCCCGGGAAGATATAAATTTTTGCCTATCTTTAAATATTGGTATGGACTATGATGTGCAGAGATATGGGGCAATTTTATTTGTAGCCACTTGTAGTAAAAATAAAATAAAATAAAATAAATCTAGCCACAATTTAACATTGATTATTTCTTAGTGAAATTTGTATATTTTTATCTTTTTTGTTCTTATCACCTACACTACTTCCTACTATTAAAATTAAAGTTATGTCATCCTATTATTTATAAACAGAATTGAGTCCTTAAATTTATATATGTTTGTATCATTTGAAGTCGAATTGTCTCAAACTATCAAAGTACCAATAGAATCAAGTTATTCAATTTTTATCAGTATGTACCATCAATGATATAATTTACCAAAATTACTAAAAGAAAACAAAAGTTAAAAAGCCACTAAAGAAAATTATTATAGAAGTTGGTTAAGAATGAGAGTTTCCAATAATTCAATTATTTTATTTTTTTCTATTATAATGGATCAGATTAACGAAAAAGAAGATTTCATGGGTCATATATAAAAAAGGCAAGCAGTATTAGTTGAAGGTTCCCATCATAGAGAACGTGGGAGATCCGTTATTTTCACACTGAAGGCAGCAAAATATTTATAAGATCTCAATATTCAAAGGATCATTTGATATATTGTGTGAGAAATCAATATTCCAATTTAATTCATTTAAACTAATCCATTATGGGTAACAAATATTTTTATTTTTTTATGTTGATTAAAAAGAACTTCTATCTATATTATGCTGTAAAGACTATATTGTCCTTATTACCCATTTTTCTTCCAATCGTCCACTTGCCACTCATGTTCCCCTACTATATTGTCACGAAAGAAATTTGTAGATTTAGAAACAAAATTATCTTTCATTAAATAGTAACAAAATAAAGACTATATAATGATTGAAAGGGATATATAAATTTATTACAACATTAGCATCAGAATATAACTTTTCGCTTAAATGTTAGATTTTCTATTTTAACTATTTTTTTTTTAAATAGGAAAGCGTTAGAAATCAAACGCAGTTTTGATGATACTCTTTCAAAGTTTAATATCAGTTTTCAATAAATATTTGCTTTTGAACTTTAATAATTTGTAGAATTTGCAAATTGTGAAGATTGCTTGATATCCTTTTAATGTGTTCCACATTAGAATATTAGAGACAAACTTTATCTTTATCACCAATTATTTATGCAGGTAATCTAGCTAGTCTCCAATTTTATATTAGAGACTATAATACATGTCACAAAATATAACAATTGGCATTTTTTTTAGTAATGGTTTTGTTTCGAATATGTCACTACTATTATACTTTAGAAACATATATTTTGTGATTGAATATGAATTTTTTCATTTATAATTTGTCATTTTACTTTATTGTGTGGTATACAATATAGTATTGTAATCGATGCAGCAGAAGTACGATACAATAGCATAAATCCGTTGATTCTAAGAATACCCGAAAGGTACGTAAATGAGATTAAAAATGATAATCCATTGATTCAAAAAATACTGGAAAACACCGATATAACACGAAATGGAATAACCCAATAAATTCTATTCAATAAGCAACTGCTTTACAATGTTTTTGAGACTCCTATTTATAATAGATAAACTAGAATTTTAGACGTGTAAACCCTAAAAGCTCGATCCTTTAAAAATTAATTAAAAGTTAAGTAAAGCCCTAAACTATATAAAATATAAATAATAATAAATAATTAAAGTACAATCTTATCTCCATCAGTAATGCAATCGTTGTCTCATCCTACTAAAGAATGCATTAGTACTTCAACTAAAACATGGATAAAAAAATTGCATTGTAACAAAGTTGGAAAATAACATCTCTCGTCTAATAGGGAGAAAAAAAAATTAACCCAGAAAAAAGAATATTCCAATATAATAATATAAAATCCATATTATTATAAAACAAATGTAGTTTTTTGAAGTAGCAACTATGGAAAAAAACAAAGTGAAAAGCAAACATATTTTATTTGTAGTTCTAAAGTCGACGAAAATGCACTCCTTTCATTTCAAAAGATAGGTTAAAGTACTGTATACATGTCTCTAATTAACATATACATATAATATTATTTCACATCAACTACCTAGATAAAGTATTTAATGATATGCCTTTGCATATCATTAAATACTTTATCTAGGTAGTTGATGTGAAATCCATATTAATGAAGAGATGGCGAAGGGCTTTAGAATGATATGGAACAAGTACGCTCCCCTAAAGGTTGTTGCTCACGCTTGGAGACTTCTTTAGAACCGATTACCAACCAAAGTTAATTTGCATAGAAGAAATATTCTCACTTAGGCCAATGACTTGCGATGCCCTATTTGTGGGATACATGATGAATCCGAGAGACATTTCTTCTTCGAGTGCGATGCTTCTCAAAAGGTATGGATGGAATGCTATAAGTGGCTTGGTGTCTCAACTGTTATCCATTCTAATCTCCTAATCAACTTGATCGCTCACTGTCATATTTTAAGGGGTAAGAGTTGGAAGAAAATGGCTGCATCCTATTGGCTTTGTGTAGTTTGGGTTTTATGGAAAAGTAGGAATGCTTTGATCTTTGGGGGAGAAGATTTTTCGATAGAAAAAATTGTTAATGAGATGAAAGCTAGACTTTGGAGTTGGATTTATGTAAAAGAGGTAGGTTGTACTAGATTTTCATTTAGAGATTGGTCGAATAATTTGAGACTAATCATAGGATGTTAGCTTGTTGTGTGATGTTTTGTCTTTTGGTATATCTTATACCATTCTTGTGGCTTTAATAAAAATTTCACTTTGACCGATAAAAAAAAAAAAATATGCAAAGGTATATGAAAATTAGAGGCAACTTGATCAATGATAACTATATTAACTACATTTTGTTAATATATGTAAAATTAATAATGGGTCAATTTTCATGGGATTGAGGGTTTATATATGTATATTTTAGTGCTGAAAAAGACAGCAAATAATGGTCATTGCATATCTGCATGATTGAGAAACCATCTATAAAAAAAAGTCAAATTATGGAGCAGTACTACTTACATTAAAAGCATCAAATTTACTGAAAAAAGTGAAAATTAAATTAAAATAATCTGAAAAAAGAAGAGATCTTCTTCTCTTGTAAAATGTGTGTAAGAACAAGATTATGTTCCCCACTCTATCAATAAGACAATTGCACACACATTGGTTGTATATATGTATTGACTATTGACTCTATTGGCTTTGTATGATTGACAAAGGCCTAACAGGTGTTTATTTTAAGATTATTATTTCTTTCCAAAATGATTATTTTGTGGGATCATGATTTGCAATTTTTTTTTTAAATATAATGATGGTATAAGTTGACAATTCACTATAGAACAATGAGACTCCTATCACATTGTACTAGGAAAGCAATTGATCATGTTGCGAAACACTACAAAATTAGTATTATAACATAATAATAAATAACATAAACATACAAAATGGTGGGTAATATTGTCATTTTATTAGACTTAATTATACTTTTTTTTTTATTTGAAGTGAACTAAGATTGTCAATGCTATTATAACGGGTTTTATAAGTTATATATTATTCCTATTATATTATCATTTATTATTATACAATGAAGTGATTAAAATTAGAATAAAATTTATGAATTATAGTCTATGAATATAATAGGAGAATCTTTGAATTGTTAAGACCTAGTGGTTTAATTTGGGAGGAAATTAATTTCTGGGTCCAATTTGAATTGTTCCAACCCATTAATAGCTGTAAGAAGACATACAGGCTCTACCATCCTACTTAATAAAGTGCCTCAATTATGGTACAATATTTATCCATTAAAAAAAATGTAAACTTTAAATTTCGTGGTTGTGCACGTATTTTCGTCAATTCTTTTATTTCATTAATAAACATTGTTTGTCTAGTTTAGTAAAATATGGGAACAATTTCACTGTACATGTCTTCATATGCAAATCTCGGAAAAAAAATCATAATGGTGATCAATAATCTCACAATTTAATCAATCATTATCATGTTTATCGACATATGAAATCATGATGTACTTTGTCAAAATTTAAATAATTGTCCCTACTAACCTTACAACTTAATTTTAGAAGATTTATTATGATGGTATTCACATAACCTAATCATGTCAATTCATTGAATTCAACATCATAACACTCGAAAAGGCAAACTGCAATTTGGACAATTAATAAGTGTTACTAATAATAATATTATTATGTGTGCTTATTACTTATTAGATTGTCAGGCGAATTGAGTATATAATTTGAAGGTCATTCGATTTACGTTCAATTTGCTTCTTTTTTTTTTTCTTTTTAACAAAGAATTTGTGATTTTTTTTCTTGAAATATAATAAATATTGAGCACTACAAACACCAAGGATTTGTAAGTTAAATTTCTTTGTTGCTTTGTCATGCTCCATAGTTTGATTGATTTGAAAAAAAAATAAAAATTTATATATATATATATATATTGAGCAATCGGTTGCACCCATACCCAATGATAGTTCTAATGCTATTTTATAGCAAGGCCACAAGAAATTAAAATTAAAGTTATTGTTTCAATCTTATATTTTATTTATCTTAATATCTATAATTTTAATATTAGTCATTGTATACACAACAAAAAATAATAAAATAAAATTGGAAAAGTGAAAAATAATATGAACAAAAAATAATGCGTGAGAATCAACCGCCAATACATACATTCTACATCCAATACTTTTTAGATTATCGGTTAACAAACTCCTTGGCTCAACCCTGTAATTATTTACATTTTCTACATTTTTTAATTAAGGACTTTAAGGACTTTTATGATGTGGTGAAAGTTGCTGCATTAATATAGGATTAATTATAATTTGTCATTTGGACTTGATTTGACTTGTATTTTATAAATTTTGATTCTTCGACTTTATCATATAAAGTTTAACCTTATGCATACATTGTATTAGACAAATCCTAACTATATACATATTAAAACATCAATGACAAAAAATTGTCTAACACCGTAAAATACATTAAATTTAATGTTTATATGGTAAAGTGGAACGATTCAAAGTTCATAATGAAAGATCAAATCACGTATAGTTCGGATGACACATTGTAATTAATCCATTAATATATTATAGAATTATCAATTTTCTTTGTGAGTTAAAATTCAGTAGCTACTCCAAATATTTTATTTTTTAATACAATTTATGTGTTTATCAAATTAAAATTGATAAAAGTACAGTTAATTAATTTGTAAAAATAAAATAAAAAATGATCGGAGATCCATATGAAGTTTCAAGCTGCAACATCATAGGGTGTTAGGGCGTTACAAATTTTGTGAAGCAAATTTAGATTATGGATATAACGTGGGCCCAAGACAAGCCCACTTAAGAAGAACCCAAGCCCACATCTATTCAATCTAATCATACTTACCACGTTTACAAAAAAAATTATACAAATTTATGCAAAACTTATCACTATTAACATTTAAAACCTTAAAACTTTAGCTACCTACAATATAGGAATTTTGACGGGAATCCTTTTTAGAATTAATTTGATTTTGTTTCAAATTTTAGATGATAATTCCATTGATTAAATCAAATAGAGTGAGTCTCTTTTGAGACGGTCTCACAAATTTTTATTGTATTACGTAAAACGGATCCATTCATTGTTCAATCATCCACAACTCAAATCCTACATTCACATGTTGTTTATAGGTGATGGGGCTCCATAACCGTCTCACATTAATTTTTGTAAATCAAATAAGGGTAACATTTAATCAAAATTTTATATTCCTTAAGTTTTAATAGAATTCTAAAATAACACATAAAATAAGATCGGAGTAAGTAACACATGCCAAATATAGAAAGACAATTTACGAGAGAAAATTCAATGTTTCTATTTGGAAGACTTTTGTGTTTTCTGTAGTTTTTTTTTTCTTTTTTTCTTTTTTACCTTAAATCAATTTTCATTTTAGTTGCTTCTTTTATTTTAAAATGTTTGGATTTTTGAGGATGCGATCTCTTGTAATAGAGGTGAGGAAAAGTCCTCCAACAATATAGATTTAAATCCTGGATCTCTTATAATAGATGTGAGGAAAAATCCCCAACAATGTAGATTTAAATTCTATATGGAGTAGATTTCCATTAAAATAGTGTGGAGGTTTGTCCTGAGATTTATATCATGTTGACTTTTTCTTATATATATTCAAATACATTTCTTGATTTACTCTACATTCGATATACAATCGCATGGAGAGTTCTTCATATCATCCTAAAATAATTTTAGGCAAAAACTTTTGTGCACAAGGTGCACAGATCCAAATTTATGCACAACAATACTATTATATTATATGAAGTAATACTATTATATTATATGAGTGATACTGTTATATTATATATAATTTTAACAGTATTACTCATATAATATAACCGTATTACTTCATATAATATAACAGTATTATTGTGTATAGATCTGGATTTGTGCACCTTGTGCACAGGAGTCTCACTCATAATTTTAACTAAAAGTTACTAGGTTTTTGTTGTTAAAAAAAAAAAAGTAATAGTGGAGAAATGGCACGTAGTACTAGGCCTGCCTTGGCGGGAATTCTCACTCATCTCATCTCCCAACTGTTTCTCTGCAAATTCAATCTCATCATCAAAATCTTCCACTCTATTGAAATTCGCACCCTTGTTGCTTTTATTGCATTTCCTGCAAATCATCAACTCTAGCATTTATACATCCATATCTCTCATCTCCACCTTCAATTCTTTGTATATTCTCCAATTTTATTCCAATGTTTATCACTTCATGTCTCATATAAGCTGCTTTCGAGGACTATTTTTATTTTAATTTAAAAAAAAAAGGTGAGATCAATGAAGTAGAAATGAAAGCCAATATTGTTGCATTAGTGCTTCTCTTTGCATTACTTGTTTCTACTTCAACTTTGGTTGAATCAACATCTCTTGGAGAGGAGAAAAGATCTAGAAGAACCTCAAGAAGTAGAGGCGGCAGAAGAGGCGGAAGAAGCGGCGGCGGCGCCCGTCGTGGCGGCAGAAGACCGGGAGGGTCGTCGTCAAATTGTGATCCTCTGTATTCATACCTATTTGGAAACTGTGGTCAATGGCCCTTTTCACGCAACTCTCCCAACAACCCTTTCCGACCAAGATCTCCGCCGTCTCGCCGCCCTGCTCCGCCGTCGCCGCTCATTCCATTGCCGCCGCCTCAAGTAGTAAATCCACCACCCGTAATGCCTCCTTCTCCACTAATACCCCTCCCGCCGCCGGTTGCTCCATCATCTCCGCCGCCAGTTCCTCCATCATCTCCGCCGCCGGCCTCCCCTCCGGCGGTACCATCGTCACCTCCGCCCCCCTTGGTTCCGTCCCCTCCGCCGCCCACTCCGCCACCGGCTCCACCACCGGAAATAATTCCTATAGTGTACCCGCCACCATTGGTTTCTTCGCCGCCGCCGTTGGTTGATCTTTCGCCGCCATCTCCGGATGAAGATCCAGGCTTTCCATGGCTAACGCCGCCCGACGCAAGCTCAGACTCTCCGCCGTCGGTGCCGGACTTGGTTTTTCCACCACCCTTACCAGAGTCTCCGCCGGAGTTCTCCTCGCCACCGGATGATGTATTTGTACCAGCACCACCACTTATCCCTATATTCACTCCACCGGAAACGCCGCCATTCTCATTTTTACCTCCTCCCATTCCAAATCCTCCGGCGACGGAGCCAGTGATCGAGACACCACAAATTCCAATCCCACAGGAACCGGTTATCTTCCCTCCGCCGGTTAATATAGATCCAGGGCAGACTCCGGTGGAGCCAATACCGTTCATAACAGCACCGCCTACGGTGGAAGAGCAACCGCCGCTTCCGTTCATAACAGCACCGCCTACAGTGGAGGAGCAACCCTTGCCTCCACCGCTTCCCTTCATTCCTCCACTTAATTAAGAGTTTCAAGCCATGATGTTTTTTGTAATTTGGTTGTATTTTCTTATTTGCTCTTATTTTCCTCCATGCATACCATCTTTGTTATAAACCTACTTGTAATCCCATCTTAATTTTACCACTCTTTTCATTGTAATAACTCTCCTTTTTTTCCTCCTAAATAAATTATGCACTTCGGGCCCTCTTACCAAAATCCATGTTTCACTTACAAATCTACCTTCTCTTGGATCAACAAACAATTTTCAATTTAATCCGATGTTAATTTTTAAATTCATATAACGTGTTTTGGGGTGTGTTACGTGGAATAGAGATTTTGGGTATTATAAGTTTATTTTTGTCCACAAATATAAAAGTAAACATAATTTCTATCAATTTTAATTATATGAACAAAAATATCCAATGAAATTTCACTAAAAAAATTAAATTAAACCGACAATTATTTAATTTTAGACGACATAACAATGGATTGTCGGTGTTATATGACACGAAATATAGCTCAACTTTAGGTGTTAAGCAACATAACAAATTTCCGTAACACAAGTATTTTACGATATAATTGTAGGTATTTCACAACATAATTTAACTGACCTCATTTGATCCTTTGGATGAACATGATTAACATCATTCATCCCTCACACACACACATAAATAAGATGCCAATACATTTTCTTTGCGATTATGATCATAATATTTCATTTGATTTATAATAATTTGAAAAAGAAGCCTCGAAACATATTCCACAATTCACACTACTGCAAACCCAAAAAATACAAAGTTTAGGAGACAACATACTGTTGAAGCTCTTTCATAAGATCGGAAATGGATGGCAAAATCTCACTGAAACAAAGATGTTAAATTCTCATTGTGGGAAGATCAGCTGTTAAAGATACGAACAAATCCTATCACAACCTCATTTACAGCACAGATTTAACTACAACAAAATTCTCTACTTCTATCTGATTACGCACTGTTGCGCTAATCTTTCTATCATAATACATAGAAGCACTAGTCTTTTTAAGTTTTAACATCTGAGCTATCGCGAAGACCAAGTTTTGAAAGAACAAGGCAGTAAGAATCCCAATCAGTTCTTCGCAGGTATTTTAGTAGCTTCTTCCTTCTCTGGACCATCGCTACGAGGCCCCTCCGAGAATGCTTATCCTACAAAAAAGAAGAGTGATGAAACATGTCCTGATTTTCAGTAAATTCTAGGTTATAAGAAAGCATCTAATCAGAACCAGAACATGCTACATTTCAGATTCATGAGAAAAAAGTTTGTGTTATGGCTATGAATGGTTCATCATGCTAGTGCTCTGGGTTTACATACAACTACATTGATCTTAGTAAAAGGATTACCTTCTTTTGTAGAACAGTTGAGAGATGCTTAATCTTTGTCGTCAGCTGAGCCACTGCAGAAAATGAAATAAAAGGCAAGTTTATCTTGTGATTTTCATAAAATATAGCACACACTGTCAATTGTTAAAGGTAAATACTACAGAACATGTGTTACGATATCCCACATCGGTTCCACATGAAAGTGTGGAAGGGTATATAAGTGAGAGTCAACCCTTTACCTTTGACCATGGTTTTGGGTTAAGTTAGGGCTCCCTTGCTTATATTCCTAACAACATGAGAGACTTGATTGAAAGTTCTTCAACAATAAGATCCACAAAGTTTGAATCTGAGATGTCAGGTTGTAATTTCTTCACTCCTATAGCTTGTTTGTAAGCTCCATTTCATGGAAATTTCTAAACTAGTTTCAAGAAAATTATGTGTCTCATGTCTTATTGAATAACAGAGTCAACACTTTTTTAACATCATCTAATATACCTATGATTAAACTAATTGCAGTACTATAAATGGTCAATTCTTGCGGGATTCAGTAATTATTGAAGCTGCATGCACAAAATCCATAATAATAATAATAGCTGAGCAAACTTTACCTTGAACACGAGCAGAACCACAATCTGACTCCGACATTTTAAATTCATCTCTTACTTTCTTAAGTTCCAACTTTAACTTCTCAGCAGATGACATATTGTCCGGATGAAAATACTGCAAAACATTAAGAAATATTAACTGAATGAATTTTCCACGGTATAATTCATTCGAAGGTGGTATATGCAGGGGGTATTATAAGCCATGTAAACAACAAGTAATGGCTCCACCAATTCGAAAGAGAAAGATTAATCTAACAAATCAAGACTTGCCTTCTCAACTAAGTGGTCCTGTGGATCTGACAACATATAGCTAGGGGTTCCGCCAAGCTGATTCAACATATCAAGTCTCTGCACTGTAACAGTTACTCTATCAATAAAATGCTCATACACAGGCATGTTACAGAGTATGCTTTCAATGTTGCTCATGCGATACCCAGATTGAAAACATGAATCAGCTCTAGATAAGTTTCAGCAAGATATTTCAAGCGTAAGCCTTTTGCTTTCTTAGTGCAGATATTTGATAAACCTTGGAGGGAGTTTTCAGCAATTGATTAGACAGGACAAACGCAAGAAATGATCGAAGCATACCCTACAATTGAAAACATGAATTTTATGTGCCATTGTGAATGAGGAAAAAAATAAACTTCTTTTGTCAGAGAGAGAAGAGAGATACTCATTAAGGTTTAAGTTTTAACCTCAAATCATTCCATTATTTAGTATATGCTCCATCTCATTAGTTCTGATTTACATTTCTACATTAAATATCTTTAGGTTTTTACAAGTCTTTACCATGTTCAGGTTCATTAAGTAAGAGTGATGTGTTCCCCATGAGCCCAATAGTCGATCTATTTTAAATAAGCCTGTGTTTATATAAGCTATCAAAACATCATGAAGCTAGAGTATCCACTAAACAGTCATAATCTACCATCACAATTATTTCTACATAGAACTGAGAGATGGTTGTTGCTTCCTTGTATCATTCATGTGTTTTCTGCACTAATTCTGCATACGATAATCTTAGAAAAATCAACAGCTCATTTAATGAATGATTGATTACTGGTATAGTTATTACACAAACTGACATTACACAGACACACAGAAAGCACATCAAGAAAATTGGAACTTATCATCAACTTCTTGATGCTCTGTCTAATTACACATTTTACATTTTCCTTAGATGAACAAATATTTATCTCAGCGTGAAACTCAAAGCTCTCTAGTCTCTAGTAATAGAAATTCACAAAATTTTGTTTTGAAACTTTGCAAAGCAGCAATTACAAGAGGTAAAACAATTGTTAATCAAATCAACAGGCAAATTCAACTCTACATTACAGAACAATGCCAACCAGAAAGCCATCAAAAATGGAAAACATTATCTCAATAAACAAACATTTATGCATAAGAGCTTACTCGTTTTGTTCCTCTTCTTCTCTATCTCAGCCTGAGACAACTGCTCTATTGTGTTTGTCAAGTCCCTGAACGAGACTCCAGCCACCCTCCCTTCACTTTCCTTCTCCTCAATTTCCCGCATCTTAGCAAGCCTCTCGTTCAATTCTTGCAATGAAAACCATTTCCCCTTCTTCTTCTCTGGTCTCAACATCTTCAGCTTTGTTCCCAAATCTGAATAATTATACATCCTCATTAACGCTGTGCTCATCGCTGATTTGCTACCGACACTCGAATTCCTCTCCTTCACCATAAAAGAGGGCAAATCAGCGCTTCCCCCAATGATCCTCGTGGACTCCAAACTCTCCCTAAACCGAGAGAGAGACATCTGATCACTTTTATTTTTCAGGTTGCTTCGCAAATTGACAAGGCTCTCTCTCATGTCATCGAACGAGCGGCCGGCTGGTGGTTTTACTGCGGAATTCTCAGATTCGTCATCCCTGGCGATGACATTTCTCTTGTAGAGCTCCTGAGGTGACACGTACTGACCGGAGGCGGACGACGGCGGAGGCGGGGCGGTGCGGCTGCGAAACTCGGCGAGGTTGCGGTGGATTTGTTCCAGAGAAGCGCTATTGGAAGGCGGAGGGGCCTTGCGGAAGGCTTGCGGGCGGTTCTGCGAAGGAGATTGTCGCTGCAGATTGGCTCTTACATCGTTGAAGTAGGATGAGAATGAAGGCTTCGACGCGGATTCGGATTCGGATTTGGGTGGAGGAACGTCGGAGGGGGGTACGGAGTCTGAGGAGGAGGAGAAGTGGTGGAACGTACATGGATGCGGTGGGAGCACATGGCGGCAATGGAGGAGGCGCTGTGTGATCGCCGTCATGAGCGGCGGCGATTGTGCGTTCCGACGGAGGTTTAAGGGATCGCGGTTAGGGTTTTAAGGAAGGGCCGCCGCCGAGCCGGAATGCGAGGATGCTACTAACATTTATTTTTTCTTCTTTATTATTCATCCACAACCCTTTTTTTTTTTTTTTCCTTAAATGTATACCCAATATAAATTAAACATGAATTTTGTTAATTTTTTACCTGTATTTTTTTAATTTGTTAATTTACTACTTTTATCTAAATACTATTAATTATATGATTAAAACCCTATCTGCGGCCTCTTGAAGCCTAAAGTGGTTGAATAGACTAAAATCCATGCAGCTCGCCTAATACTTAGGCACCAACTAACTCGACTTTTAGAACAATATAAATATGTTTGTTCTAGAACTTAAGTAATTTTTCGTATATTTGGATTTTGGATTTACGAAGATTTTGTGATAATGGATTTTGAAAATCTTGTGTTTGTTTTAGAATTTTGTAGTGCATAATTATATTTATGATGTCATTTCCATATCGGAAATTGTAGAAAATTTTCATATTATTTATTGAAATTTATAGAAAAAATGGAAAAAAATAGATATTTTTATTAAGATGTATAAAAATAAGTAAAATAGGATTGTAGTACTTTGTAGATCGCTATCAACATGAATTTAACTGAATCTATCTAAAATTCAAATGAGCCAAATTTAATCCAAACACATCCTAATAATATCTTAAACACAAATTCTCATAACAATGTTCCACCAATCTTTATATGTGGCTCTGAACCTCATCTTTTATATATATATATATATATATATATATAAATATAAAAAAGTAAGACCACATGTGCCACATGTCAATTATACAATTTTTCATATTAATTGTATTTCAATTTTAAAAACTAAATTTATAATAAATATAATTTTAAAGCTAATTAATGTGGTTATTGAATAATATCAATTTAATTAGGTTATAATATACATTAATAAATAATATATGAAATTTTAATTAAAATGTTAAAATAAGCTAGACTTCAAGTATAGAGCTCATTCATATATTTTAAATTTATTTAATTTTAAATTTTAAGAGAAAAAAAAATTCTAAAAAAATATAAAATAAAGGTGAGCTGATTAAAAATGATTATTGATAGTTTGATACTTATTACTAACAAAAGTAAATAGATTTTTGTGGTATGTGTTTTAAAATAAACTATGAAATTTATTTGAGAACTTTCGATTTTCATTTTGTTATCATTTAATTGGAAAGAAATTTGGTGTTATTCTAAATTTTAAAATCAATAAATAAAATTTTAAAAAAAGATTTCAATTTGTTTAAAATATTATTTATTTTTACATCTAATTAGAAATCTTTTATTTCAATAGTTAAACAATAAAGTCAAAATTATATTATATTTAGTATTAACTTATATGTTAGTTATAACATAGAATCATAAATATTTTTTCCAATATAATTAATATTTTTTTAATTTACTAAAATCAATATATTTAACCTGTGTCGTACACGGGCATTATGCTAGTATAAACAAGTCAATCAATACATGTTAACATATTAAAATAACCAAATTCAAACGGTATGATAAATATTACTCGTTATTTAATAAAATAATATTAAATGCGTTAAAGCAAAATTATTTATTATATGTTTAAATATTGTTTATCATTATACTTTAATATGTTACTTAATTCTTCAAAAAAATATTACTTAATTAGTATATGTTAAATATTATGTGTCATGTATATTGAAGTCCCACTTAGAATATTTTTAACAGTATCATTTATTATCTAAAAATATATTAACCATTACAATTTTAAAGTGTCATAATCTTAAAATTTATAACTTTGAATTAGACAAGTATTAGTTGATACAAAAATACTTCTTGTTTGTCGCTAAGAAATGCACAGTTTACAATTTTTCAATTATTCATGCATTTCAAATCCTAGAACTAAATTCATCCAACATAATGTAATATACATCTCGTGACACTTGTTAATTTTTTGATCGTCTACATGAAAAATAGTTTTAAAACAACTGACTTCTTAAATTAGAAAATAGAAACTTAAAATAAAGAGAATAACTATTATTTTTTAAAATATACAGAGCACATATCATAAGTAAAATCAGAATTCAATATTGAAGAGGACAAAACTTTTTTTTGGGTGATCTTATAACTAGCTCGTTTGCTTAGGTATTTTCCTGGTCCATGTAAACTTCAAACTTGCCCTACAATAAGTTTAATTTAAAAATAAGCGCCTTTTCTTTTCCACAAAAAGAAAATTTAATTTTTAAATAAGCAGTTTGACTTTTTCTCTCTTATGTCAAAGCAGATTCCCCTTTTTCTTGTTCTTTTTTCTTGTTGTCTTCTAGTCCATAAAAAAATAGAGAATGACACTACATGACCAAGTCAATTTTTCTGAATTTATGTTATATTATAATATATATATATATATATATATATATATATATGACAAAAACTTATGTGCACCAGTTGCACCGTGCAATTCGTACTTTTATGTTATAAATGTAGTACCTTTATGTTATAAATATAACACCTTTATGCATGTTCATTTTAAAAGTTACAAATATTTGTACATAAATGTACTACATTTATAACATAAAGGTCTTTCGTGCAACTCTATGCACCAGTTGCATGGAAGTGATATATATATATATATATATATATATATATATATATATATCTTATTTCTTCACTAAAATAGCTAGATAATATACTATTTCATGATAACGATAAATACTTCATCTTATATTCATATTACTTATCTTTTTAAATGTTGGATTCTCTTATAAATTAATTGTTGTTTATCCAACTTATTATCCAATAATATCTTGACAACTTTTCCATAAAAATCACACATGTTCCTACTCAAACAACACATGAATTTTTCAGGCTAAAATTAGCTAGGCAATTGATTGCATAAAGCTTTATTAGTCATTTTGTTAATGTATCTTGATTTTTTTAATACTCTAGTAAAGGTTATTGATTATTACGAATCAGAGTGAGTTGTTATTAAATATATCCCAAAAGATAGTGAAAATTATTGAGTTTGAAATAAATGTGCTATAATAAATAGCATATTGATGAGTCAAATTCAATAACAAATGGAAGCTAGCATTGTTCAATTTTATTGGTTGTCATCCAGTTGAATCCTATTCAATTATTTTGTTTTATTGAGCGAATGAGCGCACAACCACAATATTTGAAAAAGAAATCATATATTAATTATATTATAATATGTGATGAAATATTAATTACGAAAGAGGTATTATTGTTTGATCAATCGATATCTTTTTTACCAAGATAATAATTAAAAAAGAGGAGTTATTATTTTGAACATACTTTATATCCGTTTTAGTGAGTAACTTGATTGTAGATTCTTGATGAGTGATTAAAGTTCACATTCTCATGTTGGCTAAAAGGATTTTGTTTTCTTCTTGAAATAGTAACCCACTATCTAGATTGGAATACGAGATCTAGTGACTATAATAATAATAATAATAATAATAATAATAATAAAAAATAACTTTTACTACTGAAAAGGTATTTGAACGCGTTTATAATTTGTTTTAGAACATATTAGCAATGTACCTCCTACAACATCTAATAACTTTAAGTTTTTTTATAACATAATGTTTTATCTCAACATTAAATATATAATGTTTTTTACATTTATATTAACAAAAAAAAAAAAGTTTCAATACTTTTTAAAAAATTTATATCGTTTTAAATAATTATATTTGATAGTATTAATAATTTAAAATAGAAACAATAACATATAAATATGTATAATGAATAGAGTACCGCCTCTATGACTCTTTCTCAATAATTGTGAGAATGATGCATTTTTTGCCCATCAGTATCTATCACAAAATTCTAAATATAGGTTATTTTGCTTACACGTGAAGTGATATAAATCCCTACAAAATTTAATTCCTTGTGCAAAAAACAAGACACTATTTTTTTTAGAGACAAACTAAATTTCTTTCCTTTTTAGCCATTTTTTATTTTTTTTGTCTCTATAGGTTTTCGATCGGTACTGTGGAGTATTAAAATATAATGAATTTGAATGATATAAGTTGATATTGATAAAACTATCGACTTATATTAATTTCTTTGCTTTTATAATTTCATGTACGTGAACTTTTGGAACCTTTTAATTAATTATTTAGAAACTAAATCAAACCACAACAGTAAATTACAAATTCAGTTTCACCATGAGAATTTTCATCCTAGAGATATATAAGCCACATTATTACATGTCAAAGTTTACCCCAAAAAAAAGAAAAGAAAGAATCATTTTAGGGGAGATTGTTAAACATTTTATAATTATGGTTTTATGATACTAGTAATTTTGGTTTACTATCATTTCATAAAATGATAGTAAAACAAAATTACAAGCATAAAGATGTATTTATTCAATATAGGAACCACTGAGAAAATAAAATAAAATCTAAGTATGCCCATTTCCTAAATTCAGTGATTTGATACCATGATTATGATTATTGGGAAAGCTATGAAAGTCCAAAAGTAGAGTTTATATATGGTGGCCCAAATATTAGATAGTACTTCACATCCAATATACCTGCAGTCACCCAGGGTCCCCACGTAGACCAACTTTGCCTATAATAGTAAACCTACTTTTCTCATCAATAAATTAATTAATTAATCTACTTTCCTTATAAAAATCAAAATTAAAATATAAATAAGAAGAAGTTACATCTAGTCTATCACATAAAACTCATCGAAATGTAGCATATGTAAAAGTATCATTGACTTCATAAATATTAATCCAACTTTTTTGCTTAATTGTTTTGTAACATTTTGAGTCGTCAATAATTTTACAATAGCGTTTCAAAATTTTGTCAAATAAATCAAAAAAAATTAAAAATTAGGAAAATATTATCGGCTAAATTTCTGTTAATTTTTGCTGACGTGGTGGCGAAAAGTTAAAACTTGTACGGTTGTACCTAACTGTTCAACCTAGCAAATTTTCTATTTTTTCTTTTACAATTTTAGAACAACTATTGAAATTTGTTTAAATATTGAAATTTATAAAACTAAACTTTCTTTTAGATATCAAATTAAAATAAAACTATGTTCTTTTTTTTAATATATAAATAAATTCCAGTTTGCATGTATAATACTCATGAAATATAAGTACATATGTAAAATAAATAAATTTGATAAACTTAGTTCAAAATGAAAATTAATGAATTTCAAATTTATATTTATATAAACTGTTGACGCCAGATTTTGTCTAAGCCAAAATCCTAGCCAAACACCCAAAATATCGATTCAGCTCAAATAAATCGAACCGAATAAAAAGTATAAAAATCAAATAAAGTAAGAAAACACTGCGCCCGGTGCCTACTCGAGTAAATTTGTTCGGCTTATTCTAGCCGGTCAATTTTGGCCAGACAAAGCGTTTTTTATATAAAGTTGAGAGCAAAAAACTCTCTAATTGCTTGAATACAATGATGTCAGAACTAGAATTTCATCTCATTCAATGATAATTGAGGCCCTATTTATAGACTAAATGTAATGATATGAAACTTGGGGAATAAAAATCGGGTTAAAATCTATCTAAATCGGATATGGTTTGATCTTAATTTGTTTCCTTCCTTGAAGACTAATCCTTGAAATAAACTAAGTCTTTTCTTCTCATCTTGTGACGATGACCCTGATTTCTGGCCTTCTGTTTGATCTCTAGAAATGACCTGGCCATGGATCCCTAGAAATGACCTGGCCGGTTTGGTCTCCGCCCAGGCAACTCTCTGGCCTTCTGGTCAGTCCGATCTTCTCCCGAGCCGACTCTGGTCTCCTGGCCTTCTGGTATCTCTCGAGCCAGCTCTGGCCTTCTGGTCTTCTCTCGAGCCGGTTCTGACCTTCTATTTGATCTACAAAAATACCTTGAGTAATAACACTTCTAGACCACACCAACTATAGTACCTGAACTCAGATCAATCGTGAGTCAAACCTAGTAGCCAGATGGATATAGCCACGGACCCGTCTGGCCGGGTCGATACCCGCCGGCTCGGTCTTGGCCAGGTTGGCCCTCGGTGGATCGGCGCCTGGTCGGGTCGCTTTGGTAGGGGCCCAACATAAACACCATGAATAGATTTATCAACATGAATTTGAAAATTTTCTTCAAATCGCTCAATTCAAACACAACTTAAAAGAATTTCATAAACAACGAGTGAGAAAATTTATTGTGAGAGCTATTGAAGATTAATAACTCAAAACACATCAATATGAATGATTGGTCATATCATTCAAGACCATATTTTTACTACATAATAGTTTTTTGGGTTAAATGCAAAAGTCAATGTTTCACTTTGTAATCTAAACTTTTTTATTTATTCGACTATAACCTTGAAGTTTTGAAATTTATCAAAATGCAACCTAAATAATTTCTCTGGCACATGATTTAATTTTTCACTTTGCTACCTAAACTTGTATATTTTTTTTTTATCTAATTGCAATCTCTCTGATTTAGGATACATTTTGCTAAATTTCAAAATTTGAGGTTGCAATTTGATTAAAGAAAATGTTGTAAAGTGAAATATAGGATATATATATATATATCATATGTGAGTCACATGATTTACACTTTGTCAAAAACATAGTCGGAAAAGTGATTTATCTTGCAATCGGACAAACTACAAAACTTCAAGGCTGCATTTAGATAAAAAAGAAAGTTTAGGTTGCAAATTGAAAAACGATCATACTTTAAATTGATTTTTTGCATTTAACCTTAGTTTTTATTCTATTTGCAATATTGCGGTACTTTATTGCAATTGATATTATCAGTCTTGTTACTCTACCCATTGTGGACATATTAACTTGTGCATACTTATTAATTTCATTTTTAATATAATTAAAGGATAAGATTATTACATGTTTATCATTTTCTATTGATATTATACGTCTGTATATAATATCAATAGTTTGATTGTAATATTAAAAAAAAACAATTAAAGATAATACAAAATAGTATGTATAAGACCTCAATTTTTTTAATCTCGAATTTAATTAACTCCCCAACTAATAAAAGGCACAAAAAATAAGACCTCAAAATACGGTCGTGCATTATTTTGCAGTGATATTAGTATATTTTTTTGAGGAAAAATGATATTTGTATATTTATATTTAAATAGTATGAAATTTCATGGAAATCTTCTCGTCATAATAGTCCTCCTTCCATACATGACTTCTTCAATCCAGATACGATTTTAGTTTTCTGTCAAAATAGTAAGACTGTGGTTTGTAAATATACAAACAATCTAGTTTCAAATTATATTTTAAAAGAAATATAGGACTTCAATTATATTCCTTGAGTAAATAATAAGCTTCACATAAAGGAATTAAATCACTCAAAGGACACTTTAGGCCGTTTGAATTCCCCCTTCTTCTTTTTTCTTCATATTACCACACACTAAAAGATAAATAATTATTCTTTTATCTAAAAAATTTAATAGTTATAGCTGACTTTATGTTCTATACTTTAGTGGGAAAATGAATGCCATTTTCCTTCTACTATTTGAGGCAAATCCCCTTTGGACTTTTTTCTTTTTCAAGAAAAAGCCAAAATTAGTAGATTTAGTATTATGTTTGAATATTAAGGGGTGAATGTCAAATATTTTTTTTTTATAAAATAGTATTGTTTTTTACGAGATGATCAATAAATTCTTAAGTTACTTTTTACTTTATGAATTATTGATTGGTGGATGAATCATTATAGTAACGACTCATTTCATAAAATTAAAATTTTATATTGTTAAATGTTTTAGCACATAATGTGGAGGTGTAATTACATATTCCTCTAAAATCAAACATTATAATCCGTTTTTAATTAATTTCCTAAGGGGTGGGGTCTTGGTTACAAAATATTACTTTAAAAAAAGGTAAAAATGAGGAATCTTCATCATCAATCACATGCTACTTTGAATGTAAGTAATGATTCTTGAAAAATGCAACATTATCTGTAATAATCTCTATTCCAAATACTCAAGATAGAGCATTCAAATGGAACAAACTTTATTCAAATCAAGAATGGAGCCAACAAAATCAGGTTTCCAGATGACACTAATTAGATCCTTTCTTTATTTAAGGAATATCATCTTAAACAAATTTATATATATGTAGAATTTTATCAAACTTTAAAGGGCATACATTAATTGAATACTGAGTAATAGTAAACTCATCTTATTAGAGTGACAAATTAATAATAATAATGATTCCTTCGTAGTGGTCCATCCATCTTTCAAATGGTTTGAAAAAAATTTCCTTATATATTCAAAATAAAGCTCTTCCCTACCAAACTATGTTAGAAATCTCTATTCATATCCAAGCTTGAAGCCCCATAAGATATTTTTATTTTTGCTTCATTTTTAATCTTTGTTAGTTTATAAACAATACATATTATAATGATATGGTTTGAGTTTATATGGTATGATCATATAGTATAAGATAATGCAATAGACCTAAATTACAATTGATGATACATAAAGAAGAATGTATTTTAAATTAAATAATTAAAATGAAAATGGGTACCAAATTATACATCAAACCAAGAAGCAACACCAAGCATGGTTTGTATACATTTAACTTGCATAATAGAAACTCCATGTCCAAATCTAATTTTATTTGTCACAAATCTAATTGACTGACAAAGGAAACGAGATATATGGAATAATTAATTTGAAAATGGTGTAAGTTAGTGGGTGAATTAGGATTGACCTAGATCTAAGTGGAATTGCCTAAAATAACCTTAGATATAAAAGAGTCACGATCTAATGGTTGTGTGTGGATAGAGTAGAGGCAGAGGTACAACAAGTGTAAGTTTGGAGCATGATAAAATAGTAGCTGATCATGCCACATCTTCTAGATGGGTCCCATTCTTGCAACAGTGACAAATTAAATTTTAAATCTTAAAAATAAAAATCGAAACTAAATTTAAAAAAGAAAAAGAAAATAAAAATAAAAATGATGAGCCCATCCGTTCATTACTCCATTTACACCATCACCCCCCCCCCCCACCCCACACACACACAACACAAGGAGTTGTCTATAAGCATCTTCTCCACAAAAGCACGCATATAAATATATTAATATATTATAGATATATGTATATGTATATAAAAGACACTCATGTCATACCTCTCCCATTTATTATTGTTACTATAAATAATTTATAACTCATAACTCACCCTCGATATTGTCTTTGCCACCACCATTCCTATTTCCCTTTTCCATCTCTCCCAAACAAAACCCTTCTTTCTCTCTCTAGAGCCGAACAGCCATGAGTGGCGCCGACGACGACTGGGTGAAAGCCGCCATGACAGACGACGCGATGGTGGCGGAGCTATTGCTGCGGCTACGCCACGCTCCGCCGCCGCCGAAGCCGGCAGTCTTCCCGCTCGAGTGGAGCGTCCGTCAACGCAGGTCGAAATCCGTGTCAGTTAACAACCGCCCGAAGAAACCGGCCCACAGAGCCAGCCCCACCACGCCGCTCTCGTGGAGCGGCGCCACCTCCTTCAGCGGCGGCTCGGCCGGTGCCGGAGGCGGCGGTTCCGAAGAGTCCAGTCGACCGATGCCCTTCAAACTCTCCTCCGCTACAAGATCTAAGGTTTGTTTTTTCAAAACGTTAATAATCTCATCTCATCTCGTCTCGTTTCGTCTCGTCTGATCGTACTATCGTACGTACAGTATACACACATAGGCACACATGAACACGACTAATTTTCTAGTGGCCGGCGGTGGTGGTCGGCGGCGGCGGCGTATTTTCTTTTAGAGTCTGGTGTGTGTTGTCATTCGATAACGTCTGTCGAATTGACAAGAATATCCCTTCCGAATTTGGATATTTACTGGCACGGAATCAGATTCAGCCATTGGAGCCCATCGTGTGCTTCTTCTCGCCAGTTTCGTTTCTTTTCTTTCCTTTCTTTTTCAGTTTTTCAAACTGACAACAATACCCCTCCCTCTTCTGCATGGCTGACAACCAAATCCGAGGATATTTCAGTCATATCGCTGATCTGAATCCGTCGTCGGTGTGTTGACGGTAATGCCCCCGTCCACCACTGATTTTCCCAAATCTTGTTTAGAAATTAATGTCCAAAAAAAGAATTAAAATAAAATAAAATCTGACTATATTTCATTTCATGGAATGACTTATCACGTTTTATTTCTCACCATTTTCCAGCTCTGGTTCCTTGTGGTCCAATTAGCCCCACTGAAAAGACCAAAACCGCCCTCGGTTCGAAGGGCACATTCGTCATTTCCGTACGTTTGTTGAACAGCCTCCAAAGTCAAAAGTTAGGGTCCTGGGCCTACTACCGGCATGTAGAATGGAAAATCGCATTTAATTTAATTTAATTTTAATTAAATTAGTTAGCATGCAGGGAGAAGGAAAATAATTAGTGGGTTTAGTGGGAGGGGTATTTTGGTCAAAGGAGGAAGCGGTGGCGTGTTTTCGTGGCAAACGAAATGGGTCTGTGTTTGGATTGGTAATTGGTGGAGCGTTGCCAGTGGTTGTTAAATT
The DNA here is from genome assembly GCA_946896805.1 of Scutellaria galericulata. Taxonomy (NCBI): domain Eukaryota; kingdom Viridiplantae; phylum Streptophyta; class Magnoliopsida; order Lamiales; family Lamiaceae; genus Scutellaria; species Scutellaria galericulata. The sequence continues at coordinate 13,708,089 of OX335797.1, forward strand.
AGTAATTAATTATTTAATGGGGCGAAATCCGGTGTGGTAGGGAGCAATTAAGGTTAAGATGCACCCGCTAGTATCTAGTTATGTACCTACTTACATTTTACATATGCTTGTCTCTATCCCACGATCATATGATGCCAATTGTGAACAACATTAGCGTGAATTCCGAGGCACCTCAAAGCTGTACTTGTACCTTGTTTTTCTTTTCTTTTCTTATTTGCTGATTAATCGAAGAGCCTACATCAAACATGCGCACACGCACGTGTTTTTTTTTTTTTTTCCTTTTTCCTAATATAAGAGGGTTGTACTTGAGCAAGTGCAGGTTGTGTGTATACATGTAAATATGGGAGATTAACTTTTTTTTTTTTTTTTTTTGGGATAAAGATGGGAAATTACTTCTTAGTTTTTTAATCCGTGTAAAAGGGTGAAAAGGGGGTTGTTTTGGTCTGTGATTTTCATGCATGACAGAGTGTTGACATGGATTATGACTGTTACTGTTGATTAAATATTCTTCCTTTCGGTGGGTCCAAGAAAGATTGATTTTTTCTTCAGTTTTATGGATTTTGAAAATATTATGTGTAATATTTTTTGGTTATACACGGAATACCATTTGTAGAAAGTGTCATTTGGTGCAATATGTGTGGGAACTGGAAAATGGATTGAATGGTTGGAAATGGTGGGGGTAGGGGACCATTTTTTTGTCATCAAATTATTGTTTTTATCCCATAATAATATTGACTAATCAACTTCTTCAACTAACTCTTGTTTTATATTTCCCTCTCTTTGCACCCTTCCATTCTTTGTAAATGGTCTTTGTACCTTATCATTTGATATTGTGGTATTCTTTTTCGGTTATTGATGAAGCATCATCTGCCTGTTAATTGTTAGTCATTATAAGGGCCGTATGAATTTTTTATATATTTTTTTAAATCATTGGTACTTAAAATGTATTTCCAATGTATTGCCAAATGGAAAATGCATCGACCCTGAGCTGCTCCTCCTTCTCTGTTGCAGGTTAACACTGATGGCGAAAAAACCAACTCCAAGAGGTCAAGAAAGAAGAAGGTGAATATATTAGGTCTATTGAGTTTTATAAGGAAATAATACCTTCAAAGTGACCTTGGAGAAATAATTTTATCGTGGCTGATTTCTGTGCTCTATGTTTGTTTATTTACAGACCCTGGCAGAACTCAAAGACGAAGAGAATTTGCTCTTGAAGGAAAGAAGAGAGCTGAAAAGGGTACTCTAATTTTTCATCTATGAGATGAGACAAATACATTTTCTTGCTATTAGTTTCTCAAATATTGCCACCGTGCTAACACCTGTTCTTCTCAGGAAATGTTAGCCATACGGATGAACTTGGAGAGTCTAAGGGCTAGAAATGTAAACTTTAAGAGAATGAAGGTAATACTATAGGCCCATTTTTCTTTCTGCTTTGTGCACCCTTGATATATTATTATTGTGTTATTTATTGATATCCTGTGGAATTGAAATCGACCCCAGTTCATTAAGGTGGATGAAATGTAACTAGTTTTATTTGACTATTTAAAACATATACTGGATTTTGTTATATATCTGTTGTGGCTTTCTCAAGCTGTGAATGATATCAGCTTAAGATCGCTGATTTTCACTCACTCGACCTTAACCATCATGCTTTCTATTCAAAAACTTGGATAAATGTGCATTCTCATGCAGTTTTAGCTTGATCTCATGTTGATGAAGTATGGAAAGTCAATGTTTGTATCAAAATGATGTTATTGGGGACTTTTCTTCTACATATCTCTACTTGAATACAAAGTTGAACACATTGCTTGACTATGAAGGGCCAATCATAGTTCTGTTACTTGATATGCATTCATTGCATTGTATGATGGTATGTCTTATCTTGACTGTGTTTTCTATCTACTGTACAGATTGAAATGCAACCCCGTTTGGCCTCAGAATCGACAACAACAGTGGAGGAATCAGTTTCTGGTCAACCTCAACAGGACTCACCAGCTTCTCATCCTCCCATGACTCCAGTTATCTCCTGTAACGATGCTCCAGTACCTTCAAATGCTTGTCCCGATGAAAATGCTGACATGGCATCCGATTCTATGTTCATCCTTCCGGATCTAAACATTCTGTTCAACGAGCCCACCTCTGATAGGATTTGCGGGATCAGCTAGAACATCAAGCAGAAAATCTGTTGTCAGAGTATAACATTAAAAACACCTATACTATATAAGGGCTAACCTTTCTATAGCAATCGAAGCTACATGATAGAACCAACACGTCCCAATTGAACTTGCAGTTGTTAAGGTACTGCTGCTAGTTGGGATCTATTCTTTTTTGTTTATTTCTGAAGAATGGAAGTTCTGAGGGCTAGTTTAGAGATCCTAACGATGTTAGATTAAGCCACATATTTTTTTTCATTTATTCAAAGTTTCTTAATTGTGTAGTTTCTTTGTGGTCTCAGATGAGTATCTTGTATTATTCCCTTTCTGGAATTTTGTACCAGGAATTAAGATGTAACTGTGTTATATTGTTATGTAAGAGACGTACAAATATCATTTCCTCAAAGGAAATACTTCGACAGACGTTCTCTTTTGTTCTTTCTACTTGACATTTCTTTTAGTGAAAATAGGTGAAATAGCCACTTTTTAGTCATTTTTACCAAGTTGTAACTTACACTACCATTTACTACTAAATGTCCTTGATGATATGATCCACTTCTTTTATAATTTTATTCTCATTTTCTCAACGTGGCATCATGTGTCTTACATCTTGACCAAGAAGCATGTTATAAAGAAACAAAATTAATTCACTAAAACATCAATTTTACTCATCGCAATAGATCTACCCTTGTGCAACAGTTTCATATGTAGGGATGAAGATCAAAGAATATTAAATTCCAAAATAGATAAGGGTATTTCAGGGATATATTGCTAAAATTATAGTATAATTTACAAAATGTCGAAAACAATTGAAAAGTTACAAGTTACATAAAATAACTATTTTAAAATTCTCTTTCTTTCTTTTATTGTGTATTCTTATCACACGGGTTTTCTTTATGGAGAAAAAAACTTGACAGTATTCCAGTATACTTATTTTATTGGTCTACTTAATAATTATTTCTCATAAAAAAATGATTGTGGCATGAAACAGCCCCACGTAACATATGATATATTTAATTATATTTATGTATACAAATTACAGCAATTCAGATATAAATTTGAGGTAACTCAGTTTGTCTAACTTTTCTCGGACAAGAATAGACAGAATGATCAACGCAAGCCATATCTGTTTCCATACTGCTTACATTTGAAGCCCATTTTCGGATTAATTTGTCTACATTTGGACATGGATAGGATCACATTTTGTACGCATGCAATTGTCGTTTAATTGAATATATCTTGTTTTCAATTATTTGTTTTTTTAAAATTGTATTTTAAAATTATATAATTATCGTTTCTAGCTAAAATTTAGGAATTCGAAATAATGTTTTTCTCAAATTAGCTTAAGGATATACTAGTAAAAAAATGTTACATTTTTGAAAAACATTGTAAAACAACACTTAAATGAGATCAAACAAATTATGATCAATGAAATGGGAACAAAAAAATTATATTATAAAATAAATAGTAAATGTTAGAGGGGGCGGGCGGCCCTAAATAGTAACTTAGTAAGTAGTTGTAGCCTTGAGTTGGCATACATCAATGTGTAGTGTAGTAACTCCAACATGACCGTTATTTGTATATAGTTACAAAGTTATTAACAATTCTTATAAATATTGAATAATTGTTATTATGTTAGTCTAATAGTAAAAGAGAAACCCACATCTTATGATGTTTTTCTATTCGTACAATTTTCACCAATTTAGTAGAAAAGTCGAAATTAGTTCACGAGTAAAGTATGGGACACAAAAGACAAAAATAAATGATAAATTTTATTGCAAGGGTATGATGGATTTTGACAATACAAACACACCTTATGTATTGTTTGTACCTAGAGTAGGGCTTACAAGCTTATATCTAAATCGAGTTCATTTACATATTGATACTTAGAAAACTCATAAAAATACCATACAATGACTTATTACTTGTGCAAAAAATCCTTCAAGCCTAAATTTTATTCAAAATATGCGATCGCAAGCATATTCGATGTATGATAGTGGCTAAAGTTTATTGGACTTATTAATTTTTTTTTTTTTTTTTTGAAATGTGAGGTGTTAAAATGACAAATTTAATCCAAATTTCCGAAAAAAAGTTATAACATATAATAGGTAGTAATTTTAGATTTTTTCTGACAAATTCAAATGCAAACTTCAATATTTCGCATTTTTAAGGAACGAAGAGTTGTATTGAAATAAAGAACTTGACATGAGCCATTATAGTGGGCCAATAATAAAAGCCCATAAACAGAACCGAAGGGAGAAATAACAAAAGCCCACAAACTGGTACATGTTTCCCACATCGGAATATGTTAGAATTATGTACATATTTATATATAGCAGCATCCTTTAAGTATTGTCCCCTCGGGGACATCCGATAAAATTGGAACGATACAGAGAATCGAGAAATGGTCCAAATTTTTTTTCTTTTTAATTTCTGTCAATTTTTTTTTGTTTCTTGTTTATTTAAAACTCTTGAAAACAATCTTCAAAAAGAGATAATAAGAAATCCATCAATTAAATTAAATAATCAATATCTTATTGATAGTTTTTTTCGAGTGAAATTTGTTAGTGTAAATTAAAAAAAAAAAATTCCGACCTGCCGGATTCGAACCAGCGACCTAAGGATTAAGCTGCAAACATACTACAGTCCTCCGCTCTACCAACTGAGCTAAGGTCGGTTATTAGTTTTTTTACTGAATTTTAATTATATTACATAAACCATTTCACATATTTAATTCTACCCAATTTTAGAGGGTGAAAATAAAATTAGGCATCAAGTTAGTAGTATGCATGTATTCTTAATTTGGACATGTGGGGAATGACCGTTCCTTCCATTTGTTTACTAGGTAACTATGTGAAAAGATTTACACAGTTTATGTAAGTTCAAATTCGACAATTGTTTAATGATTTCTATCAAACTTAATAACATGAATACTTCTTTGAGTACCAATTAATACACAACATTTCAATGAGTCATAAATCACTTTATCATTACATCATTAATCGCTTCAAGTTGAAAAATTAAATAATGGGAAGATACTGATCAAATCAGAAACAGAGGAAAAAAAATTAAAAAAATCTACAAACTAACTTTAAAGACTGACATATGATGATATGAAGAGTGAGGAGATCAAAAGAGAGGAGGTACAATTAATACTGTGTTTGTCTGTTGATTCTGTAATTAACAGCAATTAAAGTTATTCGTTTTCAGCTCATCAGATCAGATTTCTGTGTTTTAAGTACACAACTAAGCAATTAATATTACAAATAAGTTATTACACAAAAAGTTGGTAATAAACTAGGATCAGCAGATATCTATGCACCATTTCATTAATTTCTTAGTATATTTATCAATCTTCCCTTGTGCTTGTTGGACATATATAATCACTTTCCCACTCAAAAGTGTAATCAGTTATAAATTATGTTGTCAGAATATTCAGTTCAAAGTTAAAAGAATGTGAAGTTTAATTAATGGGTTTTCACACCAATTCTTGGGAGCTTCTTTTTTCTACCCTACTTGAAAAGCTGACACAGTACCATTATATTTGGCGATTCACTGTAGATATATGTTATCACAGATCTTGTGTAAATTAAGTTAAATTTATCGCATCTTACATTCTTGATCTTACGAGACCAACGATGTTGGATGACAATATTAACTAGTAGATACGAGATAGTCTCATCGAGGCACTTCCAAAGAAATTATAGTCATGACACTGCAATTAGTTAGGTATAAAAAAATGAGGTTGATGTTGAATTGAATTTTTTTTTAAACTTAGGATTATCATTATTACAATAAAAGTTTGTGCTATAGTTGACATTAATCTAAAATTTGTGATTTCTTTATATAAATAAGGTGTACATGTTATGCTTATGAGAGTTAATTTCAATTTTTGATAATTACGTATTCGTTTAATTTCCAATTTTCGTTTTCTATGTTTTAATTTTTTTTTTCTAATTTTGGTCGTAGTTTTCAAAATCATTGACATGGCTACCGAAAATTCTGCTGTGGCTGCCATATTCCAACATCCACATTATTAAATTATTAAATTTTTGAATATTAAATTATTTTTTAATCTTTTAAATTACTAAATTATTAACTTTTGGGATATTAAATTATATATATTAAATTATTTTTTAATATTTTAATATATTAAATTATTAAATTTTGGGATATTAAATTATATATATATTAAATTATTTTTTATCTTTTAAATTATTAAATTTTCGAATATTAAATTATTTTTTAATCTTTCAATATATAATTAAATTTTGGGATATTAAATTATACTCCCTCCGTCCTGCTCAAATTTGTACACTTTCCGTTTTCGTCCGTCCCATTCAAATTTGCACACTCAAAAAATGGCAAATAAAATTTACAAAATTGTCATTTACTATTCAACATTAACATCACAAAAGCAGTTTTTTCTTAACCTTCGTGCCCAAAAACAGTTTTTTCTTAACCTCCGTGACCGTCCCTACGTGCAAATCTGAGCGGGACGGAGGGAGTATAATTTTGTCATTAAAGAAATTAATATTAAAACTAATCTTGTTGCATAATTCATTTAATGAAGGGTATTTTGGGCACTTCAAACCAAACATAGGATTATAAGCCAACTCAATTTAAAAAATATCTAACCATTCAAACCAAACACAAAATTTATAAATAACCCAATCTAAACCAACATACCAAACATCTAAATAACACCTATTTTGTCTTTAATAAATAGTAAATTATCACATTTTTAACCAATATACTATAAACCTATCCTCCAAACCAAACGAACTCTAGTATCACCAAGATACGGAATCCATGTCCAGGTTGAGCTTCACTTCACTTCACTTGGGAGGGCCCCCTTGCAGATATATATCTAAATTAATTAATTATTTCACACGACAGAATATTAATTATTACAAAACAGTATGTGTATATATATAGATTGAGGAGGGCTAGGTACGTAGAAGTACTTATTGTAGCAATCTTGTCAACCTTGTCATCATCATTAATACTTTCCATACAAGTGCAACTCATTTAAGCTAAACCTAAAACATGTGTTTTATATATATATATATATATATATATATATATATATATATGCCCATTAATTCATTTACATCCATGCTCTTCCTTTATGAACGTCTAACTTTCGAATGATGCAATATATGTTGTTAATATGACGATATGTATCTAGTATTCCATTCTTCCAAAAATATGATCAAATTTTATTAATAAACACAAGTTTTATTTGGAAAATTAAGAGAGTATATATATATATATATATATACATATATCGGATTAATTCAAAGCCTGATAAATCGATCGTACAATATTTCACAAAGAGGTAGAAAAGACCATGAAACATATCCACTGATTAAGATAACCAACAAACCCTAAAACACCAAGGTGATCAAAACCCAGAGAGAGAGAGAGAGAGAGAGAGAGAAGACTTACAATATAATATAGAAATATTACACTAATTACTAATTATAAACTATACCACCATTGACGAGTTCTCACTAATCTTCAAACCAAGCTCCAAATCAACACGCCTTGTAGTTGTACCTCCAGCACCAGGATTTGTACCAAACAACTGAGCAACAGACGTCACAACCGAACACTTATTAACACAGGCCCTCTTCCTCTTTCTCCCAGAAGACGACTCCGACGAGCTCGAAGACGGCGGCGCCGCCGGCAAAACAGACGGAACATGGAAATTGGTCCTGGCTTTGGAGCCCCTGAGCCGCCTCGCCGCCGCGTCGTAAGCGCGCGCCGCCTCCTCCGCCGTGTCGAAAGTGCCGAGCCAGTGACGGCACCTGCCAATCCGGTCGCGAATCTCCGCTGACCACCTCCCCCACGGCCGCTTTCTCACACCTCTATAGGTTTTGGTCACCCCAACATGACCGCCATTGCTGATCTTTTCAGTAACCTCGATTTCTTCTTTAGCCGACTCGTTAAGGTTTCTGCCGAAGAGGACGTGTTCTCCGACGACGGCGGCTATGCCTTCGAGTACAGGAGGGTTTTGATCATGGGTAGAATGGTAATTGGGGCGAAAGTAGAAGTGATCAGGAAACAAAGTGTTTTGGTTCATTTGTTAATGTTGTGAGATGTGTATGTTGTCTTGGGATGAAATCATTCTAATATTTAAACCTTCTTTTGGGTTGGGTGCCCAAACCCATATACGTCTATTTTCACACTGCACAGATATCATGCTTATTAACTCATTGCATCGTCATAATTTTATAACAAACGCTAATACATTTCATGTTATATCGACTATAAGTAAATATAATTCATGATTTATATATACATATATATTACGATACAGTAATTCCTAATGTAACATTAATTATAATAACCGAAGATTTCATAAAATAGCAATATACTTTGGAATCACTATTTTCATGATTCCACGACATGTTATACTAACTTTGACGGGCACTATATCATGGAATCCCACATAAGATTTTATATAAATAAATTTTTGTATAATTTTATGTAAGATCGATTCTAACTGTGTTGAATGAATTGATTGTTTTTATTGATTTACATGAATTTCGTTTTACACAAAGTTTAATATAATACTGTGTCAAGTGAGATTACAACCATCATGAAAAATAGTGATCACATATACTGTCCACACTCCACGGAAAGATTGTTTTATTAGACATAAAAAGGAAATATTTTTATCATCATCATCATGGGTAAAAAATGATATTTGTTATCTCAAATAGCCAATAATCATATTTTCCAAGGCTAAAAAACTAGTACATGTATAAATATTTAAAAACCTATAATTTACAGAGATATCAATATGTAAATTAATAGTGGCCAAATTTTGATTAAAATAAAATTTCTTATTAAAATTTTGGAAATTTATAATGATAATTTAAAGATTATTACTAAAAATGATGATAACATTTAAAAAATCACAATTTAATCCTAAAATTTTGAATCTAGCCCAAAAAAAAAAAAAAAAATTTAATACATTATTATAATTCGAATCATTAAATTGTATTTTCCAGTGATTTGATTCCACATTTCCAACTAAATATTTGTGTGATGCCACATCTTTATGTAATTAAATTCACCTAAAAAACATTGTTTTGGTAAAGATCAAAATTTATTTTATTTTTTAAAATTACTTAACTTATGATTCTTACATTGTTGATTGACACGTTTACCAATTAGATTTATAAAATAAAATCAAAAAAATTATACTATAAATTTCTTTTGAGTAGGGGGTGGAGGAGTGGGGAAAATCACATTTTTGTACCCCCTCTATTGATCAAAGTAAATCAAATGACAATAAATAAACATGTGATTATTTCAAATCTTTAATTATTTACATCTTCGTAGGAAAATCATCACTAACTAAATGAATTTCTAATTAGACAGTAATGGGAGAGAAAAGACAAATATTCATGGGAAGTAATGAAAACTCGAAGTTCCCACAGTTTATAGTCAGTAGGAAATGATTGTTTATGATTTTGGTTTATGTGCGGAATATAAAAAAAAAAAAAAATTGATTTGAGGATTGAAATAGAGATATATTTGCTGGTATTTCATTTTTCGACAATTTCAAAATTAACCGAAACTGTTTCATTAAGTTAATCAAACCTTAATGAAACAATTCATTTTGTGTTAGGATATCAATATCTAACAATGAAATACACTAAACACTTAATTTAAATATAATGACTGATCTATAAAAAACATTATTTTTATCTAAAAATATATTATAGAATCTTAGGTTTACATAATATTGAGAATAGAGGGAGATATTCCTGTCAAATTCGACAAGACCACTATCCGTCGTGGCCATAAAATATTAAAAGCTCATTTTCACACACTAGACCTCACCACCCTATTTACACTACACCATTTCATTGAATTCAATTAGACTTTAAATAAAATAAATATTTATGTTTCTAGTAATACTCATAAATAAGCTTAAAAAAAGTAATTTGTTACCTAAATAAGATTCTTTCAACATGAAAGATGTCTCTTAATTTAATTTATGACTGGATTAGCAATTTAATTTTTATAAAGGTAAATTAAGTGAAGAGTACGTGTCATTTTGTCCAGCGTAATGGGGAATTGATACGGACAAATTTAATGGCTAGGATTATATATCCAGAAAATCTGGTGGCTCCAGAGCCGTTCAGATCATGTGACGTTGTTGTGTATTAAACGTCACCGTTGCGTCAATCAGAGAGAGATTGTTAACTGTGGCTATGATTGTTGGGTTTAAGCAGAGAAATACTTGGGTGGTATTGGGGTGCGCGGATATTACGGTGTGCTTCCACTGGATATAAAAGTGGGTTTTCTATCAAGGGCTGTGATGATGGCAAGAATTGTAAATAGAGAAGTGATGGTGGTAGATTAGTGTATGGGTGGGCCCCAAATTAGGGTTATTACAGTGTTGATAAAGACTGTAATCCTTTGGGGTGAAGTGAAAGGGACATTTTGATGGATACCTTTGCTTGTATTTCTAGTTGTTGGGAACCCAAATTTAAGGGAACTCTGTGTAAAAACTTTTTTTCTTTTTCTTGCAAAACTTGTATATTTTAGGAATAATCTATTCTTTAGTTGATGACATTTGAAGGATCATGCAGCTAAAATACCATAATTCATACTAAGAATTACAATTCTATCACAGGTGATAATTTGTTACAATTCTATCCCATTCATGAAATTTGATAAGATTGTCCTTAAAAAAAAAAAAAAAAAAGTCAAATTTATGTCGGAGTTTACACAATGTGCATATTTTTCATAGGGTTATGCGGTATGATCATATTGTATATTACTCGACAGAAACCTGACTTTTTTGTTTTTATTAGAAGAACATTTTTATCTATTTTTCTAATTTGTGGTGGAATAGTAATACAAATATTTTTTGTGGTAGAAAAATAATTCTTTGTATATATAAATGTAGTATTCTAAGGTATTAATCTTCCATTGAATGTATTATGTATAATTAGCTTCGTTATTTATAGAAAATATCCATAGTGGACATATCTTAATATGTGAACTGTGCTATATTTTAATTCCCTTAAACTATGTAGTATAAGATTAATAATTATGTTAGGTTTATAATTCATCAACTATAAATACATTAATATGTGTACATAATTAATATAATATATATAAAAGAAAGTTTGGAGAAGATTCTAATCTAAAATCTACATTGTGTTATATGTATAATTAATTTGTAGAACTTTATTGCATATGACTTTTATATATTATCAGCCCCGATTTTGGACATGTCTGGATCATTATGATGAATTATAGTTTCACTAATATTAAGATCATTTAAAAAATGTTTTTAATTCAAATTTCTTCATCCAACACAACCTCGAATCTTAGCTTTAATTTCAAAAGAAGCTAATAAACTTAAACTTGCAATAATTTCTGGTCAGTATTGATTAAACTTTGAATGCATTAATGATTTCAAATTAAATCCAAAAAGATTAATAAAAAATTCTGTCAAACACAATCACAAAATCCAAATACAAAATCCATCAACTTTTGCACTGCCATGGGATATTGTTTGCTTGTTTTGGGCACATATTACCAATGTGGCAATCAAGATTAAGTTGATCCCAGGTTTCAATATGCCAACAAGATTTTACGATGAACAAAAAGGAATGTCGGTTTAAGCGTTAGCTGATCACACTTTGAGATTTGTCAATATCTGTTTCTCCTCAAAAACTGAAAAATAATACTTTAAAAAAGAAACAAAAGAAAGTCTGTTTACCAAGAGAAGGGTCTTTGAATAGGGAGATCATATGCTTGTTTTGGTGGAGAAAATGGGTCTTGGGTTTGGAGAAATATAAAATCCCAATGCGAAAAAGGACAAACAAAATGTTGTATTGTTAATGAGACGAAAAATAGAGGTTCACAATATATAATTATCAATCCTACTAATGCAGATATCATACTACCCATGTAATATATCGAATACAATACTTAAAATAGGATTCATGTGAAATTATTTAATGCATTTAATTTTATGAAATATATCAAAACTCATGATTCATAACATATAAAATAGAGATTGATTTGTAAAAATAGATTTTGATTGTGAATAATCAAACAATACTATTTCATATAAATATAATTATAAAATGATCTCATATTTCAACGTTTATAAATATTTATTAGTTCTCTTATGCAAATGTTTAAATATAGTCATTTAGATAATACAACAAAGGAATATAGCAGTCTACTACAAAAACACACTCCTATATATAATCAAAAACCATATATATATATATATATATATATATTTATAGAACTGATAATGATATTTATTAATTGTTGTAATTTAGATCATAATTCCATTGGAGTCAGTGTTTAGAAAAAGTGAAAGGTTAAATTGAAAAGAAAAAAAAGAAAGAATAAAGGAACAAAATGGTATAGAATTTAAATTACTTAAACTAAGATTTTTTTGATGCGGATTATTATGATGATGATGATGATCATTATTATTATTTAGTTAGAAATTACATGGTATAAGTGGTATCTGACATGTTTATTTAGTTGGACACATTCACTTAGATCTACGGAAAGTAAAATTATGATTTATACTAAATATTTGAAGAGATAGTTTGTTTGTTTTTTTAATTTGTTTTTACTATATTTGACTTTCAAAATTACTTGACAGTTATTGTGACATCTACACCTTGTGGATACACGTGGACTCCGAGTCCGAACGCCATAAAATAGTATACGATTCTAAAGGTCAGGACAAAATTGTAATTTTTTAACACGTGGGATTTTCTTTTTCTTTGCAATTAGGGGAAAAAAGGAAGGTAGATAAACGAGAAATTAAAATGCATGTGCAGAAATAGAAAAAGGAAAAACAAATTGCACTCTTAATTTGTGGCCTCTCCTGTTGGATAACAAAAGGAGAAACCTAAGAAAAGAAACACAGTATATAGTGAACACATTAATTTCTTCATGAAATACATATCAATTATTAATTCATATGAATACATTTGTGCAGATATACAGAATGTTATATCACCAATAAACAGTATAAAAAATAAAAAAATACAAGTACCTAGTGATAAATTCTGAGAAAATAACCACACAATTTACTAATATGAACAATTTGAAACTAATACATCCATGACAGATCTTGCTTAAAACTAACAGAATCAGCAGCTCCTTGAATGCCCCTTTCAGATATCTGAGGACAATCATCCACTGCCAATACTCTTAATTTATGAGATCCAATGAGCGGTTTCAATCCGTAGTCACTCACTCCCAAACACTTGCTGAGCTTCAAAACACTGATCCGCGAATATTGAACCAAGAGCTGAAGCCCTTCGTCCGTAATCTCTTGGCATCGAGTGAGCTCCAACGTTTCAAGATTCTCAGCCGAACAAAGATCATGCATCCCCACATCGTTGAACGAGTAAACATGGTCGAGAGCAAGTCTCTGTAAAGGGCATTTCTGTACAAGACTGAGGATTCCATGCATCGTGAATGAGGAAAAGGATGGAAACTCGCCATCCGAGAAAGATAACCTAACGGACTCAAGGTGGCGACAATTTTGGGCCAATGCCTCTAAGCATTCGTCGGTTAGCCTTATTGGATTGTTCATCAGAAGAGGGAGTGAGAAATCCGATGGGACCCGCAGTGAGATGGACCGGAGGTTGGTTGAGTTACGGGCCAAGCCTATAATGTCGGAATCTTTGACCCCCACACACAAGTCCAAGTGAATCTTTTCCAAGTTACGACATTTTCCTAACACACAAGCTAGACCTCTACCCGGGCTTATGATGCCATTCACTACTTTAAGTTCTAGTATGCTATCACACGGGATCCACTGCTTTTGCCATTGATCTACTGCTAAACGATCGTAGACCTTCATGTATCGATAATTAGCATCCACCTCGAATTGTAAGCGTTTTAATCTTCGCCAAGTTTGTCCAAGTTTAACGAGATCACCTTCTCCAATAGCCCTACAGTTCTTGATGCAAAGATCTTCGAGTGTTTCGAGCTTTCCAAGATATTCCAGCCATTCCATGCTGGTGATATTGAGGCAACGGATAAGGTGGAGCAGGGTAAGGTTTTTACACCCCACCACAACTGATAATATCCCGAAACCACTGATTCTTGGAGTGAATATCAGCTTCAAGGCAGAGAGATGGGAGCAAGAAGCTAAATGAGTTAAACCCTCATCGGTGATAAAAGTGCAATAGCTTAAGGTAAGATCTATGAGACGAGGGCAGGTAATAGAAAGATTGTAAAGCCCTTTGTCATCCAACTGTTTCCCTAATTTGGACATCCAACCCGAGTAAGAGATCTCGACTTTTTCCAAGTTTTGAAACCTATTGCAGAGAGAAATCAATGCTTCGTTGGCGGGATTCAAGCCACAGCCAACTCGGATGGATTTCCTCTGCTCATTATCTAATTCATAGAGGCGTTTACAAGTTAAAGATATGGAGTTTTTATCGGCCACTCCATTTACTCTAGATAATATGTCCCAAGCTACTTCTTCTGGCAAATCATCCATTGATATTGGATTGATAGGTTATCATTGGAAGCAGAAAGATTACCTGTATGATGCAAAAGCTAATTTACCCTTTAAGCCAAGAGTTATAATGGAACAATGTTTACAATTAAAACATAAAAGTATGAGAGAAGTATCAATATTCATGACTCAATGTTTCAAGAAAAGAAAAGGCAAACAAACCACTTCTCATTATTTAAAGAACCAATCACTAAATTGACATTTATAAACTTATTGATAAAACAACAATAACATGTTAAGAAAAACTATTTAAACATTTCAAGAATTCTGCTTCTATAGATTATAATACACATTCTCTGATGCAGAAGATTCTTCAAATTAAAAGCAAAAAAAAAAATGCTATTTATCATTCAAATCAAATAAACTAATGCTGCAACTGACAGATAATCAACCAGATAAGATTAAACAAATACTTCATAGTTGCACATGATAATTAAATTGGGGAAAATTGAAACCAACTGTATCAAGATCTTTCCCATCAGAATCCATATAAGCAAAATTCAGATGAAATCAGTAATATATTCACAAGAAAGAGAAACCCTTTTTCGCTGCTCAGGGGAAAAGCAACAAAGAATCAATCACACCGGATTTCATATCGGGAAATTCAGTCCCACCAAAAAAATTAGCATAAAATTAATCAAGAAAATTCGTACTCTTAAAAAATGAATTCGGATCCAAGATTGCACTTTTCTGTAGTTTCTTGAAGGCTATTAAAAATGAATTCTGCAGAATAATGATAATTAAAGTAATTGGAAGAAAAATAAGTGGAATTTACCTGATAAGGATTGCACAAGAGCAGCGGAGAGAGAATCGCGAACTGGAGAGAAAGGTAACCCGTTGCTGTTCTGTTTGCCTAATTTTGGAAGAAGGTTCAGATATTTTCGGTGGGCCCTTCTGGAAACGGGTAATAGATATTTTTGTTTTCCTAAATAGGATATTTTTTTTAAGATAAAATTTATAACAACGTACATAAAGATTAATTTTTTTAAAAAAACTTATATAAGATTAAAATATAAAATTACAAAAATTAATTTTTTATAAAGAGTGGATGAATATATGAAAGATTACTATGTGGTCCAATCACCAAATGAAAATTAATATGTCAATTTTAATTTGTGTATATGTGGATCTCATAATTATTCAATATAAGAATCCCAACCAAATGAAGGTTAGATTAAGTTGATTTATCAAATATTTATGCCACATCACAAAATTTTAAGTGAGAGTTAAAAAAAAAATCATTTTCTATAAAAATTTAGTGAGTATATCTGAAATTTGCTACGAGCCCTTTTCAATAATAGTCATCAACATGCCTAGAAAAGAAAGATAGAACAACTTCTGCAAAATTATTCTTGGTTCCTAATTCCAATAGTCTTTTTCGTTTTCTTTTGAGTTACAAATAATATATTTATCTAGAGTAGCATCATAACTTGTGCAGCCTTCATTCAATAAAGCGTGTGACAACAAATACATCCCTAAACTTAAACAACTTACAATTACTTCTCCCTCAATTAAATGTACTTAGACAAAAACTCATGTGCATCAGGTGCATGGATCGACTCGTATCCATAAGTTTTGATTTTTTTTTTTTTTGATTTTATGTGTTGATATTTTATGTTATAAATGTGTGGTTTTTATAATATATTAGTATGATATTTATGTATAAATATCATAATTTTTATGTATTGTAATTTAGAAAAAAAAATGGAGAATTTCATTGTTTTTTTGGATCAACATATATTTATGTGATATTACTCATACATTTTAGTTATATTAGTTGCACTTTTATATATTACATAAAGGTAAGGATATTTATAGATAAATGTGACATAAATATAACATAAAAGTATATATATATAAATTGTGTTGAATTTTTTTTTTCCCTAAGTTACAATACATAAAGGTAAGAATATTTGTACATAAATGTTACACTAATATAACATAAATGTAACACATAAATCACAAAAAAAAAGACAAAAAAATAAATACTCGCGGATTCGGATCAACCTGGGTCGACCTGAATTGCATGTGCACTTGGTGCACACTAGACCAACTCATGTCCTTATGGTAATTTTATCATAAAAAAAAAAAAGAACAATTATAACATTAACTAATTAGAGATTTTAGAATTCAAATTTGGAAAAATAATTAAATTAATTTCATAAAAAAATCATATTAAATTTTTAAATTTTTGCTAAGAAATATTAATAGAGATAATATGAATATAAAGTTGCCTACAACTTTAAAATGACATTTAATTGAAAATAAATTTTGAGCTTTAAAGCAACACTTATTTGGGATGGAATGAAGTATATTATTAGAGAACTTAGGAGTACTCATTAAATATGAACATGGTACGAAATTGTACTAATTGAAGAAAGTGACTAATTTAATTGGCTTTTCAAACAACTTTCCTAATCAGTATGAGAAATTAACAAGCTTATTTATATACACACATGTATAGATATCATGTGTTGTACGTAAATTTATTTTTGTTTGCTTGTATTTTTTTAATGTTTTGTTTTTGGTTATTTGATCTAGTGGTTTTTTTCTTCACTTTGCTTGCATTTTTCTAATGTTTTTTTTTTTTTTTTTTTTTTGATTTTTTGACCTTGTGGGTTTTTTCTTCATTTATTAATCTTTAAATTCAGTTAAAATGTATTAAAGCCATATGTAATGCAATGCAGGGTAAAAAACAAAAACCAATCCTAAGTATACTTCAGCACTTTGTAATATCATTTATAAATAATTGCAATTTACTATATCATGTACATGGATTTTGCAATATATAATAAATTCGGCTGCCACGTCATCAAATATTGCCGGAGATTTTTCGCGTGCATTTCAATTTAGCACTTTGCTATTCGAACTTTAAAATTTTTCATTTCATTATATAAAGTACAAGGTTTTTGCAGGTTACAATATTGAAACTACCACATCATAAAATACTATCGAAAACAACTCACGTGCATTGATCTAATTTTTAGAGGGATAATTTTTTTTTCTTCTTCTCAAATTAGGGCTTAGAATTAAATAATAATAAAAAAATAATAATAATAATAAATAGATTAAGTAATGAAGATATTGTAAATGCATCTTCAAAATAAATTTTCTCTAAAAATAATATGAGTGAGCGATTTTCGATGAGATTTTACTACGTTGCAGCTGAAAAATTGTAGCCTATAAAATTTGTGAACTTTATATAGTGAAATAAAAAAATTTAAAGTTCATATATTAAAGTACAAAATATAGATGCGCTTGAACAATTTCCTGCGATATTTGATGACATGGCAACCGGATTTATTGTATTTTGCAAAATCCGTATATATGATATAATAAATTGCAAATATTTATAAATGATAGTGTAAAATGGGGTATACTTGGGATGAGTTTTTGTTTTTTACCCGCAATGTAAAAACTCAAATAAACCAAGAATATAGGTTTGAGTCTCATTAAAAAAATTTGGGAAAAATATTATTGTATTAGAATTAAAATTCGGATTCTTATATTCCTAACAAATCCAAATAAAAAAAATTCAAAATCTTCTAATTTTGAAAACTAAAGATAATAAGTTTAGTTGATTGTGTAAAATTTTGAAACGGATGGAGTAAAATTTAATCTTCTGTGTTTTTTCTTTTGTTGGGTTATTGTGGTAATTACAAGTTATGGTGATAGTTTTTTTTCCTCTCTTAAGTTTTTTGTTTTTTTCTTTATTGGGTTGTTTATAATTTGTAAGTTATTGTGGTAAAGTGCTCAGTTTTTCAAATCTGTATACTATTAATAACAAAAAAAAATTCAAACTCTTTCTTTTTTTTATTAGTGTATTTTCTTATTTATAGCAAATGCTCGGTTTTTCAAATCTCTATACTATTAATAACTTCAAACTTTTTCTTTCTATTTGTTTAATATAAATCTTTGAGTGTATTTTCTTATTTATAGCTGAATGTACTTGTGGTAATTGAAGTCGATGTATTCCGTATTTTTTCTTTTGTTGGGTTATTGTGGTTTTTCTTTTACGGGTTGTTTTTTTAGGTTATTCATGATTGCAAAGTTTTTCAAATCTGCATAATAACAATTCTTTTTTCGATTCCACCACCGATTTTTCTTTTGAAAACAATGTTCATGATTTCTTGATATAACTAAATTTTCACTCGTATATTGATTTGATGTTGTTGAAAATAATCAATCTTTCTTTTGAAAACAATGTCTTTTCGATTTCACCACATGTATTTTTTTTTTTTTTTTGAAAACAATATTCATGATTTCTTAATATAACTCAACTTGCACTTGCATATTGGTTTGGTGTTGTTGAAAATAATCAATATTTCTTTCGAAAACAATGTCTATGATTCAAACACTCAATTCTACACTTTTGGTTTTTGTTTTCAAAACAATGTGCATGATTCAACACCCGATCCCACCACATGATGTGGTTTTTCTTTTGAAAACAATGTCCATGATTCAACTTGATGTTGAAAATAATCTAATCTTGTTGTCTCTAATTTTATGTGACTATCTACAACTTGGTGTTGAAAATAATCTAATCTTTTCTCTCTAATTTTATGTGACTATCTACAACTTCGTGTTGAAAATTAATAATCTAATCTTATTGTCTCTAATTTTATGTGACTATCTACTACATATTGTTGCAATCTTTCAACACGTAAATATTGATTATCTTGAACATGACACATTTTTTTCTAAACCAAAATGTTGTTATCTTGAATTTCTAATGTAAATGTTGATTATTTTGAACATGACACATTTTTTCTAAACCTAAATGTTGTTATCTTGAATTTCTAATTTAAAGTTTGTAACAACACTATTGTCCACAAAGAAATTCAAAGTTTGTGACAACATTATTCTCGACACAATACATTGTTGATTAGTAAAGAACTCGAAAGATTGTGGGAAAATTTATATTCACTCTTATGGTTGAATGCTTTATAATTGAGAATCAAGCTCTTATTTTTTTATCAAGCCATCTCCCAAATGGACAATGGAGTACAAGAATATTCTATATATATTCTAAACATATGTACAAGATTCATGTACTATTTGAGACATACTTTAGATACTTCCTTTTACAATTAGGTTAAGAACGTGAGCTATTCCAAATCTAAAAAAATTATACATACTTGACCTGGTCAAAGTAAGACGTGACAACAAGAAATCCTGGCATAGGCGATTACTTTGTCGAATTACTATCTGCATCTACAAAAGTGGGCTACAAGGCTCTCTATATAAGGAAAAGTTTAAATGCACAATAAATAACAAAATAAATAAAGAACTTTAACTATTCCTAATGATCTTAGCCCATTAACCATGATATTTTATTTGGACTTGACCAAATTGGTTTTCTTTGTATTTTGGGTTCGTAGGCCTCTACAATATTGTCTCATAGCCCACTAAAATTTATGGTGGCCTCGACGAATTTGATTGGAAAAGAATTTGTATAAGAATTTGATTTTATTAAGAAATATTTTATTTGGCACGCAAGTTATGTTGGACATGAATAATGATATAAAACTGAGAGAGACTATTGGACTTTTGACTTTTAATTAAGTGGATTTGTTTTATTTAGCTAATTAAGTGGAATCAATCATTCACATCACTTATAAAGAAAATAAAAACGTGTAATTAATTAATTAATTAATTAAGTAGACTTATGGCCCATGCATTAACCTATTATTCCTTGAAACAAATTATAAAAGGCTAATCTCGACAAATTGTCACATTACCTTTCATTTCTCCTATCAATTTGTAATAATCCATCATGGACCTCGAGCAGCTGTATGAAAGGTAAGTAAACCAAAAATCGAGTTTAATGCAAAAAATGAAATGATTATTTGTATCAATATTAATTTCTTACCTTTTCATGCATTGATCGAATTTATTTTCTACTGTGAAAGAAAATAAAAATCTCACTTCACCAACCTTATGTTTTTTAATTTCCCTGGGTGGGCGTGGCAAAGGCGGTTCCTAGTAGACTTGTGCATGAGTCTTGAAGATTACCGAAATCGGATCGAAAAAGTTTTGAATCGAAAATTTCCGTTGGATTTTTGACTTTCTCCTAATCGAATTGAACCGAATTTCTTTTTGGTTTAGTTTTGGAGATTTTTCAATTATCCGAACCGAGAATTGAACCAAATTGGGACCGAACCGAAGAACCGATTTTAATATATATATATATATATATATATATATATATGTCATTTATTTTTCTATATCTTGATAAAATTACATAATACATATTTTGATTAAGTTAATAATTTATAAAGCTTTAAATAATTCACATTTTTTTTATTTTTTACTAATTAATAATATGAACTAGCTCTAATGACTTATCAAGAAAATATATATCTTTTTAAAGTATGAAATTTTAATTGTAATTTTTGAAATGAAGTACTATGTAGTTTTTTGTTGTTAGTGAGACTTTGTTAATACATGCTAAATTAGTTTTTTCTTATTTATTTTTCTAATTTAATATGGTGCATTTCAACTTATTTGTTTTTTGATTTTAATTTCTTTAAAAATCTCTGAATATCCGAATATATGTCCCGAACTGATCCAGACCAATAGATCCGAAGCTCCGAACTGAACTTAACTGAAATTTGATTTGGTTTGGTTTTGGAGATTTATTTTGGTTTGTTCCGGAATCAGTTTTGAAATTCTTCAAAGTTAGGTTCGGTTCCGAAGATTTTCAAATCTCCGAACCAATCCATATCGTGCATACCCCTAGTTCCTACCTTCTATTACATTATACTTATCATTTTTTTAATATATATGATGCATGAAATGATTATTTTGTAATAGCATATAAAATATATAATGAAATAGAAGATCTAATATGACAAGTGAGATATATGGTATATATTCTTCTTAATTATACAGTTATACTATAAAAGGTAATATATATATATATATATATATATATATATAATTATTAAACAGGTCCATTTCTTTTTTCTATCTTATTTCAAATTGGGACAATCTTAGCTAATCATTTTCCCTCTTGTTTTCAATATTATTTAACTTTAAATAGTCTCAATATTTTATTCACTTAAAATATTATTTTGGACAAATTATACATAGGGAAATTATTTCTCACGCAAGATATATCATGATTTCATTTATCTTCCTCATTAGGAGATGGTTCCTATATTAAATTGTGAAGCAAACAATCGAGATCCATTGTTTCATTGTATATGTCATGATATTTCAAAATAATTACCACAGATCGTGTGTATCTATATGTATATAATTATCACAAAAACTCATGTGAGACAGTCTCACGGATAGTTTTCGTGAGACGGAGCCCATCACCCACAAACAACATGTGAATTGTAGGGTTTGGGTGGTGGGTAATTGGATTGTGAGTTGACTCGTCTCACGTAAAGTATTAAAATTCCGTGAGATAGTCTCACAAGAGACTTACTCTATAATTATTAATTAACATGTAACATCTAATAAATATACGAGTTAATTTCAATTGTAGTCCTGTATGTAAGACCTTTTCTATTTTTTGACAATCAAGTATACATTTTCCAATTTTGATTCTGTATGTTTCAAATTTTTTTTTTCCAATTTTAGTCAAGTTTTCCAATTTTGGTCATGTATGTTTCAAATCTTTTCCAATTTTAAGTCCAATTTTGATTGGAATTTCCAAAATCACCGATGTCATGTGAGATTTCCAAGCGACCATCCGATCAAAATTGGATTGAAATTGGAAAAAATTGGAACATACGAGACATAAATTGAAAAACTTGACCGAAATTGAAATAAATTGAAATATATATATATATATATATATATATATATATATATGATGTCCATAATTGGAAAAAAAATGGAAATAAATAGAACCAAATTGAAAAACATCTACTTAGTTGTTAAAAAAAAATTACATATAAGACCAAAATTGAAATTAATCTAAAGATAATATAACTAAGACAAGATAGAAACATATGTAACATAAGAATTGATAGTATATGAAGGGGGCCGAGAGAGACACACTTATGTTTGAACCTAATAAACCACGATTGACCACCAGAAAAAATTAAAAGACTCCAAAACACTTCACCAACCATTAATTATGCAAATTCCTCGAATCACAAATGGAAACATAAGTTTTTTCATTTTCCACTCTGGCCTCCTTTAATTTCTATGAATTATTTTAACAATGGGAACCACATTTTTTCAATTGCCACTTTTTATAGATAACCTGTCTTGTCTCTTCATGTTCAATCGCAAAATAGTGATCACAGCCCCATTTCACCTAATTGTTCTCTAATCATCTTAGTTTCAAGAACGTGGAACACATTTTCCCACAATAATGCATGGATATTGAATGATAAAATCCCTCTCATTCTCTTACAATATATATAATTATTACACTCCCTACTTATGTACACAAACTAAAACCACAACACCACATATATCAATTAATCCTTAGAATTTAACATCCAAGAACCATGTCCTTCTTCCAACACAACATCCTAACAAGCTTACCCTCAAAATTCGACGAAAACCAATGGATTTTACAGATCCGACAAACCCTAGACGAGGAACTAGAAGAAGAAATCGAAACCCCAGTCACAATCTTCGGTGTCCCAAAAGCCCTAAAAATTTGCTCCCCAGATTCTTACACTCCACAACAAGTGGCCATTGGGCCCTATCATCATCTTCGAATGGAGCTCTACGACATGGAGCGATACAAAGTCGCAGCCGCGAAGAGGAACCAAAGGGAGCTCAAGAAGCTCAAGTTCCAGGGCCTGGTTGACCATATCATGAAGTTTGACTTGCGGGTTCGGGCCAGCTATCACAGGCCCTTGAGCTATGGCAGTGAGGCCCTGGCTTGGATGATGGCCATCGATGTCTCTTTCCTCTTCGAGTTTCTCCAGGTTTGTGGCGCTAAACAAGGCAAGATCCTCACCGAAATCCCGTCAAGATTGTCACATCTGATCGATCTTTCGGGGAATAAAGCTGCTCATAATAACATCCTTAGAGACATCATAATGCTCGAGAATCAGATTCCGTTGTTCGTGCTGAGAATGCTTCTGGAAATGCAGTATTCGTCTCTGGATTTAGCAGATGAGGTTTTGCTAGCCATGTTGACTGGTCTTAGCAAGGATCTTTCTCCATTCAAGATGGCCACGAATATTCCTTTGCACGAGTGCCCTCATTTGCTTGACTTTCTGTACCACTTCATCGTGCCTAAATCAGATGTGACGTCATCGGAAACACACGAGATCGAAGACGAGGAAGAAGAAGGCAAGACAATGGAGAAAAATGACTCGTTCGCGAAGCCGAGTCACTTGACTCAGTTTCTCCACTTCATATGGAAGATCCTCTCAGAAGTGGGGAAAGGGCCTATAATAGTGATCAAGAAAGTGATCCTATCAAAGCCCTTGAAAGTAGTAGTGAAACTTCCATGGACAATATTGACCAAAATACCCATTGTCAAAATGATGAAAGCTCCTGTTGAGAACATCTTCAGCGCCATGCACAAGGACAAGAAAGACGAAGACAAAGAAGAAGAGGAATCGAAAGGCGATAAGATGAAGTCCCACAAGCCTCCATTGCAAGAAGAGATAGCAATCCCATCAGTGACTCAGCTCTTCGAAGCTGGGGTTCAGTTCTTGCCAACCAATGAAGGCATCTCAAGCATCAACTTCGATATCCAAACCCTAACCTTTTACTTCCCCATCATCGATCTAGATGTGAACTCCGAGGTTGTTCTAAGGAACCTGGTTGCATACGAGGCCTGCAGTGGATCTGGGCCGTTGGTTCTGACTCGATACACGGAGTTGATGAATGGAATTATCGACACAGATGAGGATGCTAAGTTTCTTTGCCAGAGAGGGATCATTGTGAACCACTTGAAGAGTGAGAAAGAGGTGGCGGATCTGTGGAATGGGATGAGCAAGTCGGTGAGATTGACGAAAGTGCCCTCGCTGGATAAGGTGATTGGGGATGTGAACAAGTTCTACAATGGGAGGTGGAAGGTTAAAATCAAGAATTTCGTGAAGCAATATGTGTTTGGTTCTTGGAAGGCTCTCACCTTTCTTGCAGCCATTGCCATGTTGTTGCTCATGTGTTTGCAAGCGTTTTGCCAGGTGTATACTTGTAGTAGGATTCTTCCTATCAAAGCTCTTGATCCCATGAAACAAGAATAGGTCTCATCTTTGACTAAGTCAAACGAGAATCGAGTGGTTCTGGGTCGTGAATATCTGGTTAAGGTTAATCAAGATTTATGTGGGTGTTGGGTCATTTGAGGTTTTAAATTCATCTAGTTTTTCTTGATTTCTATTGTAAATAGGTTTGGTGAGAGAGATTTTTACAAAGTGGGTTTCATTGAAGTGAAAGTCAATGTCATTTTCTTACTTTTGAATACCATGTTCGGTGTTCCATTATGCTTTTTTCTCATGCTTTAGTACTTGCCTTCTTTTTTAAGGATGAATGATTTTCGACATGATAAAAGGAGGATTTTGACCTACTACTCCTTTTTCCTTCCAAGATAATTTGATAACACTTTAGTTGAAGGATTTTCTATTTGTTATAATGTAAATAATGTTATATATTTGAGGATAAATCTTTTTGAAATTGATCATTATAGTAAAGGCTAATTAAATAGTAGGAAATAGGATTTCTGCTATATTTACATTCATAATATTAAGCAGATAGAGTATATATACGTAGTTTGAATAAAAATCAATCTAATTTTTTGGGACGAGTTCAACTCAGTATAATATCGATATCAAGCATTAATTATTGATCTTAAGAGTTATCAAATAAAGTCCCTCCAATGCCCTTCGAATTGTTACCAGAAGGCCTGGCTACAATAATTGACATGGTTTGATTTGATCTGATCTTAACTTATTAGTCATTACTATAAGTTTTAAATAAATCATAAACTATTCTCAGGCTTAACTACAAACCATCTCAGTATTTAAGAAATCAAACTTCATTTGTCAATCCTACCTCAAGTTGCACTAAATTCATTAAAACCTAGTGGAAATATCCAGATATATATCAATTAACCATCAATAATTGTGGTAATTGAAAGATATTCGGAAGCCTATAATCACAAATGCTCTTTCTTATTTATATATAAAAAAAAAAAAAAAAACCATAAATGAGGCTTTTAAAGCTGGTTTTATTAGGCTGATTTTCACTTTATTAAAATTTATTATTCTTGGTTGTGAATTAAGAGGGCATCTACCACAAGAAACACCAATAAAGACCACAAAAGAAAAAAGGACAGATGTGATATTGATCATCATTGATTCGTTGTAATCCATTAATTTTTTTTTATATATATCTTTAATTTAATCCTGTGGGGTTAGAATATTCTAGGTTTTGATTGTGAAGTCCTCGTCTTATTGGTTTGGGAAAGACCAATAAATAGTCCAACACAAATTACTTAAATATATGTTACAAAGATTTTAGCAGATAGTTAAGTATAAATGATTGTGCTTTGCTTATCTAGGCTGGCTGAATCTATTTATAAAATCATAGCTAAATCAATGTAAATAAAAACTTATTAACAATTATCATTTCTTAATTAGGATAAACCCCACTTGGGAAAACCATTTCTGTTCTTATTAGCACCTTACCTCGTTATATATAATATTGCCAAACTTATCATGCACCTATTATAATAATCACTTTTACTCTCATTTGTTTTGTTTTATTCATATTTTCATATTGTACACTTTGATCCCTTATATTTTCCTAGTCTCATGTATGATCTTATTTTACTTTTTAAAGATTAACTAAATTACCCTTAACTATTATATATCAACATCGATATATATGAACATATTAAATGTGGGGTCGTTGAATATAGTGATAGGGAAGGTCTAAAATATCGCGATATTTCGACGAAATATCGTGAAAATGAAGGGGTCGACATAAAATAGGGGTGGCAAAAAAAATCGACCAAAATATCGTGATATTTCTCAATATATCGCGAATATATTGTATTTAACAAAAATATTGTTTTTCAGAGGCGTGCAAGACACGCGCCTGATACTGTTCACTTCACGTTGATTTCTTTTTTCATTTCTTTTTTCTTTTGCTTTTTTTTTTCCTGTTTTGCTTTTTCTTTTTTCCTTTTTTTTCACGCTGATTTCCTTTATTTTTTATTTCTTTTTTCTTTTCCTTTTTTCTTGTTTTGCTTTTTTTTTTTTTCTTTTTATGGTGTATTTGAAGGATATCGTTTAAAATTGAGTTATTTATCTCTCTCTTTAATTTTTATATATCTATATTTTTATCTATAAGTGGAGTAAACAATTACTTTATATAAATTTAATTGAATTATTTACAATAAATTAGTACACTATTATTTAGGTTCCTCTCATAATTTAATTAAGTTTAATTATATTATTTACAATAAATATATCTAGTACACTGGTAAATTTATCATTTTATTTGTAGTTTTAAGTTCATGCATTAATGTTACTTATAATATTATGTGAAGTACTGGATATATTTTTCAAATTTTTTAAACTTTTTACGCAAAAAACCGATATATCCACCGAAATCGATATATCCGTCGATATTTCAGTAAAATTAGGGTACCGATATATCCGTCGATACGGATATTTTAGTCCTTGGTGATAGGAGATGTGAACATGTAGTGTTGCATTAATGGAAGGTGGAAGGTTAAATTTGGAAATTCATTAATATGTGTGTGTGTGTTGTTATAATTATAATGTTGTGGCCCATGTGTTTACAGCCAATTTGACAGGTTTACATCTGTAATTTTTTATTTTTTTTACTCAGCTGGATAGCATCTGTTGAAACTTCATATTTTAGGTTAATCATGATATTTATTTGACTTGTAATTTATAAATATATACTTGGAGGAATCATATTTAATGATTGAGTTTGTTTGAACTACAATAAAGTTTTTGTTTGAATCTGATTAAGTATTCATTGATTAAAAATATAACACTAAATTAACAACTAATTAGTTTCTCTTTTTACATATTTATATGGTACGGTCAACTATGAATTTGCAATGCTAATATCTATCTATTATTACTATTATAGAATTTTATATATACATATACACACTACGATAAAAGTACGACCAATTTCATCCGTTTTATCCATTTTTTTATGCTTATAATATTCTCATTAAATATTAGGTTAATATGATTTTTTATTTTATATCTACTTAACTTTAAAAGGTACGAAACCTGTTATATTTTAAATTCTTCTCTAAAACATATCAGAGTAAGGTTCCTCTTCATCTAGACTTTTGAATATCTTAAATTTTAATGATATATTAATTATAAGTGCATATGAAGAACATTGTAAGGTGCTTTTTAATTATTTAAAGTAGGGAATGATGTGAAGTTGCGCTTTTCTAGTTTTTTTTCCGATCTTATCTACAACTGAAAAATATTTTTACCCTAAATATTAGGAAATATAAAGATTGGATTTATAAAATGAAGAAGAGCAAGGGAATATTTTTAAAGGTAAACAATTTGAGATAATTCTAAATATTAATAATGAAAAATAATTAAAAAGTAAAAGGTAAATATATATAATTATCATGAATATTCAAACTAGTGAGTTTTATGTGTGATCGTCTCACAGATCTTGTTATGTGAGATGAGTCAACCAATAACTCATGCTTAACAATTCATATAAGAATTTGTGAAATTGGGTTGACTTTATGTGTAATAAGGATCCGTCACACGGAAAATATCTGTGCGACCGTCTCATATGAATTTTAGTGTTCAAACTAATTTGTTGCAATAATAATTAGACATGATAAGAAAAGTAATATGATTTATTTTCCAGCCTTATTTTTACAATAAGTTTTGAAGGAAATTTTTTAAATATGCCATGATTACTTTTCTATGAATTTTAATTCAAATTAAAAGTTGAACGGCAAAAATCTAAAGAGTTGAAATGAAACTACTAAATGACATGCTATATTTGAATATAAAGTAGAAATATAGCTCGAAAATGATAACAAGATATAATTCATATAGTTGAATCAGTAATTAGTTAGTTTAATGAGCCATTTAGATCAAATCTGACCCAAGATTTAGGCAATACAAAATGAGGCCTACAGCTAATGCAGCCCAATAATATTATGGGCTTAAGGCCCATTAAAACTAGTTGTAGACCCAGCTTTATTTTATTGTAAACGTTTTGGGCAGTTAGTCTAAACTCCAAAATTGAACGGCCCAAATTCCCATCAATACCAAATGGGAATCCTATTAATTAAGAATTTCATGGGAAAAGATTAAAATTAAAGCATCAAAAATAATAAAAATTAAATTATATCACTTGCATTTTTAGATGGAAAGGTTAAAAGTATGTTCATCGAACAGTAAATATTAACTTTTTCAATAAGGAGATTTTGAGTATTTAGAAGTTTTATTTTGTTGACTTTTTTTGTTCATTTATTCAACTTCTTGTTTCTTTAGAGAATGTTTTTCATTCAACTTGAATGAGAAGAAAAGGACATTTTTATAGCATACACTTTATTTGAGTCCAAAACCCGAAACAACATAGAATATTATTTTCTTGAGTGACACTCTTGTGCACAAGGTGCATAAATTCAGATTTGTGCACAATAATACTGTTATATTATAAGCAATACTGTTAAAACTATATATAATATAACAGTATCACTCATACAATATAATAGTATTACTTCATATAATATAATAGTATTGTTGTGCACAAATTTGGATCCGTGCACCTTGTGCACAAAAGTTTTTGCCTATTTTCTTAGTGTAAAGTAAATTAGTACTGCCTCTTTTTTTTTTAACTATGTAAATAACCTGAAATATCTCAATGCATTAAAAGACAAAATAACTGTAAATAGAAAACTCATGTCTGGATAGATGTAATATTCCCCCAGATGACTTCTTTTTCATAAAGTGGAATCTGACTAATATTTTGTTAAGATTGCACTATATTTTTTGTCAAAGCAAATTCATAGTTCAATTTTATGGAATTATTGCAATAACAATAAGCTTATTTTATTCTGATTAAATCTATATCTAGCTGTTAAATTATTTGAAAAAAAAAAAAAAAAGGAACTCAAAAAATATAGTATAAATACTACCAAAATTATTCTAGTTTCATAGTTTGCAAATTATTTTTGAGCATTTGTTACATTGAAATTTATAGAAAACACTTTCTTAAATATCATAAAGGGTATTTGTTGTTGTTTTTTTTTTTTTTTTTTGAAAGGAAGGGTATTTATAGTATAAAATAGCGAAAATGTACAAATTTATAATCCTCTATCTTATACCTCATGAGCAACTTGGAACCTCAAATTGCTCATTAATTATTTTCATGTATTTTAGCATCTCTTTAATATCATAAAAAAACAACATCAAAACTAATCAAAATTCCAGGAAAAAAAAATAGAATATTGATATGTCCATATATATTTGATGTTTTAAGATTACAATTATAAATTTCAGATAAAAAATGAATTTGCACTTAATGAAATCTCGACACATTACAATTGAACATATTAATGTGTTAATGGTTTGTATGGGATTTCTTTAATAGATAATAACACTGTGAAAATAATCAATGAAAAGTCGTTACAAAGATTCACAGTGCTGGATGATTGAATTGTTTTACAAAATAGAAATGAAAATTTATACAGACTAAATATATGTTGGAATATATTTTCATTTTGTACACACTTAGTCAGAATTTATTTAAACTAAATGATTATACATGTGCAAGCGGGGATGGATTTAGGGGTACTATACGGGATGATCGTACTCTTTAAACTTTCAAAATAGTTCTGTTTATATGTAATTTTTTCTAATATTTTTTATTTTTATCATTAATTTATAAGGTTCTGCCCCTTTACATTGTAAAAATTTGTTTACTATATAAATTTTAGTCTTCGGTTTACTTATGTTTTGATCTGAATTTTTTTTTTCTGTCCTTGAAATAAAATCCTAGATCCTTCCATATATGCAAGGCAAATTTGATGTCCAACTCTTGGGATTCATTATTTTGAGAAAGAAATAACGTGTCACACAGAATTTACTCTAAGCCCCGTATTGGATAATATGAAAAATTACAAAAATGGTGCTTAATTATCGGGTTTGGTGTAATTTGAGTTTCATACAATTGAATTATTGCAGTTAAATCTCGTAACTTTTAATATGTTGTAATTTTAGTTTTGAATTGGTGATTTTATACAGATATTTGTATATGTTGGCAGCATTCAAAATTTTGTTTCCGACTCTATTTATTAAATAATGTAGCGTTTTATGTGGCGAGTGGACCTCCAAATAACATGTAACTAATTAAGTGTATATTAAAAGTTTACTCTCCACCCAAATCACCACATCATTATCTCCAAAACACCAATTTAAAACTATAATTGTAACATATTAATGTTTTGGGATATAATTATAAAACCTCACGTGTATGAGATTGAAATTGTCAAAACCTAACAATTCTAGTAGGATTATCGGCACACCATTCTAGTGTGGGACCCACATGCCAACACACTAATTAAAAATATTTACTTTTTAAAAATACACATCTACATCAATTTAACACAAATTTACATTTATTTAACATAAATACAATCATTACATGTGGGTCTCATTATCCACTAATTTTTATTATATTATTTTTACTTATATCAATTTAAATTAATTATTTATTGCTTGTATTTTTTTAATCATGTCAAAATTGTATATTGGAATAATTAATTATGATATTAATAATTTTCAATTCACATTAAAATATAATTAATAATAATTTAATATTTACTCCAAATCTTTGTATTTTTTGGGATTAATTATATAAAAAAACATATATATATATATATAGCTAGCAATTAATTAAAAATAAGCAATTGACATTACAATACATTTGACATACAATTAATATTAATGAACAATTAATTTTTACAAGTTCCCAAATCGTTTCCAAATGTGTTCAACTAAATTTGCTCAAAGTTGGTGATGAATTTGATTATCACGGAGCTCGAAATTCATTTGAAGAAAATTTCGAAATTCTTGGGATGATCCTTGGATGGGTTGTGTAGGCTCATCGCATTCGTCGTTGTACCAATTCGTGACTAAATCTCCCTCATCCTCAACAATCATAATTGCTTATTCTATTAATATTTATAATTTATTTTCTATTAATATTTTCTATTTGTTTATTCAATTTATTCTCGATAATAAGGAGATCTACAATATTTGCAAATTATCCCAAAAAGATTATATGAGAAAATATAATTTTTCAATTTCTTTTTCTATGTGTTTTTAGAAATATAATATTATTTATATTATATAATATGACAATAACATAATTTAAGTGATACACATATATTATATAAAATCTTAAAAAAATTATAATGTTTCAACATTGAAAATAAGAATTTACTTGTTAAAATTTTCTAATAAAATAACTAAAATAAATTTGAAAATTCTCACCTTGAAAATTAAATCTTAAAGAAAAAGCATAATATTAGAAATTGAAACAAAATTAAATAAATTTTTCGTATTTGAAAAAATAAAAAAAATAAAATAATGTGCATAATCAACTCTTATAAATAAATAGAAAAATAGCAACAAAAAAAAAAAGGAGTAGAAAACGTCAAGGAGACAAGAACACCATTCTTATAGGAAAACACACATTATTTTATCCTAAAACACATTTAAAAACACCCCACATTAATTAACACCATACATATTTTAGTTAATAACACCTCAAAATGAATTGTTGTGAATGACGTAAGACTTGTTTGCAATTACCCATAAATTTCCAAGATTTTAAAAGTTATGTCTGACTTTATTGCAATAACTGATTCACATAAAACATAAGTTAGCAAAATCCAATCATTACAGGACTTTTTTGCAATTTTCTCGATAGCATGCATGTTACCACGGCATAATTGAGAAATATATCAAATTAAACTCGACCTTGACTTTTGTTTTTGTTTTTTCTTTAAGATTAATTGTAGAGGAAATCCCCCACTGTACATTATTTTAAAATTCATTGAAAAAAAATGCACCAAAATATAGATTGATGTATGATTGTACATTTAAATATAGTGTTTGTTACAAAAATACCACAAATGTTGACTAGTCTTACTATGAATAGTGAAAAGTGTAATGATGGTCTAATCATTCAGTTTCCACTTGTCATTTTAATAATATTTTGCACGGAAATTTTGACAAGGAATTACTAAACCTAAACGAAAATAATTGCATAATCAATACACATTAGTTGGGACAATTAGTATAAAACCCTAAACAAAATTAATTTAACCCTAAACCTAATTAATTTGACCCTAAACGAAATTTTGATGTATTATATTTTAATTGTTGTATTAAAAAATAATGTAACCCTAATCCTAATTAATGTAACCCTAATCGAAATTTTGATGTATTATATTGTAATTGTTGTATTAATAATTAATTTAACCGTAATCTTAATTAATGCCCGAAATGAAATTTTGATTTATTAAACATAATTAATTGTTGTATTAAAAATTAAATAACCCTAATCCTAATTAATGTAACCCTAAATAAAATTTTGATGTATTAAACATAATTAAATGTTGTATTAAATGCGAAATAAAACCCTAAAACCTAAAAAAAAAGTGCACTAATAAACGAAAATTGACTACTAAAAAACGAAAACTTTGCACTATTTCACGATTTAATTGTTTTATTACACGATTTTTTGGTGACATGTTGAACGAGTTAATTGTGTTGGAAATTCTGCACTGTTAAACGAAAAACTTACACTATTAAACGAAAAGATTGAACTATTACACGAAAAAGTTGCATTATTAAACGAAAATTTCTTAATTTTCAATGATTTTGTGGGCTTTGAAAATAGGGACTTTAACACGAATTTTGGCCACGAAAATAACAACTAAACGAAAACATTACAATTGACTGTTAAAATTTGTAAATTTAGTTTGAAAAAAAAATTAAAATTTTCTTTCCAAAAAATTACAATTTACTTTTAACAAAAATTATAACGTGCCTTTAAAATTACAATTTAGTATTTGTTCAATAATTTTATTAAACAAATTATTAATAAAATTAGTCTCGATTTATTAACTTGTACTGTAATTTTTTTTAACAAATCTTATAAGATTTCCTTTACAATAAATGAGCCTCAACTAACATATCAAATCTAATTTTAATGAAATATGATATGATATGATTTATAATCTTAAAAAATTGTCAAATAAAGACAAAAAACACAATAGTGCCCTAATTTACAAAACCGCCGAATTCACCCAGCCTCCTTTCACCTTCTTCCTTTCACCATCTTTCACTTTCACTTTCACTCTCCTCATTCAAGTTTGAAATTTACATTGGTGAAAAAAAACTTCGTGGAGGCAGATTCGTGGATACACTCATCAACAAATTTGGGCAAATTCGTGGAGAGGCACCTACAATTCATTAAGTCCATGGCTTCTCAATCTATCAACCAGGTTAGTTTCTCTTTTTTTTGTTGAAGGTTGCTGAATTTTGTTGAAGCACTTCAATTTTTTTGATGAATTTCGTTGAGAACAATGTTTTATTGAATGATGTTTGTGAATGTTGAATTTCGTTTATGAATATTTGTCGAAGCATATGTGGAATGTTGAATGAATGTCGAAGCATATGTGGGTACCCAAAAAGTGTGGGATTTATTTACTGTTAACCCATTTTTTTAGGCTATTACACGAAATCTATGTGTTGTTAAACGATTAATTCAGTGAATTTTGTATAGATAAACGATTATTTGTGGTTTTATGTGTTGTGGACTTGTTACACGAAAATTGAAACTGTCACTGGAAATTTTTGAACTATTAAACGAAAAATGACACTGTTAATGTAAAAATATGTACTATTAAACGAAAAAATTGTTAAGTTAAACGAAAACTTTGAATAGTTACACGAAAATTCTGTACATTCGACTTATGTGTGTATTAATCCAACGTAATATGGATGTATGTATTAATTTACCTTGTGGTACGTATTGTAGCCCGGTCGTGTGTTCATCCGAATTGATCTTTTGGGTACACAAGCGTATATTAATGGATATTGTCGACTTAGTATATTGGATGACATTAGGCTTGAGTTGAATGAAGTTGGTATAGAGGGATTGCGGAGATTAAGAAATCATGTTTCGGGCATTTCCTCTTGTGGTTCACTGATCACGAGTCATGCAAGGCGTTTCACCATATCCTCATGACTCGTGAGGTGTCTAGGACTAGTGAGGATGAGGAGTACGAGAGATGGTTTTGCATTGGGCCAGATCGTCTCTGTCGGTTCTCCAGGAGGGAGTTTGCTCTTTGTACTGGTCTGCATTTTGGTGACTCAAACTTCGATCCGTCTGACGAGCATACACCCCCTAACGGTGGATTACACGATAGAGTGTGTGCCGGACATCAGCGTGTGACTATTTTGGATATATGTCAGCGCTTTGTCGATGGTGAATTTCGGGGTAGTGTCGATGATAGCATTAAAGTGGCTAAGATACTTGAACAGGAGCACTCGAATTGAGATAGTTCGACAATGTGAATCTTATTCCTGTCTATCACCTTGTATTTGTATCGTGCGAGTAGCTCCACGGTCATTTGTCGAGAAAGCTTCATTGCTTCGACCAATTTGTCATGAGATGCGTTAGTCAAAAT
Source organism: Scutellaria galericulata (assembly GCA_946896805.1). NCBI lineage: Eukaryota > Viridiplantae > Streptophyta > Magnoliopsida > Lamiales > Lamiaceae > Scutellaria > Scutellaria galericulata. Next base: position 13,743,454 of record OX335797.1, read on the forward strand.
GTTTTGTCTCTGCAGGGCGGCTGTCCTCCGTTCGTAAAACCATCTTTCAGTAATCCGTCTAGCAGATTCCAAGAAAGAACATACAGGTAGCTTTCTGGCCCATCTCAGCCGAGCATTCCAAACCTCGGCGGCATTTGATGTCATGAAATTGTATCTACGAACGAGGCATTTTACTCGCGTCCATCTACTCGTTCCAACCGTGGTCAGGGTATCAATTGCACCTGTTAAACCAGATTCTCCGATGGAGGTCATGTATCTGTAATATTTGCACCGTAATGTAGTTAAAACAATCAACGACAATAATAACAATTCAGAAATATGATTTTCAAAGCCCGACCTCTCGAATTCGTTGAACTCATATGCATATCTGCTCTATGAAATAGATCGACGAAACGTGATCCATATTTTGCCAAGTTCTGTTGCAAATGAAAGCAACACAGTCCATGAGTTGCTTGTGGATACACGTTTTTGACAGCATTAGCAATGCTTTTGTGTTGGTCGGAAACGAGAAGCAATTGCTCCGGACATCCAAACGCGTCCTTCATACATGTCAAAAACCACGTCCAGGACATGTCGTTTTCCACGTCACCTATACCAATTGCCAGAGGGAAAATCTGATTATTTCCATCTTCCGTCACAGCGACGAACCCGATCCCTTTATATTGCCCTTTCAGGTGACAACCATCTATCACTATAACTGGTCTTGAATATTTTCGAAATCCTTCGATAGATGCAGCTAGGGCGAAGAACACATATTTAAATTTTCCACTCTCATGTGTCTCCAAAGCTGTCTTCGTACCGAGATTTGCCAACTTCAACTATTCCAAGTATAGAGGCAGCATAATGAATGATTGCTTCGGATCTCCGTATGCAATTCTCATCGCATGACACCTCGCGCTCAGAGCAACCCTATAACTCAGCCTCAAGCCATGGCGTTCGTTAATCTCTTCAATGATTGTCCTAGGGACGAGACTTGAACCTTCTTTTCGAACAGATTGTGCAAAATACTCTCCTATCAATCGTGAAGGAAGTCGTCGTTCAGCACTGCTATTCAATTCGTTCGAGCAAAGATGTGGAAGCACACACTTCGTTACTTTCCAAATTTCATATTTCTCATGTGAATGAAGGATGAACGGACACTCCGGCATTCTGCATCGGACATGTCATCTGTGTTTGTCAGAGTGGACAACACAATAGTCGACCTGGTTCTCCAAGTGGTAAAAACCAACTGCGTTCATCAGCTCACTTTTGCTTGAAAAAGTGGCTCCTCTATACAGAATGTGTGTAGAGTTCAGCAATCGGTATGAATCTGTAGTTCGGGGGTCCTCGAACGATGGGATTTCTGGAATAAACCAATTACGTCTGTCGATGTATGTCTCAAATTCCTCAAGGGCGGCCAGTTGGTCTAGATCCAAATTCGTCCTCTCTTCCTCATTCAATTCAAAGTCATCTTGCACCTCGTTTACGTCCGATCCACGTCCACAGCCATGTATCTGTTCACACCTCTCTGAGTCTGGTCCTATTGGTTGCTGAAGACCAGCGTAATGTGTTTCTTCTTGCTCCGTCCACACTCCTGGAGATCTTTATTCAAGTCAAACATGTCAAGACCCGAAGACAGACTATGGTAATCTACATGACCAAATGACGATGGCAAATTCTCCGGATGTGCACTCGACCCTGATGGCCCAGTTTGTCTAATCCCATCTTCGAATGACCCTATCCCATATTTTGCATAGAAAGATTCATCATGTTGTAGCCCAATCGGAACATCAGGCATAACCAAATTGTTATCAAAATAAGTACTCCAGCTTGTGTAATCTGTAGCACACGAAGAAGGATTAACATTTTGCATATCCGAGTAAAAGCTAACTCCAACAGCCATCCTTTTTAGTGAAACAAATACCACCCGACTATTACTGTCCATGGACAATAATCGCATGACATCAGAATCATCCTTTATCTTTATCTTTTTCAAAAATCCTTTGGTCTCAAATAACGTGTGGATCACATATCGCCAATCGTTTTGATCAACACGCACAACTCTATGGACTGCGTCCTTAAGATCGTCATATCTGATTGTTTCAAGTTGAAGCACCCCTCGGAGACCACTTTTGTATTCTAACCCCTCCCAAAAACCATGATACCAGACCACTACAGAGATAGGTTCCATTTGTTCGTTTACATTCTCTGGAAAAAGAATAATTGTCATTTAATAGTTAAAGCATAACTAAATGAAGGCTCATTCATGTAAAAACAATCTGGAAAATATTTAAATTCGTTTAATAATTCAAAAAATTCGTTTAATAATTCAGAAAAATCGTTTAATAGGTATTAAATTTCGTGTAATAAATCATGGTATAAATTCGTTTAATAATGGTACATATTCGTTTAATAAGTATAAAACCTCGTTTAATATTTATCGAAATTCGTTTAACAGTGTTAACATTCGTTTAATATGTATTAACTCGTCTAACAATTACAAAAATACGTTTAACAAGTAAATTTCATCTAATAATGTCTTGACATGATGTCGTTTAACAAGTTCATTTCACTAATTAATAGTAAACTATGAATACAAATGCATGAATTAAATTACTCAAGAAAAAAATCATGATTTTAGCAAAAAAATCAACACTGCATAACATATATCACATATAATGTACATTCATAGAATTAAAATTTGCATTCCTTCTAGTAATAATATACATACCTGACCTCCTGGAATGAATCGCCTCAAGCTCTCCCTTTCTTTCTTTTATCAAGTGCAAAAATGATAAGTTGAAATGTATTGTATTGGTGAAGAGGAGGGAAATGTATTGGTAAAGTTGTCATAAATTATCACATGTGAATAGCATATCACTGAATCAATGACATGCATCAGCCTTTGTGTAATTTTTCACTATTCACACTTTATTGAATACTATTCACATGAAGACCATTGTTTGTTAAATGAATGGTTAGACAATGTTTAATTTAATTAATGCAACCCAAATGCCCAACAATTGAACAAATATTAAACGATTTCTTCAAACAAAAATAACAACTATTAAACGATTTGATTGTGTATATTGTGTATTAATTATTTATTTCATTCGAATAACAATTGTTATTTTTTCAAAATGCAAAACCCATATTTTATCTTTTAAGTATTCGTTTATTAAATGTTGTAACAAATTCGTTTAATATTATTTAAAAATAAGCCAAAACTTTCATAGAAAAAAAAACCAGTAATAGTTCTTCAACGAATTCGTTTAATAGTACAAAATATTCATTTATTAATACATTATTTTCGTTTAATAGTATTATGAATTTCGTTTAATAGTATAGTCATTTTCGTTTAACAGTGCAAAAATTTTCGTTTAATAATACACGAATCATTTGGCCGTTTAATAGTTCATAAGTTCTTGTACTATTATGCATGCAAATATTTGAGGATTTGACTCATTGACATGATTTGACATCATTAACCAAACAATCACATCTCTACACTATTCAAATGAAGACTAGTCAAAAAATATGGTATTTTGATAACACAAACTATATTTAAGTGTACTTTTGGAAAGAGCCTATATTTTAATGTATTTTTTTTCAATGAAATTCAAAATAGTGTACAGTGGACAGCTCTCTCATTAATTGTATTGCCATTGCCATTTGGAGTTTAGTTATCGAGAAAGAGTAACCAAAACGGCTAATGGAAATAAATAAGTAAAAGTAAAGCAAATTTGCCAATAATAATTGCCAAGTCTAAGATTTTTCAAATTCTTTAGTACACTGACAGCTATCCGATACCTATAACATCAAATCAAATTACTACTACATCAAACAATAATTACTATTCGTCACGAAATGTACATAAAATATAGTAAAGAAAAATTAGTTCGAATTTTCCATTGCAAGCAACATATTAGCAATCATATGAATTATAATATAAAACCAAATATAATTTAAAATTCACACTTTGAACTTTTCCTTTGCAAATATTGCTTCACACACTTTACTTTCTGTATATTTTGCTCCTATAAATTTTTAAAATATCCCTACAATTTCACCATTGACTTGGTTATAAAAGGGTATTAAATGTATTAATAAAAACCATAAATATAAAGAATAAATAAAGATAAAAAAATGTTTAAAAAAAAGGAAGAAAGCATAATATGAAAATAAAATAGCAGAAGCTGGCAATCCAAAACGCGGCATCGACGAGGTATCATCACCGCCTTATCCCCACGTTTTGGTTTCTTTCTACACAGATATATTCCCCCCACTCTCTCTCTCTCTTCTCTCTCTCCAAATTTGTGTACGTTAAAGATTCTGAATATCAACACCAACCAGAGAGAGAGAGGGAGCTTCCAACTCTCATAATATATATACACATATATCCAAAACTTAATTCTCTGAAAATCAAGAAATTATGTCGTGGGTCAACTCAAAAGCCTCATCTTTTCTGTTTCTGACGACTTTGATCCTCGTCGTTTTGTCATTCTCTGTATCGCATGGTAGGTTTCCGTCGTTAATTTCAATTGGGTTTTTGTTTTAATGCGCATTTCATTCTTGTCTGAGAGCGTGTGTTTTGAACTCGATTCTTGATGCATTCTGTAGGGGCGGCTGAGAACGGCGTCGTTTTGAGGGGAACTGGGAGGTCTGTTTTGGAAGGAAACAATGGCGGAAATGGGTCGTCTTTAGTGTTGGCTAAGGAGAGAACGCGTAGGAAAGATCCACTCGACAACCTAAATTACTACACTGGGGGTTGGAATATTAGCAATGAACATTACCTTTTTGTAAGTATTTCTTTCTTTCTTTTTTTAGGTAAAATTTAGGTGTTTGAAATTTGAGATTCAGCATTGTTTTAGGTTGTAATTATTGCTTGTTAGATAAACAGAGGTTTTGGGCTAAATCTTAGTTGCACCCATGATTTTGTAGTTTATGTATTTCTTCTTGGTTGTGTGGACTGAGTTTACATCAGGTTTTCTTGCAACCTGAAAGCTGGTTTTTGTATGACCTAATAGGTGTTTTTGTCTCAGTTATATTTTAATAAGATGATAGTTGAGTGGCCCTTATGAATCAGCCCATTATATGCTGTTCACATGTAGCATTACTTGGCATTTTCTTACAGGACACTAGTTTTTGATGTCCCCTTCAACTTTTGTCATTTATTGTGGCTTGGAGATTTTTTCTAGTCCTCCTAGTATCCTTTATTCAAATTGTATTCAGAAATCTAATATGTCCCTTTTCTAAGTTTCCTTTTACTCTGGACTATTGCAAGAAAATTTAGTGCTTAAAATTTTCAGAGAATTTAATTTTACTATAAAGCTTGATGAAAAGTTTAATCATTGTTAAAACAGAAGTTGTCTTAACAGACTACAGAAAATGCTGTGGTAATTGAAGGTGATTGGTGATAGTTTATAGTGTTAGTGATTAGTGATCCATCTATTCTTCTTTGCATTCAGTATGATCCTTCTCTTCAAAAATTTCGTTTTTTCTAAATTTGAATGCTTCATATCTCTCTCTGAAATTCTGATTTTGATGTAGTCTGTGCTTTACACTGGCTCTCCTTTTTTCCTTGTGGCTGCACTCTGGTTCGTTGGATTTGGGATCTTTTTGCTGCTCGTTTGTATGTACGTCTGCTGTTGTGGGCGTCGACGTTATGGCTATTCCCGATTCGCCTATGCTCTATCTCTTATTTCCCTTCTACTTTTTACAATTGCAGCAATGTAAGTCTCTCTGTTCTTTTCTTGATATCTGTAATCTTGGATTCATTACATCCAATCTCGCCGCTCTTTTCTTTTTCATGCATCAGAATCGGCTCTATTGTTCTCTACACTGGACAAGGGAAGTTTCACAATAGTACGAAAACTACATTACACTATGTACTGGACCAAGCAAATTCCACCGTCACTAGTCTCAAAAGTGTATCGAACTATCTCACCGATGCTAAGAAAATTGGAGTGGACAATGTTTTTCTTCCTCAAAACGTGCAAAACAACATCGACAATGTTAACTCAATGATCTCCACTGCTGCCAGCACTCTTGAAAGAGTGACAGAGGATAATAAAGACGATATATTTCACTATTTGGATGCTGTGTAAGCATTTCAAGCCCTTCTGCATTTTTTATGCATATTTTCTTCGATGTTATGTTTCTTACCTGAATACATGGTGTTCTGTTTTACGATACAGGGGATGGATTCTCATTATAGTAGCAGCTATAATGCTTGCCCTAGCTTTACTCGGTTTCTGTAAGTTTTATGATATTATAAACTCAAGCTTTACTTATCGAAAGGGCTCTAAGTTTACTAAAACTAATCAACTTTGATGATTCTCTGGTTTGTATAATTTGGTACAGTTTTATCGATTGCGGGCCTGCAGTTTCTCGTGTATATGTAAGTGCCCTAAAGTTTTGATTTTATTTTTTGGGTAGTATAGTTATTTAATAATACTTTTATGTTTAAAAGTGCTATGTATGTAACTACATGTATTTTCATATCTATACAATTATTAGTTGTGTTCCCCTGAATAAAATTTCTGGGTCGATCACTGATTGTAAAATCTTTTACAATTTGTTTGCAGATTGGTTGTCGTTGGTTGGATTCTCATTGCTATCACTTTCATCTTGTGTGGCGTATTTCTTGTTCTCCATAAGTAAGTGCGACTACTTGGTAGTAACATTGAAGTGAAAATTGAGTAATTTGAGGAATTAGTTCACAGATTATGATCATCTGTCAATAGTTTGTTTACTTATTTGTTCTAATCGGAAGCTAATTTGGCGTATAATTCATTGTGTTTTAGTGTGATGGGAGATACATGTGTGGCGATGAACGAATGGGTTAATAACCCGACAGCTAACACTACGTTGGACGAAATCATCCCGTGTGTGGACAGAGCTACTGCTGAAGAAGCCCTCTCACAGAGCAAAGAAGTCACCTTCCAAATGGCTGGACTTGTCAACGGGATCATCGGTAATATATCCAATAGAAACTTCCCTCCTAATGCCGGGCCTTTGTACTACAATCAATCAGGCCCGTTGGTGCCTCTTCTCTGCAATCCTTATAATCCCGATAAAACGGACAGAAAAGGATGTGCAACTGGCGAGGTTGGCTTTGCAAATGCTACGCAGGTAAACATCTTTACCCCCTATTCCTAGGCAACGATAAAAATTTCATGAAATGTCAGAATTTTTAAGTTTTAGTATCAAAGAAACTATCATGAAATTTTGTCAGAATTTCGTTAATTCGATGAGATCACTTTTATTTAGAAAATAAATGGTTTATTTTGTAGTAAAATTTTATCATGAATGACATGTGTTTTTTAAGGAAAAGTTTATTTTGTATGAAAATAATATTATAATTTACACATTTTAGTTATAATTTATTGTTTTTATCATTTATCATCTACGTATAAATTTATCAATATTTTAAATCAATTTTTAACAATATGTTGTGATATTCCCAAAAACCTTGTATTAAAATTTAAAAAATTAACATAATTTTTGTCATTTTTTCAATTTTTTTATCAAGATCAATGTCGATATTTCCATTGATTGGGATCAAAAAAATCGTGATGACATATGATAATATGGTTATGTGTAATGTGATGCAGGTTTGGAAGAATTATGAATGCCAAGTATCAAGCAACAACATTTGCTCGAGCGTGGGCCGTTTAACACCAAGTATGTACAATCAGATGAGTGGAGCCGTGAACGTGAGCTATGGTTTGTATCACTATGGGCCGTTCCTCACCAACCTAGTTGATTGCACGTTTGTTCGAGACACCTTTGCTAAGATACACGACGATCATTGCCCAGAATTGAGGCGTTACAGCCAGTGGGTCTACATAGGTTTGGTGATGGTCTCAATTGCAGTTACTCTCTCTATGATTCTGTGGGTGCTTTACGCACGAGAGAGGCGTCACCGCAAATATACGAAGCTCGTCGACGCCAGGTCAGCACAAAACTCTTTTGAACAGAAAGGGCCATGAGAATGTTCAGATTTTCTGTACTCTTATGTACAGTTTGTAGCTGGTGAGGTTTGCTTATGTAAATAATTGTAGCGGATTTATAAATTTGCAAGTAATTAGTGTTAACATTGTGTTTGGAATCGGTGATTGGATTTAAGAATTTGAAAAAATGATTTCCAAAAATAGTACAAAATGAAGGTGATTTATCTTATTTGAACTATTAATTATTGGTATTAGGTAATTAATGAAGTGTCGTAATTTGGATAATGTAATTTAGTAGTATTGGTAATGTTATAATATGAAGCCACTTGCTAAAATGAGTGTCAAAGCTGTGTAAGCAATGAATGCATGCTTCTCATGCCTCTAACTGCCAAAAATGGCCCTCATCATCTTCATCCACGTCACGCCAATAACTCATTAATTTATCCACCTCAAAAAAATTAAATTAGATTGTTTTACGGATATATCTATAACTCAAATTTATAATGTCTATATTAAATTTGTGACATGTGGAATTGTGCAAAAAATCTGGAAAAAAAATATTTGATGTTTGGTTTTTTTTTTTTTAATTAAACAATTATGAGATTAATCAATATAGTCAAAATCAAATAATTTTGATTACTTTTTTTTTTTTTTAATTTCTGAGTTCTTTTTTAAGAATTTAAAAACAAAAAATAAAATAAGAAAATGATATTTTGTCAAATGGTACATGCATAAAATTAATTGTGCTCATGGGAGGTTAAGAAAACGATTAAATAAAAATAAATTCAAGTAATGATGTATTAATAACATAACATAAGTAGAATAATAAAAGATGGGAGAATAGAAAGGAGTGGTATGTAAATAGAAAGCAGCGTTAGAATATTTGTAGGCATGATCGTTAATTAATGTGTCATGTTGCTATTTTCTTTGCTCCCAACAAAAGCGGGTTTTGGACACAACGACATCAAAAGGAGGAGGGCCCACCAGATTTTCTACCATTGATCCTACTACACAGCACAATCATTTTCTGATTTCTTGATTTTAACTCTCTCTCTCTCTCTGGTGATCAGTAGTACTTGAAGAAAAGAGTTTGATCTGTAAATACTTTTCGTTTTGAGTTTTTCTGAATCTTGAAATCTTGACTCTTTTTTAATTTATTTTTTTAAGTTCGTTACTAATTTACTAGATATGATAATATAATGTTTATGATGATTTTTTTTTTTTGGGTTGGTTTGTGCGATAAATTACGCAATATGCAGCTGTTATATATATATATACACACACACATACACACATGTTGCCCCCTCAAAAATTACATTCGTTAAACAATCATGTTAACTTAAACGTAAATGTTGTAATAATAAAATTTCACAATTGAACAACCATGGAATTAATT